>OY751317.1:39523388-40145562 GCA_963564615.1 Rhorus exstirpatorius | reverse complement strand
CGTCCCCTATTTCTTTACAACACCCTTTCCATCTTCATTCCTCTCTCGCTGTCTTTCTTGTCTCTCACTCATGATTCAACCATGAAAGAGTCCCGGCCAAAGAAACCTCAGTCGCTTCCTCCGTTTCGTTTTCCTGCTCATTCAGAACTCACCAAGAAGAAGAGCTCGTTTCGTTGGGGAATGGGTGGGCAAAAGAAAACTGAACGCGAAAGAGCGTGTATGAACGAAGAAAGAAAACGAGGGATAGAGCTCGCTCGACTCGTCTTCTCGCTTTTGCAATTGGCCAACAATGGCTCAACGAGCGAGTGAGATAGAAAGAAAATGAGTGGTTTTGAGAGAGACGGAAAGTAATAGCGAGAGCAAGACGGATAAAAAGTGTGGCAAATAAAGATGGAGGTTGCACTAAAAAAAAAAAGGTGCTAGACGAAGCAAGAGAAAACGACGAAGAAAATCATCCCTCTCCAGCTCCCTCGCGGCGGTCCAACCGACTCCGGGCTCGAATGGAAAAAAAAAGCGTTGAACTGAATAGGAACATGAAAATGTCCCGGAAAGGAACATACAGAGCCTTTGGACAAGAGATGAAAGCCACTGGAAGGAAAGTAAAGGAGACTGTGGGAATAAAGAGAAAAATATCCATGACCCAAAGAATGGATTGATTGATAAAACAACCGGCAGTTTCACTACGGCACGTTGAGAGGTGTAATTTCGAGTGCATGGTCCAATGTCTCTTCGCTATCTGTCTATTTGTCTGTCAGTCTTTCTACTGATGTTGCCGGCATTCTGGTGCCTCGAGGTCTGACAAAACGGCCAATCGAGGATAGAAAGAAATAAAAACCGGTACAGACAGATAGAGAGAGAGAGAGAGAGAGAGAGAGAGAGAGAGAGAGAGAGACCTATTCAGTCTAACAGAGGGACAGATACAAAGGCGATTGCTAGGTATCACGAAAAAGAAGAACTACAACGTACCTCTGTGTACATATATATGTATAAATGAAATAAACGGGAAAAGTGCTCTCAAACGCTAACTCAAAAAAAAACATAGAAGTCCGATAGTGACTTCCGTTTTCTCGACGTATCGGGATTCGATTGTCTGCTACCATTTTTTCACTCAGCACTGGATGTGATATAAGCGTCTGAAACTGAACCCAATGTTAAGAATAGCACGGATCGACAATTGACTAAAATACTTCCTAGTCTCGTGAATTCGTTAATATTTTTTTGTCAGCTACCCACTGTTGGTTATGTTTGAATGAAAAACCATTAATTATCTTCTAAAAAAATAATTATAGATAGTTTATCTTAAAAACATAGGTAATGACAAAAAGAATATTTTTTAAAAGATCGATGTAATTACTCGGGTATAAATCGAATTAAATGTATTCCTGAAATGTGGCAATTGCATCCTTTTAATCGGATTAAAAGCATGTCATTAACGAATTGCTGGTTTTTTAATTGCCGAATAAATCGTAAAATATGTTAGAGTAAATATTTCATTGGATTAAATAGGGGAATCGCGTTCATTACCGCGATGTAATTTTCTCATTTTTAATCAATCTATGCCGAATTCATCGTAAAAATTTGAAAAATTGACATTGAATGCAATGTTTAATCGTTAAATTTATTTATGCGGGAACTTATGACTAATCATTGTTTATCATTCTTCTCAATTTTATTCGCCCGTAATTACCAAACTAGAATTGTGTCCACCATTCTGACTCACAGCGTCAAGTTTCACTTTCTTTATTTTGATTTTTTTTTTTTTTACCAATTTTCAGCCAAGACTGCCAAAATAATTTTTGAAAGATCAGAAACTTCGTGTAAAGTATTTTTCGTCCTGCGCTCGAATGTCTTAATGGGGAAAAAAATTAAATGGCGTGAGCCGTGGGGAGGTCCATTTGACATTGAAAGCCCTAATATAAATCATAAAAAGTTACTCGCTAGCAGACCATGCACCGTTCGGTAAAGTTGACGCTATTATACACAATCTCTAATTTGCAATTTATTCAACAAAAAGTTTTGTGCCGCTTTCATGGCTTTTTTCCATGCTCCCTCTCGGGATATCTTTTCTATATTCTTTTCTATATGTAAATGCGCACATCAATCTTATGTAAATTTACTCTTAGTTCGGTATATTTGAAAAGAAATTTGAAAAAAAAACTAACCGAGGACAAGTATCGCAAAATATCATCAGTATGAAGAAACGATAAAACGATTCTGCAACTTTTTTGGCTAATTAATTTCCGATCTTTTTTTAAAAATAAGCATATATACATATCAATAAACACGAAATTTCTTAAATTCCAAATATATATATCTGCCATGCGTATCCCAATTGTATAGTTATATCCAGTGCAACGTTAGCGTACACGCACGTACGACTCGATAGAATCGATTACGTCACGAGACTATCGCCCCTTCTGACTCGAATGTCATGCAGCATGACTTGGCTCTCATTCGATGGATTTACTGCAAGTTCGTGACACGTATGCAAACTATTTTACGTATAGATCGTACCGCGTCGGTTTCCCGATGAGACATATAGACGTATACAAATATATTTATACATGGATACGCGGCAAACTTTTACGCAAATGGCGAGCTACGAGAGCATCGCCGATTCCTCTGTCCATGTGTCATATCAGACCGGCTTTGGATAACCTGCGGAAATGCTAATGACCCCCTGGAGTAATTAGCCAGGCGGGCTCTTGGGTGAAGCGGTTCGTTCATATAAACATTATACATCGGTTACAATTAAATTAATGAAAATAAATTCATTGATTAAATCAATTAAATTAAAGTCACACAGAATGTATAGAAAATAATAATTGTGTAATACAATATATTTTCCTTGGATTTTATTTGTATTATATTATAAAATAAATTTATTTTCACGATCATCAAACCTTCTCTATATGAGACAGCAGAAATTGTAAATCCTATTTGAATTTTTTTTTTTCCGTCTGTCGATCTCTCCCTTGTTGAATGGACTTGCTTCGATCATTGATTGTAAAAAAGATAACGACTGCGTTGAGATTCGATATTTCAAGAGGCGAAAAAATTCAGTATACCGTTCTCCATGGACTATGTAAATTTGATAATTAAAAAGGAAACTAATGTCAACGACTTTTGGTCAACATTATCCTCGATAGTCTCTATATATAATATTGCTGCAGGCTGATTACAAAGCCAGATAAGTTCGGGATTGCATATAATAACGATTATCAGCAGTAAAAAGAGCGGAGTGTACTTGCATTCGTGGATTAGCGTAATACCATGCCTTCATCGCTTTCACGACCTCTGTATCTCTCCGTCTCTCTCTCTCTCTCTCTCTCTCTCTCTTTTTCGCTCTCTCTCTCTCTCTCTCTCTTGCTTTTACGTAGATTTCGCTCTTTCTCGGCGGAGAGAGATGAATTCCGACTTCATCTCGAATTGCGTCGAGGGAGCAAAAGCGAATTATCAGAGAGATAAGGAGAGGCCAAGAGGGTTACAGCGAGTGGCTATTAACGCCATTAAGCCATGCGAACCGCACTACCAACGGAGAGAGGGGTTGAAACGCACTCGAGCCTCCTCTTTGCCGGAGTTATCCGGTCTCTTGTCCTTTCTGTACGACGTCATATAACTGCACTGCCGAAAGTGCCGAGAGAGAAATGAAGGAGACGCAGCGCGAGAGACAGGAGAAGAGTGAAAAAGGGTCTCTTTGGTGGTGCACACAGCTTACGAGGAATCACCTGGCGGCTTTCTCTCCTTCTCTCACACACACACGCGCACACACTTGCTCCCTATAATACTCTTGCTAAATGACTCTCTGCCTTTCTGCCGTTTCCTCCCTCACTCGTGGAAGCACATTTCGTCGTTTTTTACCCCTTCTTCTTTGTCAAGTTCCAACTGCGACACATGGATATTACATTGTCCCGAGTACACCCTCTGTATGTGACACAAAAATGAGCTTTTCTTTCTCGGCGATTGCGTCTCTCCTATACGTGCACTCTCGACCTTCTGCAACGACGGAAAAAAGGCAAGAAACGGTACATACTCTTCATGGTCTGTTTTTTTCTATGAACAACTTGATCTTGGTATTTCCTCGCTATTGCACACACATTGTCAGCCATCTGTGAATATTCAGTCGCCATTGAGAGTAGAGCAAGTTTGGTAGGCCGGAGTTTTCTAAGGAAATCGTACAGCTACTTTATCATTAATCGTAAAAAAAAAGTGTACCGATTGTTTCGCTACCCCCTAAATGAAACAATGGAAAATGAGAAATTCAGATACCTGAAATTGGAATACGAAATTCCAAAGGCATTAATCTCTTCATGGTAAACTCGCTTGTCTCGACTTTCAGCAGCACAACAGACAGTTCAAGCAGACCACACTGCGCGCCTCTCGCTCGTCGTATACGCGAAAATAAACGTTATACAACGTGTGTAGCATATACATTTGACCGTTACTTATTTCGATGCTGAAAATCAGAGTGTGAATAGTCGCGATATTTTTCTGGGCGCACCTATCTTCATCTAGATGTTGTTGCATAATTAAAATTTATCATCTTCGTATGCCCTGGATTTGCTGCTAAGTGTACAAACGAATGTAACATACTGTGCGTACTCTCTCTCTGTCCCCCTTATTCTCTCTCTCTCTCTCTTCCCTCTCCCTCTCTCTACGTTCTGTCTTATGAACCCAAAATGTATCCTCTTACGAATCCCATTCCTGAACATCCCTTAAGCACAAGAGGGCCCACTAACACACGGTAAATCCACAACTGATTATGTCACGCATAGTAAAATGAAGCAACTTATATAATCGAACGAGAGAATGTGTGCGTGTCTGTTTCGCGTTTAGGTTGCTCATTAACGAGAGAAATGCGCGCTGAGGGTGTGCGCATCTGGCAAATCCGATGATTGCGCAAGGATGCGAGCAAGATCCATCCTCACTCTGGGATGTGCTTTACTTCATATACTGTATCAATGCTATACATATGTCCCAAAGAATCTACGTACACGCGCATCCCAGGCCTCTGAATGCGGCAGTATAATGGTCGACCTTAAACGCCTTTATTACGGAAATACGGTAACCTTTCTGACGTACGGCGACCAACGAACGGGTGCATGAAGTTTTTACGACCCATATGGGCAGAGAGCTAAGATGTTTTTCACATCAAGATACTTAATTAAAATGTGGAAATGTGTCATTAAAATGTGGAGGTCAGAAAAGGCCCCATTATAAGAAAGAAGAGTGCAGACATTTTGGTTTCTCCTCCCCTTGTATTATTTCATTCTTACTTTAATAAATCATGAATATTATTTTATTTATTGAAACGTCAATAATCGCGGATATTATTTTATTTTATTCAAGCCTCAATAATCGTGGATAGCGCGGAACACACAATACAAAAATAATGACGAAAATTTCAAAAAGGATCGTTTCGCGGTCGCACGAGAAAAACAAAACCATGACGACCGTCAGATACCGTTATTTTCTCAAAAAATTCGTGTCACCGTTTCGTTCTCTCGGTTTTTCAAAACGATCAAGCGAATGTATGATAATAATTGTAACAGGTGCAAAGCATGTTCCAATCGACGAGAGCTACACAAAATGCATTACAGATCGAGTACTATGAGCATGACGTTACGGGCTCAAAAGGAGACGAGGGATACGAGCACTGCACATTATATATATATAGATATATCGAGATGTTTACGGGCCGCGTACAGACCACTCTATACAGGAAATACGCGAACGGCCATATAACCACGTGCGGAACCGTTCGCTCGGTGGGATTTTCGAGCGGAAGAGGTAGGTCAATCGAAAGAGCAAAATCGTGTGTATATGCACGAGCTGCGGTAGTACCGCCCATTCCAAATATCGCGCTGAATTGCTTCGCGGTCACTCGATCAATTGTCCGGCAAGAAATCCCGTGATTTCACAGTGAAGAGGGTTATTACAAAAAAAAAACACACCCACACAAATTCAAAAAAAATGGATATGGAAGTATAACAAGCAACGATTCGGTTTTAACCGAGGTTTTAACCACTCGATCATTTTCAAACCAGCGGACAATCATCCACGTGACATGTCATCCTGCATATGCGTCTTTTTATGCATGAGGCATTCAACTCCAAGCCAACCTACGTTCGCCCATTCGCGATTTTTTTTTTTTTAATCTTCTAACTTTTACGTGGCGTTGAAAAAACAAAGAATGTTTCGCCACGGGTATAATTTCAGCTACTCCGAAAACACAAATGCCGAATTTTAGAATCGTAAGCCCAACACGTTCCCAGCGATTAACATTAAATTTGTACCGAATAAATGAAAACCGAAAATTCCACACTTTCATACATATAAAAATTCACCTATGCTGCTCATTCGAATCCACACCCTAAGTTTAGGATTCAAACATTAATTTTGTATCTCGTAGAGAATCCTTAAATGTATTTATATAAGATTATTAATCAGGGAAAATATTATAACGAATCATCATAAACTAATGTTTTTGAGCCACATAATTTATTGGATTTCTAATTTTTTTTTTCCTGCAAACCACAGCCAATTTAAAAGTAAAAATATCCTGCAGTAATTGGCCTTCGTTTTACTTACAAAATATGATTAGTCTAATATAAGACTCTTAAACTTTGTAGACTTCCCATAATCATAGAAGCTTTTTGACATCGAGTACAAACACTTTCATATGTAATGCATTGAAACGTCCATAAATTCGTCGGCTACCAGATAAGAATTGAAACTTGAAACGAAAAAAATTTAGTCGAATACGATTGGTGAGTCCTCCGATATCTGACGTTCTTTAAGCATTAATTCACTTTATTTTTAACTAACAATGTTCTAAGCAGCAAGGTAATTCCAAACATTCTATCGTTAGGTGTAACGATCTCGAGAACTCGCCAGTTTACGTAATCAAGAGTGGGCAAAGAATTTTCAAATGACCTTTTATAGACGCATTGTCTATTTGGTTCCTCTGGGTGACGAGAGGACCATAGGAAAGGTCTGCTGCAAAACTATCTTTAGCCACTGACAACGACTTACCTATCTAGTTGCAAACCTGCCTTTATCTACCGTGGCTCTATAACATGGAAGACGTGAGAGAGAGAAATAGGCGATACAACCCTATACTGTATATGTATATATTCTCCTTGAGTAACTATAGTTCTCTCTCTCTCTCTCTTGGTCTTTTTACCCTACTACTAGTGGTCAGTGCCGGTTCCCAGACTGGTTATACTACTTGTACTACAGTCAAGTTCGTTGGGCGCAAGCACGATTCAGAGCACTTCGTGGCGCCTTGTTAAGTTTCCATGAGGTTACGACGCGCAACGGCTACGAAGCTACTCGCTCTTTACCTCTGTCCCTCTCTCTCCCTCTCTCTCTCTCTCTCTCTCTCTCTCTCTCTCTCTCTCTCTCTCTCTCTCTCTCTCTCTCTCTCTCTCTCTCTATCTATCTTTATCTCTGTTGTTCTATATTTCTCTCTCTTTCTCGAGTGTGTCAGTTAGTCGAGTTAGCGAGAGCTTTAGTCGAATAAGGATTAAGGGCTTTTAAGACTTTCCTCGTCGCCCGCTCGCCTCTCATCTTCCACAACACCATCGCAGGTAGCCCTGTGCACCTCGTACTTGAATAACCTCCATACCACATAAACACTATATATTTCCAACTGCCTCTCTCTCTCTCTCTCTCTCTCTCTCTCTCTCTCTCTCTCTCTCTCTCTCTCTCTCTCTCTCTCTCTCTCTCTCTGTCTGTCTCAATCTATCAATCTCTCTGGAACTTGTACGTGAGATTAAAAGCCATCTTCTTTCTCATCAATATCTTTATTCCAAAATTAACGCGATGCCCAAATTTTCCGTTGCGTCTTGTACATACGTGTGATGAGTTGCTGCAGCATAGATAAATATCTTCCAATGAATTGCCATTCAAAATGATTATATAGATATATCTATAACTTATAACGAATAATTGGCAAGTGATCTGCAAGGAAGCTAGATAGCTGAATCAAGTACCGAGGAGCTCGAAAATAGTTTGTATACGTATATTTTTATAGGAAATCTCGTGTCGATGAATATACGACTTTGGATTAAAGAATCTTTGGTATAAAACAGAAAAAAATACAAAACATGCGATTTACAAAATTAAGCAGTGTAAATTCGTTTTAAAAAATCTTACAATAATTATCCATAATTTTATTTATCGTAGAATCATTTGGAATGGATTTTGTTTATTTTTTCAATTACGATATTCCTTGGTTAAATATTACTATTTGGTGTATACTTGAAACCAGTTAGTTTTTCATTTTCATTTATTTATGTTTTTTTTTTGTATCGCAGCCACATCTAATGTGCTTCCTCGTTTTTTTCTTCCGCGTTAACCAGTGAGCATCTCATCCTATATATATCTCATCTTCAGCGGCTGCTGCCACTATTTCCTGTCGCGACGTCTCTCGCTTCCGCCCACCATGGCGCCTTCTACTAATCCGGTAATACTTTCGTTTAGCCAATGTGGCGACATTGCGCAATCGACCAATGTCCTTTCCTGATTACAGTACTATATATGTATATACTTATACATAATATCCCAGAACGATCAAATCGTAGTAATTAAATTATTAATACGAGAGGAAAATCCACGGCAACGATGAAATCGTCATAATATGATAATTGGATGCTGCAGTTGTGGTTATTGTAATGATAAATCAATGAACAAGAGATCGTTTATGAATTCAGAAAAATTTCAGGTAGTCAGGGCAATCTATTTGAATAATGCTGCAAGTTCTGGCTGACTCGGCTATTTTTGTTTATAGTAGAAAAAAAGTCAAGATTTTCCATGTTTTTTAAATTACACAATATATATATATATATATATATATATATATATATATATATACCTATATATCGCTGAATAGAGAAACAATAATAGATAGCTTTTCGCAACTACTTGGAATTTTTTAAGAGCATTTTCATGATCCGAGTAGCTCAATTATTGGTCGTACAACGAACAAGATGTCGTTGAAATCATAAATTATATTTTATGTATGTATAATTATATTAATGTAGTAAATTATTATGTATGTTGTATATTTTTAACAACATTTTTTGCACAGTGCATCATATGCGTTACAGCAGTATTAGATGAGAAAAATAACGATTTTTTTTTATGGATCAAAGATGTTATTTGGCTGACGAGACGCGGTATAATTATAAATATCGCGAAAGAAAGAAAATTTCGTATTCCAACGGATTTAAAAAAAAAAATTCGATCACATTTGCCAACTTTAAGATCGCCAATAAGACGAATCCCGCGGCTCTCTCGGTAATTCACTCGTTCCCGAAATGTCAAAAGCTTCTGCAGCTAAAGTTGGCTTGCGAGCCAAGTGGACGGAAGGTCATCGACTCTGAGTGCTGCACACTCAAGTGACACTTCTTCATTAGGACTTTCGACGTTAAAAATTCTTCGTGAAAGTGCCACGAAGACGGAAAAGCACACACCGTTTCAAATGCAGTCGACGTTGAAGAGCCACAAGAGAGCCATTTATTTGCTGTAGAAAATTCTCGCTAGAACGCATGGCAAAGCCTTTTAGTTATGCGCGTGTATATCCATATACACATGTAAAGGGTGTGGTTCGGTGTTTAGCCACGCGTTCATTTCGCGCCGTCACGTTTACAAGGACCGAGGAAACTCTTGTCCTCCTTGTGCAGCATGACCGAGCTGCTCTGACTTCGTTGGACCATTTTTGTACCACACTCTTGCTTGCTAAATATACGCGTACACACTCAACGGAAAAATCATTTTTCCCCTCGACTTTTTACGCTTCCTTGCCATATATTGTGTGCGCGTATTCGATTCAACGGGAACGATCGTATCACGAGTAATACACGAAGAAGTTTAGATATGATAGATGAATAGAAAAAATCAATACTCGTAAGTATACATATATATATATCATATGCTCTCTCTCTCTCTCTCTCTCTCTCTCTCTCTCTCTCTCTCTCTCTCTCTCTCTCTCTCTCTCTCTCTCTCTCTCTCTCTCTCTCTCTCTCTCTTTCTTACGTTGTATACCCACGTATATCATTACTATTTCTGCACCAAGAGTATATCGCACACCAAAGTGAGACTTTTGTTCTTCAGCATTTAATGCGAAATAATACTTTGCGCAAAGAGAAGCCTGCCCTCTGCTATTGGAACTCATGAAGAGTAGAATGGCAACGATGGGGTGTGGACCAACTCACCGTTGGAGGAGTCGGAAAGAGCACTACGACGACGACGACGACGAAAATGAGGAAAGTTTTTTAAAGCCCTTAATCTTATTCCGTGAGAGCAACTAAAGTCACTAAACTAACTGGCTCACGAGCGTGAGAATGCTTTGTACGTATTTTCGACTTCAACCTTTCTACTCTCTGGCATTCTTAACCCCCTCCCCCTGTTATCACCGTTTCTCGTTCATCCCTTTCGCACTTTTGCCTACTCTGCAATCGGGACTGCGCGTGCATCATTCGAATAAAATAATTAAATACACAGATAACTCTAAATTTCACACGAAAGATGAATGAAAAAATGTTTTTGAAACATCCGTTTGAAAACGTATAATAATAGTGAGTACAAAAAATGCAGTTGAATTTTTCTTCGATTTTTGAATATTTGCCTGTTCTTTTGAAAAAAAAAAAGTATCTCTCGCTAGGATTTTGTTAGACATGCATACGGATTTGAATTTTCTTGATACTTTCGCGTTTGTTTAACACCGACTGAGGCTATTATTTTCAAATATTTCCATTACACTTTCTAAAATGTCCATGGTTATCAGTCAGGGATTTAACAATAAATGATATCGATTCGGTTTCGGTATAATGACTCACCTCAACTAATTAAGAACAGCTTACATTCTTGATGTTCTTTGCTAAAAAATGTGCTAATATATCATGCATCCTTTTTTTCCCCATTCTCACTTCTTTTATCTCTCCAACACGTGTCGTTTTGTGCTTGTTTTTTTTGCCTGAAGATTGATGCGCTGACTCCGAATAAGTTCCCGAAGCTCCGAACGAGTTTACAATCGTCTCGGAGTAACTTGGCAGACGTGTGACACGCGATTGCGGAAATATATTTTTCCGAGAGACCTTTTTATGCTGCATATGTGTAGAAAGGTGAGCCCGAAAGTCGACGTGTAGTATTCTCGCATCGGACACCCCGCTTGCATTTGGATCTCCGGCGAAGAATGACGAGGGTGTAACTTCGAATGGTCAACCGGTCGGTCCTCAAGCTCGATTTGTATCGTATTCGATGGTTTCGAACAGAGGATATGAACCAGAAGCGTTTAGCCTGGTCCGCGATAAAAATTAATGTTCGCAATGAAAATTCGTTTCTTTGGAACATCCAAAAGTGACGTAGGGAAAAGGACCTATCCGTGACCTCTGCTGTCAGAATTTTTGAAAAGTAGGATCTCGCGGGAAAAAAGTTCCTTTACCCCCAGAAAAACCTGACTTATTGCTTGAGTGCCTCGAAATATCTGAATGAATTAAAAATTTAATTGATTTCAGCAAATTTAATTGATAGCTTCCAACCCAAATCGTATATAAACTGAACTGAATAAACTAAAACCCAGAATTCAACGAAATGAGACGCGTTGGATAAACTACGGGAAAATAAATTAACACTAATTTTTAGTTGCCAATCTATTTCATTCGTAAATTTATAGTTTTTGCTAGTTAGGTTTTACTTGAGAGTAGATTTAACGGGAATTTTTATTCATATTTATGAATGAAAATACGAGCTTGCACTCTGTCAATAGTTATCCCGACTATATAGCAATTTCTCCAAATACAGTAATGTACTAACAATGTTATTAAAGTTCTTAGTGTCACCCTGGCTATACGTGAGATAGTTTCACGGGAGTAATTGGTCCGTTGGGTGTCTGGGATTTCGAGGCATAAATAAATGATATAGCTCGACTCGCATGTACATATAAGGTGCTATAAGTATAGTACACGTGCACGAGTTGGAAAGACCAAGTTGACTACAGTCATCGAAAGTTGAAGAGAAACAGCTACTGAAAAGAATTATATCCTATACAGAATAAACGTCAAATGTTCAAAAGTAAAATATAATTCTTTTACTTATTTATGAATCTAATAATTTTCGAAAATTAGTTCTTTACTTTTAACATAATCGTTGGTAGAGGAGACTGGAGGCTTCGATGATCGCTGTGTGGAATCGGCAGACTGTTATGCATATATAGACAAGAGTCTCTGCTTCATTACGTAATTACGTGAGGTAGTCTTGTTTGATTGTTTTCCAAATTTGAAATTCCGTAAAATCTAAAATTTTCGAGCAAACTCCAGTAAACACATTTTTAATTACTCCCATTTTTTTATGTGATTTTTCGCATGAAAAATAGAAGATATTTTTTTTCACGGAAAGCAGGAATCTGCCACGAGAAAGAATAGGATTCCCCAATTATTCTTGGTGGAGCGAAATGGAATTGTAAAATTTATAAAATTTTATCATTCATGAGAATGTAACAAAGTTAGTGCTATATGTTCGAAAGGACGATCGAGGGTGGCGAATAGGAAGGGAGCCTTCGTTGACGATTTAAGAGAATTGGCGGAAACAAGGTAGACGCTCGTCATTAGCCGAGCGGAAACTACTGTTCCTACGGTAGAAACGGAACTCGTCTGCGTGAAGCTAGAGGGAGAGAGAGAAAGAGAGAGAGAGAGAGAGAGAGAGAGAGAGAGAACGAAGAGAGAATGAGACATATTGAGGAAGAACGAGAGGGAGAAAAGGGTGATGCTTTCTGGGGAGTTTACCCGGAATTTGAATGAGAGAACGAGCACGGGATGGAAAGGGTATGCACGAGGATTTTCCGGTGGCGTTAAAGGTACTCAGCCCATCATGCTGGAGGGTGTAGCTTAGTACCTATATGGAAAAGAGAGATTTAATAAAAGATTTGCCACGTTCTCGTGGCCTCGTCGATCTCAGCTCGAACGAACCAAAACTTTTTCCAATCTTTCACCACCGAGATTTCCCATTCACGCCACATGTTTCACCATTATATTTCCCATTTTTACGGCCAATATATGACTGTACTTTTTTTCTCGATACTTGCGCCAGTTAATTTTCCCGTTCAATCCGTTTAAACAATTCACCGTTTTCCACAACCGCGATCAATCAATCGAGGATAACAATACAATGAGGAAAATTAATTTATTCAAACAAGCCCGAGGATTATTTGAATAAAAACCGTGAAATTTAAAAAATGACACTTGACACTTTCTTATAATTGACATTTCGTTTCAAAAAATTGTGGAAAACCGAAGCAGCAATTTACGATTGCCGAAATCATTCACGAAATATCGACATTTGTATTCTCATGGAGTTCATGTCACACAAACTCTCATTCGTGTTTCTTAAATAGGATTTTTCGACTCATCGTGAAATCGTAAGTACTTTGGCTTAAAGAACTTGACATTTTTTTTTCATGAAAGCGAAGATTTCTCGCTGAGGAAGAAAAAATTAAATTAGCTTGACTAAACATATTATATATATATATGCTTTTCTGATTTCCTTAAATTACGTAAAATAAATTGTGAATAGATATAAAATGAATCTCTCATTGGACAGATTGGCTGACAAAATTACATAATCTCAATTCGTGCATCTAATTTATGAGAAAATTGCTGAAAAAAAGTTTGGATAAACGACTGGGATAAACGTAAACTCAAAATTTCACCGTTAGCCAAAATATTGTTTCACAAACCCTCCTCCCCGCGACGTAAGCAGCTCATTGAAAAGCTCCTGGATGATGCATAATATATATAACGTAAGCACTCCCTCGAATGTTAACTCCACTCTTATAGCCGGTACGCTTTTTATCCTCTTTGCGATTACCCAATTCCAGTTAATAATACAGGAAACGAGGCCTGTAATCCTCTTTCTTCGCTTCTCTCGCGGGTGTGAGTATATAAAATGTGTACACAATACAGCAACTCCACGACTCACAGACGTTCATGTTCTTATACGATAAATTTGTATGTATATGTATATTTTCATTGCTCGTGAAAAAGCTGCCCCGTATATAGCGTGCGCAAATCCCGGAGAAATTACCCGTGAAAATTTCATATAATAAAATAAAGAGAATGATTAAAGAAAAATGGAAAAAAAAACCCCCCCCCTTTCAAATCTCTTTCCACGCACCCACACCTATTTCTTTCAGACGCCTTCATACCCCAGACGAGATGAACAAACTTACTGAGGGAATAATTTAACATTGAATTAACCAAAGTCCAGGAATAATGGGTCTTTACCCCTCAACGGCTTTAAAATTTTACCAACTTATTCTTTCACTCGGTGAGGTGCATTATTGACGAGTTTTTTTTTTTCATTTTTATACGATTAAATCCATTAAAGGCGACTCAACGGCGAGACTAAGGCTAAATTGTTATTTTGGACAATAGACCTTGTAATTAGAAAAAGAAAACATATTTTCTCCAAAAATTTTATGCAGCTCTGATTAATTACTTGATAAAAGGGTTTGGTCATATTGAAAAAAAGATAAAGTTACGAATTTTGAGTTTCTTGCTCCTATCGACACATATGTGTGACCAATAAAAATGCAGGAAAAAATATGCACTTCTATATCGTAAGGGAATGAAAAATTTATAAAATTCTAGTTCTCGATAAAATTATATAATTCTAAAATTTGACCAACTTATTCTTTCACTCGGTGAGGTGTATTATTAACGAGTTTTTTTTTCATTTTCATACGATTAAATCCATTGCATAGGCGACTCAACGGTGAAACCAAGGCTGAATTGTTATTTTTGAAAATAGACCTTGTAATTAGAAAAAAAAAAATATTTGCTTCAAAAATTTTATGCAGCTTTGATTAATTACTTGATAAAAGGGTTTGGTCATATTGAAAAAAAGATAAAATTACGAATTTTAAGTTTCTTGCTCCTATCGACACATGTATTGTGTGACCAATCAAAATGCAGGAAAAAAATGCACTTTTATATCGTAAAGAAATAAACGTTTAAGAAATTCTAGTTCTCGATAAAATTATATAATTCTAAAAAATCGATGTAGAAATTTCTGTATAGTTTACACGTCTCGAATCAATCAGGCATTTTCGTAAACATAATTGCAAGAAAAAATTGTATTCCTCTGCATGTTAAAAAAAAAATGAAAAAATATGTTGTGAAACTTTAAAGCTCGGTCGAATATTTTATTTGACAACATCAATAGAGTTCTTAGACGATTACATACAATTTACGAAGAATGTTTTGATGAAAATTTATCTTGAATGAAACCATACATAGCACTTTGTACAAAAGATTTGTGAAAACAGATACCAGAGCAAACGGATTTATTTATATGATTTTCCGTTGCAATAAACCACTTTAACTGTTTCTCTTGTCAATTCACTTTTACTGCCTGGCCGTTATTCACAGAGCGAGAGAGAGAGAGAAAGAGAGAAAGAGTGGCGAAAGTTCGCTTAGAAAATCACGATGAAGATTTCATTACGCGAGAACGTTTACTCGTCATCAGTTGCAGACAATAGCAAGCCTTTTCCTTCTCTCTTTTTCTCTCTCTCTTTCTCTCTCTTTCTCTCTTTATCTTTCTCTCTTGTTATCCATTTGAGAGGGTACAGAGAAGCCAAAAGACTTAGTAGATCGTTCGACAGACCAAACGAGAGAGAGTTAGCGATAAAACGTGCAAGCCAGAGAGGATGCCCAAAGACGAGAAGTTGGGCGAGCGGAGAATATAGTATATATATAAAGTGAGGGAAGAGGAGAAATGGTCGTTTCGGTAAAACGAATATATCTGGCTGGGAATACCCGCGAAAGGTTTTCCCGATTTCTCTCTCGCTCTTCTCTTTCTCTCTCTCTCTCTTTTTTTCTCATCTTTATCGGCATTCAAGAGCAATCTTTCGATACAACCGTCCAAAGAACTCTCAGGTTGATTGAATGGGAGGTAGATTTACATTAAGCAGGAAGCCAAGCTCTCTCGATCATATATATATGCAGTGGCAAGCTTTCTCACCGCATCCACCATTCCCGAAGATTCCCATTTATTTTTGTATCAATTTTTTTTTTTTTCGCTCTCGTCGTTAACAAGAATTGAGAAAAGGTTCGAGTAGAATTAGGAATTCGTCGATGAGCATCTGATAGGATTATAATTCATGGAAAGAAACTATTATACAAACGGATGGCAAAGACATAATATTTTTTTAATACATCACTCTCTTGGCTCTTGCTTGTGAGAACTGAAAATTAACTACTACGATTTATATAATGTATAGTAAAAACCCAAGTGAACGATAGAGAAAAATTCTCTTATAGAGCCGGCATTATCACACTTTTTTGCCATCGCTCGAGCCTTATCGTCTTTTCAATTTACATTTTGCTTCGTTTATATATGAGGCATTCCACATTAACATGACCACTTCAAAACCTTAATATCTTGAATTTTTCTGCAATCGACATATGTACTCTTTAACGACTCTTTAAAACTTTTTAAAACTCTTTAAAACAAAAATATTGGTATATATTGAATTTATGGTGGCATTAATAGGCGTGAAATTACAGGAAAATGCGATTTTTGCTTGTTTTTTCTCCCTGATTTTATTACATGGAAATAGTGTGTCGAGCAAAAAATTGCTAAGAATCAATTTTGTTGTGTTTGTTGCAAGGATAACGAAAAAAATTTTAGAAGGCAATATTTTACATTTTTCATGGAAAAAAAAACCTATTTAAAAAATAAAAATCGATTTTTGGACGATTATGACACTTTCAAAAAATTTGAAATGGTTTTTTTTTTAATTCCTCGAACTTTTTTCAAAAAGAATACATCTCTTTCCAGATGGAGAAATTCAATCTAAAGGCTCAGTAAAAAAAAGAAAATTGGAAAAAAAAATGTTATGCAAAATTTGAAATAAAAATGTTATATAATGCGAGTATATTTCTCAATATTGAGATAATCGTCCAAAAATCGATTTTTATTTTTTAAATTTCCATGAAAAATGTAAAATCTTGCATTCTAAAATTTTTTTTCGTTATCCTTGCAACAAACACAACAAATTTGATTTTTAGCAATTTTTCGCTCCGACACACTATTTCCATGTAATGAAATCAGGGAGAAAATACAAGCAAAAATCGCATTTGCCTGTAATTTCACCCCTATCAATGCCACCATAAATTTAATACACATCAATATTTTTGTTTTAAAGAGTACTATAGCATATGTCGATTGCAGAAAAATTCAAGATATTAAGGTTTTGAAGCTGTCATGTTGATGTGGAATGCCTCATATAGAGATGTAGTTCTGACTTTGCTGTCGGGATATATCACGGCAAAATTGAAATCATTCTAACAGCGTATGTTCCTAAAAAAGAGAACTAGAAAAAGAAGGAAGAGCTCAATGAATAATTAAATTGATTGCAATAAATTGGACGTTCTTGGTGTAATATTTATAACTGCTTGTCTTTTGTTTTCTAAATTAATAATATATTCGAATAAACGTTGTATACGGATACATGTGGGCAAGCTGTTATACAACAGATGAAAAAAAGTGAATGGTGTAGGTACTATTCGCCTTTTTTCATCCGTTATGTCGCCTATTCACATTTTTTTAATTTTTTTATTATTCTCTCCTCACGTTTTTGAGGGTTTTTTTTTTGTTTTGCGAAGCTACACTTCTAGCAATAGTCATCGTGTGCTCGACTAGTGAACATATTCCACCAAGAGCAAATAAATGGATACTATACGCAGCAGCCGCGCTCGTTTCCCAGCTCTCATTCTTGTTTCTCCGATCCTGTCACGCTTCACTCCGTATACGCGTTTATAAACATAAAAAAAAATTTCATAGCTACAAGGGAATATATATATATATATATATATTATATATACACTCCTACTAACGCCAAGAGGCCAGAGACCAATGGTCGATTCCGAGCGTATATAATTCTTTCGCTATGTTATACCTAACGCTCGTTTCACGACCGTCTGCTCTGCCTATTCTATTCTTCACTTAACGACTGACCTCGATACATATGTATTGACGTTTGAATATATATACTACTGTAAAATATAAAGGGCGTTTTCCTTGTCACATCAGCGAACCATAATTCAACAGTAATTTGCAATTTCTCGATAATATAAATGAAATAAATTTGTCCAGTTAAAAATTCATCGAGGCTCAAAATGTGTTTTTTTTTTTTCATTTTTATGAAACGTCGCGCGTATACTGCCAATCAGTAAATATCATACACAACCGTATTTTAATTATTAATACCATTATTGATGGCTAATGCAACATGAAATGTTCCGTATATGGTAATTGAGGTGAAAAACTTCGTGTATATAAAACTTATTACCGCCCTACGAAGATTTTTCGTTCACAAAAGTGGAGCGAACGGGTGCGAACAACCCGCCATCAAGGACCGATTGCGGCACGTAAGGAATTCATGGGGTAAGATTAATCGTTCCAAGCCACGAACGTCATTTTTATATGAAGTTTGTTGCCACGGTACTATATGACTTGCGCCTCGTGTTACGCCTCTCATATACATATATAGTTACATGTATATGACACATTTTCGTAGTTATTACCCGGGGTATATGACTTATGCTATGCATGTACAATCGAGAAGATTCATATTGAGCGGTAAGAAATATATAATGTCTCAAAAATTTTAAAACTATTTTGAAAAACTAAGATGTACATATAAAACACTAAGAATTTGTAAGAAAATATTTAAAATTTGAAGATCTATCGGTCAGTTTTCAGATTGAATTGCGGGAATGATTGAAATAGCTGATGGCTATAAGATGAATATTAGATACTACGTTAATAATTCTTATTCCTATCGTTTTTCATGAAATCCATTGCATTCAGAATGAATCATTTCAATCGAATAATTATTGTGTTAATAAAATCTCTCATTAATATTACGAATACCGAAGGTGCAAATGCGTCAGTGCAATTTAAAACTTATTAATGCTACTGTTGTTTAAAAAAACCCATTAACAAATCGGCAGATTTTCTTGATAATTTGTTTCTAGTAAGATGAAGTTTCAATCGCAAAGCTACAATGTTTTATTATTTTTTCTCGCGTATTCAGATCTCATTGACATCGAGCAAACTTTGAGCAAGTATACAGAAATAAATTTGACATTGCAAACATTCGATGAGAACTTTTACGGGGCAATACTATATTTTCCATATATTCCCATTTATATTATATGTATTTTTATTTTATTTATAAAATATCGCTCATTCTATTCACTGTAAAATTCGTTCCAATTATAGGAGCTTTCGGAATTTTCGTTTTCAAATAAATATAGCAGCTCGCAAACTTTTCAAATACCGGCGTATCTCCATTGGAACTGAGAATGAATGAAAATGAGTGGAGATAAGCGGTGGAGAATGAAAAGCTGCTTGAACGCTCGAATGCATAAGCCCTCCGATAAACAGAGGGTTCATAGAGAGAGAGAGAGAGAGAGAGAGAGAGAGAGAGAGAGAGAGAGAGAGAGAGAGAGAGAGAGAGAGAGAGATATGAGTAAAGAGTGAAGAGTGAATAGTGCATAGCAATGAAACGAGAGAGCGATGATTCGAGGGCAGACGGGGGCGGTTAAAGCCGTCGGTGATAATCGAGCATGAGGGCAATTTATTAAAAGTGTATTCATTGTCGAGAATTTTGCTGACGAGGAGCATTAACCAATAGGAGCGAATGAGAGACAGAGATAGAGAGGGAGAGGCCGAGGAAGAATTCTGAAAGTGTGAAAGAGAGAATCACAGGAGCGTGAAGCAAAACGAGCTCCGGTAATCGGGATTTTCCTCTCCCTTAACAAAAAAAAAACCCCCCCATCACGGCGTATCGCCATGTGTAGCCCTCTCTATATCTATCGTCTATTCTTCTCTGTCTCTGTCGTTCAGCACTTGAATTCTGATAGTAGAAGTCGGAATATTTGCGAATGAACTGTGCATAGGTATGTAAATATGTCTGCATATATACAATATACATGTGTGAGTGACAGGCGTCAAAAAGCATTGCTTATGTGGAAATCTCGAGCGATGCATACGCTGCATCCTCGTGCACTCATCTCCGTAAATCTGATGCAGCATTGTCCCCCGTTCCAGACCGTATAAGCCCTGGATGATTGCCACACCACATACTGCATGCAAGCTCTCTCATCTTCATGTGCTTGTCGTTGCTGGAAGAAGCGTCGCTTGATATAAGCAATTATATGAATATATTGTGTATATATGTATACACACATCTTTAGATATGTGGTCGAGTATTTTCTGCACTGTGAGTGGAGTAGCTGTAAACGACCCCCACGGAAATTTATGTAGGTGAAATAATGCAAAAAATACATGTGACATATTTTATACAGGTGAAATACATTCCGACAAAAAGTTTTATAATTTATTATGCATATATGCAATAAATATATAACACGTATATATGGTTGATGTATATTTATAGAAAGCAAATATATTTTAAATATAAATTCTTTATAGTTCCAATGCGATCACCAGCAAAATGCGATCGTCCATCTTATTAACATTTGCTCCAATATTTCTTTTTTTTCCATACTTTTCTGTTTCGTTCAAAAATGTTTATCGTCTCTCCGTTCGTACATTGCTTCAGATTTTTCTTATTTCAATGTACGATACAGGAGGTCCGCTGAGTTAATCACACGGCCACATGTGCTACCAACGAGCGCGGTACTAACGCTCTGTGTCCGGCATGTATATACATGTTTATATGCAATGACTGTATACACACGTTGTACTACAGATGCCGTTGGTACATGCTAGAACGGTGGGCTCCATATAAGACTCCAGAGAGAGAGAAGCTGGGCCAAGCCATTAAGCACAATAAAAGCGCAACCCTTGCAAAGGTGCACATATACTTATCCGGTTGCATGCTGGTAGTGCAGGCACGGCTGCTCTCTCTCTTTCTCTCTCTCTCTCTCTCGTTCTCTCTCTCTCTCTCTCTCTCTCTCTCTCTCTCTCTCTCTCTTCGACGAGGCTTGCTCTGCCTGGCGAAAGTGCTTAGCTGGCCGTGTTACAGGCGCGACAAGAGCTTACGCGGGTCGGTGCGCGACCCCATCGCCCGGGAAAGCTACCCAAACTAATACATAGAGATATACGACGGTTAGCAAACGAAAAGGCTATTCCTACATTGCTTTACTTGTTAAATCGCGTTCGTTGTACGCCCTTTTATTCGTCAACTGCTCATACATACATATGCTTGTAACTGATGTTATACCATTATATATCCAAGTCATCTCTACGACACGAAAAAAAAAAGACAAAAACAGAGCCACCGATTTATATCGACGTATCCACTTTGAGTCATTTCATCTCTCGGCGATTTCGCGACTTCTCTTCATGGCTTTAATGGGCCAACTTAAACCTGTGTTCTGTCTGTACATTTTTTCTTCCATGCCGCTCTTTTTCCAATGTGACGCGAACTCGTTATAAATTTTTAATCTCCGTCCTTTCATGTTTGAGTGTGTGAAGAGCTTATCGGTCCGAGAGATACTTGAAACTTGATACGAAAATTTTCTCGGAAAATATTTCCTTTCAATCATCTTATAAGATTTATTTATCTCCTTATATGCATATAAGTACTCTGATAGAAAATATATTTCAGCCAAGGCAATATCACGTTGGATATACGACCAACGAAATGGCGTTTTACTATTAATCAATTGATCGTTGGTGTGATCATTTTTATTTTCCATTATATAATTCGGAAGGAAAAATAAAATAGTAACTGCAGGATAGACAGCAAATTTTTAAATTATATGAAATCTCTCGATGTACAAAAATTTTTGTCCCTCATGCCGCTACTCTTTTCAAAAATAATTTTCCAGTTTTAAAACGATAATTTTTTAAAATACTTTGAGGAGTTTGTACTACTTGTAAATATTATTAAAAAATTTCTCGCAGCTGTCATGAAATTCACTGAAGTATGTGTGTACGTAATTTAGTACACTTACGACTATTCAAAACTAAAACAGCCTGATTATAACGTAAATTACTATGGATTGCGCCTTTTTTGAAGCCAATATTATACATACATGTGCATCTCATCGTCTTTGCATTCTTGGTTTTTTCTTCGATCTGGTAAATCTTTTACTATTCATTTCCCATGATATCAACTTCAACGTCAATGCAGCTTATTTCCACTTATGTAGCAGCAGCACTATAAATATCTTCGCTTCGAGCCGTAAATTATAAAAGTAACGAAAACCACGCAAGGCTAATAGAGAAGCAAGAGACAGAGAGAGAGAGAGAGAGAGAGAGAGAGAGAGAGAGAGAGAGAGAGAGAAGGAGGAGAAGAGAAAAAAACGAAGAGAAATAAAAATTGAGAACAGGGTAATTTAAAAAAAAATTAAAATAGACTTCTGCTATACAATATTATAAATGAACTATGTCTCATGGAACAAAAAAAATTACAGCATGCTATCGTGCAGACCTGTATATTTCCCCTGTATCGATTTTTCGATGAGGAAATATGACTTGCATATGGAGATATTCAATTCAAACGATAATAATAATACATGTAGTACCCTTTATATATATATATATATATATATATATATATACTGATGTATTTGTATAATATTCTATACTCTTCTGTTACTCCATAAAATGAGATTATGTGCATATATGAACATCTTGAAATAATTTAGTTTCCAGGAAGCTGCTACCCTTCACTAAAACACCGCCAAATAGACTGAATATGCATTTTTTAACGACTTAAATCCGCGTATACACGAATGATCAAGATTTATATGTCATAGAGCGACTTGTATCAAACAAAAAGGTACGACCCACACGATTTGACACGTACACTGATATGATAGTGTCGCAATTTTGTTTTTTCTAGCAATCGACGTATAGTATAAATGCAAGGCATGCGGAGATTCGTGATGAAGGTTATTAGCAGAAAGAGATGAGAATTTTTAGGTCCAGAATGAGCAAAATCGATAAGATACAAATGTACATGAATATTAGCGATGAAAGGGCGCTAGAAGTAACAAGAGGCGATGATACAGGAGAGAGATACAGCCACCGTGAATTCGCATGATTCTCAAGGGACCGGAGAGACGTTATTATAACACCTGGAATGATTTCTCCACTATGCATTCCGCGTCAAATTCGTACTATATTAAAGGTACGACGAAGGCAGGTGTAGAGCACGTAGTGAGAGTAAAAACTTTTGCGACGAAGAGGTGAAAGAGAGATATCGCGCTGGAAAGGTCGGAAAAGATATGAAGGGTCATAGTATATGGACAAGGTAGGATTATCCATTTCATGACGTCATATAGCCGGTCACAGAGTCTTGGGCCAACGTTACTTATACATTAGACATGGATGCGGCAAGTATGAACGCCTCTGGCTCTCTTCAATCTCACACCTACTATATCCTGCATATATACATGAATGATATATATTACTTTTGTGAAAGTGCGCATTATAAAACCGAGTGGCATCAGAGCTCGTAGGACTCGGTGCGAGGGTAATGTCAAACAGCGAATCCGGGAATCCGACGCTCCGCGACGTCAATTTTATTGTGGAATCTGCATCGCCCTCGTCCATTTCGTTCTCTAATAGTAATCCTTCTCGCGGTGAATCAGGTTTTGTCGCTTCTTTGAAGCACAAAACTTTTCTCGCCTAGCTCTGTCCTGATGATGTCCCCGACATCAACTCGTTCTCTTCCTCCAAAACCCCTTCGATATACACCAACGTGGATTATGGTAATTCTATACCGAATATAATTAGAACCCGGAGCATAAATAACGGTTATTGGCTGCACACTGCACGGAAATACTTCATGTGTGGATGTTGTATTGACCACAGTGATGCTGGAGATGCCGCGGATGCACCAGGTGCGTCCGAACAATCAATGAGAAATTAATAAACTTTTCTTGATGATCACGCATTATAATTTCGCAGTTTTTACGGTAAAGACAATATTTTTGGGGTCCAATTCGAAGCGAGAAAAAAATGAAGAATATCGAGGCTTACAGACCGGGCAATTTTACGTGAAAAGCCTCCTATGTATAGGTGTGTGTATGCGCGCGCGTGTGTGTGTGTGTGTGTGTGTGTGTGTGTGTGTGTGTGTGTGTGTGTGTGTGTGTGTGTGTGTGGGTGTCTACGTTACTATATAGCTCTCGTTCTTGTCGTTGCTTTATGTATATGTATGGGCTCGTTTTACATAATATCTTTGCCATTGTAAAATGCAAAATACTGTACGGGAAGCGAGCCCCAACTCGAGCTGAGCCAGGCCCTCTTCTCTTGGTTGCCGGTGAGCTCTGTGTGTATCAGCGGTTGCCGCCTCTATAATATACATACCTCTCGCTCGTTTCTGATGGCTGAAGCCACACAGAGATATACGGCAAGGCAAGCAAAAGCTCGCGAACTCTCTGTCACACTGCCATAGACAGCAATATGAACGGATGGCAAACAAAAGGGCTTGATCCATACGCGATTTAACACGAAAAATTATGTGAGTTAGTCCCTTTTGTTTGTTAGCAGTCGATAAATATAGATCACTACCCTCGGCCAGTCTTTGAGGGCGTATATAATATGTAATATATATATATATTGTAAATATTGCTCGCAAGCTTTCTCACTGTCGTTCTCTCGCCTCTGGAGTGCAACTTTTTGTCTTCTCATGTAAATCGCGTGATGTTACCGGGCCAGAAAGAGATGGAAGGAGGCGTGAATACGGGCGATTGAAGGCTTAAAGCACATATTTTCGTATTCCAAACTATAATATAAAGAATAAATGGAAAAAAAAAACGGGAGATAAAAAAATCACAAACGATATTTTTCGTTTGATGTTAAAGCTGCGAAGCATCAAACGAATATTACGAAACAATTATGACAAAGGAATTTCACAGTAACGTCATATATTCTGTTGGATATTAATCGTATCTGTATTGTGGAACTTTTAGCGCAATGGCAATCTTTGACCATTGGATCGAACGCGCGTTGAAAAATAATCACTGTGACGATGGCCAGTTTTTTTCGGTTTCCCTCCTAAGGATTTAAATCGAAAAAGTTATCACACTATAATAACACGAGGTTTTCATGGCATGGCATGAATTCGTGTATTATTACCAACAGGAAAAAATATTTGAAAATATTAAAACCACACAATTTGTGGACTGAAAAGACGAATATAGTAAGTTCATAGGTAATATAATTCTTACTCCGACAGCTACGACTAACCAAGTCGTACTCTAAATAAATTATAAACTTTCATCGAGTCAACCGATTTTTATCAGTTAAAACTTTAGCTGGAAAATTTGATGCATTAAATTTTCCATTGTTTGTTATTTCGAAGTCGTCTATCGTCATTTGTCGAACGATTCGATAATATAGATTGAAGAAAATACCACGTAATAATATAATCGACAAATGTTTAATTTTCGAGTTATTCTCGTGTTGTACACGCTTAGCGATTAAAGTTGCTCATTTTTCCAACTCACTGTCTCACTTTCTCATTTTTTTCGATGTATAAAATACACGTAAGCGCACAACAATGCATACTATGTTTGGCTCAACTTTTGTTTATTAACACGCGAACTATATAGTGTACTACACGGATTGTGTAAGATTATAATATAGCGGCAATCGTAAACGCTGAAAGTGGTGTAAGCGTAGTATAGTAGCAGTAGAATTTACCGCGTGATGCAGACACGAGCCCTCGTGAGCCATCAGTGATACGGGTCGACGAATAGTTCGACGTATACAGGCCTCTTTATGCGGGTGAAAAAAATTTCAATGTATTTATTTAAACGTAAAATACGGCTTACGTAAGTCTCGAAAACTCATCCAGTTTGTAAAAAATTTCAAGTAATTCGAAAAAAAAAATATTTTTTCAAGCATGGAATGAAGGCTTATCTGGCTTTTAAGAGTTCTTTCAGTACTTTTTTATTTATTTTTTCAGCGCTCTTCAGTATTTTCTAAATCCATATACTATATGTACATATATATGTATATATATATATATAAATTCTAACTCGGCAATGGCCTCAATCTCTCGAAGGAAACGTTTACGACTCGCTTAACGGCTAATCCTGGTTCCATAGTTACGGTCATTAGGTCGCGCTTTAATCGACGTTATTACTTGCATTATAGTTCACCGAGATTCGAAACTGCTTCATAGCCGGTTGGTACTGACTTCGTTTCACTGTATATGCTTGCATATTATGAGTCCACATATATAAAGGTATATATATTTATATACATACGTAAGGATCGTATTGATGGCAGGACCAAGTCACACCGGTTGCTTGAGAAAGCTCTTCATTCCTCCCTATTCTTGCTCGCTCATTAAGGATTAACAAATCAGCCAGAGTAGTATAATCCAGGTTAATCAAATGACCTGACCTATCTCACGGACGTGCCTAAGAAATCGTCGTGAGGATTGTAAATAACCCGCGAATCGAAAGAACAATAAATAAAACGACGAGTAAACTCCTTAAAACTGGTCGTCCCGTCACTTTTTATTGGATCAACCGACACTATTATTATTTTATGCATATTACGAGATTCTGGGGTATATACTTCATCATCAATTTATTCAATTTATTCATTTTATCAAATTGGGTTTATTTATTTTCAATTACAGTAGCTTCACGATGAACTGAATATATTTGGCAAAAAACATTCCAACGTAGACTCCATGTATACGTAAGTAAACATACCAACATTTCGATTAAATGTCTATTTTTCCATAAAGAAGAAAATAACTGCGATAAATAAAATAATAATGATGATACAAATAAAAAAAAATACACCCAACCAATTACACGCGATCGAATCATTCGCTCCCAATAGAAACCGAATCCTAAGTAAACAGGAATAGTCGAGGGTATATGGGATAACACATTATTTGCCGAATACAGTGAAATCTCCCCTATCGTCCTCTCTCTATTATGATCTTCATGTTATTTTATAAAAAATAATTCAAGCAATCGTTTTTAAATAAATCAGTATAAAATACGAAACGTTGCGGTTGTCGATTAAGCTTTGAACCTTCAAAATTTAATCGACAGCAACAATTGAAATTTTTCAAATCTTCAAAATAACAAACCTGGCGTTGAGAAATATAATAATCCTCGGTAAGTATGGCATGTTTGATTGTACTTAATATTTCACAAATGCTCCATCATTGGTACGGAGTGCATGGCGACTTATATGATTGTCGAGATGATCGAAGATTGTTCGTGTCGGATTTTTGTATAAAATCATTGAACCCATTCAGGAGCTTCAAGTATTTCAAGATTTCATTATGTTTGTTTATTCCTTACCTAAAGTACTAGTCGTCGATGAGAATTCGTTCCCAATGTATGAGGCATTGAAGCTTTCATTTGTCGACTATGTAAGACAGTTTTTCACGGGCCTCCGTTCGTATTTCATCGTCTCATAAGAATGGTGGAATATTTAAAGATTTTTCGTGAAAAATAAAAAGAAAAGGGTCCGTGACGCAAGTATTATACGTCTACGGTATCAAGATAAGGTTCGGTTAAGAGAGATTCCGAATCTGCACTTGGACGGTACGAGAGGTTTCACTGTACAAAGAGGTATATTATGGTGTGCCGAAGGGTACATCGAAGCGGAGAATGATCTAGAGGATGGAGGGTGTATGTACGTTCTTCGATGAAGGGACCGATAAAGAGAGAAATAGAGAGGAATATACACACACATATATAAAGAGAGTGAGAGAGAGAGAGAGAGAGAAAGAGAAAGAGGAAGTACATTTATTGGAACGAGTGCTGGAGTATACCGGACAGAATTCTGGCCACACCGTGGCCCTACATAGCTGCATATACATATCTATCGTCGAGAGTTCGTTATACACATCATTATTGCGTAACTACAATGCAGTCTGGAATTTTCGATATCGACGATAGGATTCGGCACAACACACAAGCATATACCTATAAATATATTATATATATGGTGTACATATGCATGCACGTTATCATATTCATTCCTAAATCGTACATGAAAATCCAGAGACCTCGTTCATAACCATCGAGCTTTACTATATATATATAGTTGTGTACGTATAATATGATATATCATATTATACGTACACAACTTTTCGTGCTGATAGTATATACTTACCACTACGAGAACTTTTGTTCGATAATATTACAAGTGTACCTCCTTCACCATTTACGAAACTCCACGAGCAATGAAACAAACGTTGTGAATTTGCCACGAAGTTTTTCAAATTATTTTCTCATGAAACACTGTATTAATAATATTCGTGTACGCAAAGGTAAGTTCGGGGTTACGTACACTCCGCGCATGAGTTTACTTCGCGCACCAAGATATATTTCTATTCATGCGGCGGATAAAAGTGTGGAAAGAATTAGCGATCATCTGTGTTGAAGGACGGTTGATGCATAATTTCTTTCATTGAGGATTAAAAGTAAAACTTGAATATTCAAGAAAAATCAGCCGATTGGTATTTTTTCATATCACTCTACGATGCATCCGGGATAATGTAATTTCATGAGATTTCATGCTTTCATATGATACTCGGTACTTCCTTTTCTTTCACATGTATGAGTTATCGTTTCGAGCGTGAATGCAGATGGCCAGGCTTAATCGATGAAGGCCGGCAATGAGAGCAACGATATCAAAGCAGTTGCGGGAAATGCAAAAGCTTGACCTCGCGCATCTCTATTATGGAAGTCAGTCGAGCATTAACGTCAAGAGTCGTGGTCAGGGCATTATTTCAATGGGATAAAAAAAGTTTGTCAATGAATTTTACAAATTTTTCCTCGTTCTATTCTATCGGATACCGAAAGCCTCTCCTGCGAATAAGTGTGAACATCAATTTTAGAAAAATAACCATGAAAGGCTCGTTTCCGAAGGTTCACGGTCTAATTTTTCCATTTTAATAGGCAAAGTATCTTATTGCATTACGACCCATCTTGAATTTTTCAATCGGCTCACAAAATTTTATTGTTGAATAATGTTGTTGTGCGATGACTGCAAAGGCGTAGAAAGACACGTCATAAGATATATGGCCAAATAAGTAAAGAGAAGTGAATGGGGAGAGTCTTCCAGTTCGAAAAGGTATACGTTGAAATATTTGAAAAAATGTATTTATTCATTTTTAATACACTACATATTAGCAATATCGCAGTAATTAGTAACGATAATAATAATAATAATAATAATAATTCATAGCCATTTATATTCTTTAATAATAAAAAATGATCATTCTTCTTCCATTGAATATTCATTTGCAATAATTTCGTTGAACAAACATTGTGAATAATTTTTTCATTCATATACATGGTGATCATTTCATCATCGCATCACATACACACGATCGTCTATCGATAAACCGTGAAATAGTTGTTTCTTTTTCATTCACCAAACAACGAAAAAGAATAAATAACAAAATGAGCGTTGTATATATGGGGGGGGGGGGGGGGGGGGAAAGAGCGAGAAAACGAGGGAGAGGACAAAAAAAGCAACATCACAAAATTGTATGAAACAAATATTGAATCTCAGCTTTTGTCGGGGGAGTGTCCCAGGTCTCTCGCAGCATCGATTGTTTGGCTTCCACCGGTGGATTACCCCATAGTGTATATATACATTGGCGAATGTGCACACGGGGATTCGTGCGAAACTCTCGTGATTTCTCTCTCTCCCTCCATATATCTCACGCATACTCTCGGCTTGCCTATTTCCAGCATTTGCTCACGCAGAAACAGCCCCACATTTATGGGGTATGTATATAGTATGTGTGTGTATATACATATAATTGTAGCTCGCATTCAGAAGCATGTGAAACACGCGTTAACCCTCTCGCGTTCACCACAAGCGCGTGTTCATCGAGTCGTTCACCAAACTCTAGACCCATCGCTCTACAGAGACGGTTTACCGCGTACATAAAAACACAATAATACGTTTTATGCAAACTCGAACAATTGAAACAAAAGAAAATTCTAACAAATCTCTAAATTTGTTCAAATTTTGGAAGCTACAACAGAAAAAACTATCTTTATAAATAATAAATAGTCTAATTAAGAAAAGAACTACGAGGTTTATGCAGTCAACATTTTTTTGAGGCACTCGAAATAACAAAAAAATATCTGCTAGGTAGACGGAGAAACGTGGCTTCTGATGTATCGGTGAGGTAATTCCACACTTAACCTCAATATTGCAGCAAATTTGCCTTTCACTTTTCAGCTGACAATATGAGCCAAAACCATTGAACGAACAACCAATAATTATACCATCGAGAATTCTTGTGACATTATTTCTTGATTAATATTTATGACGATAAAAATTGCGAATCGACCGTACATGTACATGGACCGTACAAATGAAAGCTCCCAGGGTCAAAAAAAGTAGGTGCTTGAAGTTCATATGAATATCTTTACTAAGGCTAACAATCAGCAGTGGCAGTGGTTACAGCGTAATGGGACGTATCAGAAAAAGAGAGAGAGAGAGAGAGAGAGAGAGAGAGAGAGAGGTCATAACGAGGACGCATATGTATGTATATTCGAGGGGGTGCTTACAAAAGTAAGCTCTCCCGGAATCATTCCCGAGTCACTGATGGTACGTACGAATGAACCGCGAGGAGAAGGCAAAACTGCATCAACGGTGTATACGCTTGAGTAGCGCTGACTCTCACTCAGCATCCGCAACACAGTATACTGGACCACAGTTCTCTCTCACTCTCTCTCTCCCTCGCCAAATTCCAAAATCCCGGCAAGCGACCCTTCATCTCGCGCTCTATACCATATATCTCGTGCGTTACTCACGAATGCGCCAGTGCGTGATGTGAATCTACCGTACACATTTAGGTAATATATATATATATGTGTGTGTGTGGAAGGTGTAATAAACTGACTACTGCACAGAAATTTAACACTACAGCTTTATGGTAGAGCAGATATTTGGATACGATTTAAAACGCACATATTTATTATACGCAAGCATACTTTCAATAAGTAATTATGGTTTTCTCGAGTCCAAATTTACATCGTCCGTTGAATTTACATTGATTCCTATTAAATTTAGGCTTAAAGGAGTCTGAATCTTATGCTTTTGCGTTGAGAGCTGACGACCCAATAATTCTGAGAACGCGAATATATATAGTCAGTGTATATGCATATACCCAAATATAGATCAATTTGAAATAATAAAGTCATTTCAATATTAATAATAATTTATCGGTAGATATGTAGATAGATGGGGGATAGATGGGGAGTTTTTTTTTTCTGTTGCACCAAGCACGTAATCCATACTTGGCAATCCCCGTACTTACCGTGGTCGACTCACGAGCAACATGCACCGGCAGGTCGATAAACCACTTCCAACGCAGAAATGTGGGCGGTACAACGCGCCGACCTCGCTCTAACAGATTCTATCTCCGAAATCAACGGCGGGTTAACGATAATGTTTTTGGAACGTGGCGGGAAGTCCCAAGAGCTATTATTCGCTCGCTCTCTTCGGATCCCGACGATGATCCCCCCCGTGTAGCCCCTCGTTCACAGGGAGTATGAACCGAGCGATAGGGTTGTAGTTTCCGTATTTTTTTATTGATGGATCGGAAACGTTCAGTAGGCTTCGGGATTTATCCAAATGCATATACAAGTCGCATTAAACACACTTTTACTCGTAGTAGACTAAGCATATACGTAGATCACAATTTGTCGATTTTTCTTCAAACATTTGCCAATATATTTCTTCACGAACTTTAGTTATTGGTTCGGACGTTTTGTAAATTCAGTCATTCCCCTCATAGTTGTTATCCGCATAGGATATTACCGAAGAAATTTAAAACTTATCGCCAGAAACAGGAAAAAAATCATTTTCATTTCAAAGTGTTATTAAAACCGTATATATAGAAACAGAAGTACAGGCGTCTTGTAAACCCCAACTGAGATAGGAGTAAATGAAGTCATCAATATGCAGACGTCCTTGAGATGTAATTTTCATGATTTTCTCATATTGAGACGAAAGATAACGGAGAATAGATGAGCATACATACAATAAAACCGTGTTTTGGTCGAACGAGCGGTACTACCAGTTGACGTACATTCGTATCTATATAATCGGCTGCCTGGACTGGTACACTCGCCAACGTATATATATAGATATATATATATATATACGTATGTACAATGTACACGAATATCTCCACAGTCTCAAGACACCCAGTATGGAGCTCCCGGAAGCAAGGTTGGAGCAAGCAGACATTGACCTCACCCCTCCCGCTGCAATTCCTCGCTGGGCTTGCAGCCCCACCGAGAAGGGGTGAGTTTCGAGTCGCTGCACTCGCGGATGGTCTGGTGCTCGAGGGACGCGGCCTCGTCGAGGTAAGGCGAGCGAGGTGAGTGCCTGAAAGAGGAGGGACACAAGCCCGAGGACTTTATGGAGGATCGAGCCACGAGTAGAGAAGAGACGAACCACCATCATCACCAGAGCTATATGACTCTCAGCTAACCCAACCCTTGACTTCTCTCTAGCGAAATCTTTTTCTCTTTTCTCCTTACTTTCTTCACATCCTGACTCGTTTCTCCATGTTTCTCATTCCGATCATTCGGCATCCCTTGTCTTTTTTTTCCACCCCATTCTTCTCGTCACTCTGTTGCTCTCATCGGCACAAACTCACGCTCGTTCCGTCCATATTTACTGATTTTTAAAGCAATTGTCTTGAAGATGGAACGTCCAATCTCTTAGAAATTTAACATATATTCAGATAACATCATAATTATTACGTGTGAAAAGTTTCAAAAAAAATGGTAAAAGGAGCAACCTTGAGCTATATACCTTGAACGAACTGATAGTCGGTCACAGAAGAAGCCTCTAATAGACTGTTAAATAAAAATGATATTTAAAAACCTGAAGAAATTTATTCGAATTGTATTTGGAGTTAAAATATGAACGTGTACAGATATCAAACTTTAAAAATGGTGACACCACAGCTTTCAGTATAATTACTTTTAGTCGTCGTCGCTAATCAAATTTATCTGTACGACTGTGCGGCGGATCCTCCTCTAATCAAAGCATATTGTTCAAAAGTTATTTGCTTCTAACTCGGTCCCATACTCCGTAATTCAATGCTCCTTTGCGCGAAAATAAATTTTTTTCTATACATCTCTATACATCGCTTTTGTACATCTCTTTTATATCCACCGTTGGTCTTGAGATTTCTTATCTCTTTTTCTCTCAAAATCAACTGCATCTTTTTCTTTGCGTTGCCTGATTAAGAAATCGAGAGAGAGAGAGAGAGAGAGAGAGAGAGAGAGAGAGAGAGAGAGAGAGAGAGAGAGAGAGAGAGAGAAAGCTCTTCCCACTTTTTGCCTCCCAAACGGGAGGCTCCGTCGACGCCGTAGGGTATCGTATTTAGCTATTCACCCTCTTTCATTAGGAACATTAATGATGGTTACTGCTGGTTACGCGCGCAGCCGGCTAACACAGAAATAAGCATCTCTCGTCGTCGGAGTGGTTACGCGGGTAATCTACGGCACTAGCAGCGATTATACATATATTAAGAGGTGTGCAGACTTGTTCTCAGGACTGGCACGAAGTATTGCCAAGGTTCCGCGAAATGAATTCTCTTGAAGGATGAATAGCAAAAAAATTGAATAAAAAAAGAGGCTATGCTGAGTTGAGTAGAAATTTTAATAGAACAAAATTATAATTCTTCTCCATACAATAATTCACGCTATATTCTTCGAGCTTTTCGATGGGTTTTCAACATTTTTTGTCTCAAAAATCTATTTTTTTTTTCTTTATTTCTGAAATTTTCACATTTTCAAAATACGAAAAATGTGAAATTGACTTTTTAAAAACGTCATCTACATCGCTAAAAGTATGTCCGACATGACGTAAGCTCATAAGTCTGCTTAAACGTTTTTTTGGGCACTGTTCGAATAAAGTAAAACCGTCGAAAACTTATGTGTCACCGTTGATTGGCATAAAAATTCGGTAAACCATATTGATCAGGATAATTCGTTAAATAAACTATTTGATGACTTTAGTCCATAGCAATCTTGTCTTCCTGAGCTTGTCAGGCTTCCGGTCGTGGTGCTATATAATTTCACATAGCAAATCGTCACAGGATAATCGAACGAAAAATTCTAAAAGTGATTCGCGAATCACGACCCTCCTTTTCGTACAATTTCCTTTGGTCAATATAAATTTCGATCATTTCCTTGTCATTTTTTTTCTTTGCTCTTTTAAAGCTCTGTTATATAAATATTTATTATTTTTTTTATGTTTAAATATACTCAAACTTTTACAAGTACGATGTATTAAAAAAGTATATTTTTTCTTGCTGATTTGAGCGTGAAAAGCTCTTGCGAAACTGAAGAAAAATATTGTTCGATTTGAGGAAGATAGAAAACGAGTTTCAGTCTCGATATACAAAGATAGCTTTAACGGAGGAACGAGTGACACGACAACTTCTCCATTCAACGACAACTATATATATTATATAAATTCAACGAGATATATATATATATATATATATATATATATATATATAAATTCTTTATATATACATATATTATATGTAAAACATTCTTGCCTCTCGTAACTCTGTCTGACTTCCGGAATGGCATTAAAGATAAACCCCGACGGTCTCCAAGCCCTATACGGAAAAGGATGATTCCCGATGCAACCCGCACCCTCTCTTTTTCTCGGTCGATCTCTCGTCGTCGTCGTCGTCGTCGTCAACGTTGTCGACGTTGCATGAATTCTCCGGCATGAAAAACCGGAATTTCAATATCATTGCCGTGGTCTCGCTTGTCAACCGTATCGGAATACAAATTTGCTAACCTGACACGCCGTTATTCGTGTTACAGAGAGAAAGAGAGAGAGAGAGAATGAGGGAGAGCGAGAAAGTTTAAGAATGACGAAGAAACAAGAGGCAGAGGATTATACATCCTTTACCGTGATACAATAATAATAATATCACAAGAACCTGAGAGAAAAAAATCCTAGAAACAGATACTTGTCGCACCCTCACTGTTGCAATTCACGATGACGATATTCAGTGGAGGGGAAAAAAAACATTATCAATTAGTCTCTAGTTATGTCGTTGACGAAGGAACACTCTCTGTTAACTGTTGAGGGTGAGGATATGTACTCGAAATTCCATGAAATTGATTGTATATTCATATTACGAAAAAAAAAAAAAGAATTTGTATTCGCACACTCATTCTATCTCATTAAGGAAAATTATATCGTTGAAACGAATTTTGATTGAGTCATGCAAATTTTATACAAAGTAAGCGAAATTTTTTAGGATGACGATTGTGCAATTCGTAAATCAAAAAAGTTCATTTTGGATGTATGAGCACAAGGTGGCGGGGAATAAGCGAAAACGTGGGCGCGGGTGAGCGCGGTGAGCGAGGGGCACGCATGAAACAAGAGACAGTCGGACCGCTTATTATCCGACCCACGCGAAAAATTTCCTTAAAATCGATAATTGTCTGTCAAAAGGTTCGTTAACCCCCATTTTTTATGGAACGTATGTAATCGTGATAGTTTTCTGAACATTTAACAGTTTCAATATTGATCGTATCCGATCGTGAAAGATACGAATTTCTGTTTCAAAGTTGCGTCAGCCCAGAATTCGTATATGGCGTGGGATAAATATCTTGATTTCACGAATTAATTACTCGCGTAAAGAGTCGTTGACCCACTTTGAAATTTTGCAGGTTTTATCCTATAAACTTCTGCTACACCATATAAAAAATTCAGATTTTTATATGATCGTGAAGCTAGTGCTCATACATCCTTAAATTTAATTAATCTTCCTTATGTTTCACATAAACTTTATTTCAACGAAACGAATCGTTCGAATTATTTTTTTTTTTCATGGATATTATTGATTATACGTCATGACCGTACTTTACTTTCAGCCATGATGAAATATGTCAAATGACATGAAATACTTTCACTGTATCATGACAGAAATAATATTACAACTGTAATTCATGATCCACGATTAGTTAAGGATTTTTGCTGCACGACAACGGAAATTTAATTTTCCTATCGACTCGTGAAAATTTATTCTAAATATCGTGATAAATTTCTCCCCAATGTCGATTAACACATTTCTATCATTATCCATTGATCATTGCCTACAAGACTGTGCAATAGTAAGACCAAAAATTGATTTCATGTGAAAGAAAAAAAAAAAAAATTTTTTTTTAACTCACCGTTGTTGTCTCGTTGCTCCACGAATGTGTAGGATATGCAGTATGTGGCGAGACTCTTATTTCACGCTACACTCACATCGATTCGATCCAGTGAGTTTTCACTTTTGTCTGATTTCAAACACAATTGCGATCGTTTTTGCTTTTGTTTTGTTTTTTTTTTCCTCTCCACAAGGAGAATTAGATAAAACGATTCTCAGTGCCCGAACATGGAGCTCCGTTTTCTTTTCTCGATTACACGAAAACAACAAATAACGAGGAAAAAAAAAATTGTCCTTTTAGCCCCACCCTTCGGAATAATATTTCGCTCAAAGAATTATCTCGAAATTCCGAGCACGAACAAGAAGATTGAGTTTAGCGGGCTGGGTGACTGCAAAAACTCGCTTTTGTCTGCTTCTCTTTATTTTTCCCACCGTCTTTCCGTCGTTTCTTACTGTTCCGTCAATGCCACGCGATTTTAATATATTTCATGTAAAATTTAATATAAATCTTCACTCTTCACGACACCTGGGGCACCAACGAAACTATCATCGAATGTCGGTTGTCAGGTTATTTAGTCGCAGGGCAATGATGATGATTGAAAGGGACAGGCATGGCGACACTGATATTGCGATTGCGATGATTTTCAGGCAACCCAGACTCTTGGCTGGAGTTCAACCAAGGATGGAAAAAAAAAATTATTTTTTTCAATAATTCCGTTTCTTTCTTTCTTCTTCTTTTCGAAATCTATTTGAACCTTTGAAAATTCACCATCGAATGATTTCAAAAAGTAATTTTAACGAACTCTCGACTTATAATTGTCTTAAATCAAACCTGTCAGGTGTCTCTCGATTAATAAAAATTTTCCTATAAATCTCGATCAATCCGTCAGCAACAAATACTCCCAATATATCAAAGACGTGTTCAATGAGAAAAAAAAAAAAACTAATAAAATATACAACGAAAGGTGCTCGATCCAACGTCGAGAACCTCTTGAAGAGAACGAAAAAAAAAAAAAAGGTACCGACCGAACAGAGAGTCCTTAAATCGGAGGGTTATACCGAGAGCAATCGAGAGATATGCGGCTCTCGCTTCACTCCCGAGAGCGAAACTTCGATTAGTGCTGCGTCCGCTGTTTCTACTGCTGCACCTGACTTTCACCGGCGTTGTACCGCGCGAGACGCTCGAATATGGATAACGATCGCGCGCGAGATTCTGTTGACGAATTTTATTGGGAACCCATCGTCACGCCAGATAGCGAGCGACTGACAAACGCGCGCGATTCTCTCGCTTGTTCGGCGATGGGCTTTATCTTAGCCTCGGGGATTGCAGAGGGTAAAAGTGCGGCGAGGACGAAAAAACCGGCGGGGATTGGGATCGCGTCTCGCCGGTGACTGCCACCGCCAACGTTCGCTTATACGCCCGCCGCCCCCGACGTTTCCTTCTTCGTCCAACTCTCTTGCCCCACTTCCGCACCATTCCCACGAATTCGCTTTCCTGAATGCGCATGCCAATCGCGCACTGATACTACATTGCAGAGCTATATATCTACATATACGCGTACATTCATATCTATGGTACATAAGTATTTTTTATATATACATACGTACAGAAGAGTTTGGTGTAAATTTGGGCCATCCTTTTAGTTTCGGTATATATATTATATTCTCATGCGCGAATAAATTCACGACGAGTAAAATGAATCAATAATGGGGGCATTTCATTGAGAATGTGGCAGCGGAAATTCAAATTTTTTTTAATCGTGTATATGTCTCACTGGCCGCGCTTATTCTTGAAAAATTCGTAAAAACGATCGAGGAATAATTTTGAATCGTTTTATATCCCAGACAACACGAAAGGGCCCATTTGTGTGAAACTGTATGGCTCTATTTTAAGTAATTGGCTCATTTTTAAGTAAAGTTTAGACAAGTAAAAATTAATACCAGGACAATTCTGTATCTTTTACATCGACAATTTCGTCTCTGTAGAAGCAGAATCATATGCCCCATTTGTGTACACATTTCCGCAAGATGTCGAACGAATTTTTGGCAAAAATCGTTACCATTTTATGTGGAATACTCCGTATCAAAAGTTACTCATATAGATATCTTATAATATGAGAAAACTTCCCTATATGTAGTATACTTCGTATATAGCCGCAGTCTCTCGGCACATCAGGATTTCTCCTCCTTTAACGTGATCTTCTCCCACATCTCTTCTTTTCCTCTCTTTCCGCGCGCTTACATCGCCACATCGCGAAGTGCAACATCTCGCATTCGTCGATGTCTTTCCGTTACCCATGAGAAAGGTTTAAGGGAAAGAGGTGGTCTTCGATGAGAAACAGTAGCGAGAGGGAGTCGAAACGTGGGATGAGACTTTGGGTTACGGAGGGTGGAGATGAATTTCAATGTGAGGAAAAAGAGTAACGAGTTATACAGAAGCTTGGAAGAAAGAATGTGTATGAAAAAAGGGAGAAAGAGAGAGAGAGAGAGAGAGAAAGAGAGAGAGAGAGAGAGAAAGAGAGAGAGAGAGAGAGAGAGAAAGAGAGAGAGAAAGAGAGAGAGAGAGCGAGAGAATGGGAGGGAAAATGGTTTCTCTCATTCCGATGTGCACGCAAACCAGTCAAGAGGTATATACACCAAAGAGAACAATGGTGAAAACCGAAAGAGAATATATACATATAATATATACCATGAACGCTTTATTCCATTTAATTTAGCCAGCGATTTTGCGTCCGAAATTCGAGAGAAGAATGTCCCTCAATTACATTTCGCGATGCTGCGGAAACCCATAATAAATGTTCCGATGATGATTCCACTTGGAAATCGAATCAAATCGTACGGTTATTCAACCGTAAGATCTGGAAGGTGGATTGTTTATTTTATTCCTTTCGTTTGTACCTTTCGTTGAATATATTCTCAACCATTCACATGCCTCGTTTACGATGAAATATTTAAAAGCCTTCGGAAGCGAAAATTTTCAATTCATCATAGCTATTATTTTCTCGAAAATATCCTCGAAGCTATGAATAAAAGCGTCTTTATCAACCTATCGACTTTCTCGCCAGATGAAATTCTGCGAACAGGAGCAAATATTACGAGAAAGCTTAGGTTCTTAGTTGATGCGCTCCGTCCACAAATTAGATTGGGTTAGAAAGTTATTGCATCGTAATGAAATTACAATCCGAAAGAATGGCGCTAATGGAAAATTTACAAATTTTCCCCTATGAGCTAGTGGCTTTCTCAATTTTGGCTTCCTCTCGTGTAGTCGAAGCTTTGTGAGCGCGCAAGAATGATATCGAAGCACCTTGCAAGCTTCACTTTGCACCAGTTTTTCTTCAATTCCTTTTTCCTTTAGCTTCATTTTATGGAGCTTTCTTCATTTTCAATGTAAGACCATACGGAAAAACGTGCAAATATTCATTTAAACGTTTTATTCATAAATCAACTGAATAATTCGATGTTTCAATGTTTTTGGGGTTTGCTCATTCCGATTGGATATCAAGATCATAATATTAAGATTCCGTTGCAATAGGGTAGACGTACCAGTTGTGGCCATTATACCGTTTATGGCCACTTCGCATTTTCTCTCAAATTGCTTAAGGAAGTTCTCTCGGTACCTGTAGAGTCAAAACAGAAAGTTTCTTTCTCATGACCCACGTAGTATTTGATGTGGCAACGTCGCTTTTGTTGATGCGTGTGTGTTAACCTGACCCATGGTACTAGTTCTTATTCCAGGTAGTCTATAGTTCAGTGACAGTGACAGTTGGTGACAGTTACGTTTGAATTTTGAATAGCGCGCCATAACCTTCGATCCTCCAACGTCGCCACATCTCTCTCATAACATATGGAAAGCTATACAATTTGTGTTTTATATTTGCTTGTAACTCTTTTCATAAGCACCCTTTGTAAATTTTTAAGCCAGAAAAATTATTCCTAATATTTTTTCTGTCTTTTGTGTAAGTTTCATTAAATCCTGTCCGTCAATTACGCAAATACGAATGATAAAATATACCCAATTCTGGATTTTCCCTAAGAGCCTGTGTTGATTGACTCAAAACGTAATGACTGATATCTCGATCCAGAGGTACCCTCAACACACAAAAATTGGTATGAGCTATTTTTACATCTTAATCTAACATTCTGCAAAGTTTCATCAATTTATATCCATTAATTCTGTTTCCGAGAGAACTCCCTTAAAGTTTCAAGGCTATGTTCACTTCATCGAGCGTAATATTTCGATATTCAAGATGTTTCCGGACCACTATCGATTACTTTATTGAATTTCTACTAATTTAATTCAACGAAATATGACAAAATGTGTCAACGCTAAGCGATTTGTGTAGTTTTCTTGTACGGTTTCTCATATCTAAAGTCATTCCGCCCCATCAAATATTTATATTTTATTAGTTGAAGCTCATTTTTCGGGTTATATAACTACAAAAAACTGATATCTCAGCTAAAATTCGTGAAAAATACGTGGTAACCAAAAATGGTACATTCAAAATGCGATCGTTCTATTTGTGGCACAGCTTATGGCCAATCCCAATTCAAAGCTTGATGGCCACAACTGGTACTTTGGATAGCCAAAAGTAGTACAATTGTGGCCTCAAATGGTGAAAATGACAGCTACATGATAATTTCCTATTTTCTTATTTATCATGATCAGAAAAGGTTTTAAATGATAACAATTCGGTTCTATGTACCTTTTAGGTTACATCGATCACTTTTTCAATTCTGAATTTTCAATAATGTGAACACTGTTCGTAAATGAATGTTCGAAAATGCTTAAAGTGGCCACAACTGGAACGTCTAACCCTATCAATAGATGACACTTCACATTGGAGAACGTGGCACAGATAGCAAATTGATAAGAATAAGGGAGGAAAAAATTTATCTGGCCCGGTAGGTGAGATTAACGTTGGAGAAATATGTGTGCCTCTTATCGGCGAAGGGACGAGAGAAACCGGCAGATCGTGTCCATTCATAAGTAGCGATTCAGGAACCCTGGGTAGCCGGGTCATAGGTTTGCTTACATAAAATTTCTATCGGTGTTCACTGTTCCCATGGATTTTCCCATTCTCTGTGAGAACCATGACCAGCAAGGAATTTTCCTCTTGCCACTGCAAGCAGAATATTCTCACCCTCGTATTTCTGTATTGTATAAACGTATAATACGTGGGTGAGAACATTTTTAGAGAAAAATTAATTGAAGTTTGCTCTCGCTGAACCGTGATAAGTTAATTTTTTTGTAGCTTTGAGAATATATGTTTCTTATTTCTCGATATTTCACGTAACCTCTTCGCTATATGAGGCGACCAAAGAAATTTTTTAATCTGGAAAATCCGATGTCAGATTTTCTTTCGAATTTCGATCCATCATATCGAAACCATCATTTTTTACTTTGTCCTGATCTGATTTCAGATCAGACTCATCGGTCACCTCGAAAACTTTAGGATACCCAAGCACAATCAAATCGTAACAGTACATGTATATTTTTTTCAAGTCACATAAATGTGTCACTGACAGCGAAGGAGTTGGAAAAACCCGACATTCGGAATTAGTGGGAAATTTTCGCTCTCATAAATCTTTATGAAGCCTTGTTACAATTAAAAAAAAAAAATTTCTTGTTTTTTTCCCTCCTTTTAAAAATCTAAAAATGTAAAAGCTTTATTGGGGATGATTTCATTGTATTATCAAATCAAATTTGAAATTGCCATTAAAAAAAAAAGATACTTTCATGATATTGTATCGAAAAAAAAGCACGTATGGATTAAAACTTGGTATGGTTTTTGTACCCGGGAAAAGTACTACAATCGCATGAATTTTTAAGATTTTTTGACGAATTTTTAAAACAGAAAGACTGAAGTATTGTAGAACTTCTCGCACACATAAACATGCATTATAATACTGTACAATGTACGTGTGCTTATATGTATGCATGTGCCATTGAAGGGAATATGTGTGAAGAGAGCTCTTGTTCGTATTTCCCGCCCCCCAAAAGTATGAGGTGAGATAACGAAATGTAGTGCATCTCGAAGAGAGCCCGGATATAGTATATGTACTTACGTGCCACCGGGCCACATCCCAGAGTGCTGCAGCTATATCGACCTACGCACACGTATACGAGGCGTTCCAAGCCAAATCGACAATTCCTTAATTCTCACCATCTATGAAATATATAACATTTTTTTTAGCCAACTGTCATCTTAGAAGGATTTCAAAAAAATATATTTCCCAAAAACCATAAGGTCGGAGATATTTTTAAAAATCGGTGAAAATTCTTAAAAATCCTCTGTCGGATAGCAAAATTTTCACAAACCACGTCCCGTAGTTCACCGACACTTCCAAGTATTTTGCAAAAAAAAATTTGGTGATCGAAAAAACCACAATAAAAGCGAATGACTTTTCGACTCTGCTGGAACATGGCTAAAAAAAATTTTGCTACCTGACGTAAGATTTTTGTGGATTGTTTCAGATTTTTTAAGCACAGCAAACTTTGGTTTGTATTTTTGAAAAAATTATTATAAAATAGCAACTGGCTGAACCGACAATGTAAAAAATTTTGAACCGATCCCTGAGGATCTGTCGATTTGGCTCGGAGTGCTGTACATCAACTGTTGACAAATAAAATGGATGCAATTCGCACTATAGTGCGAGTTAAATCGTATTGGTTAGGCCCTTTTGTTTATAAGCGATCGATACCAGTGCACCATAATACACCACAGTATAGATGAAGGCAAAGTCATGTTTAATGTGCACTGGAGCACCACCTCGTGGATTTATACACTACCTTTGGGAAAAAGAGTTCTGGCTTTATCCACGTGCGAATAAGTCGAGATTCAACGGTGTATATCGATAAAACCAAATGTACTAAAACGTACCAGTACTACTAGCTTGGTACACATAAACACACGCACACACACACACACACACACGCACACGAGACCCTTCGCGTTTTATAGGCAAAAGAACCTTTCAAAGGTTTTATGTCTGTCAGATCGACGTGTACCCCTCATAGATCTCCCGTTGGATCATCCCAAAGTTCGACGGACTCGACACGGGGAGTCGAGATGAGATTTTTTTTTATCTTAATTAATGTTTTTTTAGTTCAAAGAGAAATAGTCCCAAAAATACCCGAGGACAATTTTAAGCACGAATAATTATGTATTCCGCTTTCAAATTTGTGTATTTCGTAATGATGTCCCATGTAACGCACATATATGTATACTTGTACACACGCTTACATTGGTATTATATATACACGTATTCCTCCGATTTCAAAGGTTACCCTTTGAGGATCATACCAAAGTTTTCTAGTACTCTTTTCTCCTCTTGCTTTTAATAGCGGATGAAAGATGATAGTGTGTGTGTGTGTGTGTGTGTGTGTGTGTGTGTGTGTGTGTGTGTGTGTGTATGTGTGTGTGCATGCGTTCCCAGAACTCTGACGTGATGTCCTAGCGAAGGATCAAACGATTCTTACATCGCCGAGACCCCAGCCGGACTAAAGGATATCATGTAATAATATATTATTATAATTTTTATTAATTTATATTTATATTCGGAACCAGGTACATTTCTTAACGTGTATATGGGCGAACGTGTTCCCAGCTACAGATAGAAGCTGACCATTTGTTATCCATCTTCATGCGGCGCAGAAATTTAATCACTTCAAATTTTTAACTCACTACTGTGAAAGAAGGAATGTCTGGCGTTTGACATAAACATGAAGTGGATTATCAATGTGAAAGGTTTCATGCAATAGTTTATGGTTGTATGCATGTGAATTATTGCAATAAAAAAAAAACCTAAATACCAAAATTTCACGACCATAGAGGTATAATTTTAAAAACGTTCAAATAATCTGATTATATAAGAGCGTTGCCCCGAGCGGTGAAATTTTGCACGTCGAAGGGATATTTTCTCGTCAATTCCTTTCCCAATTAATTATTTTAACCTTCTGAAAATTTCACTTTTCTATGGTCAAGTTTATTTATTTCATATTAACTTTGAGATTATTTTGTCTTTCTTAAAAACCGTTCGAACTGCCAGATTTCTACTGACAGTTCGAGGGGTTAGTTAATCAGTTCGGGGAGTTGGAGTTAATCGGTACAATGAAATTTGCGCACGTCGATCTTCGCCAATCGATATACACTAGCAGCGAAATTGGCTTTCTTCTCAACCACTCGGGCATATACAGTAATAATAGCGATGGTATTATCCCTGGGGAAGACCGCAAGTTCTCAAGCGAAACGTGCGGTTTGAGAATGCCAAGAACCTAATTACTCGCACGTCCACGAGAGATTATCGACGCAGTAGGGAAAAAATCTTCGTCGGTATTGCTCAAGGGAACGTGAAACAGTATAATTTTATAGATATCTAGAAAAATGGTTATGAGGGCTACTGCGAGTAGGATAAAAATTCATTTCTCAATTAAAGGGTTCAATTTTTTTCGACACACGAAGCCTATGTTAACCAAAACTATCTTTTAATCATTAAACGCACTTTTTTTCATGGTTGTTGAAATCAATGAAAGTCAATGGGATTCCCTCAATAGAATGGCTTCAGGGGTTAAAAATATAATATGTATATATATATTTTTTCTTACTTGTATCATGCCCGAATACGTATTTAGACTAACCGCAATAACCCAAAGAGAGCGAACGGAAGTGATCAAAGAAAATTCTCGGGAAGCAATATTCATTGAGAAACAGGACATTGAATCCGTGGTATGGTTCACCGGCAACCAGTGTAAATGCATACGTTCATAAAACATGTACCAATGAGAGCGTAGAAGTTTGGTGGCCTGCGCATGCTCACCACCCTCTCTGTCTCTCTCTCTCTCTCTCTCTCTCTCTCTCTCTCTCTCTCTCTCTCACTCTCTCTCTCTCTCTCTCACTCTCTCTCTCTCTCTCTCTCTCTCTCTCTCTCTCTCTCTCTCTCTCTCTCTCTCTCTCTCTCTCTCTTTCTCTCTCTCTTTCTCTCTCTCTCTCTCTCTTTCTCTCTCTATCTCTCGTCTCGTGATGGTGGGGAACATTTGGATCGATCCTCGAGCCTTGTCGGTGGTCGTGAATAGAGTGAGAACGCATCATGGGGAATTTGATATTATGGATGGGATATTCCACAACTAAAACGTGAGAGAAAAAGAGAGAGGGATGTATGAAATACACTCGAAATCTCGTTTGCAGATAATATGGTCAGTCTGTACTCGTCGATATTGAAATACTGAACGGATGAGCGTCCTCGAAAACTTCCTCCGAGTATTTCCGAGTATTTCAATACTCGGGCGTTCGAACAGTAGCAACTTAACTTATGTAGAAAGAGTACTTGTTCACAACTGTGTTATTTTTTTTTTTTCAATTACCTTAAACGTGGAGTGTGTCTACCCATCTCGCAGTTTATCGCTGTGTACCGCTATAGAGCTGTGCATCGGAAAATTTAATTCACAAGTAGTATAGGTCAATATCGTAACGTCATGCAATAAGAAAAGGTCTGGTCCTCTGAGGTAAAGAAGCTAAAAATCTCTACTACTAGTATTTACCAATGCTAATAAATCTATCTTTTTCAAAATATATTTTACGAAATACTTGAGAATCGTCGAGTTCGCATAACTCGGGCTGAAAGTCATTTTGCTTTTTCATTTTTGAACACGGAAAAATTATATAAACGAAACTGCGCAGCCCTGTCTGTTTCGTTTGTTTCTTCTCGCTTCGTTTTTTATTAGCTGACACAGCCGATCCAAGTTTTGACTATGCATTAGTCACACTGAGTTAATCATCCCTCTCTGACGAATCAATCATGCTATCAAAAGTTTTCAGCCCGAAACATGTGCCTCTGCCATCACCATTCATATACCTGTAAGGGTGTCCTACCAGTCTGGGCTTTCGTGTCATTGACCACGATTGATCGATAGATTTTCAAACAATACACAAAATTATCGTGTACGAAGTTCTCGAGTAGAAATTTTATTTATTTTACCGACACGGACCACGCCACTATCAATGTGTGCGTGTGTATGTGATAAGGTCAAAAAATTGAAACTCCTGTGAATTGAAAATGATTTCGGCTATATACGGAAAGAAAAGTCTTGGGAAAATTACCGTGCTTGCCACTGTAAAGTGGGGGCAAGCACGTTAATTTTTCTAGGACTTTTATCTCCGTGTATTCCAATCCAAAGTTTGTACGCTGAGTAAATCAGTCATTCCTCTTTGTCAGTGATGATTTTCTTTGCAATGAATTCGGCTATTGAGATTTCGTGAGTTGTGGAATCGATTCTCCGTTGCATCGAGCGTTTAAAGCCCAATATAATATTTCATTCGATGTATATTTTCAGGAAAAATATGAGAACTCAATTGTTCGATCCAGTCAACAATCAGAATTGATACACATCGTTTTGAATACACAATATATGCTGTTGAGGGGTACTTTGCCAGTGCGTTAATTTTCTCCCGTACTTCAATATCACTCGTAAATATTGAAGTATAATATCCGCGAACCGTCCTTGCCATGAAGTTTGCCCAAGGTTCACAATGTATTAATAGTTTCTCGTACATGGCACCGAGGATTCGATGAAACTGCTAGATTTACATTTGTTACGTAGATTTTGATGATTGTAACCGAGTATTTATGTAGTGGAGATGAGAATTTTCGTCGAATTTTGCGACGAGACATCGTCACGCTTAGCTGTCCCTCTAAATCCTATGTTTTTTTTTTGCCAAAAGTCAATCTAAAAAATTCTCCGGGAGTCCTCGAACTCCACAACGTAAACCCGGAGCCGTATCACTCTGATTTCTCCAAGGTAACCGATAAAAAGACCCTGGAGCACAGAAAGGACACAAGCTGGAGCATTTCCCACAGAGGTCAGAGGGGAAAACTATACGTTTGCCTCACCTGCACGATAATTTTACAGTTCCTTCGATATTGACTGCGACCGGACGTTATCTAAATTTACATTAAAAAAAAAAATTTATCAATAAAAAGAATGTAATGCAGTAAAGCATTACGTCTGCCAAATAGCAGCGCACGATGTACATATCAAGCCATTTTCAAGCCGCAGAGGTTTTCAATTGATACAAATTCTTTCATGGTGACTCTTTATTCTTCGCCTTATCACTATCATTTTCTTTACAACGTAGTTTCACGTTCCTATCTATAATTGCCGGTATAATGCGTACATATAGACACTGAAACGTGGTATACGTGTCAAGTGATATTACAACAAGGAGTATCCAGCCGATTTGATATTAAGCTCATGCGCCATCCTAATGACTATCCGAATGGTAGGGAGCGGAATACGAGCAGATAGAGGTGGCACAATCGCATACATAGAAAGAGACAGAGAGATAGAGAACATAGAGAGATAGAGATACATAGAGAGATAGAGAGAGAGAGAGAGAGAGAGAGAGAGAGCTGCTGTGGGGTTGTACAGCGAAGATGATGGAGACACGGAGATGTACGTGGATACAGAGTGCATCCCAGCGGATGCACAATAAGGGTTTCGTGATGCACACCTGGTGGTTGTGCCAATGGTGAGATGTTTGCCGAGAGCATCTCCTAATAGTGGAATGATCCCGTGTCTATCAATTATGCAGTCCAAGCGCGTTACAGCCATGTACTCACAGCTCATCCGAGTCTGTATAATGTCCGATTGTACCGTCGTATATACAAATGCATGGATTATTGCAAAGGGAACCAATTTCGTTGAATCTCAAACACCCGAGCGTATAGAAATTAAAATCTAATGATATGCATGCAAATTGGAAACTTGCACGTTACATCCTCAGCATTTTATCTCGCTCGCAAGCTTTCTCAATGAGGAAGGCAAATAATGAGCAAAAAGTACTTGCTCATGGAGAGAGCTTACGTCGGGAACTAAATTTTTAAATTAATTGATTTTATAAAATTTTCGATTTAAAGTTAAATAATGATAGGTTAGATACCTCGATAATGGTTTGTCTGATAAAGATTTTTGTTAATTCAATAAAAGTTGTAGGGTTAGGGGAAGGGGGGGGGGGGCTTTCTCGCTAATGGACATCAAAGTCAGACGAAGATCACCTTCAATTTGTAAACGTCAATGTCTAATTTTTATAGCATGAAATTCACTCGACTCCAGTCGTTTAGTTGCCACATTGCACTTATATTTTGACCTTTCGGATATTACATTTTTTTTTTTTTTTTCGTTGAATTAAAAAATTTGTATTTTTTCATTGATTCGCAGCTTCAATTATCGTTCTCGTTTGCTCTGAAGCAGGCGTTATGTAGTAACGTTGAGCTTTTTTTTTTCAACGCGTGTTGTTATTATAAGAATTTTGAAAGGTGTGAGCGCGGCTCCAGTGGACGAAATGCTTATTACGAATGAGCAATCACGATGACTGATCAATTATACCCCGATAGTAATTTACCCGAGTTCGAGCGAGCCTGGAGTGCGATTGAAAGAGCCGAGACAACGCGAATCCGACAGCCCCCCGGGATAACGTCTCCCGAAACTCTGTGGTCTCCCGGAAACGGATATTGGAGGTAAATTGCACGGAAACGTTTTGCGATACCGCGAAGCTCGGCCGAGAGTCCGTATTATATACCAAACTGCGAGACCTTACAACTCGCGTACGTGCTTTGAGTTTTACACGTAAAAATATGTATGCATATGGATTTTTTTGGTACACATCCGCTGTCGCCATTTTTTTTTTAATATATATATATATATATATATATATATATATCTCCACCTAAAATAATACCCGGATAGGATAAAAAATAATTTAAAAAATAGAAACCACCGAGAGCCATTCTTGAAGTTAGCTCACGTTTTAATTACCCAAAACACAGATTCGTTCAACTGTACCTACGTGATAGTTTTAACGAATATGCAGCTCCGTTGATTCGTAAAAAATTACAACTCGAAATAATGTAAATAATACGCGGTTTGACAAAACTTTTTTGTAAAAAATCAATCAACTGGCCGGGCATATGTTCCTTTCGCTATTATACATTAACAGCTGTTTGAGAGTCAAAAAGTTCTCAGCACAGGAAATAACAGAGCGAGTAATATATGTTAAGATATTTCTATCCTACACGAAAATTGTGAGCTAAATGGGGTATAAAAATACATCTTAAATAATATATTTATAAGGATACATATAGAACGATGGAAAGAGACGAGCGTAGATTCGGGTGGATATACAGGCCATGTCGCATACATGCGAGTCTCCGTGTTTTCTCTCACTCGGTGTCCGATATATATATATATATATATATATAGATACTCGAGATTTTCAGGCGCATGCCAAAAGTCGGATCACGTAGCACGAGGCGACCAAATTCGTGCATTTTTATGGCAAAACTTTTCGGGGTTTTTCGCGATAGTTCTTCAACGTCTATCCCGAGGGAGAATAAAGAGGATACGTGAAGGCCGGAAGTGAGTAAAGGAACGAAATGAAAGACAGATATACGTGCATAAATTTCGAGCCAACTGAGAAGGAATGAGAGACGCGAATGAAAAGAAACGAGATAGTGAGAGAAGAAAATAGGAGCGAGGGATTAGAGTAAACAAGGGAGAAAGAGAGAAAGACGAGACCGGGCTTTTGAGATCTCTACCCTCCTCCTTCTTCTCCTCCTCCACCTTCTTCGTCGTCGTGTGTGTTAGAGCTAGGTCGGACACGGAGAGAAATTGATCGTGAAAATTCGAGCTAGAGACAGGACTGAGATCCCGCTGCTCTACGTGGATGCATGCACGAAACACGAATGCGAAATGCATGCAGATACATGTATACCGATTGCTATCACACATAATGGCGTTAAATACATTCCCTTGTCTGTTATATCGTGTGAGTTGCGTCCTTTTGTTTGATAGCAGCCAATACATGTAGTACCCTCAGCCCAAAAGATAAACTAGGAGAAAGAGGGAGAGAGAGAGAGAGAGAGAGAGAGAGAGAGAGAGAGAGAGCGAGAGAGAAAGCATGGGAAGAGGTAGTGGGACCTCCAACCACCCGCAGTTGCATCACACCCCATGCCTGAGTTGTCTTTCCTGGTTTTGAAGTTCTCCTTCACCCCTGCTCCTGCATCTTTTTACTCTATAACTATACACGTGTAATATACAAGCTCCGGAACTAAATCTGTATATAATAATACAGACCCAGTGTACTAGAGAGAGAGAGAGAGAGAGAGAGAGAGATAGAAAGAGAGAAAGAGAGAGTCAGAGCTGCCACACCGCCAAATCCCCAAGAGCCGGATACCGAGTGTTTATACTTTGGTCTGAGCGCGGAACGCGCCAGCGAAACGTGAGAATCCAGGCTAGGCTACAGTGTAACCGACTACGTTCTTGCTGCTTTTAGTCACAACGTGGAATGCACATTGCCTTATATATGCTTTGCCAGCATCGCCGCGGGTTTCGGTGTGAAAGGAGGCTGCGAGAGGGATGCAGGGGCTGAGAGTCAGAGACATATACGCCCCATATCCGGGTATTAGGGTCACGTGCAGATTTGCCGAAGTGAGACCCTATCTTATGCATCCCACGTTCACTCATCTCCGCATCAAAAGCCCGTCATGAGAGCGAGAGAGAGAGAGAGAGAGAGAGAGAGAGCGTGAGAGGAAAATAGAGGTGGAGGAGTGGATAGGCTACGTCAATTTCAAGAAACACAACGCAAACCGCCAAGTTCACCGAAAGCGCATCTCTAGTGAAAAGAGGACGAGGGCATAACGGCATATACGCGAGAAAGGGAGAAAGAGAGAGACAGAGAGAAACAGAGATAAGTGTACAGAACAGCAGAGGGGTAGTAATGGCGACAGGCCACAGTGCGATGAGAAGATCTCAGTCACATCGTCTTTCCGCCCTCCTTACCTCCAAGGCGACAGGGATGAAAAAGAACGGGGGGGGGGGGGGGGGAGAGTGCAGAATTTCGGTGGTTCTCCGGATAGTGTCACTCGTTGCAATAACTATGCATTCAGTGTTTATATATGTAAATATTATGCAGCTGCATTTGGAGCTCTGCAAACGAGGGAAACCGACCAACCGGAAAATAGGTGAATATTCTGTCTATATATGCTACTATATTTGTATGATTTGTGTTTCATGAACCCTCGACGATCTGTATAGGGCAACGGTGACGTCCATATCCCGAAAGGGTAAATATAAAATATACACACGCTTCAATATTCGCATATACGATCTCTGTTTCTCATGGAAGATATCAAGCTAGAATGTATTGGATTGTAGTATACCGAAACCGAGAACCACGCCCAGCATCTGACAAACATAATTTTTTTTTTTTTTGCATAGAATTCATTGTAAAAATTTAAAACAAAAGAGTGGAAACTGAAGCGCGCATGTGGTCTGCTCCTCCGTAATTTCATCTCATTCGCGAAAAGCCCCTCAATGAACACGTGGCATATTCAAATTTGGTTTACTTATGAGAAAACAACAATCGATTGGAAATTTCGATACACATCGATCGAAATTTTTTTTTTTTTAACATGATTTTGTGTCTATTCGAAGAATTTCAAGCATCACTCAAAATGTTCCATGAAAATTTCGAAGATTTTTTTTTCGCGTGAAGACAAAGCTTTTCGGAAAAGCTTTATGGAAAAGCAAAATCGATTCCGGATTTGCAGGGCTAATTCAACACTTTTGTCGATTAAAAATAAATAAATTTTTATTGTGTGATCTTTTTTTTATTACGCCATGCAACAATGGCCTAATTCGAGAAAAATAAATAAATATTCCGAGAGTACGAGCCAAATGGTGTACACACATATATGTATCAAGAGTCCACAGCCGTTTTTTCTATTTCAATATATATTTGCATAAGGGCACTGGAAAAATCGCACATAACTTTCAATAATTTTTTAGTATCCTTATGCGATATATTTATTAAATACTCGTCAGCTCTTAATAAATGGAATGAACGACGAGCTTTGGCATGAGCAATTATTAATTCGTTGAAATGAAAATCGGATCAATAACCGGACAGATGTATAAAGTGAGAACAATGAAATTGCTTTTAATATATATTGTTGGAAATAGCGAAATTTATGATTAGTAGTTGTAGTCATCAAATTTCAGTTCGGTAAGAGAAACGAAAATTTGTTAACACATTGAATAAACGTGTTTCTCAGTAAACGAGTATGTTATTCGTCTGAAAACTATCCATGTAACATCCCGGATCTTCCCAGACTCATTCCTCTTAACCATGCACGCCAAAGCTTTTGTACAGTATTTCGAATAAAGCATTTCCATTTTTTTGTACATCATTTCCGATATGTGACACGTACACTGTACTTGGCTCATATATATATATATATATATATATATATATATATATATATATATATATATATATATCATATATATATATAGATTAGGGTGTTTCAAAATTAAATTTTTGTTTTATTTTCCTGCGGGCACATGGCTAAATGGTTACTTGGTAACTAAAAAATAAGATTCCCAAAAGCCGAGTGCTGTAGCTCAAGTGTCAGGGTATGCTAAAACGTTTTTTGTAAAAAAAAAACAGTGAAAATTCGCATTTAATAGGTTTTAAATTTAGGTTATTGACTTTTTCCTCATAAAAGTCTTTACCAGCTTGATTAGAAAAATGTCTATCGGTCCAATGTTCATTCATTCATTCATTCATTTTACGTCGAAAAAAAAACACTGTTCTCCAAAACCTGTGTCGTAAGGTTTTAGGCACACCGTTGATCCCATTCGAGCTTTCAACGTCTCATTCTTCTCAGGCATCATATATACATCTACGTCTTTTGAACGCGGGGATCTGAAAAAAAAATAACTATGTCAAAAGTTACAGGCAATTATCTAAAAGTACCAAAATTTTATTTACTAATTTGCAAGTAACTTTGCCAAAAAAAAATCCCCTCGTTTACATGATAAGGATTTTGTTTCTGAAAAAAATGAGCCCTTAACGACTTGCAAATTAGTAACTCAAATTTTGGTAATTTTAGATAATTGGCTGTAACTTTTGAAATAGTTATTTTTTTTCAGATCCCCGCATTCAAAAGACGTAGAAATGATGCCTGAGGAGAATGAGACGTTGAAAGCTCGAATCGGACCAACGGTTTGCCTAAAACCTTACGACACAGGTTTTGGAGAACAATGTTTTTGTCGTTGTGAAATGAACTTTGGTTGAAGGGAGGATGAATTTTGAAGCGATAGACATTTTTCTAATCAAGCTGTACTGGTAAAGACTTTTCTGAGAAAAAAGTCAATAACTTGGATTTAAAAACTATTTTATGCGAATTTTCACTGTTTTTTTTTTACAAAAAACGTTTTAGCATACCCTAGCACTTGAGCTACAGAACTTTTGGGAATATTATTTTTTAGGAACAAAGTAACCATTTAGCCATGTGCCCGCAGGAAAATCCAATAAACGTTAATTTTGAACACCCTAATAACATATATAGAAACACATATATAGAAACGCCCTAATATATATATATATCGATATTTGTGATTACATTTTTTTTTAATAAAGAGAGCACATTTTTTTAAATATTTTTATGAGGTAAACATGAGGTTTCAAGCTTTTCAGGTTTTAAGGTAATAAGTTTTTTTTTAAAGATCTTTTCCGAGGACCCATTTTTTCAATTACTACACGAAAAGAATTTTTTATTAATTTTTACTGTGAAATCACAGTAACGGGCGGACAAACCCATCATTTTCCAAAATTTAGGAAATAAAAGGTAAATTTTCATGGAAATAAGTTAGAATTTACTGTCGGGTGACGTAAATTTGAAATGTTTTCAAGAATTTTTACTGAAAAAATCAGTAAATTTTACCTAAATATAAACATTTTATACTTTTTGGTACACTTGTCCCCACGTTAAAATTTTAAATGTAATTTTTACCGTGATTTCACAGTAAAAATTAATAAAATATTCTTTCCGTGTAGGCATCCATTTTTTACTTTTTAAAAGTTTTATTCATGCTTCGAATTGTACACCATGTACATTTTCCGAATTGTCCAAAGTTTCAATTTCACGGGAGAGGGTCATCCGTTTCCGCGTTTCCACACACATGCACACGCACTCAATGCGCGGAAACGCCATTGATGAAACTATGGAACAAAATTCGTGAATAACGTGAAAGGATGAGAGTTTGAACTATATCCGCTATTGTGCTTGCAAATTCACAGAATTTTTCACTACATGCTGCGTGCACAATCCCTCGATATGTGTCCATGTATCCATGGTCGTTGCATTGTATTCGAAAAACCATAAAATTTTAAACGTCCTCCATCATCTTTTTTCGTATCTTCATCTTTCTTGCTTATTTCTTAATCGCATGTAAATTTTGAATTAAAATTAGTTTCCTGGATCACGGACAGTCACAAGGACACCCATCCAATGACGTTCTACCACGAGTTTCCGTTGCATTTTTTTTCACGCACTCTTCAATAAATTTGAATTTGTGGATATGCTGTTTGAATGAAATAACTACCAATCAATCGATCTTTCCGAGCGTATAGATGTACATATAAGTTTTTCAAATTCGCAAACACTGCAATAACAATCGGCACGCTTGTTAAAACATTAATTGACCCATTTGTTCATTGCGATGATTTTGCTCTGCACGCACGATCATAGAAATGCATTTACTCCTGAAAACGCTTCTGATTTCATATGAACGGCCACGCATTTTACTGTTCCGCCATATTTCTATATATAAATCTTCTGAAGAGAGCTAATAAAAAATAGAATGGTAATGGAGATTTATCAATATTGAATCTACATTGTTTTCCAAACAACTAAATTTTCCTAAAATTTGTCCTTATAATCCCGGATCTCAGTCAAGTCCCTTGTTAATTCATAAAGAATCATTAAACGAATAAAATGGCCTTTCATTCGCAAAAATCCAACGACTTTTATGGATTACACTTCGGAGGGACTGCGGTTGGGGTCGCTTCGAATTATCCTTCTGCTCTTTCTTTATCTAGTAAGCACTCTGGACCTGTCACCATATGGGTGTATCTGCTGAGCTTCTGGAAACGTAAGTCTCATTTTATAGTGCTGCGACACAATACCTATCGATTGTTCGTATACGGTACTCTCTCCTCCTTATACATAACGTATTCTGTCATCTCTCTACCTTTCTCTCTCTCTCTCTCTCTCTCTCTCTCTCTCTCTTTGTTGCATAGATGACTCTCGCAGAGACCTTCGCTCGTATCAACATCACACTTTTTTCTCACTCTATATCCCTTCGTGCACACTGTACTATATCCACAATGTACTGGGCACGAATATCTACCATGTTGGGGAATTTATTGGCGAAGATATGGCACCAGGTATTCATGTACGGACACACACACACACACACACACACACACACACACACACACACACACACACACACACACACACACACACACACTCACACACACACACACACACAAACACACGAAAACCGAGTTTACGAAAAGAAAAAAAATGTTGCAATGGATTCGTTGTTTCCACTGTTATATTTTATTTTATTTTTCGTTTTTGTTTCAGTATACTTTATCATAATTCAACTCGCAATTTCACTCGACTGCCAATTTTTTTCTTATATTTTCGTGCGAGTATATACGTATATGACAGAGGCGGTTTTCACAAATCTCTTTGGTATCAAAAATAAAATTCCATGTTCAGCCATATCGGGAATCGGACGTTATAATTTGTTTTCATGTTAATAATTTGTGAGCGCACGCATACCAACCCACAGCCTGATTCATAAATTCGCGCAATGCGCTAAATATTTTATGAACAACAGTGACCTCCATGGTGAGACGATGGAACGGCTATAAGGCTCCATTTGTCAGTTCGAACACGACGCATATAATCCTGCAAAGAAATAATTCTCTCGATATAGGACGAAATTCTGTCGTACCCTTATAACCGTTATACGAATTATTACGACAACGTTGTTGTTCAACGGGATAGACGGAACCCAGGATAATTATTATTTATGTAAAGCTAGGCTCGGAGAGGCTTAGACTTAAGACCTGCTTTAGTTCCTCAAAATTAATAATCTCTATTTGGTGCGTCCCTCGAAGGAAACGGTGTGTAGCACGATGTGCGGCAACAGAGACACATATCGATGGTTAAATTCCATAGGGACGTATAAACTATGCTTATACATAACCGATACGCCCCTTTGGCATTAGTCCATCGATATCACAGTGGACGCGATAGGAAAAGGCAATGTATATATGGACGGAGCCACGAAGCAAAATACGCAAGGGTTTTAGACTGTGGCGTATTGCACATGCAGCGTTTATTCTGTCAGTTGTGTTGGGAATATCTGTAGCCGCTGGTCCTAGCCCTATAGCCCGGACGTGTTGCCAACTGTAAAGAAACGAAACCATTCAGCAACAGATAGATGCGCTCTTTCGATTCTAAATAGCGCTTTGATGGTGATACATGCTTGTATATATATGTGAACAGATATGTAGGTATAGTGCAAGTATAAAGTCGAGCTTAAAGTTTACAGCTGACGTCGGCTTCAAAGTTGGCCAATGTGAAACAACCTGGATATATGAAACACTCCGGGGACCAGGTTAACTTGTATGGGCAACCAGTGGCAGAGAACCACTAGAACCAAGCCCACGGTCACTCCTCATCCCTCTCTTAGAATATATACAGACCCTCCTATATACTATTTATTTATTTATATATATATATATATATATACATATACATATATCGCACATGTCCGCCATTTTGCTGGTATACTTTTCTTCTTCGTCACTTCTCCCAGAATAACATTTCTTCCGACCTCGAAAGGTCACTATACCGCGGCGACTCTTCACTCCTCGTGACAGGATATGAACTTGTACCGGTTACGAAAGGAAAACGGAAGGTATAGAGCACATAGAAAAGCGAAATATCCGAGCTCCCTGTTCTCTCTCTCTCTTTCTCCCTTCCTCATGCATTCTCTGTATGTATGCTCCTGAAAGTAGACTCTGTGCAATGCGGATCAAACATGCCAGGACATATTTCCTTTTAGAACAGAATCCTCCAAACCCTTCTGATATCCCTGCCGAGACTATATTACTTCACGTCGCAAACTATTATTGCCGAATCTGTGATTCAAGGGAGAAACTGTCAGGGGATTAGGTTGGGAAATGGAAGTTATGGGTAAATAGATCAAGATGGAGATATATACCGCGTGGATTATACAAGTGATTAGAATAAGAGTGATTGGTTCATGGTCCAGATTATCTAGTGATCATAACTTCGATTTCTACCGGAATCCGAAACATCTTTCGTTTCTTCATATACATCGAGCAAGAAAATGCTGCATGATGAAACTTGCAAATTGTTTCCTCGCAATTTTAGAAAATTCTAAAAGCCCCTACTACAAGGACCTTGCTCAATTTTGACACCCCCCCCCCCCCCCCCCCTGGAGGAATTTCATTTATGAAATTTCGAGGATGCTATTCAAAAGTTTTATGATGCAATTTTTTTCCTACCCTATCGTCATGAGGTTTCATGTTTCATGTGAAAATATATGTATGTATAAATAAATAGTTTCGCTTCGCGCCGTGATTCTATCACTTTACAGGCTATATGATAAAAATATGCAAATTCAAAATAACACATCCAATTGATCGAAATAAAAAATATGATGCAATTTACAGGAAATATGGTGCTCCAAGGTTTTTAGGTCGCTGAATACGAATTTTATGTCAAAATTAAAACATTCGAAATGGCTGTAACAAATTTTTTAAATCTCATAACTCATAGATTATCTAATTTTTATGGAAATTCGTATGAAGCGATTTTTGGGTTCGATTAATACTGATTTTTGATCGATATTACAAGTGAATGCATTATTCAATGAAGGAAAAAATGTTCTTTTACAATTTATTTATTGTTATAATATTTACGAGATTTCAAAGGACTGTACTTCAAAGGAAGGAAAACTATGGCATTAAATTACGGTTGATAAATTTTTGCACCAGAAATATGAGCAAATAGAATAAATAATAATAATTTGGTAACATCAAAAATTCTATCGGAAAATCAGAGAAATTTTTTAAGCGATAAAATTGTAAAAATTGCGCATTAAATCGGAAGTGGTATAAGGGTCAGTATAGTTTACCTGGTTCGGCGACTGGATAACTTTGTATACGCATCTTGTATTTTTAATCCATAAGAAATATGTATATATTTTTCCGTATACGTTACATGTATATTTCCATGGAGGAAGACTTATGGGCATACGAGGTATATCGGGCACAACAGACTAAATTGTCCATCGTTTCTTGAATTTTTCTCGAAAAAGGGAAAAGAGTACCTCACCCGAACGCCCCCCCAACCGTCAAGCAATAACGTACAAAAATTGTGCTTTACACAGAGCTTATACATTCAAATGGCTAGTAAAATATATATATATATAGTATATATATAAACGGACACGTCCATGTACATGGGGGCTCCCTCACGTTATGAGCGAGTCTAATGCGCCATAAGAAAGTGTAAATAACTCGTAAACCCTCAGGGTTACGGCCCTAAGGGGTTCACGAGGCAACCCGGTGCCAAGGAGTTGGAGAACGCTGTTATAGAAGGCAAGCGGTAGAACTCGTCTCGACGCTGAGCTAAATGAATCTGGGCGTGTCTTCCCCGAAAGTATATTCACCTGGAACTATTCTAAAATTTCACGATGCTGCATATCACCTGCAAAACCTTACAACCGATAATAACAATTCATCTCAAATCGCTATAGTCGTGTATGCCTCGTTATTACTTTGAAAAAGACGCAATACTAGCTATCCTCTTGTTGGGCACATGAATTTTCGTTTTTTTTTTCTAATAAATACATTATATGATACAATTTCACTAGCATCAGACACACAATTGGTCCTGCTGGTAGAATTAATTAATTTTTTTGCCAAAAAAAAGTCTGTCAATTACATTTTCTCCTATTGCGTGCGGTATGCTATAGTTGTAAAAACGAAAATATGAAGAAAAAATAAGCTAGTAAAACTGCCAGCCTGATCGAGTTGACGTGGAATTCCCCACGTAAACACCGTCAACCTCTTTTGCACCTTTTGGCTCTTGTAATATCGTACAGTAAATAGATCACGGTTAGTGATGGCTGTACAAATCCCTTATACATATATTTATATACATGTATATAAATGCATGCATGTACAAACAATATACGTGTATACGTGCCTCCCGAGGTCACTTGAGCGCGGAATTCGAGCGCGTATTTCACGAAATGTACACGCCATTTCCAGGGCTGTTTTCCCCGCAATCCGACGGAGCCAAAAATAGTGGCAATCTCGAGAGCCGCGCGCGCCGCAATCACGACGAGCTGTCGTGGCAAGAGGTAGAAAAGCGCGGGCAATAGTAGCAGCGAGTATAAAGGGGGTTGAAGAGGTAAAGAGGTGGCGGGTTATAGAGGATCGTGGGGATGGAGATAAGCGTGGAAAGGTTGAAACATAGAGGCAGTATAAGAGAGAAAGAGAGAGAGAAAACCTAGCCAAATTGTACCAAAAGCGCAACAATCCATTCGCTGCACTCAACCGAGTTACATACTCGAACGGGTGGAGAGAGAAGCGAAAAATAAAAAAAAAAGAAAATTGAAATCTAAAACCTTGGAAAACACGTATATATTAAATGGCCAGGTCGAATGTCATTCGTCTCGATAGAAGTAACATGTCGTGTAACATATCTACATGAATATGTTGTGTATTTCAATAGGTCATAGCGAACCCTTTGTATGGACGTTTTTTTCAATCCTTTCAGCAAGCCCTTTCAGCGTCCGTGGATGAAAAGATGTATTAAATGGAATTCGTAATAAAATATCGAGAGACCCGGTGGCATCATATATTTGACAGAAAGTAATGAAAAGAAAAGTGCAATGAAATTTGTCGCAATATATATGAAGTATTGAAAATTTGCACAACAATCATATGTATAACATTAGAGACCGCGATTGACCTGGCGTAGAAACGTTTCAACGTTATAGAATCATTAACTTATCGATGAAGTCGCATATATTTTGTTTTCAAAAACTGGATTTCGAAAACCTCGAGTACAGCTGAATTTTTGAAAAAATTTCAAAAAGTATACGTATTGATGAATGAATGACGTATTTTCCCATGTATACCTAATCCTTTTGATATTGAGACGGTTTTGTGAATTGTATTTCTGCAGACGGATCATGTATATCCCACACATAGGTGAATATTTCAAAACGGATGTCCTATGCAGATCAAGATACACCCTCTATAGTTACGGAAACGTTATACAGCTTTTCCCCCTATAGGGACAGCTATGCGACCAGGACGAACAGTCGCGTTTCAGGGATATCAGTATCACAAACGCAGACATGTATATGCGCTGGGTTGTCGCTAGTTCCGGCTAAGCTTCGATATGAATTCACGAAGTGCTCTTGTGATCACGTTGACATCTATGATGACAGCAGCATGGCTCACGTTTGGTTGGTACAATAAAAGTTAGCAGTTAAATAAATAGCGGGTAAATAAACTTTCTTATATGAAGATATCAATATGTATATAGATAAATGCACCAAATAATTTTCTTAAGACAGTCCTTGTATCCTGGCACTTATTATCGAACTTTGTAAATTTTATATATTTAAATCCTCAATCGCGATTACTTTTTTTTCTTCGAAAATTTCAGACCACGTGATCGACTATTCTTGGCAATAAAATTTTGATTTCAATGATGCATTTACAGCACAGGCTATAAAAAAAACAAATTCCCCAAAAGATTAATTCGAAAAATTGAAACAAATAATGGAGAACTGGCTCATTACAATGATCAGTTTTTTTTTTTTTTTTTGCAAGTTCTCTATCACATCGCAGAGATATTTTTGGGATTTTCAGGTGACTAAATCCCGTTGATACACTGCGACGTAGGGACTTTTCAAACAGTGCATAAGTCATGGCATATTAACTTCCAAAGGCTTTGGCATATATACGTGAAAAATAAATAAATAAATAAAACAAAAAAAAAAAAAAACAAATTCGCTCGTTTGTATGTGGGTCTTTGATGCTCGGCTTTTTAAAATTCTCGATTCAGCCGCATAAGAGACGGCAGAAAGGCAGAAAGAGAGAAATAAAGGGGGAGAGAGAGAGTGTGAGAGAGAGAGAGAGAGAGAGAGAGAGAGAGAGAGAGAGAGAGGAAAAAAATCGTCTTTTCCGGCATGAAAAATGTACGAAACGAAATTGCTCTGCCTGCGAGAGAGGCAAAACGCGGGGCATCTCTGCAGCATCGTGTAGCCGGGCAGGGGGTTCCTCGATGCCCCTGCGGGGACATCGGACTCGCTCGAGCATATGAAGGGTTTGTCGGGGGGTGAAAAAAAGCAGCAAAAAAGGAGGAGCCCGGGAGTCATATAATTAAAATTTCACGTCGAACACGGTACTCTTCGGTCCGTCTGTAAATAACGAGGAGCACGAGAGAGAACGAGAGAGGAACAGAGAGCTCGAATGGATGTGGAGAGCAAAGAAATGGGGGAAAACGAAGAAAAAAAAAAAAAAGAAAAACGATGAGAAAACACGATGACGACGTTGGTGGGGTTCTCGAATTTTTTCCGAGACTTGGAGTGGAAGAGGTTACAAATATTTGCACAAGACACACAACAAGAGTAGCTTTGGAAAAACGTCTGAATTAATATGAGATTATTAAAACCCTGGCGTATGCATAGCAATGAGCATATATTTATATCTATATGAGAAAAAAGTTTCAAATTGAAACTCGCACATTTCTTCCTCATCGTTTTCAAAGACCAACAAAGTATTCGCCCTATATGCAGAAAGCCTTTTTCTCAATTTTGACATCAAAACGTAGACGAGGGGCAGCCTTGTCGGACTTTGCCAACGACGAAAGTGCAATATGCAAGTTTCAGCTTCTTCTTATCTCCTCTTTTACGACTAGATGCAAACGGTTTGTCGGATCTCCACTGCTAGCTGCGAAAAGTATACCGATTTTTCGGAAAATTCCTAAAAGTTCGAGTACCACGAAACTACGATAAAAATAATTTTAATAACACTATACGGAAGGAAAATCATCTTAAATATTTTTTCGTATCTTATGTGCCTGCGTAAATAAAGCCTAAAGTATAGGCTTTATTATACGCTTTGCGCGTCGTGTGATATTTTTCGACAAAGAGCGATTCGAAAAAACAGAATTTTGTATCCACCCTCGCGTGCGGCATTGACTCATGCATAAACATAATATATATTCACACATAATCTGCCCATATTCTCTTCGCCCGAACGAAGAAACATTTTTGCCGTTGACGTCTTGCCGATCGCCGAATATCATACGCCTCATTGAAATTCCACACCGTTAAAAGGTACATACGTGTGGAGGGCCGATATCACGTCTTTGTCTCCCCGAGGGAGGCTGTAACAGTGTCTCACGAATGATCGAATTCATTCTCTTTTCTCCGCCTAAACGTAACCACTCTTTTTCGCTTTTTCTCTACCTTTTCGTACAGATATATTTATATTTATATTGTACCTAAACTGTTTTTTTCTTCCTCGCGTCTGCTTCAAATCGAGCTACACATTCGTATTATACGGAGTGTAAACACGAAATTCAAACGATTTTTTTGCTAAGGGCATTTTTGTTATAGCCGTCAAAGCTGCGAAAGATGACTTCAATGAAGAGACATCAGAGGCGCTCAGCGCTCCCATGCTCGATTTTATGAAACAAATGTGTGCATAGTTGCGTTTTTTTTTTTTCAAATATATTTGTTTTCATATAGTACACAACTATTCGCAATACGTTGGTGACTTGTAATATAATTATTTCGCCTGAAAATTGTTTATGCTGAATACCCCATATGTAAAACTGGTCATGCCGCCTTATTCATCGATATAACCGGATCAGAGAAAATTCCATCGTAGTACGAGGACGAAATTCGAAAATTCGAAACTCTGCATGAGACACGAAGTCCCAGGCTAGATATACCGAACGAGAGAAGTAAAGTGAAGCACGTAGCTGACTTTTGCGTCGCAGCTTTCTACGATTCGAGACTATTGTGTTATCGTCGCCATTCGTGCTATAAAGGATATGAACCCATGTATCAAGTATAATACGTCAGATATTATGGGGTATCCCACGTATAAAGTTGCAGAGAATTATTGAGTAAAGAAATATTGGAAATTACTTAATTTTTTAAAATGATATGTGTGCCATTAGGGCGGTTCAAAAAAACACTTTTTTTTCAAAAATCATATTGCTCTTCTATCTGCGTTCATAAACACCAAAAAAGAAAATTTCTGGCAAAACCCGGGGGCTGTGCGATCATATTTAGTACTGCCGCACACATATATAGGCAAATTTTCGTAAAATGACTCTTTTCGGTCATTTTTTTCAACACAGCCAAACGCTCATCAGCTGCTTATTGTATTTGATATAAAAATACAATCTGAAATACCCGGAAATTCTGCGACAATTTTTAGAACTGCCGCATCCAGGTTGTATTTTGAAAAACCGCAAAATTCACTCTATTAAAAAATGTGAATATACAGTTGCTCAGAAATTTTTTTTTTCTCGTTTTGCGGTAGAAAAAAAGTCTTGTGAAGATGTACGTTGTAAGATGTACGATAAGATTTAGTGGTGCCGCATCGATTTTAACGTCTTTAAAAGACGGAGTTAGTTGGACATTAATATATAATCAAAAAATTACGATGCTCATACATTTTTTTGGTATATTTTGGGAAAAAAATCAGTCATGTTTCGGATTCTGAACGCATTACATCGATGCGGCACTTAGTAGAAATTGTCGCCGATTCGGCACTAGAAGAAATTGTCACCGATGCGGCACTCGTAGAAATTGTCGCACAGGCTTCGGGTTTCACATGGCTGATTTTATTGCCAAAATATACCAAAAAAATGTATGAGCATCATAATTTTTTGATTGTATATTAATGTCCCGCGCTAACTCCGTCTTTTAAAGACGTTAAAATCGATGCGGCGCCACTAAATCTTATCGTACACACCTTACGGACTTCACAAGACTATTTTTTCTATACCACAAAACGAAAAAAAAAATTTCTGAGCAACTGTATATATACATTTTTTAATAGAGTGAATTTTGCGGTTTTTCAAAATATAATCTGGATGCGGCAGTCCTAAAAATTGTCGCAGAATTTTCGGGTTTCGCAGATTATATTTTTATATCAAATATAATAAGTAGCTCGATGAGTGTTTGGCTGTGTTAAAAAAAAAAATGATCGAAAAGGGTCATTTTACGAAAATTTGCCCATGTATGTGCGGCAGTACTAAATATGATCGCATATAGCCCCCGGGTTTTTCCAGAAATTTTCTTTTTTTGGTGTTTATGAACGCAGATAGAAGAGCAATATTATTTTCGAAAAAAGTGTTTTTTTGAACCATCCTATAGTGTGCCACATATGCAAAACGAAAATCTGGGAATCTTTTTTATCCGCATTGTTTCTTGAATTTCTGCACGTGAGAGTGCCCGCGAAGCGGTAAAAACGTTCCGATTCATGTGGAATATCCCTTTATTATAGATGGATTTACAGTTGACGCGTGAAAGAAAGAAAGCCAAACGTAAGAAGCTCTGTCACGATCAGCAGGCGGATATGTTGATGGATCGTAGTGGTAGCAACTTTTGCGTCCTTCTCGAAGACGTTCGTATCAATGCATCTTTCCTTTTTATATACGCTTGGATATATGATATGTGTGCGGAAAGAAATACGAAAGACTCGAGGAAAGAACTGACAAACTTTGCGGGTCACGAAAAATATATGTCGCTCCATATATCTCCAATGATCGATACTATTGTCATTATTAACCCTTTCCCTCTTGGTTCCACTGGAACAAATTGTTCTAGGTGTTTTTTTTGTCTTCATCTTCTTTTTCAAGCTATTGATTCACGCGAAGACAAATTGTTTATTTTTTTTTTTTTTTGTTTTTCGTAACTGGAAGTTGTACTGGAACCACATAAAATTTATTTGAATTAAGAAGTAATACATTGTTATCGATTAAAATGCGATTATCACGGAGTAACGATCCTGCATGACCGGGGGACATTTTTTTCGGGATTTTACATAGCATACTTGAGTGCATGGTCTTTGAGGCTTCCAAAGAGCCTTCTGTCAACTGACGTTTGCCGCGGAGTGTTAGCCGTAATTATTAATATTTTGGAATTGTGCGTCAAATAAATATCGTCTACTTTGCAAAAAAAAAAAAAAAAAAAAAAAAGAAAATTCATTCAAACTGCATGAAAACTCTTCCTCGGTTAGATCCATATTTTCAAAATTTTCCGTGATTTTTTCTTCACATCGATTATTACGCTGAATTATTTTTCAATCCGCGAAAATGGATTGAGGCCCTCGTTGTATATATATATATATATGAGCGCAAATGGGAATGTAAAAGAGCGAAGAGAAAAACTACGGAAATTGAAAAGAGACCGGAGGCCTGAGAAGCCGTTTCCTGCCTACTCAGCGTTAGTTTTACGGTTTCTGTAAAAGGTCGTTTGTCGGTTTGTCGAGTCACACCAGGCGTGCAAGGAACACCATCGCCGCATGCCACTCTGCCGTATTGCGAGAACTCCATTACCCTTTTCCTCACTCTCCCATTTATATACGTGCACTTGGATAAATATATATACGCATTTATATGTACATGTATATGAACATTTCTCGGGCGTACTTTAATGTTTCGCAAAAGTCTCATAGATAGTTATTGCAGGGAAGCTATATATATATATATATATATATATATATATATATATATATGCATACGTATACCTCTGATGCACGTATACACGAACACCGTTGCACCCTAAGAAACTCCTACACCGGACGCTCGGATAATGTCCAGCGATTACGATCCTACCGTGCTATCCACGAAAATCACACACACACACACACACACACATGCACTAATATACACTTACATACATATAGGGCATTCTGCCCCAACTGGCAAAGTATTTAGCTGGAGTTAGAGTGATTTTGATGTTAATATAGAATTTACATTCTTCTTATACCGAAACAAGATGCCGTTACTACAATTTTCATGAAATTTTTTTAAGCAATATTGCCATGCATCTTATAGGCATTAGTTGACGTAGCATTTTTGTTTTTCGCCGGTTCATCCGAGCCGTAAAAATGTGCGCTTGAACGAGAATCGGATTTTTCAGAAAAATTTCTTGGTTTTGTTGGACATTGAATGCCCCATAAATATATATATATATATATATATATATATACACCAGCACGTATATGTAAATTTACTATATAATTCCAGATATTTCCACTGCGTAGTGAAGAATGTCATTTCTCTCTAACAATAAAAATTATCATAGCAAGAAATGTTTTATGGGCAATATAATACCACGAATTACCATTTTTTTCACCACTCCCTTCCACCTCCCCCCTTCCGGGGATATTTTATGTGTCGACATTTGTGGAATTCAGCCATTTTTTACCTGCAACTCAAGCTATAGCATGCATGCTTGATACAGCATACGGCTTGATATTCGGAATGAAAATGGTGGCATAACATAAGCCTGTGAAAATGGCAGCTTCGTCCCGAACACCTCGAGTTTTTACGATGCATGCACGTAGACAAAAGGCTTTTAGTCTTTCAAGGCATATACGCTCGAGAAATTCTTGCCAGAGTACGAACAATCATCGTTTTCATGATGAATTGAAAATTTTTTTTTTCTAATTAAACGAAAAAAAAACTCATTTTAGGTTATACCAACATCGAGAGAAAGAGAGAGAGAGAGAGAGAGAGAGAGAGAGAGAGAGAGAGAGAGAGAGGTGAACATTCGTCGAACCAAACTTCAAAAGTATGTAAATTTTTTAAGTTTTCAAAAATCATCGTGCACTCATCGAATATAACTTCCCGGTGTATAGGAAAAAAAAAAAATTCGTGATTAACGTGAGTTTTGAGCCGCAAAAGCCTTCGTCGACTCGTGTGAATTCATGATCAACCACTCCGAAACATTCGTCTTATAAAGTTGCGTGGATTTTCTTTTTCTTTTTCTTTTTCTTTTTTTCTTCGTTCTCTACGAAAAGCTATATCTCTCGGTGGTGTGGAGTCGGCAGATAAGATGCGGAAGGAGAGAAATACGCCGTCACTCTCGTTTTCAAGTCCGAGAGAGAGCTGAGTGAGAGAACACGTCAGTCATACTTTTCCGCTGGGCGGGCATTCTCATACAAACTCTCGCGTTTCCCCTCTCTCATGTATGGTAGTCTTCCTCGATCCTGACACGGGCGCACTTTTTCATATGGTAATATCGGTTTGGCCACCAACGATTCGCTTCTCGCTCTCGCTGTATAGTACATTTCACATATACGGGCTTTTTTCGACGCTTCCTCTTATCATATTCTATTTTCCTCTAGCGTGCTCACTTAAATACGCCTTTCCACGAGCACCCCTGCCAGTCATTTCTCATTGCTGTCGAGATTTTATTTTTGCTCAGCTAACTTATATTTATATCCCTTGGCTTGCAAAAGATTTTGGTTTTTTTTTTCTCTTTTCCGTTTCGACCATTATACGTTAAATTTGTATATTTATATATCCAAGGAGCGTTTAGATTAATTGAATTTCTCATGCAATGAGAATTATGGATTTTCGAATGATGAATCGTTGCGTGTTTGACACGTGTTTAAGATTGACTACGCGGCCACCCTTATCCTGAATAGTATAAGAAGCTATACGTGACAGGATTTCGAGTTATAAAATTTTATAATATTAATAAAAAGATTCTTTGTAGGTTAACAATCTCGTTCTAATTGTTTTATTCAAACTCCGTCGAGCTGGTATTATTGAGACCATGTCGAACCCATTGATCTGCTGTTCTCTAAACGCATAGTTGCCCATGGACATACACAGAGTTGAAACGGGAAGCAAGCTTGCATCACGAGTATGTAGGAGCTTTGCCTCCAAAACGTTCGTAATTACAAACGATCGACAAAAATGAAGAGGGCGAGATTGGGAGAAAGAGAGAGAGAGAGAGAGAGAGAGAGAGAGGGAGAAGAAGGAATGCAGCTGAACGGTAGTTTGCACGCTCGCGATGGTACGTTAGGCATGGGCTATTGGTTGGACGTTGGGTCCCAGCTGTTGCCGGGCACCGAATTCTCAGAGAACCTTTACCACTGTCTACCATCTTGCTCACCCTACTTATCCTAAGCTACCCTCGTTATTGTGGGCGAATTTCAAAGGAACATGCTGGATATCAATATATATATATATATATATATAGGCTATTGTCCTATCGTCTCGGCCATTTTTTTCCGATTCGATATTATACGAAATTTATCAATTTTTATAATATTACTCGAGAATACCTCGACTTATTTTTCATTTCTCCAGATTTTTAATATTCAGTGTTTAAATGCATATTTTGGTCAAGTTAGTGTATCGCGAAAATTATTCGCCTCTCCAAATTCGAAAAAACTTATAGTTTAATTCCCGTATATGTTGAAATTATTTGTATCCGATTTTTTTGACTCGACATCCGATTTATTTAATTTCCGAAAAAATAGCTTTTTATATGGTAAAGGTGGGTGAATCGGGTGGACTTGTTCATCTCGTTCGTATCATGCTTGTTCATCGTGCTTTTATCGTGCTTGCTCTAAAGTATAATTGACAACCCTTCAAAATCACCTAATATGTAATATCATCCAGCTTGCCATGCATTAGTATTAATGGTAGCACAATCTCAACTAAATGATCCGATTCACCCACCTTTACCCTAGCTGAGTTGCAGCCCTGAAGACCGTTTTTGAGTAAAAATTTATGGAAAAAAATAGTACAGAACAAAAATTACAACAAGGTGAAATCGTATAAAAGTTGGTATTGCATAATGTCTGATTGGTTTTGCACCATTACGACTATAACTTGAGTCAAGAGTCGATTAAAAATATAAAATTGAGTATATATTTGTAGATGTTTTCGAGTATGAGAAACAATTTTCACAATATACTTACCAAATTCGAAATTTTAAATAAACCTCAAATAATCAAAATTAACGTAGAAGATTTTTCAAATACTGCAGATTGAAAAAAAAAATATGAAAATTGACTAATGTGACCCGCGAATGATGGAGAACATGCCCTATAGATAAATCTTTCATAGGAATACCAGTTTATACCTTTATACCGAATAACTATGAATTCTGTGGGTTCTTTGAATAGTATTCATAAAATAAGTACACATACAATCAATCTGATTTTTGTCATGCGGCTTTATTCACCTATACTGTATTGAAATAATATTTTCAAAAATTTTCTCCACATTTTCTCCGGAGTTATAAATGAGAAAAAATCGCAATTTCTACTTACGCTATAAGAACGCGTGTTAAAAGAGCCTCGTTAGAAACTACGTTTTCATATGAATGGTGTAGGTGAAAATTGCCAAATAATTCAGGCACATGTCTACTGTAGTAGTGAACATCTGATTAAAAAATTCAGATTTTTCTATGCATTTTGCTCTACCTGGTGAACCTCCTTAAGAGTTCACAAGCTGTACATAAGAAAAGGCCTTGGGGAAACCCTGTCCCATCCTCCCATCTGGCCGTTTGACCAAATTAGAGATTCACATCATACTGCGCCATCTATCGTGGTTTAAGGTCAAGTAAAGTAATCTTTAGTTCCTAGTTACTTTTTCGCGTAAACGAGTTTCAGGATAACGGATCCCTATTCCCTATATCGTTTCGGGGTAATAATGAATCCCCCTACGTCGACGCCAAGGCTTCTCGACGGGTACATTACCGAAAGCGGCGTTGACCGGGATTGACATTGCAGTACAAGTTATATCAAATGCTCCGCACGTATCGCTATTATTCATTGTTGTGCAATGTCAGCTGTACGGAAGACGTAAGACTCGATTTTGACAGTCGTTCGTTTAAAATTTCTCCGGAAAAGTATAACTATATATGTATACAACACCGTGAATCGGAAGGGTATTGTCGTTGTGAAAAAGTTTTAAAATAACGCAATTTCGAAAATGAGCAATGTTATGAAGTCGTTTCGGGAAAGCCTGTCGAGCGCGAAGCACGTTCTCATTCTCACGGGAAGTGGGGTATCAGCGGAATCCGGTGTACCAACGTTTCGCGGTCACGGTGGATTCTGGCGAACCTATCAGGCGCAGAGTCTCGCTACTCCACAAGCATTTCGCGCTAATCCTTCGTTAGTATGGGAATTCTACGAGTACAGACGACAGCTCGTTAGCAAAGTTATGCCTAACAAGGTATATTGCGTATATAAACCATATAATGTAGCCTCGTGAACCGTGGACCTTCATTTACATGTCATCGTGGATAATAAGCTGTGCAGATAGTTCGAAAATATTCCACTGGCGCCACTTTCATGCCTAACGCCTGATTTTTTTTGGTCTAGTTTTCAGTTTGCCGATCACTTTCATGAATTTTCAAAGTGCCAACTGTTGAATTAGGAGCCCAATGCCACAAAAAAAAACTTTAAAACAGTTTCCTAATCGGATAATTAGCTAATTTGATGCACTTGTCCCGAATATCTTCCGTAGGCGTCAATATTTCCTACTATACCGACGCCATCGAAGTACCTGCTCGTCGCGCCTTTCGCGCATATCCCAACCGTCAATATATGATTATGATAATCAAAAATAAATTTTTCAAATATATCCACGTCAGCAAAAGTTAATCCTTTACATATTCGACAGTATATTTTAAAAAATATACATCTATACAAAGTGCGTGTTCGACAGGCGCACGAGGCGATTTCGATGTTTCAGAAAAGATTTAGAAAAGACGGTAAGATTGTAACCGTTGTGACGCAAAATATAGACGGACTTCATCAAAAGTCCGGCACGGCTGATGTTCTTGAGCTTCACGGCTCACTGTTCAAGACTCGTTGCACAAAATGCAAGAATATCGAATTCAACGACACGATACCAATTTGTCCAGCCTTGTTGAACAAATGGTAACTTTCTTTTTTTTTACAAATCTTCAACACCCTGACATTCAAACATTTCTCAAATCTATTTCGGTGACGTGTTATGTAATGAATATTTAAAAAATGGCCGTTTACAATTTTTTTTAACCTATTGAAGAGTGAGTATATTTATAAGCATGGAAATGTTTCACTGCCAATTGAAGATAACATGTTTGATTGTTGAATGCTGAATCGACACAGCTCGCCGGATCCAAAAGCTATGTCCTCTAATATTCCCGTAGAGGAATTGCCAAAGTGCGAAAAAAATGGATGCTCCGGTCTACTGAGACCGGACATCGTGTGGTTCGGTGAAAATCTTCGAGAGACTGTTCTTGAACAAGCTCGTAAGTTTGATTTACATTTCGCGGCTAATAATTTGTTCTAGACTCTACATATGTATAATAAAAATCGAATCACCACTCGAATTCTTTTTTTTTTCAATTAATTTGAAACTTTATGACTTTAGTTTTTCTAACGATTTTTCCCGCTAACGACTTTTCCAGACGTCGTTTCGAGAGCATGTGCAAAATAGTTTTTCACTGTATAGATTTTTCGTATTCTGACAGATGGAGCTGTAGAAACGTGCGATGCCTGTCTTATCATCGGTACATCGTCCGATGTTTATCCCGCTGCAATGTTCGCACCTCGAGTTGCCGATAGGGGCATTCCCGTCGCTGAATTCAACGTCGAAGTAACGTCAGCCACGCGACATTTTCAGTGAGAAATTGATTTTTCACTCGTGTAAAAAAAAGAAAATATGTAACGTGAAGAGCAGTCTCAGTTTTTCTTGTCCCACCTTTCGAAATATCTCCAATAATAACTCTCTGAAGTTTGCTTCTTGCAGAGTAACAGAGTATGAGAGCTTATAACCAAAAATATTTTTATCAGCTTCACACGTTTTTCACGAAGAATTTACTCCGCGAGCTGTGGAAACAGCTTGTGGAAATTATACCAGTCCTCCACTTTCCTGCCTATAATCCTAACCAATATATTTCATTCATTTTTCAAGGTATCACTTTTGCGGTCCTTGTACGACGACGGTACCGGAAGCTCTGGATCCTTGAAAACATATATCGTCCGTTATACGCAACTGGAGTTATATCTCTACAATCATTTCTTGCAAATATATAAGCAGTTTTTAGGGATGCAGCGCCATTACACCGGAAGTCCATTTAAAAACGAATAAGAATGCAATTTTCGAACATAATTGGCGATTCCATAATATATAATGTTAAATCGATTGGAATAAAAAAAAAATTATCATTGCTCAAATGTTACAAAGAAAACGTTCTTTTCCCCCATTTTTTTTTTCCAACGCGATCAATAAATAAACATTTTACGACTAACATCACAGCGGTTGAAGTGGCTCATTTAAAAAAAAAAAAACACAAAATGAATCAATGTTTTCCAGCCAACTTCACAGAGCTCGAAACGTTCCTAATAATAATAATAATGACAACTTGTTAACACTTGCGTCTTTGCGTGACACAAGTCGGCTGGCATCGACTGTGGGATAAGCTTTGTCTTTGTCGGGCGCGTCTCAGCAGTAAAGTTTTGAATCGTTTATAAAAAATTATTTCTAAGGTAATACAAGATAGGCAGTTTTAATCGTGAAAAAAAATGTCGTGTTGCGGAGCCGAGGAAGAGGAGGAGCAACGACCCGATCCAACAAGAGTTCGGGGATGCACGGATATTTTTTGGCTATGTTTGTTCATAGCTTTCTGGTGTCTTATGGTACGTAACCTTCATAAATATAATATTTACTATTTTTTTTTTCCTCGATTCACTTTAGTCGACGCTAGTAATCCTACTCTATTATCGAAATATCACATCAATCGTCATATCCATTCGTCTTGAACGCAAAACGACATTTTTCATCCTTTGATTGTACGCACTTAAACGTCTTATTATCTGCTATTGGACTCGTTATATTTGTATTTGCTACTTTAGATTTTGATAGCAGCGTTCGCTCTCGTCTATGGCAATCCTATGAGACTCATCAGCGGATATGACAGTTTTGGTAACACGTGCGGTATGAATAATGATAAATTTGGAAAAATGGAATTGTCAGGTCAGGACACCAGCGAAAAGCCGTAAGTGAATTTCTTGAGATTCGTTAATATACAAAAAAGATGATGATCCTGGATAGTCCGGCGTTAACGAAAAAAAAAAAATAAGTCTATATTTTTGCTTTCTCAAAAAGGAAACTTTTTTTTTTTTTCACGCGTGAAAAAAAATTTCAACATTTTCATACGCCAGAGACATCAAACTTTTCCCTGTAGCCTGAAAATCGTATTCGTTAAGTTCTCCAAAAATTCTAAATGTTATTATAACTTGCGAATGGCAAATTCGTGGTGCCATTTCGAAGCGAAGACTCGTCATTTTTTTAAATCTCAAAAATTGGTGGGGTAATGTTGATTTTGGTGAAATAAAAAAATTTAATTTATTGAAAATCCTTCGTCGTTGCTCGGACTTTTGTAAATTTTTATGTATCAATGCCCAAGATTCAGTTGACGAATTTTTTTTGGGCATATTTTGGCTAAAAAAAATAAATATTTTTTTCAGATTTTCATCGCTTGTAAAAATAAAATAATAAAATAATTTTTTTTCCCACAACTTTTGAGTAAAAATACATTAGGCCCAGGATTGAAATTATGAAAATTTTTTCATAGAATCTAGAAATTAAAAAAAAAAAGTATTTTTATCGGGGTCAGAGAGTGGGCCAACGATAATTTCTATTTTTTGTTTTTTTTAATTAAAGAAAAAAAATTATTTTCCAAATTTTGAATAATTGAAAATGTCAATGATAGCTTATTGTAGAGAAAAAAAAAAGAAAAACTAAATCGGTCTTGGTAAAAATTTTATTTTTCTTTCTTTTTCTACAATGAACGATCATTGACATTTTTAATTTTTCAAAATTTTAAAAATAATTTTTTTTTCTCAATTAAAAAAAAAAAAAGTAGAAATTATCGTCGGCCCGCTCTCCAACCGCGATAAAAATACTTTTTTTTATTCCCAGATTATGTGAAAAAATTTTCAGAATTTCAAACCTTGGCCAAATGCATTTTTACTCAAAAGTTATGGGAAAAAAAAAAATAATTTCAAGTGATAAAAATCTGATAAAAAATAATCTTTTTTTTTTAACCAAAATATGCTCAAAAAAAATTCGTCAACTGAATCCGAAGAGATCGGACCGATGACCACGCGAGTTGACTCGGAATGCCCCATATGCATTTTACGAACACGGCGAATCGCTCGTTATTCAATTATTGATAATAAATGGATTATAAAAAAAACAGCGAGCAAAGAATGCTATTTTTTTTTTTTTTAACAACGAGATGTCCATCGCCGTTTAGGGACCCTCGTATTGTAACGTCAAACTCGAAACAAATTTACAATAGCGCACAGAAAGAAATTTCAAAATGATTGTACAATTATGATTTTCCCATATTCGGCCAATACTGCATCGAGCGCAGCTAGTTCACATATTTCCACAGATATATTTACGAAACGTAATTTTCATTATACGCAAGGTCGTCCCCGTCCCTTTGAAAGAAAGCTCACCACGATGAGGCAAAGCAAAGATGGAAATATTTTACATTTTAGATATCTGTTCTTCCTCGATATGAAAGATGTCAAGCAATCATTGAAAATATGCGTTAAGAAATGTCCGGACAGGACGATGAAGTCGATCCAGGATGTTTGTAAATTTTACGAGGAAACGGGCTCTCAGCTGTGTCATCCGGCGGGTGATTTTTCACCCTGCAACGATCGTAGCAAAAACAAGACCGGCTATTGTCCCAGTTTGCCGGTCTACGAGAGCATACCCATCCTCAATAGATGCATACCAAAGGCCATAAAGGACGCTACGGCAACACTAATTTCCAATCTTTACGGTGTACTGAACTCTTGGGACGCGATAGAACAGATATTGGGCGATCTCTATAAAACATGGAGAGAAATTCTGGGACTTTCATTTCTCGCTTTTTGTACGAATCGTTTCATTATTTTTTTTTTTTTTATTTTAATTTATCCCATGCTCGATAAAATTTCGCGATACCATGCAGAAAATTTCTCGGCTAATCGAATATCATCGTTGATCTTTTAAGGAGGTTGGTCACCTGACGCATAATCATAAGAATCGGTTCAAATTTATTGAGAATACTCGCGAATAGGTACAACGATTCTCTGTGCAAAATTTCAAGTCATTCCTCCGCACAGTTTCCCTGTAATTAATTATCGAAGTTGTAGTCTTATTCGCTGTGTGCGGAAAGCCAAGTGGCGCCGCGGGCCGGCTGTACTCCGCAAATTTTGCTGGAATTGGGATCCAGCATAGGGAGACATGACATCTGGTGGCCGAAAGTAAAAACAGAAATAGGAGGAATAAGAGCAGTCAGTTTAATACGTGTTCATATATGGATTTGATCAATTGCAGTAGTACAATTTTTGTAAATTGCAATCATGCATCCCGCAAAATATTCGCCGCGTTGTGAGACAATTGACCGTTTTAAAGCATGGACAAGGGCTTTTAAGCAAATAAAGGGACAAATAAGAGCGTGTGTGCATTACACTTTGCAAAATGCATTTGACACGGAGGGGATATATTTTTTTTTCTTACATTTGAAACACACTTGTGGTATATTGAACGCGCCATATCAGCGAAAAAAATCGTCGATAAATAATAATTCAATGACACGCGGAGCGGGAAGTAAGGAAGTACAGATCGCGCATATACGCGGGGGGTTATAAACATCGAGAAAACTGTCGCATCTGACATCGCGAGTATATTTATCATTATGACGTTGAAATTTGCATCGTTGGAATGCAACAAAAATAGGTTTTTTTTTTTTTTTTTAATCATTTCCAGTAATGTCGGGAAGTCGAAAATCGTTTAAACCTTTTTTTTTTCGTGACCTGGGGCCTAAGTATGCCAGAAAAGCGTTAGCAATATTGGAAATGATTTTTTTAATTAAAAAAAAAAAACTATTTTCGTGGCATTCCAACGATGCAAGTTTCAACATCATTATCGTTTTTCATTTACACTTGGCAGATTTTTTTATGTACACCATCGCGTAATATACGTAAAAAAAATACAATCATTGTCGCGTTTAATCGACAAAAACAGGGAATGGGTATAACCCGACAAAATCCACGGCTGTTCAAACTCGACAACTGCTGTCAGTCAGTTCGCGTAGACGAGGCAATTTTTTATCCATGAATTTTTCGACAAATCGACCAATTCGCTCAAAAATCGACCGCAATCACAGCGAATTGCGTTGGGCAGAATTTTTACCGGCCCAATCGCATATATTTACTATATTTATTAACATTTTGGCAAAAAAAAAAACTAATACCGAACATAGGGATTGTGTATTCGCTGTGTGCGGAAAGCCAAGTGGCGCCGCGGCCGGCTGTACTCCGCAAATTTTGCTGAAATAGCTCTCATTTATTTACATAGACGAAACCTCGTTGGATTAATTTTAATAAACGAACGTTCATATTCGTGCTGCATAGAATTTTTTGAGGCGAGCCTGACTATAACTGCGTTGAAAAAAAAATAAAAATAAAATTGACGTATTACGATGTAACGAAAATAGGTTTACCGCTACTTTTCCTTCTCAATTTGAGGCTAAGCATATGAACCTTGTCGGTCTTGTCATACGAACTGACAAAAGGCTCGTATCGAGAACAAGAAAGACGTAACTCGGACTTGTTTGTAACGCGGGCGAACGATTATCCACGAAGTGCTCACCGCATATTCGGCTAGCCAATCATGAGAGCTACTAAAAAGGAAAAAAAAAATCAATTCATTTGTATTATAATATCCTGACATGAATTTTTCATACCGGACAATGTATGCGCGTTTAATCTCAAGAATTTTACATTCTTTGTTTTTTGCACCCAACAAATATAATTTTTGCGCTGCTCAACTTTGTAAATTGCTGTTGGAAACGCGTAAAACTTAATTTCCGAAGTTGCGTAGCGGAAAACATTCTTACATGACTTCGCACAACAGTTTAAATTTCCTATCCGCGACTTCTCTATTTATATTGCCCTCAATTAGGAGTATGAATGAAATTGTTTTTTTTTTCAATCATTGGGGCGCATAATGTGGAGCAAGTAAAAATAATGAGGACGTATTTTTTATTTTTCGTTAAAAATGACAGTTGCACCTGTTATAGGCAATTTAATTTCACGGATTTTGATATATATATAGATATAGCGTAACATGTGTGACGTCATAATGTTATATTTTTCAATTTGATATTATATTAACGGCAATTTTGATTCAAATAAAAAAATAAAAAATACGTACTAAATATTTTTTCCTAAACTACCAGATTTTGAAATAAAAAAATTTCATTTATACTCGACTCCAGCAAAACATGTGCATTTTCGCCACCATGGGCGCTCTAACGTCGTTCTCAGCCGTTATAGAACACTGCACACAGCGAATACATGGGCGACCATAGCTAAATCGTACGTATCTCATGAAATACTTCATAACAACGTTAAAAAAAGATAAGAATTTAATGAAAATGGATCCAGATAATCATCGCATCTTTGGGAAAGAAGTTCGCAAAGAGCGAAATGCTTCATGTACATGGTTATTAAAAAATTCTAAAAAATAAAACAACTTCCGTTGTATCGCAATGTTCGCTAGGGAACTTGTGACTCGGACCTCTCTTTTTTTGCCCCGCCCGGTAACCCGCGCACAAGCGGCCATTCCCCGATTTTCCCTTCGCCCGCACGGCGGTGACCATCCTCCTTAAAGCTGATAAAAATTTCGTTGAGAAATTTTCAAATTTTCGGGTTATCATTTTTTTTTTTAATTCCTCTAGCCTCTCTCTCTCTCTCTCTCTCTCGATATACGAGCACGTATACTCGTCATTTTACGTTGTTCTCTTTTTTTTTTTCACCCTACAGTCCTGTCGCTGTTCATGATTGCAATGTTTCACATGCTGGCTAGCGCCGTCACGTGGATCGTGATGATTCTCGTTAGTGTCGCTTGCATCGGTATGCATTATCATCGAGAACATTTTTATTAATACAAGGGAGCATTGAACAATCCCTCATGTACAATTTTCATGATGTATAGCCGTTCTTTTTTTTTTTTTTCTTCTCAAATTCAACGGAAAAAAAAAAAAAAATTATATTACAGGCGGTACGGGTCTGTTGTGGTGGACTTATATCGGTATAAAGCGAACATTGGACGCGACCGATTCCCGTCAATTGTTGGAAGAATCAGTCAGAAATGAGAAAGCATTTCTTGCATTTGCCATTATAGCGACGATAATAACTGCAAGTTGCGACCTGAAATTCTCTTCGAGAGATAAACATTTTTTATTAATAATTCTCGCTTTCTCTCTCCCCTTCGTAGCATCTTGAAACGAATGAAATAAATTGCGTTACTTCGTTCTCAGGTTATTCTGCTATTTCTCCTGTGCGTCATAAGAAAACGCATAGGCTTCATGACCGCGCTGTTCAAGGAGAGCGCCAAGTGTTTGGCGGAACTTCCGGGCTTATTTTTACAGCCACTTCTAACGTTCAGCGCGCTAATCGTGTTTTTCGTATTTTGGATAATCGTTATACTCTGTCTCGCCACAGCCAGTGAGTTATCTCGGCTTATTTCTTCGCTGGCCTCTCCGCGCTTCGCTCGGTGTCTCGAAAGATTGTCGATGGAATTTTTTTTTTTTTTTTTTGTTTTCTTTCTTTTATCCAGATTATCCTGGCACAAAATCCGTACAGATGCTGAACGCATCGGGTAACGTTCAATTGTTGCGATCGAATTATCAAACTAGCGCGTTTTCGGAGCAAAAACGACTCGATCTGCCGATAAAGAGTCCCAAGAGTGAGTTTCGCATCGCACGATCAATGATAATAGTTGTATCGAAATTATGAGCTGTAAATTGTCGTGAAAACTTTTTTTTTTTTTTTACAGCTTTTACATTCGTCGAGTTTGTCGATTCGACGTGGGTGAAATACATGTGGTGGGTTTACATAATCGGTCTCATTTGGATTTCCGAATTTATCACATCTTGCCAGGACATGGTGATAGCCGGTGCTGTGGCTCATTGGTATTTCCGGTAAGGTCTACTTTTCTTCAACCCCTCCCCCCCCCCCCCTTACACTTGCTGCCTCATAGAGAAAGCTTTGACAATGAAAAAATGAAAAAGAAAATTATACTTTTTTTTTTTCTTCGCTCCTACCAATCAACTTTAGGCTTTGACATTAAAGAGGTCCTCGTGAAAATCCGAATCCTTAATATTTTTAAAACAAAATGAGCGTTTGATTGTGTGATTCTTGACTATATTGGTTTATGAATTTCGAGGTAATCTCCGGCGCGGTCATGATTTTTCCCATAGTCGCTATGCTAAAATCGTGATTAGTAGTAGTAAGTTTTACTTGCATAGCCTTCTCGGCTTTTTACAACACTTTCATTCACTATATCACTCTTACACTGGGCCCACTATTTTTTAATTTTTCTGTTCATTTACGGAACTATTTTTCTCTCTCGATTTTTGCAACCTTCATTGCTATTGGCCCAGTGTATCTGTGAGAACCTACAATTTAAGGTGGGTTTCGAACCACCGAGCTCGCAGAAAAAGCATCTGGAAAAATCCATTGGTGCCCGGCCGCGGGATCGAACCCTGGGCCACTGCTCGCTCTAAAATCGTGATTTTTGACTCAATTTTTTTTCGCTAAAAAGCTCGTTAAGGTACACTCAAACTTTGCAGATGCATCGAAGGGTGCTTCGAGACTAACGTATCAAAATTTCATGCCATTGTGAACTATGTGCAAAAAAACGCTAGGACTACCTTGACACGTGAAAAAAAATTTTGTTTTTCGTTCAGAATGATGTCGGGCAACCGAAAAATTGGCGATATCTGTGCTTCTTGGCTTATAGGAAAGCATTGCTCATCCCCTAAACGACGACAGGTCGCGTTTTTCGACTTTACCTTGTTCCAATTTTTTTTTTTTTTTCCACGCCACTTTTCGACCACAATAGTCACTTTTTTTTTCAAGTTTACAAAGTCTCCAAGGTATCGAATGAGTCCAAAGTGAATTGCTGCAAGTATTGATTGTTGATTCGAATATAAATATGACTAATTTCGAAAATTCATAAAACATACAAAATTTCTCAAAATAAACATGATTCTTTGAATAAAATTGAAGATACGGAAGTACGGAATTCAATTTTATTCAAAAAAACCGTGTTCATATTGAGAAATTTTGTGTTTTACCAATTTTTGGAATTATTTATATTCGAATCAACAATCAATACTTTTAGAAAGTCATTTTGGGCTTATTGATACCTTGGAGGCTTTGTAAGCTTGAAAAAGTAACTATTGCGGTCGAAAAGTGGCGTGGAAAAAAAATTGGAACAAGGTAAAGTCGAAAAATGACCTGTCATCGTTTGGGGGACGAGTCATGCTTTCAAATAAGCCAAGAAACACAGACATCGCCAATTTTTTGGTTGCCCGACATAATTTTGAACGAAAAACAAAATATTTGTTACGTGTTGATCAGATGGGAAACCTAAATCCTCGTTGAGCGACCTCTAAACTTCAAGCTACAGTGACCTCCTTGAACGAGGACCTTTTTAATGCCAAAACCTAAAGTTTTGAGTGGTAGGAGCGAAGAAAAAAAAAAGAAAGTCCATTTTCGACACACCCTAGTCGATGTAGTCAAGATTTCATGAAATGTTGAATTTTTTTTTTTTTTTTTTTTTTTTTGAAAAATCATTCTCATTGATGATTCGTTGAAGGATGATTCGTGTCGAATTTCCAAAGAATCGATAAAATTATTTACAATGAATTATCATGAAAAATGACGGATCGGTATATCGAATTTCGTGAGATTCGATGAATTTATAGTTGAATTTCGAATTTTCCGCGAAAGCTCATTGCGTTGAAATCATTGAATTCCAGTGGAAAAAATGCCAGTAAATCGCCGGTATGTTCGGCAATGGGAAATTTGGTGAGTTATCATCTCGGCTCGGTCGCTTGCGGCTCGTTGCTCATCACAATCTTCAAGCTGCCGCGGCTCATTCTCACCTATTTGCATCAAAAGTAAAAAAAAAAAAAAAAATTTCAACGTAATTTTACATTTTTCATGCAATGCTGCCGCGTGTGATTTTGTACGTGGAAAAATTTTCTCATTTTTTTAAATTCAATGCTCGATGCCAGATTCGAAAGAACCAAAGAGACATCGCCCTGCGCTCAGTGCGGCCTCAAATGTTGCATATGCTGTTTCTTCTGTTTCGAAAAATTTATTCGTTACATGAATCACAATGCGTATACCGTGATTGCGATCGAGGGAACCCATTTTTGTAACGCAGCGAGAATCGTGAGTATAAACGAAAATTTCTCAATGAGAGTCTCAAAAGAAACGGCGATTGATCGATTTCGTTAATTTTTTTTTTCTTTTTTCCAATCTCATTGATACTTTCATGAAAAAAAATAATGCAAAAAACGGTACAGTAATACGTCCGACGAATAATGAGCTAATGCAAACAATAATTGCGGGCGAAACGAACAAAAATAAAAAAAAATAATGAAAAATAACGAAAAATAAGGAACATATATTGCGGATTGTTAACGATTTTTCGCAGGCATTCACGACCCTCGTGAGTAACGCATTGCAAATAGCCGTTATCAATGGCATAGGAGACTTTGTACTTTTTCTCGGCAAATGTTTCGTGATGGCCGCAACCGGAAGTATTGGTCTGATTTTCATGAGACAGGATCCCAGATTACACTTCTACGCGGCTCCTATATTCGTCATCTGCGTATTTGCCTTCTTCATAGCTCACTGCGTAATTTCGCTATACGAGGTAAATATGAAATTAATTTATTCATGGTTTTGTTATACGCATAATGGAAAACCGGGAAAACTCGGGGAATTTCTTGCCTCCTGGTGATAATCAGGAAAAAGTCAGGAAATTTGGAAAATTATCGGGAATTTTTTTAGAATTTACTTTTTGCCGGAATTGCGAAAAATTAAACCAAAACTTGAAAAGAAAAAAAAAAACTGAAAAGTATAAAAATAAATATTTTTTTATATTTTTAATATTTGTATTATTCTTTATTGTATACGACAAAAGTTACGTCAGTGCCGAACAATGAAAATTTCAAAAACTAAAAACTAATTTTTACTTCAAAGCGCTCGATTTGTCGATACGCAACTACGCAATTATTATTGCAGATAAGCGTTTATATTTATTTTTCATTCATCGGCACCGACATAAAAGTTTTCGTTTATAACAAAGAACCGGTTCGATATTCGCTTTTAATGTATTTATTTTTTTACTTAACAGTCCTTAAATTATTTTTTGTACTTCAGTTTTTTTTTTTTTTTTTAATTTTTCATTTTAATATTCTACATTTTCGTGTATTTGAACTTGAAAAAAATTATGTTATTCAGTTCAGTATTTATTTTTATTATCTTTATTTTATATAATATATAAATATATATATATAATATAAAATAAAGATATTATATATATATATTATATTTATTATCGAATTGAAAATTCCCTCAATGTTTTTTCAAGTGGGTTAAAATGTTTTTTTTTTTTTTTTTTTTCCTCACAAAAACGATTCATTGCAATTGTTGTGTATAGGGAACCCACCAGTGAATGGACGAATAACGAAACTGTAATATTCCGATTAAGCGTAAAATAAGAATATCATCAAAATAATTTTCCGAATTAGCTTAGGTGAAACGAGACATCACACTGATGGTTAATAAAAAATATTCGAGGTGATTGAAACAAATGATATTCGAGAAATTGATTAAGTGGCCAAATTACTACAACACCAGTAAATGGAGGAAATTACCAGTGAATGGACACTCGACCCCCCAGTGAATGGACGTGTATTGTAGGGTGACTGCACCAGTGAATGAACGCATAAGCCTTTTTTCTATTTCGATAAAGCCGTGTAATTTAACTTATTACGAATTTCTTTATGAGCTAATTAGATCTTATAGAACAATGTTCACGGAATATAAAAAAAAATATTCAAAGTGCCCTGTTCGCAAGGATTTTGTATAAAAAAAATTATAATGAACGAAATTACCAATTCCCCGATGAATGAACAAAAATTCCAATGAATGAACTCTTAGTATCTTTCCAGTGAATGAACGTACAATAGAACTACTAATATTATATCATACTCGTGCGTTTTGATGTTATGAAAAGCCTTTTCAACGCTCGTTCAATCACCGGAAGTAGCTTAGAAAGCTGGACCAGTGAATAAACGGTCATATATCGCAAACAATATTGGGTTTTTGACCAAAAATTCATTAATATAATTGAAGCTTGGCAATGTATAACGTTGAAAAAATTATTACATATCTTTTAAAAAGATTTATCCAGATGATATGGAATATTCCGGTGTTCGATGCACAGTCAGATGGTTATAACGACATGGCTGTCTCTTATGAATATGCGCCCCAAGTACGAAAAAAAATCCATAGCATCGCAAATCTTTCACAGCGTCAAATAATATCGCTACTGGATGTTTTCTCAGAATTTTCACTTCATTATAAATACAAAATTCTTCATAATAATAAAATCATATCTCTGACGTTTAATTAAAATACTAAGCCTGTTCATTCACTGGCAAGAGATCAGAATACCACACCAGTGAATAAACACGATTCCTAACGCATTTTTACGAATATACCTATAACAAACTTTTTGCAAAAAATCGAAGATTATTTCTATCTTTAATCAATAAAAAGCACCACTTACCCTCAAAAATCAATAAAACAATTATCTTCAATCACTGATTAACAACTATTAACGCTGATTAACGACGCCTTTCCGTAACTATTTTGCGCGGTTTACCAGTACCGCAAACTAGAAAAATTTGGCCCGGTGTCAAAAATTGACACTAAATTAAACTCTCGGTTTTAACGCTATCTGTGATTTTTCTTTGCTTAATTATAGTATTTTTCGTTTTTATCGGCGATTCGTAGTCTCTGTTTATATTTAATATAAAAATGATTTCGTCCATTCACTGGTCCCCGTCCATTCACTGGTGAATTCATCCTATAATCCGTCCCGTATATTTCTTTTCACCCGACTATGATAAAATGACCATATCCCATTCCTGCAACGCGGGCGGAAAGTGATCAATTTTTTACCAGAGGGAAGAAATATAATTTTGCGGGCAAAAAAAGTAAAATGCGGACAAAAAAGTGGACTTTTTTGCCCGCTTTTTTTTTAATTTTTTGCCGGCAAATGTACTTTTTTTTTTTCCCGCAAAATTATATTCATCTCGTGCTCGTGCTGCCCGAACGAAGCGAGGGCAGCAAACCTCGCACTCGGCGAAAATCACGCACTTTCCTCCCTAGTAGCATATTATTTGTATTATTATTAGTACTATTATTATTAGTACTATTATTATTAGTTCTATTATTATTAGTACTATTATTATTAGTACTATTATTATTAGTACTATTATTAGTAGTACTATTATTATTAGTACTATTATTATTAGTACTATTATTATTAGTACTATTATTAGTAGTACTATTATTTGTCACACGTTCTTCATTTGTCCCTAATCTCCCCTGGAATATCAGCAAAATCTGTATGGAAAACTTGGAAAAGTCAGGGAATTTCTGAGTCAATAATACGTAACCATGTTTATGCCTCCCGTATCTTTTAATTCCTATCTTCGAGAGATTTTGGCATGTTTTAATCGTATATCTTTGATTTCAGACGGTAATAGATACGCTTTTCTTGTGCATATGCGAGGACAAAAATTTGAACGGTGAGAACGGCAAGTGGCGCCAGTCGCCTCTCGCTCTTTTCGACGGTAATGCGAATCCGGAGATACAGCAAGCCCACGAGTTGGCACCTATCAACGAATAATTTATTTTACGCGTGAGTTTTTTTTTTTTTTTTTTTCTTAATTTTCTCCGCCAATTCTCCGTCGCGAACTTTCGTCGCAAATAACTGCCTCGGTTCTCAGACTACGAACAAATGAACCGAGTAACACTTTGGCACTCGAAAAATCTTATGAATTTCGTTTTTACACGCGAAATTATTGGTATTTATGTGAGGTATGTTTTATGTTTTTTTTTTTTTTTTGTAAAAACACTTTTTCCACCGGAATTGGCGAGAAGATCTCTTCGTTACATCGAATAGGCATAACTTTTTTTCTTTTTTTTTCGCTGCAATCGTACCAAAGACCTTTTACATTGGATGCGCATCGACGAAATTTTGTGAAAAGAGTCTTGGGAACGAGAGAAAAGAAAAAAAAAAGATTTTCAAATGTGGCGTGCGACGAAAAAGGTCTGTGTGTTCTAGCCTACAAACTATGTGCAATAGATAACAGTTGTGCCTGCGGACAAATATGTACAAAACGATTCGTTAGTGCTCGTAGAGAAAAAAAAAAAGAATAATGGAACGAAAAAAGTCGACCAGAGCATGTTTTTTTTTTTCAATTTTTTTTTAACAAATTGGGCAGCCATGAAAATCGCTTCCGAATTGTGAATTGATTTTCGTGATAAATTTAGATCGTAAGATTAGCGTTTAATTGAAAAATGTGTCATGTGTTTTTATATCGAATTCAACGATACGAATGTATTTTTTTTTTTTTTTTTTCTTTGTTATCGGCTCATTGTATTTATCATTTTGAGTCGTACTTATTTTCTTATGCCATCAATTTATTCGCAGCGATGTATTTTTTACGACTTTAGACGCATGGAAACGTGCACAGAGAGGCTCGCGTCAATTAATGTACAAATTACTTCACGATCCTTCTCTGACGGGGGAGGGTTTCTTCTTTCAATTTCGCTGACTTTATTTTCTACTGGTGTCATACGAACAGTATTCTGTTCCTTTTTTTTTTTTTGCCTCAAACTGCTGAGCAACGCCAGAATCTATTTGTTAATTATATTTTACCTAATGACATTTCGCAAAGATGATCGAGAGCGCTTTTGATAGTTAGTACAATGAATTATACCAACGGTTTATTTTTTACCGATTCAATTATATAAATAAATCAATATATATATATATATATGCATATATTATACATATTCGACTGTATTTTTTATAATTCTATGCCCTATAAAGATATAAAGAAGAAAAATTATCAATACTGCGCCTGATATATTTAAATCTCGCAACTGGCCTTGGGTCCCCCACTTTTAAGCAAGAGATGGCACTCTCTTTGCATTGAAGATTCAACCCCGGCAGCGTTTTCCACTCAACGCTATTCCAGTTGGATAAAACATTTTCGGGTCAAAATGACCCGGTGCGAACTCCAAGGGTTGATTAATCCTGCGATTTAAGGATGTGCGAGCACAACTGGTGGCGGGGAATAAGCGAAAATGTGGGCGCGGGTGAGCGCTGCGAGCGAGGGACACGCATGAAACAAGAGAGAGAGAATCGGACCGCTCATTATTCGACACACGCGAAAAATTTCCTTAAAATTGATAATTTTATGGCAAAAGGTTCGTCAAGCCCCATTTTTTTTTTATGAAACGTATGTAATCGTGATAGTTTTCTGAAAATTTAACAGTTTCAATATTGATCGTATCCGATCGTGAAAGATACGAATTTCCGTTTCAAAGTTGCGTCAGCCCAGAATTCGTATATGGCGTGGGATAAATATATCGAAATCACGAATTAATTACTCGCGCAAAGAGTCGTTGACCCGCTTTGAAATTTTGCAGGTTTTATCCCATACACTTCTGCTACGCCATATAAAAAATTCAGATTTTTATATGATCGTGAAGCTAGTGCTTGTACTACCTTAAGGCGGCCCATCAGTGAGACAAAACTAGTCAAAAATCGTGACGTGAAAAAAAATCATAAAACCTATAATAATATTTTCTAAATACTCTGTCTAAATAAAATTTACGAATTTCGATGACGTTTCCCGTGATATTTTATTCATAATTTATTATAAATAATATTATAAATAAAGTCTCAACTGACAAAAGTATTTAACGCTGTCGGAGCGATCGAGTCAAAAACGATAGCTGATATTCATATGTTTCCTCGCGTGCGGAATGACAGACATATATTGTATCCGAGATTTGCACACACGATGACTTTCGCGATTTTAAATTTCTCGGGAAAATCCCTGGCAAGACAAAATTTTTTAAATACCATTGGAAAGTTCACGATTTCATCTTTCAATGCTCAAAATTTGAATAAGATCTCTCGTCTTTATCAAAAGGTATCATGCAGAGCTGGGCAGTACTTCAAGTACCCAGTACTTGCGATGTACTGGAAGTACAGTACTTGAAGTACAAAGTACTTCAAAAGTATTTCAAGTATTGTACTTAAATTTTCAAGTACTTGACCTGTACTTTAAGTCTTGTAATTAAAATTTCAAGTACATGTCATGTACTTAAAGTACTTGTACTTAAATTTTCAAGTACATGGCATCTACTTAAAGTACTTGTACTTTAAGTACTTGTACTTAAAATTTCAAGTACTTTTCTGTACTTCAAGTACTTTTTTAAGTACCAAGTATCAAGTACTTTTAAATACGTTTTGCTAATGGTCGCATGTATAATATGCCTTTTAATATATAATTAAGGAACGTTCCGCGTAGCGATGCCGTGAGACGAATCGAGTTAATCCTAGAATGGTAACCTTATTTTTTTTGCCTATTATGGTAACCTGGGGTGACCAAACACCCCAATTTTGAAAAATTCATATCTCCGGTAAAATTTCACAAAAAGGGTTCAATTTGGGCTCATTTTATTGCGTTTTTTATTGCAGAATCACGTGAGCTTATGGAAATTTTGCTTCAAGTCGGAAAAGTTAGTCAAAAATGAGGTAAAAGGGTAAAAAACATGAAAAAATCGTAATAATGACTTTTTTTTATTGAATTTGCAATATCTCCGTTGATTTTTATCGAAATTGAACGAAACCAACGGCATTATAAAGTGAAAATATAAAGTTTTGAGACAGGTAGCTTAGTTTTACTCGATTTTCGAAAAAGTCTATTTATTCCGGGAATCGAAGTCCGGGAATTTAAAACAAGTCGAAATATTGACTTTTACCGCCAAAATTGGTGTAACAACGCCAAATTATGTGGAAATCGAATGAAACCAACTCTATTTTTAAGAGGAAAGGTAATTATAAAATATATGTAAAATATATTTTATATTTATGTTACATGTTTATATGTACTTATATTACATTTGACATAGAGAGAGAATTCGACAAATAGTGGCCATGAGAGATTGAGCATTGACTTTGATTTATAATTCTTCGTTTAAATATTTCGGTTCAAATCTGCCTAGCCTGAGTGAATCGCGCAATGTGAAAATATGTGTTGATACAAAAAGTACTCGAATCAAAATCAAATGAGTTTAAAGAGTACGTGACAAATCAAAAATAAGTACTAGAACTTACAAGATGTACGTGAAATCTTGAAAAGTATATGATGCTTGATTTTTGACGTACTTCAAGTACTCGGTACTTCAAGTACTCAGTACTTCAAGTAATGTCGTATTAAGTACTTCAAGTACTTTTACTTCAAGTACTTGGTACTTCAAGTACCCAATATTTCAAGTACCCGGCACCTTAAGGACTTCAAGTGCTTTTACTTCAAGTACTCGGTACTTCAAGTACTTGGAAACCTTGAGTACTTCAAGTATTTACGGTACTTGGTACTTGTAATACACGAGTACTTTAAATACTTAGAGTACTTTGTACTTGAAGTACTTTCCGGACTTTGCCCAGCTCTGGTATCATGTCACTTCCGGGGAAAATGGAATCAACTGTCGTAAGACCCATGTTAAAATAAGTAATTTTAAATTACTCGTTCGCAATAATTTGCCTGGCAACATATCCTGAAATTTTGAGAGAGCGTTCATTGCATCTTGGATAACACTCTCCCGAAGTTTCATTCGTATCGCCGGTTTTTTAATTCACTGATGAGCCACCTTAACACGTCCACGTACGGTTTTGAACGTGTTAAATCGCTTTAAAAAAATATCTTAAAAAATTCATGAATACTCGTGAATCCTTCTATTTTTTTAGTAAAAAATTTTTTAACACAAAATTTATTGTATTTTTTGCTATAATTTGCTATAAATTTCGATTTGAAATTACGCTTGGGACGAAATCGACCCTGGGTGAACGCGCAAGGGTAAAAGTAATGAAAAAAAAATCAACTTTGCCCAATGATTTACAGAAATTCAATCAACCAACGCCCATTTCCCCCCCTCCATACACTCGCTCTTTCGTCGTACACGAAAAATTCCAGAACAATTTCTTTTATTATTCTTACTTCGCGATACATCGATTCATATTAGGAAAAAAAAAAAAGAAAATATTCGATACCTCAATTCCTGACTTTCTTTGCCGCGACCTTCGTCGTCGTCGTCCTCTTTTTCTTCTTCTTCGCCGTTTTGTCCAATCGTTTTTTCGATACTTTTTTCATCATTTTCGCCTCAACCGGAATCTCCGAAGTTTCCATTTCTTCCAATTTTTCGGCTTCCTCCAACGGCTCACCCTTGAATATCTCGTCGATGGGATTGAGCGCGTACGATTGTTCCGGTTTGTTGGCCGCGCGGCTCATTTTTTGCTCCATTCTATTCATGTACTTGCCACCGGCTTTTTTGCTCATCGCTTGTCGGTACTGGAAAATTTTTTTTTCATATATATATATTAAAAAAAAAAAAAAAAAACACCGGAAGTAAATATTATTTTAAGATCCGACCGTGATTTTTTAAAGCTAATAAAATTAATAAAAAGGTAAATGCAATATAGAATTGATTGAATTGATTGAATTGAAAAAAAAAAAGGATGAATAAATTATTGCCGGGTCAATGAACGGTAAACAGAGATTTCTGTTATCGATAAAAATTTTCGTCAACTTTTGAGAGACCGCTAATGTTCACCTTCGCAGGTGAAATGTAATGGGGATTGTCCCAAAGCGTTTCGCCCCCGAAGCTACTGCCAAATATTTTGACCGGATTGAGAACGAATCTCGGACCAATTTCCGCCAGACCGCCGTCCTCCGTCAATATTTGAAAATTTCTAAACCATATTCGGTTGTCGAGTACGCTGAATGTGTAGACATGATCGAAGAAAGGCTGACTCTTCGGATGGCGATTTGGTACGCCGAATATTTGGGTGAACAGCTCTTTGAGAAGAGCGTAGTGAGGAAACGTACTGAAATTTTCGTCAAACGAGAGCAATGGTCGGGAACCCTTCAGACAATTGCCCGTCATTTTTAACTCTCCCATGGTATAGACTGGAAAGAAAATACGAAAATTCGTGTAAATGACAATCAAATTTGTTGAGATGATAATAATAATATTATTATTATTATTATTATCTCTTATACACCAAAGTTGGGTCATTTTTTTGGAAAAATTGGAAAAAAAAACAATTTTATGCAAAATTTGAAATAAAAATGTTGTATAATGCGAGTATATTTCTCAATATTTATTTACAAAATATTCGCAAATATATTGAGAAATATACTCGCATTATATAACATTTTTATTTCAAATTTTGCATAAAATTTTTTTTTTCCAATTTTCTTTTTTTTTCTTTGCTGAGCCTTTAGATTGAATTTCTCCATCCGGAAAGAGACGTATTTTCCTTTTGAAAAAAATTCGAGGAATTCAAAAAAAAAATATTTCAAATTTTTTAAAACTGTCATAATCGTCCAAAAATCGATTTTTATATTTTAAATAGATTTTTTTCCATGAAAAATGTAAAATCTTGCCTTCTAAAATTTTTTTTTCGTTATCCTTGCAACGAACACGACAAAATTGATTCTCAGCAATTTTTCGCTCCGACACACTTTTTCCATGTAATAAAATCAGGGAGAAAAAACAAGCAAAAATTGCATTTTCCTGTAATTTCACCCCTATCAATGCCACCATAAATTTAATACACATCAATAATTTTTGTTTCAAAGAGTACTATAGCATATATGTCGATTGCAGAAACATTCAAGATATTAAGGTTTTGAAATGGTCGTGTTGATGCCGAATGCCTCGTAAGGGTGCGAAAAAGAAAAAAAAAAAGTTTTGGGCTCAAGGGCTATCATCGTGATAATACGTACTGTTTTCAACGAGAAATTTTCCGCAAGGTCCCGTCGGAACATTGGAAAGCCACATGTAGAGATCTCGTTTTCTTCTGCCCTCGAACAGTATCGCTTTGCTGCAATTCTTCACTTCGCATATCTCATTGACTACCTGAAGATTTTTGGATCGTTCCATTTTCGCTTCGGTCCTGTGATGTGGCATAAGAGTCTTTATGTCCTCCATCAAGTGACGGTCTCTGTGATTTATACCGCGCGAAGCGAACACCAAAACTCGCTGTTTGTTTATCCATTTAACCTGTAAAATGAGAAATTGGCAAAGACGTAATGAGAGATTTTTTTTTTTCCTCATTGACTTCCTTCGTCGAGGAAGCTCTGCTTTGTTCTCGTAAATTCTTTTTGTTCTTTCCGATGCCAATATTCGTGAAAATTTTGGGCTAACCTTTTTTGGTTGTGGCTCATCGGACATTCTTGTGGGCGGTAAAATGACCTCCTGATCCTCCGGCTTAATTTCATTTTCTTTCTCGGCTTCTTTCCTCTTTCGTTTTAATACTTTCTTCGTCATTTTTTTTGTTCGATAATAAATATCAATGCTGTTTGTTTCAAAGGCTTTATATTTTTCAAGACACGTGTTTCGCTTTGAGAAATGCCGAGAAGTCATGCAGGAGCAAAAGTTAAAAGACCGAAGACCGAACTCGTGGGGTGGGGGTAGGTCGTTTGTGACCGCTGCCTATAGGCGTCGCTGCTAATCGTCCGATCCGTGCGTAATGTATTTGACTGCGCAGTCAAATAATTCGAGATTCGAAGAATATGAACAATAATTTATTGTTTTCTGATTTTTTTTTCTCAAAAACGGTACTGTGAATCGTACCCAAGTCTTTCAGGAAGGTAGATAAAGGCGTCATATATATTGTGAAAAAATAAAACAAACCTCTGACCTCTCCCGCGTTATTTCAATTTCATGCGCGCGCATCGTAAAATTAAAAATCCCTAGAATGTTCTAGGACTGATGCGCACGAGGATTTCGATCGATAACGTAGAGCACGAAAAACAGCGAAAGATTCTTTCTCGAATCTTCGAGAAGCGTCTCTTCTCTCTTTGTTCAATGCCAATAATGTATTTCAGAATTATCCCGATGATTCGTGACAAAAAAAATGCATACGTAGGAAGTCGCTCAAAATCCGAAAATCCGCGTTCGAGCGTCATATTTCGTAATACAAATATAAAACTGACGAAATAATGGGGGAACTGTTGAAATGGAAAGTTTTGGAAGATTCTCAAGCGCTCTATGTATAGGCATCTTATGTATCTCCGGCATTTCTATTTGTGTGTGGCATTTCTTTGAAAATTCGATCACTTTATATTCGAAAAAATCTCTCAAAACTTGTAATACTTTGACAGTATGTAACGAAAAACATACATACCTCTGTATCTGGAATAGACAGTCTTCATACATATGCATACATGACTATACTATAGTTGTAGCCCAAAGCACACAAATGAACCCACGTGCTCATGTGAAATTATATCTGACACACACTATATATATATATATATATATATATATATATATATATATATATATATATATATATATATATATATATATATATATATATATATATATATATATATGTATCTCGATATAACGGCGGAAACATCTGGGAATCTCTCGACCGTTCGAGTAGTTTCGCGCACGCTCGAATGTTCGACGCACTGATATATATACTAACTGGATACGAGCTCGCCGCCATATTGATGTACCCATTAGAAGCTGGGGAGCCGCCTGGCAGTCAGCCACGGTACTACGTAGGGCGCGGCGTATTTAAAAAAGAGGGCGGAGCAGAGTAGTAGCAGGAAACCATACGTAGTAGGAATCATATACGAAATTAATGTGAATAATAAAACGGAACACATTTTGTGGTGCTATTATGGTATATGTTTTAATAATGCCAAAAATGCGTTTTGTAAAATAAAGGTGCTTGACAGCATTTAAATATAAAATAAAAAAGAACAATAATTTACAATGACATGAATTCACAGAAAATATAAGTAATTTTTTCAACAGCGAATAGCAGCTGATCAAACTGAATTTATTACTTATATGTCGTGCTCTATGTCAACTCAGCCACGTCATTTTTTTTTGTCTCAAAAAAATTATTCGGTATGGGCATTTCGAAGGACAATATATCCATGACATTTCACTAAAATTTCATCCCCACACTATTATTGGTTCTCGAGATAATTAATACTCAATTTTGTAAAAAACATAATTTTGTAAACTCTAATCGTATTTGAACGATTAAAAAAATTATATTTTATATTTTTTTTGCCCTTTTCGAAAAAAAAATATATGCCTTCATTGGATAAAAGCTCATTGAAAAGACAGTTTTCGGGGTAATTTTTCGATTTTTTTTCTACGGAAGGGCCACCCGGAATTCCACTGGCTATTTATTTTTCTGATAGAGGGGGGCAATATGCAACTCCACAGAATTTTTTTAAGATTGAAGAGGGCATCAGTGAAGAGGAAAAAAATGTTTTTTTGTCAATTTACCCCGAAAACTGTCTAATGAGCTTTTATCCAATAACGGCATTTTTTTTCGAAAAGGGTAAAAAAAATAAAAAATATAATTTTTTTAATCGTTTAAATACGATTAGCATTTACAAAATTATGTTTTTTACAAAATTGAGAAATCATTATTCATTATCTCGAGAACTAACAATAATGGGGGGATGAAAGTTTGGTGAAATGTCATGGATATATTGTCCTTCGAAATGCTCATACTGAATAATTTTTTTGTCTCGAAAACATTATTCAGTAGGGGCATTTTGACGGACAGTATATCCATGACATTTCACCAAAATTTCATCCCCCCCCCCCCTCCACTATTTTTGGTTCTCGAGATAGTGAATGATGAATTCTCAATTTTGTAAAAATCATAATTTTGTAATTGCCAATCGGATTTAAACGATTAAAAAAAGAATCTTTTATTTTTTTTACCCTTTTCGGAAAAAAATATGCCGTCATTGGATAAAAGCTCATTAGGAAAATGGCCCCCCTCTATTAGGAAAATAAATAGCCAGTGGAATTCCGGGTGGAAGAAAAAATCATAGAAAAAAAAAATCAAAAAATTACCCTGAACATTGTCTAATGACGAGGTGGCCGAGTTGACATGGAGCGCGACATATACAATTGATTATATCGATGTAAAAATTCTGAAACCATTTTTTTTTTGTTCAAGGTACTCACCACTTTTTTCAGGGAATTCACAGTAATCTTTAGATTACTGACTTGTCTCTTTAAAGCTTTGACCTTTTTTTGAGAAGATTCATATTTTTGCTTCATAAGATTCAATTTCTTTTGGCATGTTCGAGGAGTATCTTCATAGTGATGATCGTGTTTGAGTAGCTCTCGCTGCCGTGATGTCTTTGGTGTTAGTTGCGTCCGACAGGTAGAAGACTTTGGAGTTAAAACAGCGCAGCTTTGTATTGATATTTCTGCACCTGGACGTACAAATTACAAATTCTTTGGCTCAAATTTGTAAATATTGCTTTTTCCAAATTGGATTAACTACTGAAGTAGCATACTCACTCGGTGCGGGAAGTATTTCTTCTACCAAACTGGACTCCTCAGCACAGCTTGGTCCACTGATTGGCGCAGATGGCGAAGCACTTGTCGTCGGATTTGATACATCAACCTTTAATCCTGCGCAGTAATTAATTATCAGTTTATTCATTTTTGAAGAAAAAAAAAATAACGTAACTGAAAGTAAATAATCAACGACGTACGAACACCACAACTATAAACATTTGTTTACCCATATATTGTGAACACTCCAGTTAATGGTGCATACCTGATAATTAACAAGTATGCAATATACGTACTTGTATTAGAAGCCTGGCCTTCGTCAGAATTTATATGCGCTCCAATCGCGTTTTGTATAAAAATTGTGGGTAGGCTACCCTTGCGCAGCCTTGTTATGTTCCACCAGTGTTCGAAGCAATCGCTGGTGAAATGGTTAGAGCAAAGAACCGCTGTTTTCGTAGGTATAAAATCTGGTTTGCCCATATTCTTGATCCATTTCTGTTTTTCAATTTCATTTCCTGGGAATCTAAATCAGTTGTCAAGAGCTATTATTCGATCCTGACCTCCAAACAATTTATTTTGTCGCACTTACCTGTGAAATGTTATTCCTTTTTCCGTTGTTGGTTTTTTGCAAGACGAACATCTTCCCATTTTTTAATTTTAAAAACACTTGTTATTTATCACTGCCTTGACTGAATAGGCTCATGTGATAGGGACTCGAGAACCGTTTGTTTGGTTATGTAAACGTAAACAACGTAGTATGGAGGCTGACTGCCAGGCGTCGCGATGGTCGAATCCAAGCTTCTAATGGGTACAAGCGCCGACCGATGCCCACCATAGTGAACTCGTATCCAGTTAGTATATATATCAGTGGTTCGACGATATTCGACGGCAAGAAGTAGAGTGGTGGGGGTATTGCCGCTATATAAACGAGCAGCCGCCGCGCTAAGAGCAACAGTTTGAAAACAAAGATCAATCGAGTAACATCGACAGCTTAAAGAAAAAAAATTTTTTAAACGCGTATATAAACGCTACAAAGACATTTCTGCAAAAAGAAATTAATCAAACGATTCTCCGAACTACGTGTGTATCCAAGTGAAAAAGTTTTAGTGCGTGATCAGCATCGTGTGTAAAGAAAGAACAATAACATCAAAAGATGCCCGCGATTGGAATAGATCTGGGAACGACGTATTCGTGCGTCGGTGTTTGGCAGCAAGGAAAAGTCGAGATAATCGCCAACGATCAGGGAAATCGTACGACACCGAGTTACGTGGCTTTCACCGACACCGAGAGACTCATCGGCGATGCGGCGAAGAATCAAGTTGCGATGAATCCCACGAACACGGTATTCGACGCGAAGAGGCTCATCGGACGTAAATTCGACGATCCGAAGATTCAGGCTGACATGAAACATTGGCCATTCGGTGTCGTGAACGAGGCCGGAAAACCAAAGATTCAGGTTGAATTCCGTGGCGAAACAAAGAGATTCAATCCCGAGGAGATAAGCTCAATGGTGCTGACGAAGATGAGAGAAACCGCGGAGGCCTATCTCGGCGATAATGTCAAAGACGCCGTTATAACGGTACCGGCTTATTTCAACGATTCGCAGCGTCAAGCGACAAAAGACGCTGGAGCGATAGCCGGTTTGAATGTTCTGAGGATAATCAATGAGCCGACAGCGGCCGCATTGGCATACGGCCTTGACAAGAATCTCAAGGGCGAGAAGAACGTGCTTATCTTCGATCTTGGCGGTGGAACATTCGACGTTTCCGTACTATCCATAGACGAGGGTTCACTTTTTGAGGTTAAATCAACGGCCGGCGATACGCATCTGGGCGGCGAGGATTTCGACTCGAGGCTCGTTGATCATCTTTGCAAGGAGTTTGAGAGAAAATACAAGAAGAGCATCAAAACGAATCCGCGCTCGTTGCGCCGATTGAGAACAGCCGCGGAGAGAGCCAAACGCACGCTCTCGTCGAGCACCGAGGCGACCATAGAGATCGACGCCCTCTACGAGGGTATCGATTATTACACGAGAATATCGCGAGCACGCTTCGAGGAGCTCTGCGCCGATCTATTCAGGGCGACCCTCGAGCCCGTCGAGAAAGCCCTGACCGACGCTAAATTGGACAAAAAATCGATTCACGACGTTGTACTGGTCGGCGGCTCGACTCGCATACCCAGAGTACAAACGATGCTGCAAAATTTCTTCTGCGGCAAACAGCTGAATCTCTCGATAAATCCGGACGAGGCGGTTGCCTATGGCGCTGCCGTTCAAGCCGCCATATTGACCGGCGAGGGCGAATCGAGCTCGACGCTTCGGGATGTCCTGCTGGTCGACGTCGCGCCTCTTTCCCTCGGTATCGAAACGGCCGGCGGCGTTATGACAAAAATAATCGAGCGCAACGCGCGCATACCCTGCAAACAGTCGAAGACCTTCACGACGTATGCCGATAATCAATCGAGCGTCGGTATACAAGTTTTCGAGGGTGAACGAGCGATGACCAGGGACAACAATACACTGGGAAAGTTTGAGCTGAGCGGCATAGCGCCGGCGCCGCGCGGACTTCCCAAGATCGATGTGACCTTCGACATCGATGCGAATGGCATTCTTCATGTGACCGCCAAGGACACGGCCAGCGGTCGAAGCAACGACGTTCGTATAACGAACGACAAGGGACGATTGTCGCGCGAGGAGATCGACAGGATGCTCGCCGAGGCGGAACGTTATCGCGATCAGGACGAGGAACAGCGCGGCAAGATCGAGGCACGCAACGGTCTTGAGAGTTACGTTTTCGGTGTTAAACAGGCGCTGCGGGAGAACGATGAGAAATTGGAGGTATCGGACAAGGAGACGGCGATGCGGATGTGCGACGAGACGATCAATTGGCTGGAAAACAATACCCTGGCCGAGAGAGAAGAGTACAAGGATCGGCTCGATCAACTTCAGAAACAATGCTCGCCCGTTATGGCCAGGATTCATCAGGGCGGAGATTCCAGAGGTCCGCAGGATTGCGGCGCCCAGCAGAGACAGGCGGGCAACAAAAATTCCGGCCCATCCGTGGAGGAAGTGGATTGAACGAAGAAATCAGTATTTGATCGTTGAATGGATCTTCTCAGGACTCGCATTTTTTTTTCATAAGTTGCATATAAATTTATGTCATTGTAAATTTTTAATAATTATCTAAGTCATTTCTAGTCTTTCAAATTATATACTTCTTATGTTATACTTTGTTGGCAGAACGATCACGATGTTGATGAGAATAAAGCATCTTTATATTTATTTAAAACGAATCTGTTATTATTTTTATACCTCTCTTATCAAATAGCCATGCATGAAATAGAAATAATATTTACTTTATGCGAAGAAACAGAGAAGGATAGATATTAGAATTTCTTTTTTAATTTACTCGACGTCGGGACGTCATACCTACCTACATATTCTTGATAATTCATAATTTATATATATATATATAAGATTACGGTTTTGTTTGACATAGTAGAGGAAGAAGTGTTTGAAATTCAACAAGTACCAGTACATAATAGAGAACTTGCATTATTTTTAACTTTTAAATTATTTCAAAGATAATTAATCAGAAACATCATTTACATAGGTTTTTTTTCAGTTATACTCGTAATTCATAAATGTATATAGTTTGTAAATATGGATTCAAAGATGACTAATCTACCTGGATGAATCGAATAAAGTGTACAATTATTGTATTTAAGTTTTAATGATAAATTAATCATTTTAAGATACTTGAGTATAGGGAGAGAGGTTTCGAACAAGCGGAAGCGCTTAGGCAATACAAGCATGAAGCGGAAAGAATACGGGGACCTAATAAGAGTCAATTACTACGTTTACGTGCACAAAATTTACTACTTGTTCAGTACGATCATAGGCGTTTACGTGCTGCTTGATTTCCATTAAGGAAAGTACATTGCCGTTTACGTGATCTCCGAGCATCTCACAAGAAAAGAGAAGCGTTTACAAATGGCGTCCTAAAGTAAGAGTGGGGAAAAAGGCGGCTTGGAAAAATCATGAAAAGTGTGTGAAAATGAATCGGGATGAGCTCATAGCTGCAGTAGCAGCTCTAGTTTCGAATCATAATAGGACAACTGCACGAATACTTCTTCTAAATGATGAAGAATTTAGGAAAAATAGAGCGAAGCATCGACATAACCTTCGGAAGCGGCTCGATATGCTGTTCGCTTAATAGAAATCTGTTATAGGCCGTTTACGTGCTCTATTATCGCGGAGTTTTAGCTTAAATCTGGCAACTTAATTATTTTAACTCAAATATATCTGTCAGCTAAAACTTGATTTCCCCCCGTTTACGTTTCTTGAAATATCTTAAGTTGAGAAAATTAGTAGCTAATGACACGTAAAACAGTGCACGTAAACGTAGTAAATGTTCGATAAAAGAATCTATGTTATTTAAAGTATGGAACTATGTAAAGTGTGTAATCGCGCTCTCATGTACTCCAATTGTGTTGCAAAAACACAACTGTATCAACACCAGAGAAAACGTTTATTCGCGTTGGAAACATCTTTAAATCTATTCTTGGAAAATTTGCAGATGTCGCTTTCATGTACCCTTGATTAATTTTTTTTTCAAGTTACATACAAACATACCGCTGTATGCTTATAACCTTACCTGACATAACCTTACCCTAGTACCGCGAAGGGTGTTGTGACGTCACTCGGCCCGCAGAGCGCCTAAATTTCTTACAATTCTTACACCTTAAGATATATAATAATTTGTTTGCTGAAAGTAAACTAATGCAATGTTTATTAACTTCAGAAAATATCTAACTATATGACAGAATGTTTAAAAAAAAAAAGGAGAAAATTACATGCAAGTTCTCTATTCGTGGTATACTTGCACCCTTGAAACTGACCAATTAAGTTTGTTGTGTGCTAATCTTAAAAAATTTTACAATTCAGACCAATTTTTTTCACAACGTTACATGACCCCTTTATTTACACCTTCCTGTAAAATTTGGATACGATTCACAGTACAGTTTTTGAGAAAACAAAAAATCTGAAAGTATGAAGAACTTCCGACCATTTTTCCAGTATGTATAAGTTATATTTGCTAAGAAAATATTACCGCCGAGGTAAAAAAAAATTAATGCGCGTTTCATGTGTGGCATTACTTGGATATTTTGTAAAAAAAACTTCAGAATTTTTCGACAATTCAGTTTTTGGGAATATTGATAATGAAAGAGATGTCCCCCGCTCGCCCGTAAGTGGTGCATTGTATCGTCCATGCATGCCTCGCGCACCATCGCGCCAACCCAAATCCCTGGCTGTGAGAAACGGGCACCAACAGTCTCGAATGACTCGACGAAATGGTTGAAGAATTTTTTTTTTTTTCCCAGATCCAGGGTGGTCACAGTAATTTATTGTGTTTCCACCCATAATGCCATATAATCTATCTGTATATTTATATATACATATATATATATAGTCGTAAAATCGGCGAAGATCGATGATTGCGTATTCTACGTTGATATCTGAAGCTGCAATTTGATTGTGTGTGTGTGCATGTGTATATATAAATATATTTTACCCTTAAAAACAAGTCAATGGGAAAAATAATTAATTTTCAAGCCATGGTCGAGTGGGAAAATTATAAAATAAATCTTGAGCTCTATTAGGATCAACACAAAAAGAGAATAACAATTCTCCCTTTCACATATTATACATCTCGGAGTGTAAATTGTTTTTTTTTTCGCCATGACATTTTACAATTTAAATTTATAAAGAACGTAAATCGAATCGTACTCTCTAGAAATATATGATGACAATAAAAAAAAATCAGTTCTGCAGAATATCATAGGTCTTAATAATGTAAATTTTTTTTTCTTTCTTCAAATTCCTCGGACGATTACTTTTTGAGATTCGTCGAGGGAAGCGATAATTCATTGTGTGCCTTCGAGAGCCGCAACCGAGCGATACAGTTTCAGTATATGGACAGTAATTTAAAAAAATAGAGAAACAAAAGAAAAGGAAAAAAAAAAAAACTTGTGCGATGAACACGAACGCATGTGGTACGGAAAGTATAAATTTTCAATTCCCATATAAATATGAGGGGAAAACTTATTGTGTCGTATCAGTATCAATAGATAGCTCCAATATGGATAGAGCTCACCCGCGCCAAGCATCGTAATTAACAATATAACTGTAACAATTGTTTTTAAATAGACAAAACGATTGTCAACAAAAGAACGAGAATAATTTCACAGTTGTCTCTCTCTCTCTCTCTCCCCGGGTTTTTCTTCTTTTTTTTTTCATTCTTCATTTTCAATATCAGCTTCAAATTATTCGGCTAACAGACTGTTGGAAACCGTGACTAGCACATCAAGCATGGGATTTCGTTTTTTTTTTCTTGTTCTTCGTTAAAAAAGTACTAAATTTATGCGATATATTCTATTGATCTCGGCTATAATATGCCGAGCCCGTTCTTAAAAGCTAAACACATATCTCCGTACGAAGAACAGTCAAACTTCATTTAAAACCACCCGATAATGTGTCATAACATTCGTGGCTGCCTTCTACCGGCCAATATAAAATTATTCAATCACATTTTGTTGACCCATCTCTGTAGCTCTATGGCAGCTTGCATCATGCGCTTGTCACTCTGTGATAATAGCAATATCAATGATAATAATAATAATAATAATCATGGAGATGAGTGTCTTTTTTTTTTGTTTTTTTTTTTAATTTTTCATTGCTATTTCACACTTTATGCTTGTAACATTTTACCATCTGATATAAAAAAAAGTCGATGAGCCGCCATTTCCGGCTGCGGAAAAATAATCAGATCAAAACGTTCTCGAAAAGAATTTAAACAAAATATTAAACGATTATATATTTTGCGAAGAACAATATTATACGATTGCTGTTATAATTAAGAATAAACAAAAGAAACACACACACACACACACACGCGCGCATTGCATAAGTATCTTGTGCTGTCTGCGCATACTGATTGATTCGTTATTGGCAATACAATATATATATATTTTTTTTTCAATCGCACGTCGTTGTGCGTGTCGGCAATTAATTTAAGAAAAAAAAAAACGAAAAAAAAAAAAACCCCCAGAAGACCTATCTAACAAACGAACTAAGATAAATACGAGATAATAAACTATTGAATTAGTATGAAAAAAAAAAGTTAATTCTCAGTGATAATAATACGAATTAAGAATCGTACGATTCGGAAAAATTTTATGCTCGATGTGCATCTTTTCGTATCAGCCTCGTGTGTATTATCCGCGAAAAAAAAGACACGAATTTACCGCAAAATTGTCATCTCCGTACACACCTCGCAGGCTGACTGTATAAATATATACATGTTTTTTTTTTTTTTTTTTTTTTTTTTTATCGAGCATGGAAAAGAATAATAATTAAAAAAAAAAAAATAAAAATAAAATAAAAGAACGCAAGGAGGAAGGATTTTTGGTTTGTTACGGTATGAGAGACAAATTTGGTGTTTTTCGTCTCTTGGAATGCAAAGTTAATACTTTGATTTTAAAACAATTGCTTTCCGTTCATCGTTACAATAATTATAGAGATTTTTCGCACTTATGTGTGGTTTACATGATATATATATATATATCGAGGGCTTAGGACCAAAAAGGCGTAACCCACGGTTTTTCGACTTTTAATTACCTTACTGTCATAAGGGCGTATCCCCAACTTTAACACGGAAGTTCCATAAGAGCAAAATTAATCAGCCTACAGCCAGAAGGGCGTAAGCCCACTAAAATACTGCCAGAAAAACGTAACCAGTAAAAAAAAAGTGGGTTACGCCCTTCTGGCTGTAAGAAAGCGATTTGATTCTGGAAAAAAATTATCACTGATCTGCCAGAAGGGCGTTACCCTCAAAAATTTTAAACGCGATGTTTACCTTACCAGATGAGTTTTTATTGCTGTTTTTAGAAAATTTTGCCGTTTTAATTAAAATTGAAAAAAAGAAATTATGATAAATCGAATCGGAGTATGAAAATCGGCGATTCTTTCACAAGGCAGTCATATCGCAGTGGCTGTTCATAATATTATGACTGCAGCCTCGAAAGAATCGCAAATTTTCATTTTATAATTCAATTTATCGTAATTTTCTATTTTTTATTTTTTTCATTTCAACTTTTTTGTGACATAATATTATGTACTTTTTATAATTTATAAAAACGGCAATGTTACACAAATCTAGCAAGTAAATCTTACACGCATCACGTTTTCAATTTTTTTTTTTGGGGGGTAACGCCCTTCTGGCAGTAAGCAGGCGATCGAAATTCGGAAAAATCTGACGGGTTCATCCGCCAGAAAGGCTACGAAAATTTTTTAAAAAAAGAGGGTTACGCCCTTCTGGCTATAAGCAGGCGATTCAAATCCGGAAAAAAATGATCACTGATCTGCCGGAAGGGCGTAAGCCACTTTTTTTTATGCGGGTTACGCCTTTCTGGCAGTATTGCAGCGGACCCTTCTGGCTGTAGGCTGATTAATTTTGCTTTTATGAAACTTTCGTGTTAAAGTTGAGGATACGCCCTTATGGCAGTATAGTCCGTTTTTTTTTTGTGGATTACGCCTTTCCGGTCCTCGGCCCTCGATATATATATATTCAAATATTTTCGTGAGTTTTTTTTTTCTTCTTCTTTTCCGTAGATTATTTTGTTTGCTCATTTGCTTCTTCCGATTATTACTTAAAATACAATAACACCTGTTTTATATTTATATGTATATATCGATTTCGATGTTGCACTGTTGTCTAATTCATTAAAAAAAAAAAAAAAAAAAAACCCCCCACTTAAACAGCCCCGATTGCGTGAAAATTTCTCTGCTATTTTCATCGCTCACATGGAACTGAGAAATATATCGATGGTTTTTATTGAGCTATCTCTTGCCCTTGTTACTTATTTCTATATTTTCGTATCAAAGCAGTCAAATGAGAATATATCTTAGGGCAATAATGGAAGCATCATTGCTCCCTTTCCCCCTCGTATTTTTCATCGCGCATATGCACACTCACAGCGACTCTAACTCTCTAAAAAGAGAACATATTTCTAAAAGATCCTATATATTTCCGATTCATTACTTTCTCGTTAATATCACACACACGACGGTCTACTCGATGCGCTCTCATCACGGCAATACAATTCCTTTAACCGTTGAATGAAGAAAAAAAAAAAAAAAAGAGGAAACAAAAACTCGAAACACATTACGGAAAAATAATAATAATAATAATAATAATATAACAGTATGAGTGAATCGTAACGAAAAAAAATTGAGCTGTTTTAATCCGTATAAGCTCGGATTCGAGTTTCAAATTTTTTAATTACGCGACAGCGTTCAATTAATGTAGAATCGCCATTTTTTTTGGATAAAAAAAGAGAGAGAGAGAGAGAAAAAACTCCGTGAAATAAGAAATTACAATCGTTGTCGATCAACTTCCGAAAATTACAAAACGGGGAAAGAGGACAATAGCTCATTCGTTTTATTGAATTTTTTTCATTTTTTTTCATTTTTTTTTTTTTTTTTGTAGCCTTCGTACGCTTGAAATTAGTGCCTATTTTTTTTTTTTTTTTCTTTTTTTTTTTTATCTTTTCCTTTCTTATATAGTTAAGCCTAGACTCATTATAGAGCTTCATTCGTTTCACCATTGGCAGCTATTTTATGTTTCGTTTGCTCCCGTACGTGACCGTACATTGTTTGCAGTGGTACATGAAGCAGTTCCATTATTTGAATAAAATTAGGCTCTGCAACATATATACGTAACATATATATATATATATATATATATATATATATATATATATATATATATATCAGATTGATTGGTCAATTGAACGAAAATTTTGTGCGATTTTACGAGAATTTTTCTTTTTTCCGGTCAGGGGAGAGAGGGTTGATATGTTGTTGTTTTTTTTTCTCCCCCTGCCGATGAGAAGTAAAAAAAATGAAAACAAAACTTACCGTTCTCCGGAGTTATGTGACCGTGTCTGATGAGAAAATCGAGGGCAACGGGAATGGAGGTTGTTTTGAAATTCGGCGATAATACCCTCTCGAGGCACTCGCCGACCGGAAGTAGCTCGAATTCCTCGACCTCGCCGTCGCTATTGCTCGGGACAAAATCCGGTGGTAATTCGAGATCGTAGACGAATTCGGTGTTGGGAAAGAGGCCTCGCTCGCTCTCGAAGAACAACGAGACGCAGCCGGCGCTCTTGAGCTTTACGAGTAAATTTGGTGGAATGCTACCCTCCTCGCCTGCCTCCTTTGTCGCGGTCTCGTGAATACCAAAACCAACGCTCAAACCGCCGCTTACCATATTGTCCCAGTAGCCGGGCCACGTTTGTTTGTTCGGACTGCGCCTCTGTAGCCAAATCGACAGACCCTTTATCGGATCCATCACGTAGCCGTTTATGTCGACTCCGTACTTTCGAATACCGAATAGACCTTGCAGGGAATAACAAACGAAACGAAAAAAATATCATATATAAATATAAAAATATAAAAAATTATTCATACTTTTTCTACTTTACTTTACTTTTTTTTACTTTAAATTTTTGTGCAATTTATATATAGATCACGCTAAGTTGTGTGCTACAAGGATAATATTTTTTTTTTTTTTTTTATTATTTATCTTTGTATCAACTTTTACTACCCAAGTGTTCCACTTGTATAAAATGTGATGATGTAAAAGGGTTTTTTGCCCCATTGAATAAATAAATAAATAAAGAAATAAATAAATAAATAAATAAATAAATAAATAAATAATTGTACAGATTTGAGTTTCCAATGTTATAGAAGCTGCGCAAGGCGGTCGAGTAATACGAGTATCATAAAAAAAAAAAAAAAAATTAAAAAAATTGCTGCGCGCCGATAAAATTTTGGCAACTTTGTGAAAAAGCCATATGCGCATGAAATTTTCTTTTCGCCTGGCCTAACCGATGCATCTCTCATCGGCTGCGTTTTAATTTTATAACCGAATGATAATTGATAATTCTCTCTCATGCTACGGCATTATTGACTCAGAAATTCCCTGATTTTTCCAAAAAAAAAAAACAAAATATTGGAAAATAAATATTGAACTGGATAACATAATTTTTTTTCAAGTTCAAATACATGAAAATGTTGAATATTAAAATTAAAAATTAAAAAAAAAAAAAAAACGGAAATACAAAAAATAATTCAAGAACTGTAAAGTAAAAAATAAATACATTAAAAGCAAATACCGAACCTGTTTTTTTTTTTTTTTTTTAATTATAAACGGAAATTTTTGTCGGTGCCAATAAATGAAAAATAAATATAAGCACTTATCTACAATTATAATTGTGACAAATCGAATGCAGAAGCGCAGCTTTAGAGCTTTGGAGTAAATTAGTTTTTAGTTTTTGAAATTTTCATTGTTTGGAACTGACGCAACTTTTCTTGTATATAATAAAGAATAATATAAATATTTGAAATATTTATTTTTATACTTTTCAGTTTTTCTTTTCAAGTTGGTTTCATTTTTCGTAATTCCGGCAAAAAGTAAATTCTGAAAAAAATTCCAGAGAATTTTCTAAATTCCCTGACTTTACCCTCATTATTCCAAGCGGAAATAAATTCCCCGCGTTAACCCGGTTTTTCATATGCGTAACAATTAACAATCATGTCTCTCACTCGAACTGTAGACTGATTTTTCGGCACCTTCCAACAAACTTAAATATTACAAAAAAAATTCTGAAAAAAATCATACGTGTTCTTTGAGATTTCGACTGTGAGTTTAATCATTAATAATATAATAACATTAATTTTCGAGTTATTAATTTAATCGTTGAAAAAAATGCAGAAAATGCACCTTAAGGATGTATGAGCACTAGCTTCACGATCATATAAAAATCTGAATTTTTTATATGGTGTAGCAGAAGTGTATATGATAAAACCTGCAAAATTTCAAAGTGGGTCAACGACTCTTTACGCGAGTAATTAATTTGTGAAATCAAGATATTTATCCCACGCCATATACGAATTCTGGGCTGACGCAACTTTGAAACAGAAATTCGTATCTTTCACGATCAGATACGATCAATATTAAAACTGTTAAATGTTCAGAAAACTATCACGATTACATACGTTCCATAAAAAATGGAGGTTAACGAAACTTTTGACATACAATTATCGATTTTAAGGAAATTTTTCGCGTGTGTCGCATAATGAGCGGTCCGACTCTCTCTTGTTTCATGCGTGCCCCTCGCGCACCGCGCTCACCCGCGCCCACGTTTCCGCTCGTTTCCCACCACCTTGTGCTCATACATCCTTAATGTTGAAAAATTCATATTTTTTGTCAAGTAATTTATTTAAAAAAATCCTTTGAGGTATTTTTACTTGAGCTGATGTGAAAAAAAAAATATGGGAGGCTTCGGAAATTAAAAAAGGATATTCATTTTAAGGGTTGAAAGGATACCCTCTCCTGTTAAAATGACGAGGACGCGAACGACCCGTGTCTTCGGTTCCAGGCTTAATTATCGATAGCTGAATATTTCGATGGATTCTCCCGTTGGGAGCGCAAACAAACAAAAAAAACGGAATTTTTCAATAAAATTCTTACAGGTCGCGGATCGATCCATCTTGAAAAGCGGTGGTGTGTTGAACTGTGCTCTTACTTCGTAACATTCTTCCCTCCAGCCTCTCAGCGTTATGAATTTACCGCCGTCTCGCCATTCTTTGAGAACCTCGTCGACCTGAGCGCTTCTTTCTCCGTATCCTCGAAATGCCGGATTGAGCTGAACATACTCCGGATGTACTTGAAAGACCTTCGGGAACGCAAACGTACAATCTTACTTACGTTATATGACTTGAAAAAAAAAAAAAAACCAAGAAATAATCGTTATAAAATCATAAATTTCCCGTCTTTCAATGGTCAGATTCAACGTTACGATTGGAAAATTTAAAGCTCGCGTCCACGAACCCGTTTTATATTACACGCTACTAAACAATCTTCATGGCGTATCTTTCAGCAAGTTTTTCTTTTTTTTTTTTTTTTTTCAACTCTACTTCGATGCAATGCATAAAAGTTGCCAAAAATTATTACTCTTTTATTATTCAAGAAGAAATTCCAAATTTTCTAAAAATTCAGTCAAATCATGCATGTAGAAATAATAAATAATTACTTTTACTACTCCACATGCATTTCGACTGTCCCCCCGCCCCTGAGTTCGCAGAGATACAAGATGATGGAAAATGCTGTTTTGCGAAAAAAAGAAAAAAAAAAAGAATCTTGAAGTTCGAGCCTCGATTAGCGAGTACGTAAAACGGAAATTTTTTTTATCTCAAGGTAGTACGAGCACGAACTTGACGATTAGATAAAAATTTGAATTTTTTAAACGATGCAGCAGAAGCGTATAGGATAACGCCTGTAAAATTTCAAAGTGGATTCAACGACTCTTTACGCGAGTAATTAATTCGTGAAATCAAGATATTTATCCCACGCCATGTTCGAATTCTCGGCTAACGCAACTTTGAAACGGAAATTCCGTATCTTTCACGATTAGATACGATCAATTATATTATATATATAATATAATAATATAATATATAATAATATAAATATATATATATAATATATAATAATATAAATAATATAAAATAATAAATAATAATATAATAAAATAATAAAATATATATATAATATACGATAAATTAAAACTGTTGAATGTTCGGAAAACTATCACGATTACATACGTTCCATAAAAAAAAATGGGGCTTGACGAACCTTTTGACATAAAATTATCGATTTTAATCCTCCGTCTGTACTATGGGTCTTTTAGGGCTACAGACCAAATATTCAAATCGAATATTTCCGGATATAGGAATTGTTATACATTTTTTTGACTATAAATGGCTAAATAAATAATTGGATCATAAAAAAGGATGTTATAAAAGTATTTCAGAATTTTTTGACGTTTCTTTTTCTTAGAAAAAATATTAGCACGACTTTTAGGATCCAAAGTACAGACGGTGTAACAAAATTTCATAGTACAGACGAAGGGTTAAGGAAATTTTTCGCGTGAATCGGATTCCGCTTATTACTCGCTCGCAGTTGTGCTCGTACTACCCTTAAGGTTGATAAACGGGGGGGGATTTAATAAATCGTATGTAAAAATGTACAAAGTGTATGTAATCGCTGCGTCTGCGCATACAAAAAAAGTGCGCTTTAAAATAGGAATAAGTAGATCGTAGGTAGAGCGGCGGACAAGTGCGAATGCACTTTTGCAACTCGAATATGTAATATCTTAATGTTAATTGGGAGTATAAATGAAATTTTTTTTATTTCAAAATCTGGTAAATTAGGAAAAAACATTTAGTACGTATTTTTTTATTTGAATCAAAATTGCCGTTAATATAAAAAAATTTTAAATATAACATTATGACGTCACACATGTTACGCTATATCTATATATATCAAAATCCGTGAAATTAAATTGCCTATAACATTTTTGTCATTTTTAACAAAAAATAAAAAATACGTCCTCAATATTTTTACTTACTCTGCATTATGCGCCCCGATGATTGAAAAAAAAAAAAAATTCCATTCATACTCCTAATTATATAATTGTAAATTATTGTAGAAATTCAAGATTAAGTAAATCAAATCAAATCAATCGAATGTTGAAAAAGCTGTTTTCGGGTTTTTCGTAATACAATAGCGACGAAAAATCGATTTTTCGGACTCGGCGAGGCTGGGCGAAGAGCTTCCGTAATTTAAAATAAAAGGGGACGTCGTACCTGCGGATGATTCAACAGCTCTTTCATCACGTCCGGTCGTACAAGGCCAACTTGTTGGCCATCGACGACGAATGCCCTGCAATCACCTGCGTGAAAGCCTGAAATACCAATAAACAAGCGAAAATACCGTACTTGTACAATCAATGTTGAAGCGGCATCGGTAAAACGATAAGCTCGAATGACGAGCCCCTCTCAGCGACGAGCGGAACGACGCTATCGTGATTTTTTTTATTTCGCGTGAAATACGACGATAACGGGGATAAGGTCGAGTCGAGTTGAACGATCCGATGGCTCGTAAAACTTGCTCCTTGAACTTATTACGCGTGAATAATGCTCGTTAGAACTCCGTTCGTTGCCCCTTAATGCAATAATAAAAAATTCATGGACGCCAATGACGAATGAGCGATCGATGCGTCGGCTTGGGCCGTGTTACTCATCGCGCCGCGTATAACGGACCACCGCCCTGAGAGCAATTTATTTATTTGCTAAAAAAAAATGCGACTCGGCAATAACGGAGTGAATTTAAAGAAAAAAAAAAAAAAAAAAAAATCATTCTATACGATAATAATTTGGCAAACGTATTTAATATCAAAAAAGAAGAGCGCTTTCTTTCTTCCTCTTATAATTTGGAAAAGTGCCAGTTTACCAAGGTATATATACTCAAATATTTCACTCGGATGCTGCGTAAAGACGTCAAAAACTCTATTTTTACACATCTCGTCGAGTCAGCCTCGATTGGACCCCCCGATAATTTCGTCTGTCAGTGGCCAAAGTGTCAAAAGTCTATTGCGAATTCATCAGGATAGGAAGGAAAAAAAAAAACTCGAAATATTTTGCATTCCAACGAATATAAGTTTTTTTTTTTTTTTTTTTTTTTTTTTTTAAACGAGTGTTTGCGATCATCGATTGTTTGCATTTTGATAAATAAAACGAAAGTTTTTAATGCGTGTGTGTGTTGGTGTGCGGGTTGCGACGTGTCAAACGTAAGCAGCTCCGTTTTCGCAAACACAAAAAAAAAAACAATACGAAAATGTGATGAAAATATAGCTATAGATATATATATATATGTATGTATGTATGTATGTATGTATGTATATATGTATGTATGTATGTATGTGTGTATGTTTCAACACAACATGGTACAAGAGGTATTTCTAGGATTGATGGGGAAAAAAACGACACAGACAGCGTCGTTTGACATTTGTCTCTTGGTCACTTGAACTTTTTTTTTTTTTTCCATTTTCTTTTCGAGATTATTATTATTCGTGCGGTTGTGGAGATGGGAGCGCGCAGGAGATACACAACACTCGAAATCAATATCTCTCGGTGGACACACGGAAAATAATAGAGTTATAACGTCGAGTTGACGATCAACAAGGGCGAAAAAATATCGTAGTTGTACATTCGACGTTTGACAATAGCGCAATATTCATACCTGACAAGTAGAAGCAGTTGAATTTATTAGCGATTTTCAGTAAGCGTGACATCGGTTCGGCGTCCGTATCCGCCATGATGCTCGTCACACACAGCCTCGGCGAAACTGTAATACGAATTTCTGGCTAGAGAGACGTTGCGTGTATGTTACTGCGGTAGCGCTTTAACCCTCTATACCCGTATCGATATATATCGAATTTTGACAATCAAAAGAGCATAACTCGCACGATTCAATGGGGTACAGTTGTGCGAGTTGCGCCTATTTGTCTGGCAGCAAGCTCATATGTATAAGCACAGAGCACAGGAGCGTATACGACAAAGGGGGGGTTCCCACGCATTATATGGGCCAGCCTTGGGCCAGAAAAACATTTTTTCGTTGTCTCTTCAAGAATGCAAAGAAATGTAATATCCAAGAAGGCTCTAGTCTGTAATCTTCTTGGTACAATCGTTTCTTTTCGTTTTAGGAACGTTTGACGTTTGGGAACAAAAATTAACGATGGCAGCACTATACTTAGCGTCGGAGTGTCGCTCGCGAAAATGACATTTTACAAGGATATATATATATATATATATATATATATATATACGACGCCAAAATATCGAAAATCGCTATGAATGAATATAATTTATATAAATTTAACATATATATTACAATCGTTATATATCAAGAGACACGGCAGCGTCTTGTGGTGCCAATAATAAAAAAAAATGGGAAGATTTTAACGGTATACGCGGGGGCTCCATGCAACACGCAGAGCTGATATGCCCGCGAACTTTTATATGGCCAAATAATTATAATATTGCGACACTCATCTCAATCGACCTCGCGTGGAAACACGTGTTATTGCCAATAATTATATTGTACCTTGACATTTATCCATAATTATTTGCGGATGAAATACACCTCCTCTATTAGATGAATTTATGTATACATTGTATAAATCTAATTTTTAATTAATTATTTAGCTTCCGAGAAATGGAACTCCCGATATATTTTTCGTGGAAACCTAATGAGATACATGATCATATTTATATTGACGAATTTTCATGCAAGTTTTGCACTATACATAATCAGTTTGTCAATTACGGGCGGCTATATCTTGATTATTTTAAATCTCGTCACCAAACAACTTTGTACATACATTAAACTTTATATTATACAGCTATACAAACGATTTGATTCACTAGCACCGCTAGCACCGAATACTCGATTCATGTGTGTGACACTTGCTCAAGTCCCAAATTTTTTTATCCCTACACGGCCCTGAGATTGCATTTAGCGCGTCCAAAAAGCGTCTGCTGATTTTTACCAAAGAAATTTTTTTTTCAACGCACAAACAGCTTACATATTTTCGGAGATTTTCGGAATTCGTTGCAGAACCTGACGTTGTCATTTGAGAATGCAATTTTTTGGGGACCTATACCCGTTGGAACAGAATGAAAAAAAAAAAAAAAATGAAAAAATACGAAACGTTTGCCTACAATTTTTCTCATCGTAAGTTCGAAAAAGTACCGTACGGTCACGCTAGGTGGAGTAACCGATATCATTCCGGATCCCCCACATGACACGCCTCATGGCTCACGCACACAGAGGAATAAATCTGTGCCTGCAAGCTGCAAGTTTATATACTCGTGCCTCGTGCGGAGCAGAAAGCAGAAACACACTTTTTGTGTGTAATTTTCAAAACTTATTTACGATTCGTTGTTCGAATCGATCATACATATTTACAAGGAGGGTAAAATATCGATTTTTCAGACAGTTTTATTGAGTGATTTTTACGTCAACTGACTTGACAATGTCGTCCGGCGAATCCGATTCGGAGTACAATTCTTCGGACGAGGACGTGAGTGGTTTTTCGTGCTTCTTTCTTTTTGCCTCCGCGCCGAAATCGTGGCACCCAACGCTTAACCAAACTTTTTCTCACGTGTCTATTCTTTTTTTTTTCTCCCACAGTTGCAAGAAGCTTTCGCGAAGGGTTTGCTCAAACCGGGATTGAACGCCGTCCTCGAAGCGACGAAACGCGAAAGAAAAAATAATGTCGTAAGTTGTTTTTTTTTTGTTTTTCACGTTCGTTTATACGCGGTAGGCCATGGATGAATCGCGACTGCGCATTGTTCGTATCTCGTTTTGTTTAAAAACAAATTTTAAAAGTTTGAAATAAAAAAAACCAGTTTTTGTTTTCGATTTTCACCGATGAATGAAATTTGCTACGCGACGTCTCAATGTTCTTTGCGCAACGTGGTCAAACCTTTGAGTCGCGCATTATTTCTTCAATTTTCACGATTTTTTTCAATCAATTTGTTTCTAACAATAACAATTCACATTGTATCGCAATAATTACTTTTGGATTTTGAAAACCTATTGGTATACTATCGAAAATAGCAAAAAAACTGCAATGAAATTTATTGAAAAGTTCTCTAAATATACGAAAAATAGATATAAAATGGTGAGAATACTTACCATTTTATACTATACCATTTATACAATTTTTATTTTTATTTTTATTTTTTTAAAATTTTTTATACAATTTTTACAAAATTTATACAAATTTATTTTGTATAATTACAAATATATATATTGTATATAATTACAAAATTATATACAATACCATTACCGCTGTGACTCAAAGGGTTTACGTGTCGCAGCTAAGAGATACAAATATAATACAAAAAATTCCTCCGAAAAAGAAGCTTCTCGCGTACAGCGACCGAAACGTCGCGAGGCAAATTTCGTTCGACGATGCACAGCAAAAAAAGTTTGAAACAAAAAAACCAGTTTTTGTTTTCGACTTTCACCGATGAATGAAATTTGCTACGCGACGTCTCGATGTTCTTTGCGCAACGTCGTCAAACCTTTGAGTCGCGCATTATTTCTTCAATTTTCACGATTTCTTTTTCAATCAATTTGTTTCTAACAATAATAATTCACATTGTATCGCAAAGATTACTCTTGAATTTTAAAAACTTATCGGTATAATATCGAAAATAGCAAAAAAACTGCAATGAAATTTATTGAAAAGTTCTCTAAATATACGAAAAATGGATATAAAATGGAATACTTACCGCTGCGACTCAAAGGGTTTACGCGTCCCGGCTAAAAGATACAAATTCGATACAAAAAAATTCCTCCGATAAAGAAGCTCCTTCGCGTACAGCGACCGAAACGTCGCGAGGCAAATTTCGTTCGACGATTCGCGGCAAAAAGAAAAAAAAAAAAAAAAAAAAAAAAAAAACTAACAAAAGCTCGGTCGTCGTCGACAGGCCCTTATGAGGAAAAAACTGAACGAGATAAAGTTAAAGCTGCCGTGGATCGAAAGATTAGATTTGGCGAGCGCGCCTGCCCCTCTGGCGCCCGAATTGGCCCTGCAGATGCAGGAGCAAGAGGTCAGAAGGGCCAAACAGCTGAAGGGAAATAAAAAATTGCCCCAGTTCAAGCCGGCGGATGATCCTGTCCTGAATGACTTTAGGCGCGAGACGATGTTTCACAGACAAGCTCAGAGCGCGGTGATCGACGGTATCGCGAGAATAAAAAAGCTCGGAATATCGACGATAAGACCCGACGATTATTTCGCCGAAATGGCAAAGAGCGACGATCACATGCACAAAGTACGAGAAAATCTTATGAAGAAGCAAGCTTCGGCGCAGCGTAGCGAAAGAGTGAGACAGCTGAGACAGCAGAGAAAAGTTGGCAAGCAGATGCAGATCGAGGCGACGCTGAGGAAACACGCGGAAAAGAAGAAGATGCTCGACGAGGTGAAGAAGTACAGAAAGGGAGTACGTCGTGATCTCGATTTTCTCGATGACAATAAGAAGCCGGCGGCGGCGGCGGCGGCGGCGGGAACGAGAAATACAAAGAAATTCGATGATAAATCGCGGGACAAGAGGAGCGCGGCGAAGATTAAGATGAAAAATTCGAGATACGGCTTCGGCGGTAAGAAAAAAGGCGGCAAGCAAAATACGAGGGAAAGCGCGGCCGATGTTTCGGAATATCGAAGACCCGGCAAGCCGGGCAAGGATGGAAACGCCGGACGACGCGGAGGTATGGGCAAGGGCGGATACGCTGGACGCGGTGGAAATTCGGAACGCGACGGTAAGACCGGTAAAGCCGGGAGAAGGGGAGGAAATTATAGGCTGGGAAAGAATCGTCGTGTACAAATGAAGGCCAAGAGAAAGTAAGATCGATTTTTTTTTTTAAAGAAAAGAAAAATTCGATTGTAATCGCGCGAATACGGATTTTCAAATAAACCGATAGTCGGGGAAATTTAAAAATTTCGTCGACTCAATTATGAATTTATTTGACGACTTTTGTATACTAGCACGATTTAATTTATAATCGAATCGTTCCTCCTGATCTTAAAGTTAATGATCATGAATTTAATGATGTTATTTACGGTACGATATTGATTCCTCGGAGCGCTGTGTATTAAACTTTGTTAATAAATATTTTTCACAAAGTTACTCGAAGCTGGTATTAATTTGGAAAATATTTCATTCTCGAGTCGAAACGTTGAAACTGTACATCATGCGGTCGTGGAACGGCGATGAGAAAAATAAAATGCCAGTCGTATATATTTGGAAAACTTGATTTCTGCCATGAAAATAAAATTTTATGGTCGTAAAGCGCGGTTTTATAGGCATAATATTTTTAGCCGCCTTTACTGGTACGCGCCCGGATGTATCTTTGTTGCTTTAGCACGAGAATAAAAGATTCGCAGCAGGGAAATAAGGTTAGGCTTCAATGGGTTAATGTGAATTTGTCATTTATTCAAATGAAACGTCGACTAAAAACGCTGTGGCAGCTGGTGGCAGCTAATTCTCGCTAATTTTGTCACATAATAGTACAAAGTTTAATTTAAAACTTGTTTCGCCGCGGGACTTTGCGGGACTTTTAACTTTTTCTATATTTTTCTACAATGAATGCACATCATTTTTCATTTTTTTCTACTTTAAACATTGTTTAGCTTCTAATTTCTATGTATCTATTACATCTTTTGACGTATATGATAATAAACTACTTCGTTCAACCTAAAACCTCCATTTTGCAGAATTAAGAAAGATCAACTTTACGATTTTCTACGAATTTTCGAATATGAGCTCGAACGATCGAGTTGTTACTCGCGCGAAGGTCTCTTTTGTACACAAGCTTATACTCGCCAGGTATATTTTATTAGCCCTTATAAAATGTTCCATTATACTCTTGGAACATTAATCTATCCATCCATACACTTTGAATACAGAAAAAAAAAAATTTTTTGAATTTTGGCCAGCTTTTCAGGAATCGGCCCCACTGTGGAACGTTCGAGCGCAGTACATGATCTATAATAAAACCCATAGAATTCTTTAGACACGAAACGTTTGAGCGAAATAAATGCTTCTATAATAAAATCCTTAGAACTCTTTGTATATAAACCTCGATAATATTTGGGGAAAACTCAAACCATTTTATCAAATTAGGATGTTTTAATAATATTTTTAATATAGAAATCAGATATAAAAATATTCACTAAATAAATAATTCCGAAAATCAAATTAAAAAATAACTGAAAGAAGAGGAAAACCAGAACAGATTATCAAGAACGTGCTAGACTTTGTAGATTAATCTCATTTAAAAAAAAACAATGCAACAGAAAGAATAAAATCAATTGCAGCCACAAAAGGAACAAGCAAGGAGCAACAAAGAGACGGCGGATAGGATAAATAATCTGACTATAAAAAAACATAAGAATAAAATGTAAGATGAATAAGAAACAGAGCAATTTAATAAAAATAATAAGAGAAATAGAATAAACATGCGATAGCGAAAAATATGATAATTCTAGAATATAAAAACGCAAACCACTAAAAGGATTATGTAACGTTTAAATACGAAATTTAATAATTAACAAAAATATAAATTATAGAATTGTGAAGGGAGAATGGGCATCCCAAAGCAAATTTTAAGGAAAAATCCATCCACCTTGGGCAGTCCTTATACGGAAGAGAGGGGAGAAAACCTCTGAAGCATTTGGAACTAAGCAACATGGAGGGAATTTCGGCCCATGGACATACGCCATTGGTCCTCGAGTTCCGCCCATGTTCCAGAAAGTTACAGCATTCATTAGACCTTAAATAAAGGCGGCCGCGCTGCTTTTTCAGTCAGTCGTCATCAAAAAACCATTTCTATTTACTATTTCAATAACCATTCTATTTATTTTTGTTAAATAAATTCAGTTCGTATTTACAGCTACGTGCACATTTTCTCAACTTCTCCCATCCTTGGATTTTCTTTCCTAAAAAGGGAGCGAGCCGCGACTTAGTTTTAAATTAAAATCACAAATTCCCTGACGTAACACTATAATATTTTTCGAAAAAAAAACACAAATTTTCCCTCTCTCGCTCTGCATGGTGATTGGCTGAGTGCGCCCGCAGCCCGCACTCAGCCAATCACCGTGCAGTACGAGAGAGAAAGGATGTACCGTCTACCGGCTGATGATATTCTCAGTCCGCGTGCGCCCATTGAGATTTGAGCATTTCGTTGGAAAAATTCTTATATAATCTCAATGCTTTTATACTATAAAAAAAAATCATTGATTATTGGTAATAACCAAAGAATAAATGTAATAACTTGATAAATTCATTATATGTTGAGAAAAAGTACGATAATTGTGTACAGTATTTCGTAATAATGTACGATAAAACTAGTTACCATCATACGATAATTTTGCGCAGCCGCGTACGATATTATTCGCTGGCAGCGACTCGAGACAAATACATTTCCTCCTTTACCGGCATGTCGAGAGGAGCTCCAGATTCTTATGCGCCACACAACTTGCTTATATACGGGGATATATCTATCTATAGGCGAGCCGAATTAAAGGAAAATTATAATCAAATTTAAATAGTTTTATTAATTAATACGTAAAAGCTGTAAAAAATAATTTCAATCGTGCGGTTGACAACCACTTTGGTGGATATCCGAATGCAGAGAGAATGAATATCAGATATGCCGCGAGCGTACGAAACTTCCGGTCGATCTCGCGAAAAATGAGATCAGTTCGGCCTTTGACCGTCTAGGTGTCACGTCGAAGTCGAAGGGATCTTGCCCCCCCCCCCCCACCCCCTTTCTAATCCTGATCATACGTGATCATACGGCGTGAGCGAGCGCACATGGTGCATATATTTGACTAACGTTAAGTTTTTTTTTTCATTAAACCTCTTTGAAAACAACGATAAAAACGGAAAGAAAAGTAAAATGTCTTACAAGGAAGATTTTGATGTGTTCGTTGGTGGAAAATCGGGTGTCTTCAAGGGTGTCAAAATCGACAAAAAAGCGTGTATAGCGAAGAATATACAGAGTCTCATGTCGATAAGAGCCGAGCACGAAGTGACCGCTATGTCATGGAGCGACGAGAACGAGAAAGAAATATTACTCGCTTGTGGATCCAAAGGAGATAGGAGGTCATACACATAAGTAATTTATCACGAAAATAAAATTATAATTGTTACGGCATATTGTCGCCGTGTGCATGTCAATAATCCGTTTATTGTTTACTTTTAGTGTTAAAATTTATGACACGCAGTCCGCTGGTTTTACGAGTTCATTCGTATGCAACACGGGCAAAGGAAATATCAAAGGTCTCTCGCGATACAACGAGTGAGTACTGTGATACCGTGCTTTTTATTTTCTTATCGCAAATGAGAATTTCTTGTCAAAACTTAAAGCTATCTTGTAACCCGCAAACGTCTCGATTGAAAATTTATAATTCGTTTCTGCGATACGAGCGAGGTGAAGAAAATAATTAAACATAATCATATATTTTTTTTATCTCAAATTTCTTATATTTAGTTCAAACTGGCATGTTGCCACGCGACATATCGTCTCGTGCTTTTTTTAATATCGCATGTATCGTTTCACGAGTTTTTCTCGTTTTCTCGCCGGAGTAAATTCCATTACAATCCGCTCTCCGAGTAGTGCCACACGCTGGCTCAATGAAAAAGCATAAAATTCTCTGCTTCCCATTCAATGAGTGACGTTTTTTTTTTTTTGCAATAATTACAAAATTCGTAATTAGCTATAACAGTAATATTATCTCGGGGGAAAAATTCATAAATTTGTATGATTGTCGTAAAAATAGTAGTTCATTTTATTGGAAGAAATATAAAGTATACATAATTATTTGACTATATTACATATTTATTTGACTATATCAATGTGTATTTTTTCAAAAATAAAATCAAACGCAAATAATTTTGACAAAATAATGACCGTCGTTAAAGAAAAGTAAAACGGCGCTTGTGAAAATAGCAATTTTTTTTTTCGTCAAAATCATATATCGTTCAAAGTTCTCGAATGACGTCGTCTCCGTATGTAAAATGCTGATAGTGGACAAAATAAAATCAAAATTTATAGGTAATTCGGCTGTTGGTTAGATCGGATTCTACAAACGACTCTTCCAAAAGATTTGACGATCCTGCGCCCTCATTAACTTGCGCAATGATTTTCATTTTTTACGGAATTCGGAAAATTTTTTGAAGCTCTTCCGTTTTGCGAAGTGTATTTCATACAAACGTCATGCCGTTCAATTAAAAATGCATACTTACCGAATCCAAATGACACAAATTTCACGAATCAAATTCGAATCAAACACGAATCAAATTCCGACGACTCAAACGCGCGGTTAGTGGCGGGGGTACCCGAGTTCCAAGAAAAATACTCCCCTGACCGCTCATCACCGTCACTACTCGGAGAGCGAATTGTATTTTGTATTTTTTGGAGAAAAAAAAAAGGAGGATTCTCCAAATAAGCTGTTGTACCCTAAAATAGTATATTTTGGCGCGACAACGCTGGCGACAACGCTGCCACCAATTATTGTATCCCCGATAATAAAATACCAGTATCGAAATACCGGGGATAGAATTTGTGGGAATGATTGCCAAAATGAGTAAGATTCAAGTAGAACAATCAAAGTACGATGAATTTGATCAATGATACGGTTACAAACGTTGAGTTTCCACCTCAAGACTAATCGGCTTGAAATCTGAACGAGGACTGTCGATAATTTTTCGATCGCCTCCGAATATAGAGTAATTATCCCATAGTCCTTGAAAACGCGCTGCTTGGTCGACGAGCGGAGTCAAAGACCCTTTAAGGAAGTTCTTAACATGAATTTGGTGCGGCAAGGGGAATCTGATGGCAATGCGCGGGGCAGGTTGCGTTCGGCATTTGTTTCACCAAGCCCATTACTCGCGCTCAATTCTGTTTACAAGTATATTTCACAATCGGAACGGTGAAAAACTTTCTTTACGGGCAAATTATATCTACGAAGGTCTGATCTGTCGTTTAAGCGGTTTTTCGGAGAAATCTTACCGTTTTTTCACTCCTAAAATAATCTCCGATCATAACTTCGAATACTTCTCCCATAAGAGCCCATGCGGCATATTTAATGGTTTTTTTCCTCCTCAACTGGGCGGTCAAAAAATCTGAAATAATTACGGTGTATTCCCAGTACCGGCGCAAATCTCCCCTCAAATTTTAGAATCATTCTTACCGTTTTTCTCTGGTTTAAGAACCTCCTCAACGGAGTCATCTACTTTGTTGGGCCAAAAAATGTTCAATTTTTGGTCCAACAAAGTAGAAACCTTTCTTAAACTGCGACATCGCTGCGCTTCGCGTTCTCGTATGCAGCCCTCCCGCGTCGCAGTCATCGCTGCTAACAAAATCTTAACTTTATTTCCGATCATTGATCAATCATTGATAATTGAGATGTCGCAAGCGTTGCCATCCCAAAATTATATCAATTCGGAGTAACAACGAAGCGAGGAAAATCTCATTCGTTTCGTTTATACGACTTTTCGTTGATACTCGCAGCGCCGTAATAACGGCCGTGGAATCGGGCCAGATAAAATTATGGAGATTCGACGACGATAATAATGATTCGTCGATCGAGACGGGCGAGAATTTAGAGAGAATGAGACATTCCGCGATAAATAAAAATATAATTGCCACGGGAGGCAAGGAGCACAAGCTTCAGATCTTCGATCTGGAGAAAGGTACAAAGATTTTCGTGGAAAAAAATGTTGCGCACGACTGGCTCGAGCTCAAAGTACCGCTGTGGATTTCCGATATTGGATTCCTTCCGGATACCGCGCAAATTGTCACGTGCAGCAGATATGGTCATGTATGGGGAAAAAAAAAAAAAAAAATATCCATTCATTATTATCGCTTACGTCAAGACCGAATTAAGAATTATTGAAATTCGCAGGATCGTTGAAGCAAAAAAAAAAAAAAAAAAAAAAAAAAAAAAAAAAACAATCAAATAGAAAAGAAATATCAAGCAAAAAATGTTGATCAGCGATAATTTAATTCGAATATTTTTGACATTGTCCATTGAGGTGTGCAATAATATTTTAGATTCGTCTTTACGATCCTACCGCTCAAAGGAGACCCGTTATAAATCTGGAAGTGAAAGATCAAGCCCTCACGACTCTGGCTGTGTCTTCTCGCGAGAAGTAAGTCCCTGATCGCAAAATCCCTTTTTCCTTCCTTCGTCGTAACAGAAAAAGAAAAAAATTAAAAAAAAAACCGAATAAAATTCACGCAAAGCCGGTGTAAATTCTTGATCGATCGACCATTTGTGAATCCCCTTTTTATCGAGCTGCGGAGAGCCTCTTTTTTGATACGCGAATTAGGCCAAGCATTGTCGTTCGTAATTATTTTCCTAGGCATATCGTGGTTGGATCGGGAAAAGGGGTCATGAATCTGATAGATTTGCGAAAGCCCGGAAAAATATTGAACACGTACAGAGATTTCGTCGGTGGTATAACGTCGGTCGCTTGCTCCAGATCAAATCCTTATATCGTGAGCGTTGGCCTCGATCGATATCTTCGAATACACAACTTGGACACGAAAGTACTTTTAAAAAAGGTAAACTCGTCACATCACAACTTGCAACCGATTTATTTCTCTCTCCTCCAATTTCATTTTGTCATTTATTTTTCTTCGTCATTATTTTTGTCATTATTTTTGTCATTATTTTTATTCGTATCGTGCCTAGATATATCTCACGTCTCGTCTGAGCTGTATGGTGTTGCGTTCTGAATTTTCAATGGACAATATCGACGTGACGAAAGACGAGAGAAACGAAAGCGTTGGCAAACGATCGCGCGAATTTACGAAAGACGAGGACGATGAGGTTCGATTAACCGACGTTGAATCGAACAGCGAGGCCGAGTACGACGATATATTTGACGGAATGGCGGTCATAGAGAACGAGGAAAACGAGGCCGATTCAATCGTGAACAGGACAAAACGTTGCAAAACAAAAAACGTTAAGCCGAAGCGTCTTGAGGTGAGTTAGCCTTGAAAATTATTTTTTTATACCTTGCAGCTTTTTTTTTATGTCCCTTGAAATTTGTCGTATGGAAAAAATGTGGTTTAAAAAAAAAAACGAAAAAAAAAGGCCTAAATTGTTAAATATTTATCATGCGTAACAGCTTGAAAATATTAAAATTATTTTAATCGTTTTAATGTCTCGATGAGCAGCGAAACGTGAAAAAATATCGATCCATCGGTGCTTTTTCTCTTATTCTCATAAAGTGGGGGGGAAAAAAAAAACACATTGCTGTTTCATAATTTAACATAATGGTGAATAAATTTTTCACAGAAAACGGGAAAAAAATTTATGCAGTCCAGTCGTGAGAGATCAAAGAGAGATGAAATACGGGGAAAAACAGCCTGACGAAAAAATTTCCGATCGTAACGCGGAAAATATTTTACGTGACTCGTGATAACGTAAGCAAAATCGTCGATATTTTACGAAACGGCGTTTGCGATCTCGATTTTTTTATACGAGTACATCCGTTTGCCATGAATTTCGCTAAAGATGATTCGAGATTATGAGCAATTTTGTAAATGAGTAAAAATGACGATTGCTGCTGCTGTATTTTTTTTTTTTTTTTTTCATTGTTGAATAAAATTTGAAGACAGTAAAATTAGATCGTTTCTATGATGTTGAAACTTGCATCGTTGGAATGCAACGAGAAATAGTTTTTTTTTTTTAATGAAAAAAATCATTTACGGTATTGCTAACGCTTTTCTGGCATATTTAGGCCCCAGGTCACGAAAAAAATAACGAAAAAAAAAGGTTTAAACGATTTTCGACTTCCCGAAAATACTGGAAATAATTAAAAAAAAAAAAATACCTATTTTCGTTGCATTCCAACGATGCAAATTTCAACGTTTCTCCAAACCGATCTTTTAAATCCCTTTTTTTCCCATTAATATTGCTCCCCGAGAACGAATCTCTATTCTTAAGGATGTATGAGCACAAGGTGGCGGGGAATAAGCGAAAACGTGAGCGCGGTGAGCGAGGGGCACGCATGAAACAAGAGAGAGAGTCGGACCGCTCATTATCCGACCCACGCGAAAAATTTCCTTAAAATCGATAATTGTATGTCAAAAGTTTCGTTGACCCCCATTTTTTAATGGAACGTATGTAATCGTGATAGTTTTCTGAACATTTAACAGTTTTAATATTGATCGTATCCGATCGTGAAAGATACGAATTTCTGTTTCAAAGTTTCGTCAGCCCGGAATTCGTATTATGGCGTGGGATAAATATCTTGATTTCACGAATTAATTACTCGCGTAAAGAGTCGTTGACCCACTTTGAAATTTTGCAGGTTTTATCCTGTAAACTTCTGCTACACCATATAAAAAATTCAGATTTTTATATGATCGTGAAGCTAGTGCTTGTACTACCTTAACGCGGCCCATCAGTGAGACAAAACTAGTCAAAAATCGTGACGTGAAAAAAAATCATAAACCCTATAATAATATTTTCTAAATACTCTGTCTAAATAAAATTTACGAATTTCGATGACGTTTCCCGTGATATTTTATTCATAATTTATTATAAATAATATTATAAATAAAGTCTCGACTGACAAAAGTATTTAACGCTGTCGGAGCGATCGAGTCAAAAACGATAGCTGATATTGCATATGTTTCCTCGCGTGCAGAATGACAGACATATATTGTATCCGAGATTTGCACACACGATGACTTTCGCGATTAAATTTCTCGGGAAAATCCCTGGCAAGACAAATTTTTTTCAATACCATTGGAAAGTTCACGATTTCATCTTTCGATACTCAAAATTTGAATAAGAACTCTCGTCCTTGTCAAAAGGTATCATGTCACTTCCGGTGAAAATGGAATCGACTGCCATAAGACTCATGCTAAAATAGGTAATTTTAAATTACTCGTTCGCAATAATTTGCCTGGCAACGTACCCTGAAATTTTGAGAGAGCGTTCATTGCATCTTGGATAACACTCTCCCGAAGTTTCATTCGTATCGCCGGTTTTTTAATTCACTGATGAGCCACCTTAAGAACCTCCTTAATTTGTCGAAAGTCCACTTTTCATATTTTTCGCGACTCATTATCCACAAGTGTCACATACCAAGTGGCATTGTTACATTGAAGCTGGTCATGGCTCTCCTGTGTGGAAGCAAAAATGGCAGGGAGGATCCTAAATCCGTTTCGCATCGAACCGCAAGATGTACCGATGATTTTTTTTTTCCATCGGAGTGCTACGCACGTGTCTTACCTCGTAACTGTTTCTCTTTTTTTTTTCCTTTCTCTTGCTCTCTTTCGCATGTCTGAGACACCGGACATGCAAAAGAAAAAAAAAAGGGGATCTCATATGCGCTACTTGCACTATATCGGCAAAAAAAAAACGCTACGTAAAAGATTTCCATGCAATATTAGTTCAATGACGCAGGCATGGTCGAAACGTACTCGCGAAGCAATTGATAAATGAAAAAAATTTATATTTGGGGTGATTCTTATTTGGGGGTTGGAAAAATTTTCATTGAGACGCCCTGGATTTGTTCCAAATCATTCGTCAACTGAAACACGTGCGCCGAAACGAGCTTGAATTTTCCCCATTTAGTTTGAAAAAAAAAAATTACCCTCCGCGTTGATTTTCGGGTAGATCGAAAAAAATTCCGTTCGAATGAATGCCAAAGTAAAATGCAAGGAAATTCTGGTAAATAAGAACTTTTTTTTTTCAAATTCGAATTGTTCATCCAAGCAAAAAATTGTCTTCTTGTATGGAAAAAAAAAGAAACATGGCTTCAAAATTTCATCGAAAACCACGACTTTATTTTACTTTCCAAATTGTTTATATTTTCGTACGCTACGATGAGCTACGAATGAAAAATGCAAGACCGTACCCGATTTGCAACAATTTTATTTCTGAATTATACAAATTCTTCATTGAATCGGAGCAATATGCCAAAGACTTTTACATTAAATTAAAAAAAAATAATTTCTTTACGGTAATCCTGGATAATTTTTTACCATGTTCCGAAATAATTTGCAAAATTAATTTTTTTTTGTTGCTCATTTTCGGGAAGACGATCATTGATACTCTTCGATCAATTCAATGACTCTCTCAGCAGTGTCGTTGGCAACTTTTTAATTTTTCAACGATGCCAAAAGTCCTTCGCGTTATAGTCAGCCGTTCGTGGGTCATTCTTGCGAATCGATTCGTAAAAAAAAATAAAAAATCTTTGTTGATTGCGTCGAATCGATCGAAAAATTGTACGGACCGCGGCGATATAAAACAATCTATATCTTTGTCGTAAAAAAAAATTTTCAATCAATCCACTCTATCTTTTTCACTCAATCATCGAAATAATCGTCGCTTTTATTTGCATACAATCGTGCGATAATTTTTTTTAAATCGAAAACGACATTTGCAAATGAAACGATCCATTCGAATTGCTGAAATAACATATTTTTTATGCAATGAAAAAAAAAAAAAAAAGAAAAGGCTTGCGAAATTTGCATTGTTTATGTGAAAATATAAACAAGTCAGACTTTCAATTTTTTTTCCTCACGATTCTTGATCGATTTTTCCCAAATAATACGATGCTGAACGGAAAGAAAATCGTCTCTTTTTTTTTCTGCGAATAATTTATATTTTTTCAATCAACGATTGTTATTTTTGCAAAAAATAATTCAAACGGAATTCTTCGATCTACGCGGAAAATCAACGCCGAGGGTAATTTTATTTTTTTCTTTTTTTTACCGAAATGAGAAAATTCGAGCTTGAAGCTTTGCTCAGATTTTCTTAAAATTATGCGGAACAGATTCAAGGAGTGTGTGTGTCAAAATGAAAATTTTTCCGACCCCCAAATAAGGACCACATTGATCGCGTGTACTTTGCTTTTTTTTTCTTCAATTATTTTCGAATCAAGAAAAAAAAAAAGGCGCGTAATAGCGCCGGTGCAAAAATTTCGATTAGGCGCGCCAAGTACTCGAAATTCTATCGCCGTTTTTGGTTTTTGGTTTTTTTTTTTTCCTTTTTTTATATCTTTTCTCACGTAGGCCTTTAATTGTAAACTTCGCACATACACAATATACAATTCTCACGCATCATCCGTAAATCCTTCGTCGCATTCTCTATACAATTTAGCGTCAAAGAAAAAAAAAAAAAAAAACCCCCACATCCAAAACAGGACAAGACGATGTACATATATATATACGTGTGTTATAAATAAAATCGAATTGCTCGTTCAATTTTTTTTTTAGCATTTTCAAAACTCGTCACGATTCTTTTGTTTTTGTTCACGCTGTGCAAAAAAAAAAAAAAAAACACGAATTATCGTTAATATTTTCATTAAATTACAAACTTTGGACTCGACAAAAAAAAAAAAAAACCTCCCGCCAATCTTCAAGCTCGTATCAACAGTCTATGCTCGATTCAACATGGTAAATTCATGATCTATTTACACGAGACGTTTCAACATTTTTTTTTTTTTTTTCCCTCGTCGTTTTTCCTCTTTTTTCAACTCTTTCACGCTCCCCCGTTCTCTCGAATCGGGCTACGATCGACATTACTCGAGGATTTACAGCTTAAATCCCGCACCATAGCGTCGTTTCTTTTTTCCTCTTTTCTCTCCTCGTTTTTCTATTCTTATTACGTTTTTTTTTCGTTTTTGCAGTATTTCTTTTTTTTCAAAATTTATTATGCAACATGGAGGAGAATTTCACGAACGATTCTCCCTATACGGGCCAGCGTGTGCGGGAACTCATGAGTGGAGAGTCGATGCGGCAAAAAACTGCACGGCAAAATGTATTTATTTTCAATTCATGTGATTTTTTCAGATATATAATTTATATATATATATATATATTTGGGTGTTTGAAAATAAAAATTCGATTTTCCAACGGGCCACACACTTGAAGTAGTTAAGTTTAGGTAGAAAAAAAAAATTAATTATGTCAAAAGATGAGAATTTTAGGTTGAGTGGAAGATCCGCCGCATTTGACTTTTCATTTTTTTTCGTCTTTTCATCGAATTTGACGAATAATTGCTGGTAAAAAAATTTTTTTATGCACTCACAGCTGCCGGAGGATCGGTTTGTGTCTTGAATAGGATGCTCTTGGAATTTCAGCTCTTCGGTAGATATTTAATAGGGGCGTCTAACGAATTTTCCGATTATCATTTAAGGGGGGATTTTGGTGAAATTTCGGTCAAAAATGATCAAAAAGAATTTTTTTCCGATTTTGAAACACTATTCTTCGAAATGCTCCTTGCGCTACAACTTCTATCGCGGCGAGCTGAAATTTATTTTCAGTACAGGTATACTAGTACAGACTAACTTTTGTAGGAAGCGATTTTCAATCCGACCTTTCTAAGATAAAAAAAACATCTCCCTTACCCCCTTAAGGGGATTTTTTTAAAAATCTTACCCCCTTAAGGGGGATTTTTTTAAATCTTAGAAAGGTCGGATTGAAAATCGCTTCCTACAAAAGTTAGTCTATACTAATATATCTGTACTGAAAATAAATTTCCGTTTGCCGCGATAGAAGTTGTGGCGCAAGGAGCATTTCGAAGAATAGTGTTTCAAAAACAGTAAAAACGCTATAACTTGAAAAGTATTCGACCGAAAGAGCCCAACTTTTGCTCAAAATCTTGTTCGAAGCTTCCGCATAAATTGTCAAAACATGAGTGATATTTGTTCATAGAAAAAAAAGTTTTTGTTTTTACCGAACCTTTTAAGGAGGTTCTTAACCCAGAGAAAAACGGTAAGAATGATTCTAAAATTTGAGGGGAGGTTTGCGCTGGTACTAGGAATACACCGTAATTATTTAAGATTTTTTGACCGCGTAGTTGAGGGAAAAAAAAAACATTAAATATGCCGCTTATACGTGGGCTCTTATGGGAGAATTATTCGAAGTTATGATCGAAGATAATTTTAGGAGTGAAAAAACGGTAGAATTTCCCCGAAGAAGCGCTTAAACGACAGATTAGACCTTCGTAGATGTAATTTGCCCATAAAGAAAGTTTTTCACTGTGCCGATTGTGAAATATACTTGTAAACAGAATTGAGCGCGAGTAATGGCAAATTAATAAAATAAAAACGTATTTGGCGAATGAAACTCGGAGAAGAACTTCCTTAAAACATACAAAAACCATGATATTACTCAAATTTTATTTTTAGAATTAAATTAATTTTTTTTTTTTTATTCAGTGGCATTTGTTGGCAATAGTGATGCTAGCTTTTTTTTCGACAAGTGGCGACACTGCTTAAGATGAAATTTGCCAATTTGCAAAAGATCTTTGATCTTCAATATATATATATTTTGTCTTTTTTGCCTTTTGTCAATAATAAATTAAAATCCTGGACCAAAGCAACTGCTCTTTCACAGCGGTATCGTTAAATCTTCTCAAAACCGGCAAAATTTCCATAAATTTTATATTAACCCCTTATCCGTGGCGCGAAATAGTAAATTATGCTACTAGGGAGGAAAGTGCGTGATTTTTGGCGAGCACGAGGTGAAAATCCGCTCCTCCCGTGCGGCATATAATATTTTTTTACCCGACTGATAAAATGGCCATGTTCCATCGCTGCAGCGCGTGCGAAAAGTAATCAATTTTTGATTACACGGAAAAAAAAATGATTTTGCGTGCAAAAAAGTAAAATGCGGGACAAAAAAGTAAAAAGCGGGACAAAAAAGTAAAAAGCGGGCAAAAAAGTCAATTTTTTTGTCCAGAACAGTACGAGCGCGAGGTGAAAATCCGCTCCTTCCGTTTGAAACTATAATACTTTTTTAACCGACTGATAAAATGGCCACGTTCCATCGCTGCAGCGCGTTCGAAAAGTAATCAATTTTTCTCCCCTCTGGCCAAAAATTGATTACTTTCCGCACGCGCTGCAGCGATCAAACATTGCCATTTTATCGTAATCGGGTAAAAAAAGATTTTTTTTTTTTCTTTTACTTATCATGAACGATAGTTTTGAAAAATAGTTGCACAATAAAGTGACAAATCCGTTTGGGAGCGAATTTAAACGTGAATTAAAATGACCAAAAATTCCAAGAGCATACTCTTGTTCAAGAGACAAACTGATCCTTTGGCAGCTGCGAGGGCAAAAAATATTTACCAGCAATTATTTCATCATAAATTCGATAAAAAAGGGTAAAAACCAAATGAAAAAATCAAATGCGGCGGATCTTTCAGTAAGCCTAAAAAGCTCTCTCTTGGCATAAATTTTTTTTTTCTGCCCGAACTATTTCAGGTGTGGCCCGTTGAAAAATTGATTTTTTTTTTTCAAACCACCCTCATATATATATATATATATATATATATATATTTATATATATTTATATGCATATGTATAATATATTGTTTTGTTTATCTACAAAACGAAACGGGAATATTCCCGTCTCCCGGAAACTGTTGATTGAAAAATTAATAACTTTTTTTTTTTTCACGCGAAAGCCAGCGACAATCGATTGAACCTGAAATAATTATGGCAAGTATAGAGCCTCGCGATCACCGCAAATGTACAATTTCTCGGGGGAAGAATCGCGCTGCATTAAAATATTTATAATTCCCAATCGTGATCGCATCTTCTTCTTTTATTACTATTATTATCATTATCATTATTATTATTATTATTATTATATATATATTTTTTTTGTACTACGCTGCGTTTAATCTACCGGCGTTACGTGCGTTACTCCGGCAAGATAAATCTCGAGGAGGCCCATCCCTCGATCTTTCTCTCCGTGTCTCGGTTTCTTCCCGGAAATCGTATATATATATATATATTCGTCTCTCGATACGACACGTTGCTAAAGAAAAAAAAAAAAAAAAAAAAAAAAAAAAAAAAAAAAAAAAAAAAAAAAGAAAACGCAGAATTCACGAAGCAACAGCGATTTCTTCTCTAATATAAAAAAAAAAGAAGAAAAAAATCTATTTATTCAGAGAAATGAAGAAAAAACAAAAAATTATCAGCCCGCCGTCGGGCGAATAATTTTTTTGTCTTTTTATTTGTTTTTTTTTTTCTTCTGCAAATTCATGATCGTTCGGGCTCAATTTTCGAGCAATCGTGTTCAGCAGCACGCGTTTTCTTTTTCTTTTTTTTTTTTTTTTTTTGTTGTTGTTCAATTTTTCCTTTTTTTTTTTTTTGTATTTTTTTTTACTTTCATTCGCCGCCGGACACCGTAACTTCGCGCCAGCTTGTCTCCGAGGGCTGATTCACCATCGAGGAGGATCGAGTCTCGGATATGTCCGAGGCGGCTGGACTCAACGGTGGACTGGGAGTACCCGAAACTTCGATTCTCCGATTCGTCTCGATCGCTTCCTCGTTTTCAACGTCCGGCTCGTCATCGGCGAGCGAAGCTTCGGACTGCGCCGAGCTCGGTGCCTTCGACGGTATCGAATCTTGCGCTCTCAGCGAGACGGAGCTACCCTTGTTACTGCTGTCCTCGCCTGGACCAATGACAGACAGACAGAATGGAATTTTATAAATCATATTGATGAATTAAGTTGATGGTAGTTGAGTTGACTGGTAAAATAAAAGAAACTAATTTATATGATTAAAAATTAAATGGCTGTTCGATGGTAATAAGCGCATCGCTTGAGAACGGCTGGAACGATTTGGCTAATTCTTTTTTTTTTTTTTCTTTTTTCCTGTTCGTAATAGTCCGAATAAGGTTTTTGGGGAATGAAACATTGGAAAAGTTGCTCGGAAAATTTAAAAATTCGGGAAAAACTGAAAGTGCTTTTTTCTATGGGATTTTTGTATGAAATCAAGATTATAATTCACGATTCGAGCGATGGATATGCGCAATTCTATTTTTGTTTTGTTCATTATGGGCCTGGAATGGTTTTCAGGAAAAAAAAATTCGGAAGAAATACAAAGGAAAGTCGGAAAATTCGAACAAACTGCAAAAATGATAATTTTTGTATGCACGATCGATCATAACTGACTATAGGAACGACATTTTTGGTTGATTCTTTTTTTTTTTTTTTGTTTTGTTCGTTATGCTCCTGGGATGGGAAATAACTGAATTGAGTGTTATCAATTGGAAAAAAAAAATCTGGAATATCTGGAGAAAAAAATTACAAATTTATTGAAATTTGGACAGGACAACGAATTTTAAAATATTTTAAAAATTGACATTGAAACGGAGAGAAGGGGAGGAGCATCGTGGTTATTTTGATCTTATTCATTCGCAATTGTGAAGATGGAAAAAAAATGCGTTCAAATTAGAAACTTGCACATTGATTCCTCATTATCTTATCTTGACCAAAAGCTCTCTCTCTCTCTCTCTTTCTCTTTTTATGAGGTTCTCAATTTTAGCTTCCTTTTTTGGCCGAGATAAAATAATGAGGAAGCAATGTGCAAGTTTCTCAGTTTGCACGATTTTTCCACGAATTGAATTTCAATGATTTAAAATCTATTAACGTTGTTTCAACGTAATTTCATGTTGAAAACATCAAAACTGCAGGAAATTTGTCCGTCACTTTTCGGCTGAATCAATATCTTCGAATATATAACCAAAACTCACATCGTCAATTGATCTAATGATTTTGTGGCTTAATTAACATTTTAACGAATATTTAGTGCCGCCTGGATTTTTTTTTGTGGCAAGTGCCGGCTCGATATTAGAAAATCTAAGAAAAATAGAGTAAACATATAATTTTCCATAAACATGCAAAAAATATTTGAGAATTCAAAATTTTAAGAAATCTTAATCTCTTTAACGAATCTTTTACAACTCAATGCAGAAAATTGTTCGTCCACCCAGCTTATTTATGTGTAAAACGCTGGCTCGGTAGTGTTAAATTCGCAAAAGTTTGAGCGAGCATACAATTTTCCATAAAAAATTCGAAATTTTACATAATTTAAAGTTTTTGAAGATCCAAATCCATGCACGAGTTATTTTCAAAATTAATACCAAAAGTTCGTATCCCTCTGGCTCGTTTGTGTGGAAAGTGCGACCTCGATATTAGCAAATTTACGAAAGTTAGAGCAAGCATATAATTTTCCATAAACATTCAAAAAATATTGAAAAATTAAAAATTTTGAGAAATCTCAAAGACTTCAACGAATATTTTCAAGCTCAATACCGAAAATTCTTGTTCCTAAGCTTATTTGTGTGTAAAGTGCTGGCTCGGTAGTGTTAAATTTGCAAAAGTTTGAGCGAGCATACAATTTTCCATAAAAAATTCGAAATTTTACATAATTACAGTTTTTGAAGATCCAAACCCATGCACGAGTTATTTTCAAAATCAATATCAAAAGTTCGTATCCCCCTGGCTCGTTTGTGTGGATAGTGCTGAACCCGATAGTCGTAAATTCACGAATTTCAAAGTTGTGCCGACTGTACCATATTTGCCATATTGATTCAAAATTTAATTTTGTTTTTTTTTTTTTTTTCTAAGTAAAGAATCATTTAAATCCCAAAACAAATGTCTTTGCGCCGGTCTTAAAGGGTTTCGCATTAAAAAAACAAACCGAAATTTCAAAAAATTCAAAATTTCATAGAATCTGAACCGTTCGATAGATTGTCACTAATATCAATATCGAACATCCTTGTCTTATTTATGTAAAAATTCTCGACCCGATAGCTGAAAATTTACGAATGTTAAAGCGAGTTCAGACTTTTGTTTTTTTTTTTTTTTTTTTAATTCAAAAATTCTATAAAATCTGAAATTTTTGAGCAATTTTGATGAAAATCGTGTCAAACCATCGGGGCTTACGAAATTTTCTCGGTAAATATCCTTGCAATTTTTACATCTTATGTGGGATCGTAGAATTAAAAAAAAAAAAATTTTTTTTCGATTTGTCTACTTACCGCAAGGCCTGAGCACGAGATAAAATAAGAGATCGGAGAGAGATATTATTCCTATAACTTTGTCGTCTTCATCCACCACGACGAGCCTGTGGACCTGAAAGTGTTGAAAAAAAAAAAAAATTATTCCTGCTTTCCTTCATAATAAATTGTTTTAACGAAATTTTTGGCAATTTATAGCAACTCGGCCACTCCGTTTTTTTTTTTTTTGGTCTCGAAAAAATTATTCAATATTGGGCATATCGAAGGACAATATATCCATGAGATTTCACCAAAATTTCATCCCCCCAACTATCGTTGGTTCTCGAGATAATGATCAATGAATTCTCAATTTTGTAAAAATCACAGCTCTGTAACTGCTGTATCGGATTTAAACGATTAAAAAAAGAATATTTTTTAAATTTATTATGCCCTTTTAAAAAGAAAAAAATATGCCGTTATCGGAGAAAAGCTCATTAGACAGTTTTCGGGGTAATTTTTCGATTTTTTTTTTTCCACGAAAAGGGCACCCGGAATTCCACTCAGTATTTTTTTTTCTGATAGAGTGAGGCAATACGCAACTTGACAGGATTTTTTTAAGATGAAAGAGGGCATCAGTGAAGAGGGAAAAATTGTTTTTTGTCAATTTATCCCGAAAACTGTCTGATGAGTTTTTATACGTTGATGGCACATATTTTTTTTTTTTCGAAAAGGGTAAAAAAAATAAAAAATTTTCTTTTTGTAATAATTTAAATCCGATCAGCAGTTACGAGGTAATGATTTTTACAAAATTTAGAATTCATTAGTCATTATCTCGAGAACCAACAATAACGGGAGCATTAAAATTTTGATGAAATGTCATGGATATATTGTCCTTCGAAATTTCCATAATGAATAATTTTTTTCGAGACCAAAAAAAAAAAAAATGGGGTGGCTAAGTTGACATGAAGCGCGACATATTGCATATATTTTTGTATATTTAAGTATATATTTAAATATATATTATATTATATATATTATATTATTTAATAATATATATATATTATAATATATATATTTAAATATATATATTTAAATATATATCGCATATATATTTATGTCATATTGCATATATTTTTTTTTCTACTTTCCACAATACTGAATAAAACTTTTGTCGACCAAAAAATCATTTCCAACGATGAGTTGTAATTTTTTTTCCCCTTTTTTTCAACCACGCAATGATTTTGCTTGCATTTCACGATGACAAAGAATAAAATCATTGCTCGTTTCGATTTACTTTTATTTTCACCCTATCAAATGTGAAATGTCACGAGATGAATTATTTTTCGTTCCTTTATCTTCTTTATCGAAGATTTATATGCGCGAAAAAAAAAAAAAAAACAAAAATACACAACTCACTTCCGCTCTGACAATCTTTTCCATGACCGTGAAGAGGTTCTCGTCTAATTTACAACTTTGGACACCCTCGAACCACTCGTTCCTGTGCTCGTTGGCCTCTCTCAGCGAAACGTCCAAATTATTGTACGTTTTCTCGGCCGCTAGATTCTGTATAAATTTTTTTTCGTTCGAAAAACAAAAAAAAACGGACAATTTTATTAATTAAATTTCCGGATTTTCGCGTCATGCGTTTAATTAGCCTGTGACCATATTCTTGGAGGGGGGAGCGAAGGATTTTTTTGTAAACTCACGATAACGTCGAATTTGGAGTAAATGTTGACTAATTTGCCGTCGGTATCGATTATAGGCAGCGCCGATACTCGCCTCTCGACGAATTTTTTTAGTGCTAAAATTATGCTAGTCTCCTCGGTAGCCGTCTCTATGTTGTCAAAAGTGCCTATCCTCAGATCCCTCAGAGTTTTGTTCGTGAAGGAAGGCTTGGGTAATTCATGAATCTGCCGAGACGAGAAACGATCGGGCACCGATGTAACGATGAAAATTTGAAGAAATTAAAAAAAAAAAAAAGAAAAAAAAAGAGCAATTTGTAAAAATAAATCGCAGTATGTAATAAATCCATGTGCGATATGATAATTATCATTAAAACTGATTGCACGGAAAATGAAAAATTATGATGAATACTTTTGCGATGGACGAAGGAAGAGAAAAAAAAAGGGGGGTAAATATTCGTTACAAAGGATCGAATGACTTACGTAGAGGAAGAGAAACCTCAGTATCCTCTTGTGTGTAAGAATGTACAGAACATTTCCGGTCTCGGGATCTATCACAGGCAATCGGTGAATTCGATTGTTGATTAGAGTTTTTATGGCCTCGTAGAGCGATGCGTCGGGACCGATGCTCACCAAAGGATTCACCTGATCCTTCAGTACCTCTGCAATAACGAGCGTTTTTTTTTTTTTTTTTCTAATTGGAGATCAATTTTTCGAATTTATCGAGAAAATAAATGTTCGTTGGTTTCGGATCTATCAGGATCCGAGAATCCATTTTGATAATTTGTGCAGAGAATTTTTGTCAAATCTCGAGACTCAATTTTTATTGAAACGAAAATTTGTAGTTATTAAATATTATATTTGAAAAAAAATTGTTTAATTTGAATTAATTTGATTATATTTGAAAAATATTTGAAAAAACAACGAGCGACGATCGTGAAGCAAATTAAACGACACGGGTTTCATTTCAATTTTAACAATTGAATCCTCGTTTGATGGTATTTACGAAAAATCAGTGCTTTCTATTTTTTTTTTTTAATTCAAACTCACTTCTCCAGGTATCCAGCTCGTGTTCCTCCAGCTCGTCCATCGTCACCGACGGACTCGTGTAGTACATTTGAAGAATTTTTATGAAATCCGTTATCGTCAGCATTCCAACGAACTGCTGTCTCGAGCTGTCCCATAATGGTGCAGCTCTTACACCTGGATAAACGATTTTTTTCAACGATCAAACGATCTTCTTCGATCGGATGTAACTATAAAACCTCGACTGCTCCAAAACGATGGAGAATTATTATCATTATTATTATTTTTTTCCAACCCTAGCTCGTCATATACAACGATCCGATTTGATCGACTGCATATTCACCACTTTTTCTTTGCACGTTTTTATTTTTTTTTTTTTCGTTTTGTAAATTCCAATAAATTTTAGAGCAATTAACTTTTTAATAAAACCCCGATTGCTCCAAAACGATGTTATTATCATTATTATTATTTTTTTTCCAACCCTAGCTCGTCATACACCGATCCGATTTGATCGACTGCATATTCACCACGTTTCTTTGCAAGTTTTTTTCGTTTATTTTTTTGGTTTTGTAAATTCTATCAATTTTGGAGCAGTTAACCTTTTTTTTTTTCTCGATCTCATTATATGTGAAGTCACAGTTTGGAATTTCGATTTCTCTACAATTCAGAAGGACGTATTTTTAAAGAAAAAAAAAAAGAAAAAATCTGATTCTCACCGTTGTAAACGAGGGCGAAGAAGGCCTTCTTCACGAGCAGGTGAGTATCGAAAACGACGAGTTTTGCGCTAGTCGGTATGAGATCGTAACACTTGTGAAATTTGAAGAATTTCACGAATATCTGCGACTCGTCCTCCTCTGTAAAACCAAACAATTCACAGTATAAAAAAGCCTTCTGGTTTCTCCTCAACATTTTTTTTTTTTTATTATGATTTTGGTTTTTTTTTTCTCTCTCGTTTCTGTTCCTCGGGAGAAGACAATGTTTTTATTTTTATTTTTTAATTTTTTTAAATTCTTCTCGACGATGTCACGAGCAACTGTTTTATATACCGACTCGACACGACCGACCCATTATACTTTGGGCTTTTTAATGCAATTTATCGCACGAGTGCGCGCGACTGCTCGTCACAAAATAATGCCCGAGTCGATGCGATAGTCAAAAAGAGTATTGTTTTCCTCACTGCACCGAATTATCCTCTTTACCTATACTTTTTATTTTTTTGTTTATTTATTTATTCATTCATTTATTACCCAGTGAGTTTATAATTATAATAATTCTTTTAATTGGAACACTGAAATAATAATTTTGTATTATTACGATACGGGATATGAAGTAATGTATATTTGGATTGATATTTCGTTGATTTTATTGAATTTTTTTTGTGCACAATGCGTACGGTATAGGATCACTGTTGACTATTGGAAAAATTGACAAGGGATCGTTAAATATCTTCTGTAAATTAATGCAAAATGGCATTTCATGAGCCAAGAAAGAGAGAGAGAGAGAGAAAACTGCATCTCAATGTTGCACGAAAAGAGTAAAATTGACCAGTCATGAGTTTATTGACTGCACGAGATGACTTTACAGGTCTTCAATTCTTCGTGTGATTTTTTTGCGTCGAAAGAAAACGAGGAAAGGTCATGGGCGCTCGATTCATTGACTTTATGCAAAGTACAAATTTATTTTTTTTTTTACGATATAACTTTGAAATTATTTTATTTTTAAACGATGAAAAAATTCCCTAATCAGTGAACTGTGATCGTTGAAAATTAATATTCCTGGCAGCGCGTATAAAATTTTCGATCGTATACTGTCTCCGGAGTATTAATTTCTGTGCAACGAATAATCGTCCGTTCTGTCGTGTCGCCGAGGCGTGATTTATGATTATTAATGGTAATCATGACATCCTGTGCCGAGCTTTGAAATTTCACGCAGGATACGAAGGAATGATTGAAAAAAAAAAAAATTTAATTTCACAGGGTAAAGATGTAGATTTTTTTTTCACCGTCACTGCGATTGGTAATTAATTATTCGAGCACTGTTACAATTTTTCGAAGAACTAACGATACTTCTTTTTATTTTTGTTAATTTTTTCAAATTTTTTTCGTCACTTTATGTTTAATTTATTCAGTTTTATCGAAGATTTTTTACTGCGAGAACGAATATTCGAGAATCGTGATAAATTTTCCGACAAAAGTAAAGTTTTATTATAGAAATTCAGGTTTTCATTGACTCGACAGACGAAACTACGTCGCAACCGACACGGGACAGTGAATCACTCGAATATGCATGAAATAAGAATATTATTATTATGTCATTGCGAAAATTGTATTCACACTGACGACGATCAAGAAAATGATTATTTCTTTTTTTTTTTTCTTTCGAACTCTCCGAGCACGAGATATATATATATTTTTTTTTTTCGACAATATGATAAAAATTTGGTCGATCGTAGAAATTTCGAGGTTCGAGTTTTTTTTTTTTTTCTATTGCGCACGTGCCGTGATGATTCACAAAGTAATGCCGAGTAGAAACCGTGAACGTCGACTGATTGCGATATGAAAAGACCCGGGGCTGTATATCGAAAGGTTGGCGGGGATAGGAATGAGATTAGAGTGTCTGTATAAAGCCGAGCGCGGAAAACGAGTTACACGGTATGGCTATAATATGAGATCGTGAGTGAAAGGCGATTTGGTTGGCCATGTATAGTAATCGATATTTCGTTATTGAGAAAAAAATTAATAAAAATTTTCATCATCCGTGTACTGATGAATTTGTAAAAATGTGCAAGCGATAGTGGGACACGATGAGCCACACTTTTTTTTCGAATGAATTATATATACTCTTATCAGAAACGTAAAGTAACGAAATTTCATCGATAATCGATTTTCTGCATGCTACGAGGCACTCGATAAAGCTTCAATCAATTTTGTACGAAGATCGGGGATATTCGAATGAACAGTTTGAAAATAATTTGCGGAATGGCTCATTGTAGTCCACATCGGTGGGATACAATGTGCGTGACAGATGGGCACTACTGTACCTAGCAAGTGAAAAAATTTATCGTAAAAGCGCTTATGCAAATTATAAACTTGCACATTGCTTTCTCATTATTGTATCTCAACCACGAAGCTGTCTCTCTGTCTCTCTCTCTCTCTCTATGAGGTTCTCAATTTTGGTTTCCTTTACAGAGGAAGCTTTTTGTCCGAGATAAAGATAATGAGGAAACAATTTGAAAGTTTTTAGATTTGCACGCTTTTTCCACAATTTCGATTTTTATGGTTCGAAATTTGTTAACGTTGTTTCAACGTAATTTTATGTTCGCAACATCAAAACTGCAGAAAATTTGTCCGTCACTTTTCGGCCAAATCAATAGCGTTGAACAGATGACCATTACTCATATCCGTCAATGGATCTCATGATGTAATAACTAACATTTTAACGAACATTTAGTATCCCCTGTCGCTCTTTTATGTGTGGCAAGTGCCGGCTCGATGTTGGCAAATTTACGAAAGTTAGAGCAAGCATATTCATATCCCATAAACATTCAAAAAATATTTTAAAATGTAAAATTACAACAAGCCTCAAACTGTACGGCGAATCTTTTCAAACTCAATGGCGAAAATTGTTGTCCCCTTAGCTTATTTATATGTAAAGTGCTTACATATTTATATGGAAATTTGCAAAAGTCCGAGAGACCATGTGATTTCCCATAAAAATTCAAAATTTCACATAATTTAAAGTTTTTAAAAATATAAACCCGTTCAACGATTATTTTTAAACTCAATGCCAAAAATTAGTATCCCCTGGCTTTGTTTATGTGGAAAGTGCTGGCTCGATAATGGTAAATTCACGAATGTCAGAGTTAACATAGAATTTTCCATGAAAAGTAAAAATTTCATGAAATATGAACGCTTCGATGGATTCTCGCAAAATTCAATACCAAACAATCCTGTCCCTTGGCCCATTTATGCAAGAAGTTTCGACCCGATAGCTAAAATTCTATAAAATTTGAAATTTTTTTTCCCAGTTTTGACAATAATTGTAACAAACTATCGGGGCTTACTCCTCTATTTATGTGCAAAATTTGAGCACAATTGCTCGAGGCGTTCTCGCGGTACAAATGTTTGAATTTTGCAAGGCCAGCACATACATACATACATACGACCAGACCTTTTTTCCAAATGTAATTTATTGACTATTTGAAACATTTTAAGCGCTCTGACTTGAAAATATCGAAAAAAAAAACATTTGTTTCATGAAAACAACGACAAAACAAGGCAAAATTTTTATTATCGAAATATGGAATAGTGATTTTATTTTGTAATTAATTTGATCCCCCACCTCAAATGAATCGCGAACTATTCAAATTTTTACGGTGAACATTACACGAAGATAATGCACGAGACCGATTTGTACGCGATAGTCAGAAAAAAATTGTGTCATCTGACATAATTTTTTTGACGTGTGTAAAATTTGCAAATTTTTTTAGTAAAATGATCGATGAATAATATATATATATACATATATATGTCGGGGAAAATCTCAAAAATGGAGGAGAAGGCCGAGGTTGATTATTTATGGGACGATTCATGTTTTATATGACGTGACTTGAGCACGTTCGATCTCTCGCTCCCATGTTCGATTTCTAATCCCCGTGTTCTCCCGTTGCTATAGACTCCTGTTGTTTTGCTTTTCATTTATCTTTTTATTGCTTCCTCCAGACTCATCTCCGGTTCAGATGTCTGCTACTTGAAGTTGTCCTTCTTATCACCGACATATATAAATAATATACATAGACGGCGCAATATCGTCGATTTTCTAGCTCGAGGAGGAAAAAAAAAAACAGCCACGTGGCAGTAGAGGCTATGTGCTGTATATAATACTATAAAAGGTAATATTAACGACCTCGAAGTTCTCGGAAATTATCGGAAAATATCAAGTTTTCATATCCGGGTAAACCGTAGGTGGGTATAGCGCTGGTCGTGGTGGTATTGAGGCGAATAGTCGGACGAAAGTATATTGTCTTTCATGGGATCGAATAAATGCTAAAGGCATCAGAAAACGTTGATTCGCGATGTGCAGCGATGCAATACGGATTAATATTTTACACGTTGAAATTTTTTTGTCAATGATCGCTGTCGAGATTCAATGATTGCAGGAGAACATTCACGTTTCCGTTACTATAATATCGAATGCACGATTATTCAAAAATTGAATGAACTTTTTTGTTTTTTGTTTTTTTCGTAATGAAGTAGCAATGACATCGAAGGAAAAGTAAGAAAAAAAGAAAGAAATGAGTGCCAAGAAGCTTTCGATGAAAATTTGACAGGTAAAATTTGTTCTCTTGTTGAATAATGTTTGGTAATAACGAAAAGATGCGAGTCTGAGCGCGAGGACAAAGTGTTTCCTTGTAATTTAGCGAGACTCAAAAAGCACCTCCGATGAGAAAATGGATGCCTCAATTTTGGACTCGTCGCATGGAGAGAAAGTATTGTGAATCTTAAAAAATTACGAGGAAGCAAAATTTGCAGGCCTCAACTTTCATTCCCCCTCTCGCAGCTTTTCGCAGCTGTGCAGCTTGACTTTATGGTGCAAACGACGATTTTCAAAAAAGAAAAAAAATAAACACGGTTATCTTGAAATTTTTTGAAATCGAAAGGGTAATTATTCAGAAAAATCGTATTTATAAATAATTATCGTTAGAGCAGCGATCACAGTGATTAAAAAAAAATTAATTTAACGAAAAGAGTTAAAATTTTGATGAATCGGAATGAACAATCGACAAAAGGAAATTGATGAACATGGCGCAATGGGGCAATCGACAGGCTTGTGACTAAATTTAATCGTTGATTTATCAATATCGCTAATTGTTGCTGAGCTAACGAGAAAGAGAGAGAGAGAGAGAGAGAGAGGATTGGAGCACGATATAAGAAAGACTAAATGATAAACAAGGCATTGAGTCATCGTTGCAATTTCCAATAAGTTCGATATCCTGACTTTTCATCTCTCGAAATATTTCGTTATCAAGACTACTAGCAGGAAATAAAAAAAAAACTTCGCGAGGGATCTCTGTGACAATTCTTTACCTTTGGATAGAATCCAGGCAAGCTCATTGTCCAAAGGTGGATTTTCCACGTCGAATTCTTTGATGAGATCCCTCGAGTATACGGGATCTTCGTCTTCCTGGCCCCACCAGGAAATCCCAACCTGACGCATAGCGGCACGAATTCCCGCCGCGTTCGAATAATAATGAAGGGTCAACATTTTCGTATAAAATCATCACTGGACGACGCGAAATTTTCAAATATACGTCAGGCGAATTATCGTTATCGATGGGACAATTTTATCGATAATCCCTGTCACGTTTTTATTTTTGCGTTCCCTATAGTTGCGTATATTTCGCGAAATCACACAAACACACACACAGTTTGATTATTGGTTTCCCAGTTGTGCTAGGGAAAAAGATGATTTAATTGTTTCTCTAAATTGTCAAATACCGATTTATCTTTGAAATTACGATTTTAAAGCTTCAAATTTCTCATTCGAACTTCGTCAGTTGTCGAACGATTAGTTTTTTTTTCAATTTTTTTTTTCAGCAGTTTCATATTTTATTCATTCGATCACCGAAAGCTCCGGGAATGCTGTATCCTATTCTTCGTTCATCGTCATGATAATCGATCCGAAAAAGCGCGAAAATCCACATTTTCTATCGTCCTGACATGAAGTTACACGATTCGAAATACTTGCACTTGTTTTTATTTTGTTTTGTTTTTAAATATATTTATCATCGATTGTATGTTAATTCGAAATTTTTATATTACCCGCAAAACCCGTTCGTTTATCGGTCGGATAATAATCGTCACATTTCTTCACCCAAAAAATTTTGATCTTACGACGGCCTAGGATTAATTAAAACGTGTGACTGTATACACGGTTTGTCCTAACTCGCGTGATGTGGCATCGATAATTCGTTAATTCGCGAGGGGAGGGGAGAAAAAAAAGCGTCGCTAAAATTTTCGTAATTATTTATAGAGCAGCTGATACAAGCCTGAGGGTAAATAAGTCGCGGAGCGAACGAGCATTTTCGTCGGTACATCGTGAAAGACTGAACAGTTCAATTTCAAGCCGAGTATATACGTGCGTGTATATATGCTCGCCATAGAGCCGATGTGTCGAAGAAACGAGACCGCTCGATCAAAATAGAGCTGGCCAACTTTTTGGCCAGATCCGCTGCGCTTATAATATATTTACGGTTTGCGTTTCTCGTCGGACAATTCGCGAATATTGATCAAACATTTGTTTTCGACTTTTCACGAATGTCAAATTTTCGGCATTGTAAAAAAATAAGAAAGAAAAGGAAATTGTAGAAAATAAAATGATCGAACATGACGAAAAATGAATAAATAATAAAATTGAATATGCATATGTCATTATTTTATATTCGGAGCAATTTGACGCGATTTCAATTCACGATATTAGGTCCCTGGGCTACTTGACTCTGCGTATAACACGAGAGCTCTCAAAAAAATTTCGATAATTTTCGTCCATCGAAGACAAAAGAAGAAAAAAACGCACGATAATAACTGATGAGAATGTGAATTTCGCGTATCGATTGTGAATCGCGATCTAAAAGCGTGGAAAATTAATACCTGTGCCACACGAGCGAAATATGCTCGACTGATTCTCGATATGTAGGTCGTATTTTTATAATTGATTCGAGGGGGGGGGGATGCACGCATCAGAGGGGCCAGTTGCTAATTATAAATGAAAACAAATTGACGAATGGATTTGTGCCAGAGAAAAGGCGTCGACGTGAAATCGACGAATACACGAAGGCACATAACATATGTATCATATAAAAATTTAAACAAACAAAAAAAAATAACAAAATCGTAGCGATTTTTCTTCGAGGTGTACAAAGCGAAATGTCATTGGCCTCGAGAATATTTAATTCGCGATTGCCGCGTGTCGTAAAACGTGATTTATAAATTCGAGACATTTCGAGCTTTGTATTTGACGATCCTGCCGTGAATGGGGTATTATTTATAGTACTTTGTATTGAAAAAAAAAAATAAGAAACATAAATATCCAAGTTTATATCGGACGTACCTTCCCAACCAAAAGTGACTTTCGTCGACAATATTGCATACTTCATGATAAGATAAAAATCGAAAAAAATTCAACCACAATGAAGACGATAAGAAGATTACTTTTTAATAATAATAATGCCAAAAAGTTATCAATAAATTGTTTAAACAAAACATTGTTCAACAAATTTTTATGGAATGTTTTTTCTGTCATGTGAAGCGAATTCGTTGATTTTTCTGACTACACAGGAATTTTTTGAAAAATTTCTCATCATTTTGAAATTTCGGTTTTCGGAAATTTGTAAAGGTTGTATTTACGAAATTATTCGTTCAATGTCCTGGAAACTTCTTAATTGTAATATACAACGTTTTTACGGAAAACATATCCAAAATTCACGATTTTTCTTTCATTTTTCAAAATTAAAAAATTTTTGAAAACCGAAATTTTAAAATAAGAAAATTTTTAAAAAATTCCTGTGTAGTCAGAAAAATCAACGCATTCATTTCACGTGTCAAAAAAAAAAAACTTTTCCTAAAAATTTGTTAAAAAATGTTTTGTTTAAACAATTTATTGATAACTTTGTGGCATTATTATTAATCAAAATTGATCTTCTTATCGTCTTTACTGTGGTTGAATTTTTTCTGATTTTTATCTTATCACGAAGTATGCAATATTGTCGACGAAAGTCACTTTTTATTGGGAGGCAATGAGTAAAATTTCCCCACCAAAAATTTATTTTTCTCCGCGCAGTCACTCACTTTTTTGAGTTTCAACGTTCATTTTTAACTCTATGGTTCAAATCAATCATTTTTATTATATCGCTATTTTATGCAAAATCGTTTAAACTTTAATTAAAAAAAAAAAAAAAAAAACTTGCTAGCTTTATTAGGAGCCGAGATATTTGAGATTAATTTCGACTGGGTATTTTTTACACTCATTGCCTGGAGAGGAATACGGTTTGGATGTTTGCCTGTCAGGGGTTAATGTAATGGCGAAACTTTCAACTTTCAAGAGATTCAAATCCGACGATACAACAGTCGCGAATAATTTCCCTTTGTGCAGCGAAGAGACGAGGAAGAGTTTAAAAACAAAACAGTTCTCTACGACGAACATTTTAAAAAATCGTTTTCTAATATTTTTTTGTTTTTTGTTATTCATTTTCTTATAAATACAAATTTCGCGACAGATTCCGGAAACGCGAGAGAGGACGTACCGAACGAAACGAATGACCGGTATACGTAACACACATCTGTTACGGAGACCCTCGCCTGCGTTTGACGATGGCTTTTCTTTTCATTTAATCTCGGGCTTTTCTCTCGCGTCTCTCCACGCTGTCGTCAAAAGCCCGAGCCAAGAATAACGCGAGAGAAAACACTCTTGCCCGAGATCTTCGTTGCCAAAAAAAGGAAAAAAAAAAAGAAAAAAAAAAGCTCTTCGAACTCGACAGTCTTCCCTGTCATCAACCATAATTTCCATCTCTCTTTACGTCACAGTTATATATACTCAATTTTGTCGTGAGTGTATAAAGAAATTTTTAGATTTTCTAAGGTAGTCCTCGTGCAAATGCGTTTGTAATGAGAATTTGTTGAAATTTATAGTGAACGAAGAGAATGCGCTAGTACCCAACTTCTCGTGAAATTTGAAGCAGATTGACCGTTCCCAACTCGAGATATTCAATGTCAAAGTTAGCAACCATTACGTGTAGAGCATACAGCAAGCATTGCTGTACCCTGATACTAGCAAGGTTTTTTTTAAAATATTACAACTAAACGCGTTACCAGATTTTGATAAAAAAAAATTGTATACGGGAGAAGAATATTATTCACATGTTAGGAAAAAAGACCAAAATTATTAACCGTTTCGTTTACGAACGACGATCACAAAAATAATGCAATATTAATGAAAATTCGACGCGTAAGCTGCATATATTCTATGGTGTGAATGTATCCGAATATGCAAGGTTCCATATGTAACAGTAATTTCTGTACAGACTCAAATTCGTACATTCTCACTCGGATTCTCACATTCAAATTCGGACACTCAAATTCTGTACAGCCTCAAAGATTCTGTACATAGAATCAAAAGTTCGCTGCATATGACCACTAGCGCCGAATATATTTTATCATGCGGTACATAGGAAACTTTCTCGAACTATTGTAGCACGAGGACTACCTTGAGCGTTTTTTTTTTTCCTCCAATACGATCAATGGACAATTGAGGACTATTTTCAGAACTTTTCTATCGTAAAATTAACGAGAAGCGATTCTATCGTGTGACAAAAGTTATACCGATCTTGCTATTATTTTATTCGTTGCAGCTGACGAAGAATGCCTAAAGAGTCCACCTAATTTGCAATGACCTATCTATCGTTAAATCTAAAAAAATTAAAAATAAAAAAAAACAGAATTTACTACGGGTCTTAACAAAAAGAAAACAAAAATGGTAGGGGGTAGAGTTAAATGCAAGAAAAAAAATAATATTCTTTAATTTCAAATCAAATTTTGAAATTATTGTGATTAATTTTTGTGTTAATAAAATACGTTTATATATTTTTATTTTTTCAAATATGATTCTCGTCGACGAAACGTCTACGCTGGTTTGTTCTTTCATTTTGAAGAAAAAAAAATACTGATATATGGATACATGGCACGTTGCATACATTAGTAAAAGTATTGCAAAGTATAGATTTTTTTTTTTTTTTTCTAATTAGAATAAAACGATCGACGAATGAAAATGAACGTTGCCAACGTAGAGAGACCGTGATTCAGGATGGGTAATGAGAGAAACCGGAAGAATGGGCAAAGCCAAAAATATTATAACTTGGCTAAATGCATTGGCAATTGGACGAGAGCCCCGGGGTCTGCAATAAAGTCAAACTCGATAGGGATACTTCGTACAAGCTCCACCGACATAAGAGACTTTAATTGCGTATATTCTGTCCTCTCAATGGCCGTAGTAACGAAGCGAGTTTGAGAATCCGTGGCAGTTGAATTTACAGATAGCAGTGCTTAGTGCTGTTCAATGCTCCTTTTTTTATTTTAATTATTTATTTATATTTGACAAGTAATACCGGCTATAAATTGTCAAAAAATGTTAAACGATATGCCAGAGTCTCAGATTGTGTTTACCACGAAAGATTGTTTGACAAAGAAGGTAGGTTTGTAGGAAAATAATCGCAAAAAGAAAAGGGCAATTAAAAAATATCGCAACATCTTCGTTAGACCTTTAAATTCAGCAAAAAAAAAGAAGTGACTCGAAGGCCAAAGAAATTCACACGGATAAAGCATTCCAAATGATTAATAAATTTTTGGCAAATTCGTAACAACGAAATTCCCCAACGAAATTTTCAACCGCCTGCAAAAAAAAAAAATCTGCTCGCTTCGGGAACAACACCTCGTGTTATATATTTTTTTTTTTTTTACAGTCACAAATAGAGACAACCCTGTTTCGAGCACTTGTATTCGAGTCCAAAAGATACGTAAGTGGCCCTCTCGATGCACAAGCAGCTTGCGACTTGAAATATTTTTGACGAGCATCGTATGCGTCAAACTTTTATCACGTACAATGAACATATTTATTCGACCAATTATCGTCAAGCATCGTGTCCTGACATCGAAGAAAGAAAGATAAGAAAAAAAAAGCTAAGAACGTTCACGATTTAATCGTGCAGCAATGGCAAAAGCCATTTTAGAGCCGCTATTAGAGTATAAAAGCAAGAAAACCAAAATGATTATTTTGATCTATATTCGAACAAAGTTTATCCAAAATGTGGCACACGATTTCACGATTTGTTGACGGCTGTTATGATCGAAATTATTAGCATTGTCTCACTGTACCACATATTTCCCTACCTTCGAAAAAAAAAAAACCTAAACGTTTCACGTATTGTATTTTTTCAAAATTATACGAATAGAATTTTGAAAAAATTCATATCCTCGAAATTAAGTTCGAAAAAAAAAAAATGGAAAAAAACGTATCACTGGGTCGAGAAGGCTGCCATTAGGATTTTACGTTCGATCGACTCTATCGAATAAGCCAATATTGAGAAAATGACGCTGATAAAGCACATTGGATCCCGGGATCCCGGAGCGAAAGCTGTTCTATATGCTCAAAGACGACGCACGCTCGACGTCTGATCGATAATATCCGTTTCCACTGTGCAACAGCGCGCATATCCGAGCTCAAAGGAATCGCTACGACCAGAGGCAAAAGCTTTGGCAACAAAGAGAGAGAAAGAGAGAGAGAGAGAGAGAGGGAGAAAGCCTGGTGAGCCTGTTATACAATTCGTTTCGTAAAATTTATATTCCCGTTATTAATATAGTCGAAGAAAAAAGGTAACCTTATAAAAAAAATAAAAAAAAATCTCTGCAAATTTATCGAGTGAAAAAAAAAAAACTAATTTTCTCAAGTATGTGTGCGACGATGACACGAGGCCTGTCGGAACTCGGAGTGTTAAATTGTAGCAAGCTACAAACTTAGCTCGACGTATTTCCCAGACAACTTTTGGTTAATCGATAGCGCCCATTATCGCAATTAGTATTACCCAATGATACGAGCCTCTCCCGGTCAGTTGTTATACATATATGTTCATGTATACCATCGTTCCACCGTATTATGTATCGAGAGTGCATAATTGAGTCATCTCGTATACCGGCAATGCAATCTTCCTCGAGCGAAGAGCGAAAGTATATTCGCGCCGCTATAGCGTCGTTAACGTAATTAAAAACGCGAAATTAAATTACACAAAATATAAAATCACCCACGTAATCTCGAAAAATTCACTGCCAAAACATCCTTCAATGATACTCAATTCATGCAAAAAAAAAAGAAAAAACATTTTTTCTATTTCTCAAAATTTGCGAAAATCGGAGCGATCGGAATTTTTTTTTTTTCCAAAAAAAATAATTCAATTCGTTTTCCGAGACTTTGATGCCCGTATGCTTTGATGTTTGTGCTCTCGTCTACGATTACCAAATGAATTTGAGAAAATAGAGCCACGAGCACGAGTTTTTTACGAGTTTCCCCGTGCCCACGTGCTAATTCGATAAGTGGATAACCGGGGTTGAATATCAATCAAGCGAGATTTATACTTTGTTGAGCCGAAAAATGTTCGATTTTTCACCAATTTTTTATGCAAAAAATATTAACTATAGAATGTTGAAATTTGGTATGTTCACAAAGCGATCTTTATCGAACATGATAATGTCTTTTAAAGTTTGATAAAACATGATATTGAGAGTGGGAGGAGCCACGCATGTCGGTGCACCGGCGACGATATTTTTCTTTTGCGGAAGTCCCAAGTACTGGGCAGGTGATCCGAAGTAAAAAAAAAATCAAAAATATCTTTACTTTGTACAATATTGTGTATAAGTCGAACTAGAATTATCGAAAAATATTCAAACGTTTTTATTTTATGAACAAAAAGCCAGTTGAAATTCCAGTTCAACTTGTACACAATATTGTACAAAGTATAAAAATATGTTTGATTTTTTTTTTGCTTCGGATCATCTGTCCGGGACTTGGGACTTCCGCAAGCGAAGAATATTATCGCCCACGCATCGACAAATGTCAAACTTTAAAAGATATTATCATGTTCAATAAAGACAGCTTGGTAAGCATACCGAATGTCAATATTCTATATGGAATATTTTTCGCATAAAAAATTGCTGAAAAATCGAACATTTTTTGGCTAAACAATCTAGAAACCTCCTTTAACAAAAAAAAAAGCCTAAATGCACAGAAAATCGTCTGTATGGACTCAGCTATATTTGTAAAACTGACACTTTTGATTTGACAAACAACGGAGCGGACGTTGTTAAGGCGAAGTCGCACATGTACCACGTGACACGGTGAGTACGAGAGAGATAGCTGAAAATCTTTCCTTGAAGGTACTTTCTCCCAAACTACGCAACTGATTGCAATAAAAAAAAAGCTTAGTCACTTTTTGCCAGCATACTGCAGCGGCTAAGCTTATTTTCATCATGATCCCTTGTATCATCTTGGAGAAAGTAGAATTCGCGTTTTCGAGGTGGTCGGAGGGTGTGATACATCGCTTTAAGGAGGTTCACCAGAAGCAGAGCAAAATGCGCAGAAAAATCTGAATTTTCAAAATCAAATATTCACTACTACTGTATAAATTTGCCTGAATTATTTGGGAATTTTCACTTACACACCATTCAGATGAAAATTTTTAAGGTGGCTCGTCAGTGAATTAAAAAACCAGCGATACGAATGAAACTTCGGGAGAGTGTTATCCAAGATGCAATGAACGCTCTCTGAAAATTTCAGGCTATGTTGCCAGGCAAATTATTGCGAACGAGTAATTTAAAATTACCTATTTTAGCATGGGTATTATGGCAGTTATGATTCCATTTTCACCGGAAGTGACATGATACCTTTTGACAAGGACGAGAGTTCTTATTCAAATTTTGAGTATTGAAAGATGAAATCGTGAACATTCCAATGGTATTTAAAAAATTGTGTCTTGCCAGGGATTTTCCCGAGAAATTTAATCGCGAAAGTCATCGTGTGTGCAAATCTCGGATACAATTTATGTCTGCCATTCTGCACGCGAGGAAACATATGAATATCAGCTACGGTTTTTGACTCGATCGCTCCGACAGCGTTAAATACTTTTGTCAGTTGAGACTTTTTTAATAATATTATTTATAATAAATTATGAATAAAATATCACGGGAAACGTCATCGAAATTCATAAATTTTATTTAGACAGAGTAATTAGAAGATATTATGATAGGTTTTATGATTTTTTGTTCGCGTCACGATTTTTGACTAGTTTTGTCACTGATGAGCCGCCTTAAAGCGCGTTCTCATGGTCTAAGCAGAAATTGCGAGTTTTGTGCCCCTCTTTATAACTCCGGAGAAAGTGTAGAGAATTTTTTTTTTTTTTTTAAATATAATTTCAATACACTATAGGTGAATAAAGCAGTGTGACAAAAATCAGATTGATTGTGTGCTTGGTTTATGAATACTGATCAATGAAGCCACAGAATTCGCCTAGTTATTTGCAGTAAAGGGGTTGCAAAGAGTGGATAAGCAGGGCAACACATTCGCTGTATAGAGCCGAAGCAGTTGGGTTATAGGTTGAGCGCGCAATTTGCTCGACAGCTCGTGACTTTTGTTATCCGGTACCCGTGACCATGACACTTGACGGGTACCGATCGTAAGAAATACGCGTTTATTGCTGCCAGACTTCGCTTTGCGAATTATAATCGAATTTCTTTCATTCGCAGCAATGTAAAATAACTTTTATCGATTCTAAACTGTCAAAAATGGTTAAGTATTTACTGGTCGTTACTTTTATTCATCTCAATCCATGATTTTCCGATTCATGACCAATTATTTTCGCAGTTGGCTGCAGTGCCGTCAGCCCATATATATGTATAAGCATAGAATTTCCGCGCGACCTTCTTCGCACTCTCCCGAAAACCCTAGCGAACAGCTCGGGATATTATCAAGGGCGGGAAACGTTGTGGATGAAAGAGAATCTCATATTTTATCGTTTCCCGCAGGGAATAACTCGATGGACGCTACGTTTTTTTTTTTTTTTTTTTCCCTCGCTTGCCAATCATTACAACGCATGTGGGTCAGGGTTATGGGGCTTTATGCAGGGCGCACATCCTTCCTCATAGTATATATATTATACGGCTATAGATCGGCACAGCCCGTTGATGCATTCAACGGGAATCGAGCGCGCATCGAGCCGTGTCGATGCGCTCAAGAGTTCCTATATAGGAGCTTTATCATCAACACCTCGAAGAGCACACAAACACGCATACGATAAACGACCAAACGTATATCACGATTGGTTCTCATCGATTTGCAATTCGGGATTCGCGAAGGATCGATTTATCGCGAATCGTCGAGTGATAAGCCGGAAGTAGCGAATATTGAATGACGTATTATCGTCAGAATTGATGTATTATCGTTTGTTTTTTTATGCATGGTTGTTACGCATTATTTACTCAGAAATTCCCGGACTTTTACAGGTTTTACACGCAGGTTTTGCAAATATTCCAGGGAGATTATAGGGTCAAATAAAGAACGTGTGACAAATAAAGAACTATACGAGACGGATTATGTACATAAAAGAAAGCAATGAATCGTTTTTGTGGACAAAAAAAACAAAACATTTTAACCCGCTTGAAAAAATATTCAGGGAATTCTCAGTTCGATTCTTATATTGGAAAATAAATATTGAACTGGATAACATAATTTTTTTTAAGTTCAAATATACATGAAAATGTTAAATATTAAAATAAAAAATTTTTTAAGAACAGAAATACAAAAAATAATTCGAGTACCGTAAAGTAAAGAATAAATACATTAAAAGCAAATACCGAACCTGTTTTCTATTATAAACGGAAATTTTTTATTTTGCAGCTAATAAATGAAAAATAAATATAAACACTTATCTACAGTAATAATTGCGTAATTGTGTATCGAAAAATCGAATGCAGAAGTGTAGCTTTAGAGCTTTGGAGTAAATTAGTTTTTGAAATTTGGAATGCAACGAAAATAGGTTTTAAAAAAAAACCATTTCCAGTATTGTTTTGAAGTCGAAAATCGTTTGAACCTTTTTTTCGGTTTTTTTTTTTTTCGCGACCTGGGGCCTAAATATGACAGTAAAGCATTGACAGTACTGGAAATTATTTTTATCTTTATATTAAATTTCAACATCATTTGAAATTTTCATTGTTTGCCACGGACGTAACTTTTGTTGTATATAATAAAGAATAATATAAATATTAAAAATACACAAAAAATATTTATTTTTATACTTTTCAGTTTTTTTTTTTTTTGTTGGTTTCATTTATCGTAATTCTGGCAAAAAGTAAATTTTGAAAAAATTCCAAAGAATTTTCTAAATTCCCTGACTTTTCCCTGATTATTCCGGGGAGGAAATAAATTCCCCGAGTTTTCTCAGTTTTCCACTTATGCGTAACAACCATGTTATGGTTCTCATTTTTTTTTTTTCGCTCTTCGTCAAAATCTCTCTCGTTATTCATTGCTCGCTCTCTCTCTCGCGATGCAACATCGCCGGAAACTTTTATTTTCACTCGCCTAACGAGTTCCGCGGCAGAGGAACCCAAAGCTCCTCTGCTCTCATTTCCGTGCCCTCTTTTTTTTTTTTTCAATTATCGAATAAAATGAAAAAATAAAATAAAAAGAGGGGGAGGGGTGAAAAAAGAAAGAGAAAAATCGCGGCTCTTCCTTAAGGATGTATGTTAGCTAAGTCGATTACTAGTTTTCTAATTGAAAATTTTGGATGTTAGAAAAGACGATATATAGCATTTTTAAGGATTTTTTGCCAAATTTTCGCCCATGTGAATTCTGAGATATACGAGCTCAAAATGAGACATTTAACATGGGATTCATACAGCAGCCCATGGAAAATAGCATTTATTCTAGAAAATCAAGTATTTCCAGACTACTTTTTGAGTTACAAAAATGTTCTAACGTAACCCTGTAGTTTTTGAGACACGTGAAAGAAAAAAAATTGTTAAGTGCCCACATACTTTCCGAAATATTATGAGTTAAACTTCGCGTTATGAAAAGAAAGCATTTATGTCGCGCGCGCAGTTCTCCTGCGCAGCTTGCCTCTCACGTCGCCACAGCGCCGCGCTTTCCCCCTCCTTGCCTAACTAACATACACTACGACCTCGATTTAACGGCCAGTGGCGGGACCGGCTCCGCATCGCACCTTGTTAAATCGAGGTAGCGTATGCCCGCCCATGCTGCATCTGCGCATCGGCACTCCGTGCTACGGGCCTGATCGGGGAGACTTTAAGCGTCCCCCACCATCTCCCACCACGCGAAAAATCGATCGATAAGTGCGACATGGTGGGGACTGTCTATTCAATCGAGGACCATTAAATCGAGGTCCTAGTGTACATCCTTAACTCTGATTTCCCGTCCAAGTATAAAAGTAATTTCATCGCACGGACGGTTAGAATCTCGAATGTTTCCACTTGGTTGGGAATTCGTGGAGCGAGTGGAAATGTAAAAAAAAAAAAGCTATACCATACAGAGAGAATATGTTTTTTGGAAATCTTTGGTTCGTTGAAATGATTTTTGTGGAAAATAAAAAATTATCGTAGAAAGAATCTTTTGGGATTCTTTGGCTGTGAAAAGGAGTGGGAAAAAATGAAGCAAAAGACGAGTCATTGGTCCATTTCTCCGAGCGGATAAATCTGGAATTTCGACGAAGATGGGAATTGAATTCGCAAGGATAAATAGAAAAAGTTTATCGAAATTTCTATGCGAAGTTTTGCCGGGTCAAATCGCAAATGCTCGTGAAATCGTCGATAACGAAGGCCAAGGAACAAGATTGAAAAATAATAAGATTTTCATAATATTGCGTTCGATGAATGTGCATTACTCACCGAGATCGGAGAGCGAGACTTTCTCCAAGAAGGGATCGACCACGGGCAGCTGCGAATCAAGATATTAAAATTACGATTAACGGCATGCTGGGTATAATTCAACGCGATATAGAGTCATCGTATATTGGATACATTTGTATGCGAATCATTGCCGAACGATTTGAAGCACGAAATTACTTATCTATATAATGACAATATATTCCTTGAACCGAGAACACTTTCCAAGTCGCTATATGAAAGACAAACTTTCATTGTATCGCAAGATATATGGGCAATCGAAAAAAAACAAAAAATCATTTCGTCCTTTCGATAAATCGATCGATTAAATGAATCAATCGTTTCGCGAAGATAATGCAAGTTATTACGAAGACAAAAAAATAAGAACGAAACTTTTTTTTCGTTCTCTTTCGATCGATCTCTAAAAGAATTCTTTCCCAACGAATAATGTCTCATTGGCACAAGTATATTCATAATAATTATTCATTCGAATGGTGCTCGATGTGCGTATACATTGGACTGTTTCAAAATAAATCGATAATTTTTTTTTTTTTTTGCTTTACACAATCTTAAACTATACTTGGACATAAAAAAATAATCCTCGCGAAAGGAGGGGCCGGTCCTTCAAGATTCAGAGGTATCTCATCGGACTTTTGTCTTTTTTTATTTCATTAATGACTAATTCTTTTACAAACCGAACACCATTCCGACTGACACATTTTTTATTTGGCTGAAACTTTGTTTACGGGTTCTATGTCGAAAAAAAAAGATACGCGTTCGAGGAATTTTTTTTTTTTTTTTTTTTTTTTTTTTTTAATAGAGGGGGTTGAAAGTTTGAGATTTTCGTGATTTGTGCCTTGGAGACTCATTTTCAAAAATTCATAACTCCGGTTATTTTTAAGCTAGAGAAAACTTTTTTTTTTTTCATTTTGAAGATAAAAGAGTGAATTTTGGGAAAAAAATATTTTAAAAAAAGTTTATAAAAAATTTCATATTGTTATAAACAATTGAAATGTTTAAATCAATTTTTTAACCATGGCCCCCAAATTTTAACGATTTCTCAATACAACCATCGTATTCTACGTCAAATTTTCCATAAAAAACGTATTTTTTATTAATGAAGAAATTATGTTTACCGGTAGAGATAAATTAATTTATCTAGCGCGGCACGTCGTATCGGCGCGCGGGTACCTTTGCACGCCTGGTTTTCTAACCCCACATCGTTTTTCTCAATAAAATTAATTATTATTCAACTCTTAGTCCACTTTGTCAATCGAGTACAAATTATTATTATTATTAGCAAACAGGACTTTATGATTAATTGAACAAAATAAAAACATGTTAGCAAATTAAAAAACAATTAATTACGATTTTTATAAAAATTTTCTTAAAAACGTTATTTATCAGTAATTAATTATCTCCTACTTAATTGTAGGAGAAAGTACAAAGTAGAAAGTACCTTAAAAGGAAAGTAGGAGATTATTAATATTGATTTTTGTTTTTTTTTTTGCATTTATCGACGTATATATCGACCGATAATTGTTGCTGCGATCATTAAGATCGTTTTTTCTAGTATATTCAGTATTTATACATAAGTTTGGAATATATTCATCATTTTAGGACTAGAAAAACGTTTGTTCCATCCATGCAAATTAATTATTCACGTATTAACGAAATAAAAATGACAAAAGTTCGATGAGACACCTCTAAATCTTGAAGGACCGGCCCTTCCTTTCGTGAGGATTATTTTTTGATGTCCAAGTATAGTTTAAGATTGTGTAAAGCAAAAAAAAAAAATTATCGATTTATTTTGAAACAGTCTAGTATACATATATGCGAAAGTGTAACGTGAAAATTGCACACAATGAATTATTATTATAATAATTTTTTGTATCTATGTCAAACGTCGACCGTACCAGTGCTTTTTTCAAGAAAATTCTTGGACTAAAGTTCTGACGTTTCTTCACATTGGTCGCGATCTTTGCGCACCAATGTGCCAAGAGACCGACGCCGGATGTCGTTGTCGACTGGACCGAGACATCCGGCCCGTTGGGCAAAGTCTTGCCGGCACTTCCGGTTCCACCGGGTCCATTGCTCGGTTCACTGCCCTGACGTCTAAAAAGCATCCTCTCTTGCTCTCTCTCACTCTCTCTCTCTCTCTCTCTCTTTCTTTCTTTCACTTTCCCTCGACACGCGCACACGCTCGATATCTTTGTCGTAGGTCAGTCTCGACGTCACCAAACGTATTCTCATCTCTCATCGTCGCATTGAATAAACATTCGAGACGAGTATAAGATGGGAAAAAAAAAACTCTCGTTTGTTCTCCAAGCCCTAATGTTTAATCTCATGTGCACAAAAATGACAAAAAAAAAGAAAAGAAAAGGAGCAAAAATAATGAGTCTTTGCATAGAAAAAAAAAAAGATAGAGTTTCTCGCGTTTGACGAAAAAAAGGGAAATTTTTTTTCTTTCTTTCTGAAACACTGCGGCGATATCACAGAATCGTATATTCGGATCACACACGTATACCGTTTCTATATTATCAGCGCATTTATCCTCGTCATCGTCGTTGTCTCGTCGAACCTCCGAGAGGCACTCGCGTGACGATCAAAAAGTAATTGCACATCGATATCAACAGGCAACGTATAAAACACATTTTCGCACGTTTCTCGTCTTAACCGCGCGTCGATGATTCGCACATTTCGCGAGTTTAACGGCAAACTTATGGGGGGCTTTTTTTTTTCTTTCTTTTCTCACAATTTGTTTACTCAGTTTACTTAGTTTTTTATTTCTCCGAGGCGCGCGCACGATTTTATAAGAATCTTCGATGCTTCAGCGATCTTCCCGAGCATTCACAAATCCATTGCTCAACGGTTTTCTTTTTTTTATTTTTATTTTTTTTATATTCTCACTTGTCCTTCGAGCGTCACGGAATTCGAACAATTGGAACAATCAGAATCGGACGATGATACATATAATACTGTCAATTGATATTCTATTTATTATTATCATTGATTGTGATAACTTTACGAAATGAAGATTGAATTATATATGCCAGAGACGAAGAATGAGTATGCAAAGGAAGGCGATTGAAGAGACGCGAAAGAAAAAACAAAATATAAATAAAAAATATCCCCGAAACAGGAGAGCGGTGATCAGGAAAGATTGGACAACTGGCGGATCATCGTGATCGAACGAGGAGATAATTATATGAGCACGCGTGGAAATTTCATCGTAAAGGCCTCGCGCGTGAAAACCTGGACGTACGAATGAGGTGGTACGACTATACGCATGTACTTGTATAAATATTTTGTACGTATGTACATGTGTATATGTCGCGCTCCATGTCAACTCGGCCAGCCCGTTTTTTTTTTTTTGGTCTCGAAAAAATTATTCAGCATGGACATTTCGAACGACATTATATCCATGACACTCCACCAAAATTTCATCCCCCGCTCTATTGTTGCTTCTCGAAATAATGACTAATGAATTCTAAATTTTGTAAAAATCATTACCTCGTAACTGCTGATCGGATTTAAATGATTAAAAGAATATTTTTTATTTTTTTTTGCCCTTTTCGAAAAAAAAATATATCCCGTCATCGGATAAAAGCTCATTAAACAGTTTTCGGGGTAAATCGACAAAAAAAACAATTTTTCCCTCTTCACTGATGCCCTCATCCATCTTTAAAAAATCCTATGGAGTTGCGTATTGCCTCACTCTATCAGGAAAAAAAAATTAGTGAGTGGAATTCCGGGTGGCTCTTTCGTGGAAAAAAAAAATCGAAAAATTACCCCGAAAACTGTCTAATGAGCTTTTCTCCGATGACGGCATATTTTTTTTTTTTTAAAGAGCAAAAAAAAATGTAAAAAACATTCTTTTTTTAATCGTTCAAGCCCGATCAGCAGTTACAGATTTGTGATTTTTACAAAATTGAGAATTCATTGATCATTATCTCGAGAACCAACGATAGTTGGGGGATGAAATTTTGGTGAAATGTCATTGGATATATTGTCCTTCGAAATGCCCATACTGAATAATTTTTTTCGAGACCAAAAAAAAAAAAAAATGAAAACGGGGTGGCTGAGTTGACATGGAGCGCGACATATGCGAATGTATAAACATACCATATATTTATGTGCGATATATAAACAAACGGTATGTAAACGGCATTGCGTGAGGAATACGAATGTGGGGGCGTCGTATGAGAATTGCGATTGAAATAAATTAACTCGTGCGTTCGACAAACAACATTCTTGAGGTCCAACACGCGGGCGGAGACGACTATATATGCGAAATTCGAGCTTTTATATTATCGAAGAGATTCTCGCGTATAGAACGCGAAACTGAACGAAAAATCGATTCAACTTTTTTTTTCGTTTTGTTTTGTTTTTGTTTTCGAACTCGAGTTCTTCTCTCGCATGCATACTTTTGTTTGTTCGTTTGTTTGTATAACATTCCCTTTAACTGCACGATCGATTTTCATTGCGAGACGGGGATTTTTCTTCGAGATCGAAGGTATTTTAATGACGAAGAAGAAGAAACAAAAATGCGTCACTAACGATCAACGAGCGTGTATAACTGCGGATACAAAGAGAGGAGAGCGCAGAAGACGAGACTTTGAGATAACTCTCTGGTGATATGTTGGGATGAAAGGTGGTAGGAAAAATTGTCGTCGAGCCAGGAAAACGATCACTGTATACATAGTTAATGTATCGATATAGTTGTGTGCATGTGTGTGTGTGTTATTCATGCAGCGAGATCTGCACTCTTGGTTAAAAGTTTCGGGCGAGAGAAAAGAAGCCTTCGACGAATCTAATCGTGATTTTCTCGGTATGAAGGTCAAGTTTGATTACTCCTGGTATGAAAATAGTGTGTGTAGTGTATGTGTGTGTGTGTGTGAGACAGAGAGAGAGAGAGAGAGAGAAAGAGAGAGAGAGAACTCTCGTAGAATTTGAGTCGGACTTCCGGTTCATATATCAAAGGAGGCAAAGCACTTCTCGATGCAAGAAAAATTATATGCGTGAGACATTCCACACGAAAAATCGACTTCTCCGTTACCCTCGTGTTGTTCCATTTTGTTTTTCCTTCAAGTACGATAGATTCGTTTTTTTTTTCCTCTTCTATGCTAATTCCGCCATTTTGAATACCGCGCATTTTTATTTCGAATTCGATATGAAAATCGGGGATAATTTTCGAAATAATGCTCCAACTGAATCGACTCGTGCGAATCTTCAAGTATTTTTTGTTGTTTTAATTTATTTAAGTTTTTTTTTTTTTCAAAATCTACGACTTTCCATCGTAAACGATTGAGAAAATTCAAGTGGCAATGTCATTTGGGGTTTTTCACGGATTATCAGATGTATTACGAACCATAATTTTGCGAGAATTGCGAACATAGAAACAAAAACTTGGCAAATCTGTGCCCGTACTGGCTACCGGCCGAAGTGTGGCGCATATTCAATTATAAATTTATCGTAAAATAAAGTTTGATAGTAAAAAAATGAGAAAAAGAGAGAGGGAGAGAGAGAGAAAGTGACTAGCGTTGTGTGACGGCAAAACGTAAACACGATCGTATACGTATTATAGATTTTGCCGGAGGATGTTTACACGACGTCATATCAGCGAGAGGATCGAAGAGCGCGTCTGATCTCTCCATCCGCAACTACTGCGGCATGTCTATATTACACTCACCGTCTCGTGGTGATACTGGTGATGCATATTTGCATCTAAACTGCAGTCTCGCGGACAGCTCACGTCAAGAAAACGTTCCTTTTTTTCTATTTCTTTTTTCTTTTTTTTACGGAGATCGCGTTAGAAGGACATAAATACGACACTAAAGTACGTTATGTTTCCTTGATGAAACTACAGAAGTACGAAGTATTCCAACGATTTTAGGAATAATTTATTTTGTTAAAGAATAAATTAGTTAATTGATTGATTAATAATTAAATGCCTATTTTTTCGGAGAGTTACGAATATTATTGAATAATTGTTTATTTTTTGTAAAGAATATTTATATTACTCAATTCGTACCTGTTTCCTTGAACGATAATTTTTATTTAAATCGGATTTTTCATTTTCATGACTTCTGGCGCGTACATTTTCGATATGCTTATTGTTAATTTTCTTGGAGCGAGATTTTCGACTTGTTCTTCTACTCGACAATCGCGATGAAACATCCAATGTTTTATATACATATGGATAATTTCGTCCACGATGAATCAAAACGCATTGTCAATTGTTATGCTTCTCCAATGCAAAATGAGAATGAAAAGTATCAAAGTCAATGGGCATCGATATATTCGGGAATAAAAAAATGTACAGCTCGTTCACAGTGAAATTTTGCTACTCTTCGAGCAATTTTTTCAAACATAAACATGGGCCATTTCGTCAAAAAAACAGGGGACAACCATATTGAGGAGAGTCGAGCGTTACATCGATGTACGTTGAGGAGTACTGGTTATTTTTTTTTAAGGTGGTTCATCAGTGAATTAAAAAACCGGCGATACGAATGGAACTTCGGGAGATGAATGAAGAAGATGCAATGAACGCTCTCTCAAAATTTCAGGGTATGTTGCCAGGCAAATTATTGCGAACGAGTAATTTAAAATTACCTATTTTAGCATGGGTCTTATGGCAGTTGATTCCATTTTCACCGGAAGTGACATGATACCTTTTGATAAAGACGAGAGTTCTTATTCAAATTTTGAGTATTGAAAGATGAAATCGTGAACTTTCCAATGGTATTTAAAAAATTGTGTCTTGCCAGGGATTTTTCCAAGAAATTTAAACGCGAAAGTCATCGTGTGTGCAAATCTCGGATACAATTTATGTCTGCCATTCTGCACGCGAGGAAACATATGAATATCAGCTATCGTTTTTGACTTGATCGCTCTGACAGCGTTAAATATTTTTGTCAGTTGAGACTTTATTTATAATATTACTTATAATAAATTATGAATAAAATATCACGGGAAACGTCATCGAAATTCATAAATTTTGTTTAGTCAGAGTATTTAGAAAATATTATGATAGGTTTATGATTTTTTTTCACGTCACGATTTTTGACTAGTGTTGTCACTGATGGGCCGCCTTAAATATAGATATGTCCCTTAAAAGTTTAACACCGAAGCCTCCATAAACGCAACTTCACTCGTGTTTTCAAGAGAGAGAAAAAAATGTTAAAATTTCAGTTATTTAGCATGATTTGTTGATTGGGGAAATCGTCAATTGAGACATAAATTTCATGTTAATAGGCACAATTAATATGTTTAGATGGCAAACTAATTATTGTTACTTAATCGTGAAAAATATTCTCGCGTGTAATTCGAACTGTCAGATTCGATGGAGGGTTAAATGGATTGGAAAATCTTTTGTTTTTTATATAATAGGCAAAATGAAAAATTACCAGTGAAATTATCAAAAATTATCGCATATAATACCACGCGAGCTTCAAAATTATCGGATATTTCCCGATAGGTTCCCTGTCGACAAACGAACGAGTCTAATTTTTTCTGAAAAACTTAACGAGTTCGTTTGTAAGCAGGAAACCTTGAGGGAAATATCCTGATAATTTTTGAAGCTCGCGGCGTATTCGGAGGATTATTTTTTCAATCCAAATTTCGGCCAATGGAATTGCACCATGAGACAGCACACAATTAATAGTTATACAAATCAATTTGGGATTAATTGAACATTTCCCTTAACTTTCTCATCAATGATTTCCAAAGAATTAACTCCGAATCTACTCATTATTTGATTGAGATCCTTCAATTGCAACAATAAAATTCGATCTGTCAGTTCTGACACGGGGTTGACTCGATTGGGGAGATCTTTTGTTTTTTTCATATAGCAACTAAGAGAGAAAATTATCGGAAAAATTATCAATTTGAAACCGTATAGGTTGTACCACGTGACGTCGAATGGTACAATTCCATTGGCCGAAATTTGGATGGAAAAAATAATCAGTTAAATAACGTGTAGGCTATACAAAATAACGTCGAATGGTGCAATTCTATCGGCTGAAATTTGGATGGGAAAAATAATCGAGATGATTTCTGCAAAAGTTCAAAGCCGCGTCACATCACCTCAACGGCTTTGACTGGGAATAAATAATAATGTGGATCGAGAATGCTTTTTTTTTTTGTCATGAGCCACGACCACGACACGTGGGGTCTTAGTTTGTACGGTTTAAAAAAAATGTCCCTTGCTTAAAGAAGTTCGAATTTTATAAAATTTCGAAAATATTCCAAAGATTAAATGAAAATTTTCAACTCTACAATAATTTTATCCAGAAAATATTTTCGAATACATACGAAGTTCCATGCAGGACATTTTAGTATGTGCAGAAAGAAAAAGGACAATTTTGTTTTTTTTTCTCTGTGACAAATTCGACGTGAAACAATGACGGAGTCTCGCGAGACATTTCTCGAGTTAATTTTTCACCGTCCTCTCGAGGGTTGCATCTCTTTGTCTCGATTATCTCGGAGGTGATGCGAGTGTGCGTATTTCTGTATAAATATATTCTGTACGGTCTATGAAGCTTTATTCCAATCGTGACGAGAATTGTAAAAAAAAAAAAAAAAAAAGAGACGAATGAACGAGACTGACCCCATGCGATATTACAATGGGCAAACGAGACTTAATAAATATTGCGTAGGCGGGTATAAAGAAGTTGGCCCGAGGACGACGCGACGAATCTTGAGTTCGCCGCGCGAGAGATATATAGTCACGTGACACGCGAGTGAGATGCTTAATTATATGCACGATCTGATGCGTACTATAAAGCGCAAGTTCGAAAAAAAAATTATGAATTAATTCGAAAATTATTCGGAGGCGAAGAAAAATTTCTTAACCCCAAAGCTTTCATTCGAGAAAGTACAACTTTTGATGTTTGAAGCGAACCGTAGGGGAGCTTTCTATAAAAGTTTTAATTTAAAAAAAAGTATATATCGATTGTGCATATAAATTTGCGATTGATATAAAAAAATTCATTCAAACGAATAGAAAAGTAATTAATAAAAAAAAAAATCTGTGTGGTTGATTAATACGCGAATATTCATTCCAATTAAGCAAAGTATATTGAGCGCGAATATTTTTTTTTTAAATTTTAGATAACTTTTATTTTTATTTTTGTTAGACTGTGCTCTAAAAGATTCTAAAAGATCGCTCATACGAGTATTCGTATGTGCATCGTTATTTCTCGTCAAACACGAGGAGGCTATTAATAAGCGATGAGCGCACAAATATTATTTTCGAAAAAAATGATTGAACCTCATGGGAACTTGAAATACGAAAAATAACGCGTCGTGGCCCATCTCGGAGCGGAGTTGCGAAAAGGAAATTCTGAGCTGTACATCCACATAATATGGGAAATTTTATGCAAAAGCTGGCAGTGACAATGTTTTTTTTTTTTCTTTTTTTTTTCAATCGATACAAATGTTGCATCGAAACATTGTCGCAATTGCCTCGACAAGATATGCCAAAAATAATCTCATTTGCCAGTCTCTCCTGACAAAAATGAATAGCAAACTATCGATCCTAGCTCGTCGAACCTATTTATTGAAAAAATCTTGAATCAATATTTTTATAAAATATCTACCGGTACACTTTTTTTTCCTACTTTTTTCAATGATTTTACATTCGAATAGTTCTGCTTCGCGGAGATTCTCAATTTCCCGAAGAAAAACGTAATTTTTTTGACCTGATTGATAAGCCTATGAACGTAATGAGAATTATAGCGCGGCTGATTAATTCAACATATTATCCAATAATTAGAAACGTCAAATCGATCCTTCGAAACTTCTGACAATTGTTTTATGGATATTTTTTCTTTCTTTAACGCTATGAAAGATAGTGACTTGGAAAAAAAAAAAAAAAAAAAAAAAATGGCATCAATCACAGCCAGATCGATTTGGCGTGGAATGGATTTTGCATGGCCTCATGTATAAATAATAAAACGAGAAGACCAACATTTTTTTCCCAAAATTCTTTCGAATCGGTCGATCTTTTCCCTTTCTCTCGAATCGTCCCGAATCTTCGGATGTATAGTCAGCCTGTTTTTCTTCGTTTGTCTTTTATTATTATTATTATTATTTTTATTTTTATCTTGACTCGCTTATATTGACGCCGTTCGTCCAACTGCCGGAGCGCCATAATCGAGTATTTCATTTTTTGTTTTGTTTAATTCGTTATTGTTTTCTCTCTCTCTCTCTCTCTCTCTCTCTCTCTCTCTCTCTCTCTCTCTCTCTCTCTCTCTTTCTCTCTCCCTGCGTTCACTCATCGGTTTTTTTCTCAGGCCATCATATGTCTTTGCTATGGAAGAGAGTGAACGGTGAAAAAAGAAGAACGCGCGCGGTCCAGAGTCGAAGGTCGAGCATATGACGTCGTAAAAAGCGAGTATTTCGTCCGAGTACCGATATTACGTGTCTATCTTCATCTTTGTCTCTCTCTCTCTCTCTCTCTCTCTCTCTCTCTCTCTCTCTCTCTCTCTCTCTCTCTCTCTCTCTCTCTCTCTCTCTCTCTCTCTCTCTCTCTCTCTCTCTCTCTCTCTCTCTCTCTCTCTCTCTCTCTTTCTCTTTATCTCTCTGTTTCTTCGCTTTTAGTGAAAAGTTTTAGTATACTTCGATAATTGTGCCGTCTCACGAGAGATAGCATTACTTTATTTCTATAAAGCTGATATTTAAATATGCAAAAAACACATAATCAATTTAAAATGAGAATCGAGCGATCCGCGCACGAATCAAGCGGCAGATTCTCGATGCAAAGTAATTATATATATATATTTTTTTTTTATACATGGCTCCCGTAGTATTTCGGACACCAATGGAGAGAGAGAAAGAGAGAGAGAGAGAGAGAGAGAGAGAGAGAGAGAGAGAGAGAGAGAGAGAGAGAGAGAGAGAGAGAGAGAGAGAGAGAGAGAGATAGAGAGAGACAGCAAATACAGAAAAATATTTTGTAAAATGTGATAGAGATATATTGAGGATAACCTTATTGTTCCTATTTCTGGAGTACTCTATTCAATCCAGTTTTAATATTTCTACGAAATCAAATTTATTCCAAAATCTAAGCGGCTATACTTCGCGAATCTTTTTCGAAATATGTTTAAAAAATGAAATAAAAAAAAAAAAAAAAAGTACGCTCACTCACACGCGGTTCTCAATATTTGAGCAACAAGTGGCTCCTACAATTTTGCCCTTTCTCACGTAAACGAAGCTTCGCGATTGGAATAAAATAATGAGAAATGTGCAAGGTTTTCTATTTAGTTCTTTTTTTAATTTTTCATATTCGCGAGAAAATTCGAAATTTTTATAAAATTTGAAAAACCCATTGACCATTATACTGTAAATTTGTGTGATGAGTGCCGACTCGTTAGACGTTAGATTCAGAATTTTCGAAATTTTCGAATTTTATTACCTAAAATTCCGCGCGATAATATTTCGATGTAATTTTAGATATTTTTTTACGCTCAAGCGTCAATCTGGGACGAAGAAGGAAAAATAAATGATGAAATTCGAATGAAGTATTATTGGCTACACGGGAACATTCGAATGAAAGTGACTATTTTTTTTTTTTCCTTATTTATTGCCAATGGACATGAAACTCCTCAATTCTTATTGATATCAATGATGTGTGTGTGTGTGTGTGTGTGTGTGCGCGCGTGCGTGTCTTTCTCTCAATTAGTACGTTCAATGCTCGATGTATTTCTCAAATTGTGTTCCAAGTTCTTTGGCAATTTTCGCAAGAATAAATCATAAAACCAGAAGGATAAAAAAATGAATGAAAAACCCAATCGTCAAGTGCGAGGATCGTCTTCTCAGTAGGTCAATGAGTCAGACGTCGTTTTAATCACGAGAGTGACGCTAGAACAACACTAGTAAATCGACTACACGTCTCAAATTGCGAGGATAAATTTATGGTAGCAGAAGAGAGAGAGAGAGAGACAGAGATAGATAGATAGATAGATATTTTATTATGCCCTAGCGTACTATGGGGCAAATTGTAAGAAGTTTGAGTAGTACATTTTATCTTAAAAAAGAGAGAGAGAGAAAGAGAGAGACTTATTTTTAATAATTATTTATCATAAATTCGACAATAAAAAAAATTTCTCTCGTAAAAAATCTTTCATCGGTGCATAAAATAATTTATGTGAGGCATTCACGATACGAGAGGATCATTTTTTCAGGACAAGAAATATTTTTTAGTGTCGGCAATTCTTCCTTCCAAAGATTAAAAATTAAAAAAAAAAGGCAGCCTGAAAAAAAAAACGATCTCAATTGCCTTTCGCATCGCTTCACGTATCCACCGTCATCGTTCATCAATCGGAGAACGCTCAAAAATTTCCCAGGCAAAAAAAAATCGTCCAAATTCCTCTAGAATATCTCGGATAGAATAGCGTATAGATATGCGAATAGAAGTGTAATGAGACTCTGGCGAAAAATGAAAAAAAAAAAAGAATCCCACGGGGGAGGGAACGAACCGGCGCTTTGAATAAAATGAAACCTGCACGAGAACGAGAAACTCGGGGGACGAGAGCGGAAAAAAAGGTCGCGCGAAAAAAAAAAAAAAAAAGGAACGATGATTGAATTTTTTGACACGAATGACGATTGGACGCTGTCGCGATGAAAAAGCGCAATATATGCGAAACATTTTTCTCCCACGAAAGCAAAGTTTTAGTTTTGCCCCCGTGAGAAAAGAAAATCGCACAGTTGCACGAAAATTACGAAAAAAAAAAAAAAAACAAAAAACAAAAAACAAAAAACATTCCACACTATTATTAGTATCTCCCCAACAAAAAGTGTATCTTTCACATAATTTATTTCGAATAAAACGAAGTGTATTTTTGTGAAAAAAAAATATAATCGAAAATTCTTAACTATACTCTCTCTCTCTTTCTCTCGATAAACAAGATCGATACAAATTCGTAAAATTTTCAACTGCAAACTCGTGAATACGTTGAAAAAAGCAAAAATTTTTTAAACCAACCAGTAAATCGATAGGGATCCGTCGCACTTGAAAAAAAAAAAAAACCGTCGCCGAGGAGGGATATAATACGAAAAACGAGATCGGCACAAGCGCTGACGTGTGAACGCCACAGCGAGAGAAATCCGTGCGTAACGAGAGCATCAGGTGTCCGAAACTAAATTCTCATGTGCTCGAGTCAAGCATTAATAATTGATGAGGGGCAAATACGTAAAAGAAACAAACAAACGAACTAAACTTTGAAGATGCAAATTCTCGTGAATATGAGATGGCATTTTTAAAAACAAAAAACAAAAAAACAAAAAGAAAAAACAATCACAATTATTTCACGCGAACGGTATAGAGTCCGCGACTCACGGACGTCACTGAACCGTTATGGGTGCATGAAAGAGACACACGGAGATAGTTTTTGCGACGATGTCAGTGCCCCTAGACCGTTCATAAATATCTACAGATATTCGCGTAAAATACGCGGTGAACGATTTTCGCGATCATTTAAAATGGCATTAATTAAAAATATACACACATATATATATGCACATGTATACATTTTTCAAATCCACGGATCCAAATTATCGGCCGGAAAATTACAGGAAAGGACGCGATTAATGAGAAAATTTTGACGACAATAAGATCGATGACATGCGAGAGGTGTATATATATATATATTACGATTAAAGAGAGGTTTGACCCTGAAGCGCGACACGCGCGGCTCGCGGGAGTACTGAATCCCGCGAGATATGGTTGCTGACCACTGGGCCAGTCCAGCTAACGAACCAGGCGCAAGCCACGTATCACGTAGTGAAGTAGCGTAGCAGCTAGCAGCAGCACAAGAGAAGCAAGGAAGCGGGGATTTTACGCGCACGGTTTACGTGCGCCGAGCTGGCGAAGATAGAAGCAGAGGAAGAAAGGGAGGAGAAAGAGAGGCGAAAAGGAAGATGAAGTTGAGTGGAAGGAAGTGCAATTGCTGTGGCGGAGAGGACGAGAAGAAAGAGGGACAGAGGAAAATTTATAGTCGAAACTTATTGATACTTGGAGTGGTTTAACGAAAAAGCGTTTGTCTTTACTTCCTCATGGAGGAAGCTTTGCGATGGTAAAGAAAAAAAAAAAATGTTTACCGTAAATTTCACGATAAAAATTACCGTGATATATCTTAATGTGGTGACAAGTTGGAAAAGCTTATTAATTCGTAAACGATAAGTTTTTTTTTCAGTTTGCGAAATGGAAAATTTTAAACCCTTGGCGTAATTTTTACCGTGCAAGAACGCTACGCGATCCTAGCGTGGAACGTATGGAGGGGAATTTTTCCTAAGCAGCAGGGTAACATTTTTTAATATTAAAAAAAAAAAAAAAAAATATTGAAATAATCGTCATAAGTACGATACTTTTTCGGAGATATTTTTCAAGGCCTAAAGTACTAGAATGCACGGTAAAAGTTCACTGGTATCGCATAATTTTTAAATTTGTGTTCCGCATGTTTTACGGGACATTAAAATTTACTAGACGATGCGGTAAAATTTCATATTTCAAAGAAGAAATATATTATTTAATTTTTATGAGAATTTTTGCTGTTCTCAATGATAATCTCAAAAATGGCAGGGTTGTCACTTTTGGTTACTGCTACTGCACGGTAATTTTCCGTTGCCTCCTCATTGCAAAGCTATCTCCATGAGGAGATGATTTTCGGATGCGTACCCACAGTCAAACTGGGTACGCATTGGACGAAACGTAAACAGACCTTTCGACCTTTCGACCTTTACGGTCAAAATTACGTTATTATTCTTCGGGCATAGAAGAAAAATAATAATCACATATCCTCCATAAAAATGTAAAAAAATTTCATAATTTCTGTCGTGGGCGAATAGAGAAATATGAATATCTCATATATAAATCTAAAAATATAAAAGCGAATATAAAAATCTAAAAAATAGATTAGCTCCTATATCAATCAACATAAAACCTTGAAAGTCTACGCGCGCGTTCGAAAAAACAGTTCGGCTTTCCGAACTTCCATTCCATAGAAATAAAAATATTTCTTGTGGTCCAAAAATTTGGCTCTCAGTTTATCATCGATCCAATGTGGATCTGTTTTCTAAGGTAAAACAATACATGCATGAATTTTTTCAGATTTTGAGCGCGGATAGGGAAAACGTTTTTTTTTTTTTAGAGATAAGTATCCCCTCAAGAATTTAGCACTCGAAATTTTTCATCAATCGTACTAAAACTTTTTACGCGAATGCTCCTGCCTCATCTAAGCCTCTTTACGTGTTTAATGTTGAGTTTAACTCAATTACCTCAGGCTGAAAGTTACATATGCTCCAAAATTTCTACTTTTTTGTTTTATACAGACATGTATACCGGATATATTTCGGGGAAAAAAAGACATGTATATATGCGAACGAAAAATGTGCATATTTAAAGTGTATGATAACGATGAATATATTTTTCATACGAAAAACGGATGAAATGTCCTGTAGTTCGGATATATTTATTTCCCATGGGGTCGGGTTGGGTTCAAGTATATAACAAACGACACGTGGCTTGAAAACGTCGAGATAATGGCTATGTCGCGTGAATAGAGTACGGATAAATACGCAGTTATGGTAATGTTCCATCTCGAAATACTACAATGTGATCTGAGAGCCCTTTGTTAAGGTATTTCGGTATACAGACCGGCGACGGGGAATAAGCGGAATAGTCCAGTAGGATTAAACATGAGTTCTATTCAACTGGCCCACCAAATCGCCGATTTTTTTGTAAGTATAGTTTGGATCCCAAAGAATATAATGTGACAAATGTCACATCGTAGGTGTTGCGTTAAATATCGAGAGGGAGGAGATAAAATCGGTGCCCCGTTGATTACACAAAACAAAAGTAACGAAAAGTTGAAAAAAAAATGTTAATAAATAATAAAAATATTGAAATAATCGAAATATTTTCATAAAAATACCTTTCAAGTCAGAAAAAAACAAGAAGATAATTACCGTCTAATCGAAATATGCAATTTGAAAAAGCCAAAAAAAAATATCAACATATTTCTTGGTAAGAAAAAAAATTGTAAACAATTTTCGGGGTGAGAAGGTCGAATAATGGGATGACTCAATTGACGCGGAATTTCTTGTGTGTATCGGGACAGGCGATATTAAATGTATAAAAGAACGATAAAAGCGCCTCGACGAAGCGTGTAATGGATTAGTCGCGAGAGAGAGAGAGAGAACGATTTCGAGCAAAGTCAGAGCGCATTAACACCGAAAAATTCCATTTGTTTCTTCTCCATTTTACTTTCGGTCACGAAAAGTCACATAAGCTTTTGCATCGATCTAAATAACGCTCGACGATAAAAAAAAGAATTCGAGAAATCATTTTGAAACTTTTGTTTTCTTTTTTTGTTTTTTAAATCGTAATACGTGGATGTATTCAATGAAATTAAAAGTGCACGAGTGCAAGTATGCGTATACTTTTTCGCGGTCATCGATACGCTGCTCACCTCGAGGCGTTATTATGAAATTCGTGTCGAAGTGTATATACGTCGTACTCGCGATAACAATACTGATATAAAAAAAAAACGTGATATATACTCGTGGTATATTGGCATTAATGTTTAAAAATTATTGGACACAAAAGTCGGGAGTAGTGAAAATAAAAAGTGTTTTTTTTTTCAAATGCACCTCACGAGGCAGTACTAATCGTTGAAATTACGAGATCGTTTTTACGATCGTGAAAATGTCATTCGGCGAAACGATGGAAAAAAAAAGGGATGAAATTGAGCAAAAGAAAACAAAAAAATACAGTTCAACGAAACAAAGGATTTTCATAGGACACAAAATGTTTAGGTATATTTTTAAATTTAAAAAAAAATCCAAGTTGACGTATAACATTTCACATCGATTAATCGTTTATCGTGATTGCACTTTAAGGAGGTTCTTAACATCAATCGGGTGCGGCAAGGGGAACGTGAAATACGTTTTCATTTTCAAAATACGTTTTCATTTTATTAATTTGCCATTATCCACGCTCAATTCTGTTTACAAGTATATTTCACAATCGGCACGGTGAAAAACTTTCTTTATGGGCAAATTATATCTACGAAGGTCTAATCTGTCGTTTAAGCGGTTCTTCGGGGAAATGTTACCGCTTTTTCACTCCTAAAATAATCTCCGATCATAGCTTCGAATACTTCTCCCATAAGAGCCCGCACGTATAAGCCGGCATATTTAATGTTTTTTTTTTTTTCCTCCTCAACTACGCGGTCAAAAAATCTGAAATAATTACGGTGTATTCCTAGTACCAGCACAAACCTCTCCTCAAATTTTTCGAATCATTCTTACCGTTTATCTCTGGGTTAAGAAGCTCCTTAATTCGCGAAAAGAAATTTTATCAATGGACGAATTATGATCGAAGATTATGAAAAATAAATTTCCGGATCGTGTTAAATTGCATCAAATAAGTCTGGGCAATTCATACAGCAGTTGAAGTATTGTCAAGTATTTCGGCAATGTTTTTCATACTTTCCCTGTGCCCTCGTACAAATGTCTTTGGGGTGGGAGGGCTCAAGGAATGAAAATAGAATATGGAAATTACGATTGGAAAAATGTAGTCTGAAAATAATATCGAGAGACTCTTGCTCATAGAGCGAGCTTTTTCAGTCGGATCAGATAACGCCCAGAACCAATGTGCAATTTTTTATATTTTAGTTTCTTTTTTTTTTCAATTTCATATAACGAAGCTGCCGTATAAGCGTGTAACGAGAAATTGCAAAATGCTCCCTCGTACCACACCGATGTCCCAAATGATGCAACATTATTCATAATCGGTATCGATCTTGAAAAATAATTCGACATGACAAGTATTTGAGGCTGTCATTTTTAAAAAAATATATATGGGACATTCCACGTCAACTCAGCCACCCCGTTTTTTTTATTGTCTCGAAAAAATTATTCAGCATGGGCATTTCAAAGGACAATATATCCATGACATTTTACCAAAATTTCATCCCCCCACTATTGTTGGTTCTCGAGATAATGATTAATGAAGTCTTAATTTTGTAAAAATCATAACTTCGTAACTACTGACCGGATTCAAACGATCAAAAAAAGAAACTTTTTTATTTTTTTTGCCCTTTTCGAAAAAAAATGTGTCATCATCGGATAAAAGCTCATTAGACATTTTTCGGAGTAAATTAACAAAAAACAATTTTTCCCTCTTCACTGATGCCTTGTTCCATTCTGAAAAAATCCTGCGGAGTTGTGTATTGCTTCCCTCTATCAGAAAAAAAATACTGAGTAGAATTCCGATTGGCCCTTTCGTGGGAAAAAAAAAAAAACGAAAAATTTCCCCGAAAACTGTCTAATGAACTTTTCTCTAATGACGGCATATTTTTTTTCAAAAAGGGCAAAAAAAATAAAAAAGATTCATTTTTTAATCGTGAAAATCCGATCAGCCGTTACGAAGTTATGATTTTTACAAAATTGAGAATTTATTAATCATTATATCGAGAACCAACAATAGTGGGGGGATGAAATTTTGGTAAAATGTCATGGATATATTGTACTTTGAAATGCCTATACTGAATAATTTTTTCGAGACAAAAAAAAACGGGGTGGCTGATGAGTTAACGTGGAATACGACACGTCAACGCAGCCACGTCAACTCAGACACCCCGTTTTTTTTTGTTCTCGAAAAAATTATTCAGTATGGGCATTTCAAAGTACGATATATCCATGAAATTTTACCAAAATTTCATCCCCCCACTATTGTTGGTTCTCGAGATAATGATTAATAAATTCTCAATTTTGTGAAAATCATAACTTCGTAACGGCTGATCGGATTTTAACGACTAAAAAAAGAATCTTTTTTTATTTTTTTCGCCCTTTTTGAAAAAAAATATGCCGTCACTGGAGAAAAGTTCATTAGACAGTTTTCGGGGAAATTTTTCGATTTTTTTTTTTTTTCCACGAAAGGGCCAATCGGAATTCTACTCAGTATTTTTTTTTCTGATAGAGGGAGGCAATACACAACTTCGCAGGATTTTTTCAAAATGGAACAAGGCATCAGTGAAGAGGGAAAAATTGTTTTTTGTTAATTTACCCCGAAAACTGTCTAATGAGCTTTTATCCGATGATGACATATTTTTTTTCGAAAAGGGCAAAAAAAATAAAAAAGTTTCTTTTTTTAATCGTTTAAATCCGATCAGTAGTTACGAAGTTATGATTTTTACAAAATTGAGACTTCATTAATCATTATCTCGAGAACCAACAATAGTGGGGGGATGAAATTTTGGTAAAATGACATGGATATATTGTCCTTTGAAATGCCCATACTGAATAATTTTTTCGAGACAATAAAAAAAACGGGGTGGCTGAGGTGACGTGGAATGCGACATATATAAATCATGAAACGGCTCTTACGTAAAATCAGGCAACTCGTAAATCAATTATTTCTGTACAGTAATCTAATAATTTTATTTATTTTGAAAATTCATTTGATTTATTTCAACAAAAGCTTTGAAAACTTCATTTTTCAATAATTATTTATGGTGCTTTTTCTTGACTTTGTCATTGCTGAAGTGAGGTCGTACATTACTCGAAATAGCGATCAGCTAAATAACATTGTAATTAAAACCATGCATTTTATGAATGGATTCGCTCGGGACAGTATTCGGGGCACACGATTCTCACTGTGTACCGATTTATGACCTATATATTTTCGACCAAATATTCAATTTTCTCGTCCATTTCCGCACTCCGCTACTTCAATCAATTGTTTATAATATATTGCAACTTATTCCAACTAAATCGATGATTTTTTAAATCATAAAACAAACCTTTTTCGTGTTTCGCCACTTCCTTAGCCTCGGTGATAAGGAAACAACCGTCGGTTCATGAATTACGGGGCAAATACGCGCGACAAATACTCATTAACTCATACCCCGACATTTATTTCGAGCGTCAATAGGTAAAATAAAGATTATAAAAAAAAAATAAAATTACATTTATTGAACGCGAATTGAATTTATTGTAATAAGAAATATAGATTGGACGAAACACTATTCGGTACACGGTCATAATTCGGGACATTCACCTTACCTTTCAATATGGAACACTTAGCAAATCATATGCCAAAATGCTTGCAAGTTCTACGACTAAAATGTTAGATGGCTCATCGTGTATAGTTTTGGCGATTCTTATCAATTTGGTGATTGTGTCGTTTGGGGATTATGACTTTATACCTACCGAAAATAAGACAACTCTCTCAATCACATATCATCGTGGGATAAAGCAGAGTGGGTTGAATTAAAAAGAAATCCGCTTCATACACGGATGATACAGCGAATTCACAACGGTTACGAACGGACGATAAGAACAATTTCTGCAATGTATACCTCGGTTTCTCGTGTGCTATCGACTGGGGCGTAAGAAACGCGGGTAAACATTTTCTCCTCAATTTTTATTGACTCGGGGAAACGGTCACGAAGCGTAAAGATTTTTACGCAATGAACTCCGAGCTAAATCTATAATCGAGCGATCTATACTTCGTTTGACAGGAGTTGTATTACTTTTTCCAATCGCACGGGCGTCTCTTGCCCGATGCACCGATTCGTCGCATTTGTACGAGGGCACAGGGAAACTTCAAGGCCTTCTTATTTCTATGTTCCATTTAATTTCTCGAGACAACTTTGCCTCCGATGACCAGACAGAGCGTTGTGCCCACAGACACTCTTTCGTAATGAACCGATCGCATTTTGCACGAAGGTACAGGGAAATTGCGAAAAACCTGGATGACACGGTTGATTATACTAGTTTTTCCAATCCTATAGCGTTCTTCGCCTTTTTTTTCCTAATCCCCAATCCCTTTAACCCTTCCAATTTTCTTGTTCAATTCAATTAGGGGTATGAATGAAATTTTTTTTTTTTTCAATCATCGGGGCGCATAATGTAGAGTAAGTAAAAATAATGAGGACGTATTTGTTTATTTTTCGTTAAAAATGACGGATGCACCTGCTGTTATAGGCAATTTAATTTCACGGATTTTGATATATATAGATATAGCGTAACATTTGTGACGTCATAATGTTATATTTTTCAATTTGTTGTATTAACGGTAATTTTGATTCAAATAAAAAAATAAAAAATACGTACTAAATATTTTTTCCTAAACTACCAGATTTTGAAATAAAAAAAATTAATTTATAGTCCCAATTCATCGAGACCCCGGAGAGTTAGGTTCGCAGCTATACTCTCTCCTGATGCACTGATGTATCACATTTATATACGGGGGCACAGGGAAACTGACGAAAACGAGCAGCGCTAATTCCCGTTCGACCGTACGAATGAAATTGCTCAAATTTTCAAAGTATTCTCGCGATGCGTCAGCGCGGAGCGTAGCAAAAAATTAATATCTCAAAGTTTGATTTTGCCCGATAGTGCATCCTTAAACCATTTTTTGTATATTCAGAGAACTTTTCAACAGATTTGATTGCGGTTTTTTTTTTGCTATTTCCGATAGTATACCGACCAGTTTTCAAAACCCAAGAGTAATTATTCGGATATAATGTAAATTATTATTGCTGGAAGCGAATTGATGGGGAAAAAAAATCGTGAAAATTGAAGGGCTAGTGCGTGTGACTCAAAGGGTTAACCTTTTCAGGACGGGGATTTTTACGTTGAAATTGGACTTTTTTTTTTACACGATATTTGTACATAATATCGAAGAATCTGTCACGTCAAGTGCTCGACAAATTTGGTGGTCGAAATTTCGACCAGTCCCGTCCTTTAAAGGTTAAGGATGCATCGAACGTACCTTCCCAACCAAAAGTGACTTTCGTCGACAATATTGCATACTTCGTGATAAGATAAAAATCAGAAAAAATTCAACCACAGTAAAGACGATAAGAAGATCAACTTTGAATAATAATAATGCCACAAAGTTATCAATAAATTGTTTAAACAAAACATTGTTTAACAAATTTTTAGGGAAAGTTTTTTTTTTTCTGACACGTGAAATGAATTCGTTGATTTTTCTGACTACGCGTGAAATTTTTAAAAAATTTCTTATCATTTTGAAATTTCGGGGTTTTCGAAAATTTTTGTAATTTTGAAAAATGAAGGAAAAATCGTGAATTTTGGATATGTTTTCCGTAAAAACGTTGTATATTACAATTACGAAGTTTTCAGGGCATTGAACGAATAGTTTCGCAAATGCAAACCTTTACAAATTTCCGAAAACCGAAATTTCAAAATGATAAGAAAATTTAAAAAAAATTCATGTCCAGTCAGAAAAATCAACGAATTCATTTCACATAACAAAAAAAAAAACATTTCCTAAAAATTTGTTAAATAATGTTTTGTTTATACAATTTATTGATCATTTTTGGGCATTATTATTATTAAAAAGTAATCTTCTTATCGTCTTTATTGTGGTTGAATTTTTTTCCGATTTTTATCTTATCACGAAGTATGCAATATTGTCGACGAAAGTTACTTTTGGTTGGGAAGGTACGTCCGATACATCCTTAATTAAACCGTGTGGCTTGCCGGCCAAGTAATGATGACACGAACACAGAGACCGTTCATTTCCCATAACCCGTGTAAACGGGTTTACTTTACAATCGTCGTATCATCCCCGTCAATCCTCATCGCGGAACCAGCAACGCGCAAATCGATGGAACGGTTTGCGTTTGCGCAAATTCTCACGCGTCGTGCAAAATTTTCAAAATCCGCGACAGTAATCGATATTATATAATACTCGCGAATAGTGCACGGAAAGAATTTTTTTATTAATTTTTTACTGTGAAATCACGGTAAAAATTACATTTAAAATTTTTACGTGGGGACAATGTGTACCAAAAAGTATAAAATTGTTTATATTTAGGTAAAATTTATTGATTTTTTTCGGTAAAAATTCTTGAAAATATTTCAAATTTACGTCACCTGACAGTAAATTCTGACTTATTTCCATGAAAATTTACCTTTTATTTCCTGAATTTTGGAAAATTATGGGCTCGTCCGCCCGTTACTGTGTGATTTAACAGTAAAAATTAATAAAAAAATTCTTTCCGTGCGCGTACCGAAAAACAAACGAGCAAATGCATCTTTTTCGAATTCTCCGAAAGCAAAGCCAAAATTCCAAATTGCACTCATCAAAATACATTTCATAAATTTATATAACTTTACGCATTGAAAATTTATCATTAAAATTTAAGAATAACTTTTTTTAAGTTGCTTTTTCCTTCTTAAATTTCAATCGATATTCGATCGATCAATCGTCAGATCGGTTTCAACGGGGGGGGGCAGTCGTGTATCACGGGGTGTTTGTATTCGTAACGAAGAGGTTGCGATGAGAAGATATATTATTAAAATGTGAGAAATAAAAGTGTAAATTGAATTGTGTTTTTTTTTTTTTTTTCTAATTTTGCTTCAATGTAAGTAAAGTCCAAGACTCACCCCTCGGGCATCCCTGAACAATATGGCCGCGTGAACCGGATCCAAACAGGCGTCCGAAGCTCTGTGCGGTATGGCCGGTGTCCCAAGGGATAATCTTCTCGTTCCCGGATCCAATGAGCCTCTTCTGATAGCTCCTAGATTCCGTTCGAACAAATGTATACCGCTTTAAAATTCAATATGAAAATATAACGAGTGTAAATTTCCAATTGAAATTACACAATTTTTATTGGAAATAGGTTTTTTTTTTTTTTTTTTTTCTTGGCACTTTTATGTATGCATACGCAAACACGTATATATAAGATACGCACACATTCGGTAGCGTCGAGCGTATTTTATCTTTTTGTTCGTTACATTGCCAATGGATCATTCAATTGCCGTGACGTATACACCGATGTACTTGTGGTGACGCATTTCAATGAACGATTCGTTCTTATTCGCCATGTGCATGCATTCACGACATCGAACGAGGCAATAGAAATTTTCGTCGATATTTTATGGTCTTCCTGTCAACTTGATAATACACTCTCTTGAAAACATGATTGTTACGCATTATTGACTCAGAAATTCCCTGACTTTTCCAGGTTTTCCACGCACGTTTTTCAAATATTCCACGGAGATCAGGGTCAAATAAAAAAATGTTAAATATTAAAATAAAAAATTTAAAAAAATAACTGAAATAAAAAAAATAATTTAAGGACTGTAAAGTAAAAAATAAATACATTAAAAGCAAATACCAAACCTGTTCTTCATTATAAATGGAAATTTTTATGTCGGTGCCAATAAATGAAAAAAAAAAAATATAAACACTTATCTACAATAATAATTGAGTAATTGTGGATCGAAAAATCGAATGCAGAAGCGTAGCTTCAGAGCTTTGGAGTAAATTAGTTTTTAGTTTTTGAAATTTTCATTGTTTGGCACTGACGTAACTTTTGTTGTATATAACAAAGGATAATATAAATATTAAAAATATACAAAAATATTTATTTTAATACTTTTCAGTTTTTTTTTTTTTTTTTTGGTTGGTTTCATTTTTCGTAATTCCGGCAAAAAGTAAATTCTGGAAAAAATTCGAGAGAATTTTCTAAATTCCCTGACTTTTTCCTGTTTATTCCAGGAGGAAAGAAATTCCCTGAGTTTTTACGGTTTTTCCTGTTTTCCATACGTATGTTTATATAAGCTGTGTGTGAATATATTCACGTTCGAGTAAAGCATCCCAAAATGGATATATATATATATATATTTTTATTAGAGTGTTTCATTTATAACTTTTTTTTCTCTTCCTGTTCATGGTCTAGAAGTGTACACTTTAACATCCTTTTGCATCCTCACAGAGGAAACTTTGAGTTCGTGAAATTAAAAAAAAAATTGATTTTTTCGACTTTTTTTTTTATATCAGTGTACTTGAAAAATTCGGAAAATCTCAGAAATGATTTATGTCGAAATTCTCTTCGGATTGTGCATTACTAAAATATAGTTATGGGACAGAACAATTATCTTTATACGAGCGCGCGTTGCTGGCCACTGAAAAATTTCACTGTGACAAGAGAAGGCCTCACAAACGTAAACAGCGCGAAACGCGAGATCGGTGAGCTATATTGAAATGCGCTTCCGCAGGAATTTATGCGCATTTGCAACGAGACACCTTATTCTTATCGAACATTATCGCCCATACCTTTTGCGCGCTTATACGAATATCGTGTGTTTTTAGGTGTCTTTAGAAATTTCCAGCAAGAACGTTTACGACTCGCGTTGCGTGACCCTGCCGCCATCGGAGACGCAAACCGATTCGAGGACGTTCTTCATGTTTTATTCGCGATATAATTTTTTTTTTCTTTTTTTTTTTTTTTTTTCAATTTTCATTCGCGCATACGTATTTATATTTATTATTATAACAAAAAAAAAAAACAAAGAAAATCGAAATTTCGGAATTAAAGAAAAATAGAATTTGCCAGCGTTCGTGATCGAGAGATCGGTCAAATTTAATTTTTTTTTTCTCCACTTACGTTCAAAAGTGAAAATTTAAATTTAAATTGTCCAAGGATTAGCGCTCATCTCGAAATTTCAGGCTCTTGTTGCATCAACAAAAATATTTACGTACCAAGGAAAATTGAACTTTGAAAAAATTGACGATTCATCGGCGTCACATTTTGCGATTGCCAGTTTTTTTTTTTCCCCCGGAAATATGATCGAAAAAAAGGATTTTCTTACTTCTGTGATTAACTTACGAGACCTGATTAAAATTTTACATTTTAGCCAAATCTCGACCATTTCCTTCATGCTCTTCGTTGCATCTTTTTTTTTTCTCTTTTTTTTCTTCAATCTGAGTATTTGGCAGCGCGAGACGCGCTGCCGAGTCTCTCACGTTTAAATTCGCTCATTCGACTCGAACAAAACCGACGGTAAAAATATAAATAAATGAAGTTGAACTGCGAATGGATTTTTCGAGACGGCATCATTTACACGCTTCTTTTCGCAAAATTCTCAAGACTGATTCGAGCCAATCCTACCGATGACGTAAACGGCTGTCGCGCCCACGTTTTAACTTCAACACCGACAAAGCACAAGCGACCAAAAGCCCAAGGACGAAAATCTCGCAATTTTATCGAGAATCGCGCGAAAATTGAAAAAAGCGAATTAGAATTTGAGAATTCGCGTAATTACGAATTTTATAAAACTGACCCGGATCGAGCGCGTCTGCGCGTGTGAATGTGTCATCGAATGCTCGAAGCTCGACGTTCGATTAGCGATCGTTTTGGAATAATCAAAATAGAATATCAGGAAAATTATATATATTTATCCGGGTTGTTTGTTAAGCGATGGCCCTCGACGGGGACTCAAAGAGTCGATCATAAAAAATCTCACAGTGAAATTTTAAATTATGTCGCGTGCTCAAATAGACTTGCGACTGAACGTTCAGCGGTTGAGATTTGGTAGAGGTTATATAATGAATACGGCAATCCACAAGTGCGAAAAGAAAATCGATTCATAGCGCAATCGAGTTTAGAATTTTAATTCGCGATCTCGATTGAATTTTACGATTAAGCTTTCAACAATTGGGAAATGAGAAAAGAAAATTTTCACATGAACCTTATCACCGCGCACCGAGATGTCTATAGGGGAAGGTGGGGCGGAAGGGGCAGGTGGGGCTAAACGGGCCACCAAAAAAAAATTGACTTACTCGCATTTTCGCATCAAGGGGGACCGTACGAAAGAGTATGCAACGTGACTTCTCCGACAGTCATCAAAAAATTTTAGGGTGGGGCTAAACGGGCAACTCAAAGAAAAGTGACGCAACGGCATTTTCACGTCGAGGTGAGTGAGATAACACTATATGCAACGTGGTTTCACCGAAAACGATGCAAAACCGAAAGGGTGGGGCAAAATCGCCCACCCCCTTTTGATAAAATAATTATTCCTAGACGGCATATTCCCACCAGTTGAAGAATAGATAACAGAGTGTACGATATAGATATCAACTTTCGTTTCATATGATATACTCCTGTTCGAGCCAACAAGTTGGTGACAGAGAAGAAATCAGAATACCGAATATAAATTAATCAGTTATTATTAATGAGATTCACTAAAATTACATTATCGTGTATATTATCATTTATGCGTATACATATATACATTCATATTATTATAACACCAATCAACGATTGATTACTGGCAGAAGTCGTATAATTTTATCTTTATAATTTTATTTTATTTCGTAATAATCTCATCCATTTAATCCAAATACTTTTTTTTCAATTTCAATTCTCTTTGTCTTTCATCCACTCTATAGTTTATGTTAATATTCGGAAGTTTCGATTGATTTTTTATATGTTAAAATATTTTTTGTTGTTTATTTATCTGGTTGATTTTCATCAATTTATTTGAGTTTCAGTAATTCGGTCGACTCACGTTAATTCCAGTAGACGGAAAAGAAATGTCAATCAAACGGACATGCCAGTAAGCAATTTTTCCAGGGTGGGCGATTTTGCCCCACCCTTTCGGTTTTACATCGTTTTCGGTGAAACCACGTTGCATATAGTGTTATCTCACTCGCCTCGACGTGAAAATGCCGTTGCGTCACTTTTCTTTGAGTTGCCCGTTTAGCCCCACCCTAAAATTTTTTGATGACTGTCGGAGAAGTCACGTTGCATACCGTTTCGTACGGTCCCCCTTGATGCGAAAATGCGAGTAAGTCAATTTTTTTTTTGGTGGCCCGTTTAGCCCCACCTGCCCATTCCGCCCCACCTGCCCATTCCGCCCCACCTTCCCCTACTTATTACGTGACTTAAAAAAAAAAATAAGTAACGAATAATTTGGATTCCGCAATAACACCACCGTGGTATATAGAGTCAAATTTATATACGATATGTAAAGAGTAAAAAATAAATCTGATGGATCCAACACTATATGCGAGTGGAGTATTATTGAAATTTCGTATTATTGAGTATTACTGAAAAAACAAAAAATGGGGATTTTCACGTAAAAAGTGAAGAATCAATCGACGAAAGGTTCACAAAATTTCTCAATATTTTTTTCGCAAGCTCTCCATGCAATATCGGACAAATTTTATAAAATAATTATTTTTCGAAGATTTATTGCGTGAAAGCTCCAAAAAAAAAATGATAGAATTATCGATTAATTGCGATGAACAATTCGAAAAATCATTGAATCGAAGTGTATCGATATTTGTAATTATTATTAGGCCAGCGAAACAATTTTATTTTCTCCTTGAATTGACTCGACCATACCTAAAGAATGAATGACCATATACGAGAGACTGCAGTAAAGTGGAGTAAAGATACGTGAGCTTTGTATATATATATATATATACATTATATATTATATATACAAGGATATTGCGCCGGTAAGCAAACTCGTGTCAAGGCGACGTTAAATAGAGAAGGAAGAGGTTAATCAAAGACCACTGGCCTCCCGTATACGAATTTGCATTTAATATTGAGGAGATTAAAGCGCGATTGGTCATGAGCGCCAGGACGAAAATAGCGTGTGATATATCGGCACGCGAGAACGCGAAAACGTTATTAATTTGGTACTTTGCGCGGATATATCGCGCAATTCGAAAAAAAAAAAAAAAACAAACTCTCCGAGCTCTTATTCCCATTTCAATGTTGCAACAAACAAGAATCATTGCAGAAGATGCGCGTATATTGTAGCGATATAAGCCGACTTGATTTTCGTGGTGGATTTTTGGCAAGTGCATCCGGTTATAAATGCCGTTTGTGTAATTCAAACCGGCGCAGCTAGAGGCTATTATACAGAGGAAACGTAACGTCAGCGGGAGCGATCACGCGTTTGCCAAAGACGAGTCACAAACAGGAGAGCATATATTGGAAGAGCCGCGGGAAAAGCACGTGCCGACACTGATTGCAGAATCGCGTTTTAGCTTTTGCGCACTAACGCCCCTGCGTGTCTCTTCAAATATAAATGAGGATAAATGTATTCATCTTGAAAATTGGAGATCACGACTAGGGGGGGGGGGGGACTGAACAATCAGTGCTCTAACATTTTTATTATTCATCATTGCCAATCTACCGTTCGCATTGTATGTCGCGCTCCATGTCAACTCGGCTACCCCGTTTTTTTTTTTTCGGTCTCGAAAAAATTATGGACATTTCAAAGGACAATGTATCCATGACATTTCACCAAAATTTCATCTCCCCACTATTTTTTGCTGGTTCTCGAGATAATGATTAATGAATTCTCAATTTTGTAAAAATCATAACTTCGCAACTGCTGATCGGATTTAAGCGATTAAAGAAGAATATTTTTTGCTCTTTTCGAAATAAAAATATGCCGTCATAGGATAAAAGCTCATTAGACAATTTTCGGGATAATTTTTCGATTTTTTGTTTTTTCTTCTACGAAAGGGCCACCCGGAATTTCACTCACTATTTTTTTCCTGATAGAGGGGGACAATACGCAACTCCACAGGATTTTTTAAGATGGAAGAGGGCATCGGTGAAGAGGGGAAAAATTGTTTTTTTGTCAATTTATCCCGAAAAATGTGTCTGATGAGCTTTTTTAATCGTTCAAATCCGATCAGCAGTTACGAAAAGTTAAGATTTTTAAAAAATTGAGAATTCATTAATCATTAGCTCGAAAAATCGACAATAGTGGTGGGATGAAATTTTAAGCATTTTCGAACATTCATGTATACGAACAGTGTTCACATTATTGCAAATTCAGGACTGAAAAAGTGATCGACATAGCCTTATAAGATACACAGAATCGAGTTGTTATCATTTGAAACCTTTTCTGATCATGATGAATAAGAATATAAGAAATTATCTTGTAGCTATCATTTTCACCAATTGTGGTCACATTTTTACTACTTTTGGTCATCCCGAAGTACCAGTTGTGGCCACCAAGCTTTGAATTTGGATATGAATGAGTTACAAACGAAAAGTGTACAGTTTTAGCCAATCAGTATCGGCAGATTTGAGTTAAAAATAGTTATTTATTTGCGTCGCAAATATATTACCGAAGTGGTATAAGTCTGCTCTATTTGTGGCCATTAGCTGACCGCACAAATAGAACAATCACATTTTGAATGTATTTCGGCCACCACATAACTGTCAAGGATTTTATATTTGCGGCCATATGGTCACAAATAGAACAATCGCGTTTTGAATGCACCACTTTCGGTCATCGCTTATTCTTCAGGTATTTTAGCTGATATGTCAGTTTTTTTTGTGATTGTAAACCGAAAAATGAGCTTTAACTGATAAAATATAAATTTTTGATGAGGCGGAATGACTTTAGATATGAGAAACCGTATGAGTTTTCTTACCTCGGGATCCCTCAACCAAAAAGAAAAACGGGATGACTGAGTTTGTGTGTTTATTTTCTTTACGGTAATATGAATTTCATATCGAAAAATGGCGTGGGATTACGTGCACATTTAGAAAACTTGGACTTTCGCGACATATCACTCCGAATGTAATGTAATGTAATGTAATGGATCATTGACTAAAGTTCTCGTGATCATTCGGCGAGAACATTTCAAGATTACATACTCTTGAAATTATCGCAAGATGAGCATAAAAGAGTATAATCAGGAGTATGAATGAAATTTTTTTTTTCAATCATTGGGGCGCATAATGTAGAGTAAGTATTTTTCATTTTTCGTTAAAAATGACGGGTGCACCTGTTATAGGCAATAAAATTTCACGGATTTTCATATATATAGATATAGCGTAACATGTGTGACGTCATAATGTTATATTTTTCAATTTGATATATTAACGGCAATTTTGATTCAAATAAAAAAATAAAAAATACGTACTAAATATTTTTTCCTAAACTACACTGAAAAAAATGGTTCGGGATTTACAATAATACTGTTATTGTTGGCCAGTTATAGGTATACTGGTGAAAAAATATTGCCCACACAGAAAATGCAGTAGCCCTTTTAGAAAATCCCGATTGCCGTAAAGTTCATACAAATATGACTAGTGAAGTATTTCTAATTCAACAATAATATCGCTGGTGAAGGCAAAGCAGTTTTGTCTACGGCGCCTATACTGCGCCTTTGTGGACGACACTCAATCGTCTGGCTAGCTTAGTCATTATAAATAGCTGGAAATTTATCGTTTTTGTAAATCAGCCATACTAACATAGCTCGCGAAACTACACTGTATTGTTCAAACAGCTGTAGTAGCTGATTTTTACATGCCTAGCTATTTCAACCATATAGTATGGCTGCGAGAATAACGTTGTGACACATAGCTATACTAATATGGCTCGCGCAACTATACTACGTTTTTGGAACACCTACAGTAATCTGTTAACGCGTGGTGTCTATGCCTCTGCCTCGCGCGAAAACGAGACCTCGCTACGCAAAATTTGATAATGAACGAGTTTGTGAAGAAGAAACTGAACGAACGGAATCTTGATGAGCTTATACCAACATTTGAAGGTAAGTCTGTTCTCACTTATCTACGGAATATGTAAAAAAGGACTATTTTTCCTGTTATATAAACGCCAATCGTATAACAAGCGAATTTTTGTTGGTTAGGTCAACTGTCATTTTCCTGCAAGGAGAGTATCATATGTCTCCGGGCCATGGATTCTCTCAAACTTCCAGGTGTGTTTCATTAGCTCTAAAAATCAAGTCTCTTTTGCAAAATATTTATGTATGAATATCATTATCGATAACAGATGATTAAAATAAATATTCATGATTATGAAACATATTGGCTGAATTTTTACTGTGACCCGAATATCCCCTACTATATATACCTACCTATACGAGTATAGGTAGGTACAATATCCTGTAATTTATCTATATAAAATGAATTTATAATTCAGCCATATTCTTTTGGTAGTATGGCTGGTACGTCTACCTCGTATGCTAGCGTTTATGAAACAGCTCTACCAGTATTGTTGGTATACAAATAATTCTGCCTACACTGACAAAACTGCTATCCACGAAACAACATTGTATATGCTTGCTTCGGCTATACTAGTATGGCTGGTGTTCGTCTACCTCGTATGCTAGCGTTTATAAGACAGCTATACTAGTATGGTTGGCATACGCATAACTCGTGATGGTGAACTCAACCATACTATGGTATTGCTGAAATAGAGATACTTGTCAGATTCGCGGAGCTATTGGGTATATGTCTGTCATGACATAGTGGTATGCTTACGCCAACGATATTGTGTCAGTCATATTTGTATGGCTTTATTACCTAGATGGTATGGCAGTAGCGTATTTTCCCATATAATATGACTGAAGCAATAATAATTATGGCTCGAATCGGGAAACTTTTTTTTCAGTGTAGCAGATTTTGAAATAAAAAAGAAATTCATTTGTACTCCCAATACTCCCAATCATTGATAGCGGTTGCCCTATAATCATCAATTTATAGGAAAAAAAAAAAACAGAAAAAGAAGACACGGTTCACACGAGTTGTGTTAATTTTGAATCCAAGCTTTGGATCGATCTTTAAACAATAGAGATGAAGATATCCAAGGGATCGAAGGCTCCGCGAGCAACTTGGAGAAAAAAAAAAAAAAAAAAAAAAGCTTTCGCATCTTTTACCTTGCTGCAAGATGCTTTCGTAGATTCTGTAAGTGGTCTCGCAGTCGGGCTCGAGGACCGGTGGTTTCGCCGCACCATCCAAGCTCTGGCTTCTGTTACGAAATTCCTCCTCTTTCTCAAACGGCGTTTCCTGACACTCGCTCTGTCGTCTGATGTGCCCGAGCCTTCTCCCAAAGTATCTTATCATTTCTTGAATGCTGTGATGATGATGATGATGATGATGATGCTGCTGTTTGTCCGGCTCGCCGGTTGGACTAGTCGATATCGGCGATGCAGCCCCACTGCACGTACCAGGCAACGAGTGCTGCTGGATAATTTTGTGAGGATGGAGGTGCTGTTGTTGCTGCTGCTGTTGTTGTTGTTGTTGTTGTTGATGATGATGGTAATGTTGATGATGATAATGATGATTGGGATAATAATGATGATTCGTCGAATGATTAAACGACTGAAGCGGATAATGATAATTTCCGGATGACAGGTGACTTCCATTACCCTGAATGGTGTGATAAACCGATTGATTCGAGGACTGATTGAGCGGATTTAGGGATCCATAATTCGACGAGGAGGAGGAGCCATGACTCGAGCCATAGGACATCGATGATTCGTACGAATAAGTCGAGCTAACCGAACCACGGGATGCTTGACGATCGTTGAGATACAATCTGCCCTCGTTGCTCGTATTTTGCATACCCGCAAGCTCGGCAATTAATTTTACGTCAGCGTTGCAAGCTTTGATCTTGCTCGCTTCGTTAGTCGGGCTTTTCGCCTCGTGACTGTGCGAGCTCGTGCCATGATTCGACAAAAGATGAGTTATACCGTGCATTTTGGATCTTGCCAGCGGAATAAATTTCAAACTCGAGCTTTTTCGCCTCTTTCGTTTTGCGAATTTACAATTTCTGTTATACTCGATTATTCTAGCGGAATGGAAAAAAAAAAAAAGAAAAATATTCACCGCGCGTTTGTCTCTTAGTCGTCGATCTTTTTACTTGTTGTTTTTTTTTTTTACCGTAGTTGTCGTTTCTTTAAAATAATATTTAATACACTATGCGTCTGTCACTTTTGGTGTGTAGAATATGGTCTGAAATTTGAGAAGATGGAAAACTTTGCAGTGACGATGGTATTTTCGAATATACATCGACTGCTTTCGATACTTGCTGGAATGTTTCACTGCTGGATTCTCCGAGAAGTTGTTCGGAGGATTCGGGGGAGATATAAGATAGAAAGGAGGCTCGAACCCTCAATCGTGTTCGCTTATATATATATCTTTTTCGTCTCGGAAAAAAAAAAAAAAAATCTAATCAGTTTTTTCCTTTAGAGATTATGTTGTCAAAAACATTTTTTCCCTTGAGGAGTCAGGTCTAGTTAGAACGTTAAAAAAAAGGCCTTTTTCCGATTTTTTTTTTTGGCCAAACGACAAAATAATTCGTAACGACAGTTTTTCCATATGAAAGATATATATTTAAAGTAGGCATTACAATTTTTTCAAAGAAAAATATTTAAAAATAAGCCGGTAGGAGGCAATGGACGAGACCATATGTTTTCGAAGTCGGTGATCACTGTAACTCGAGAACGGCTTTACCGATCGGTTTGAAATTTGTCTCACTTATTCTATACATATAGTTGTCCTCCGGATGAACGAAGGATTTTTTTTTTTGGACAATTATTTTTTTTTTTTAATAGCCAAAAATGTGAGTGAAATTTTGGTCACAACAACACTTTTGACTTTCAACTTCCGCCATTTTGTGAAAAATTGAAATCTTTCAAAACCCTTCGTTCATCCGGAATATTGTATCATTAACTAAAGTTCTCTCCCTCTTTTGTTGGTTTCAGATGATCCATTGGAGCGCGAGAGTGATCACCGCAACACCCTTTTTTTTTTTTTTGCAGACGTCTCGCCCGTTGCCTCCTACCGGCTTATTTTTAAATATTTTTTTTTGAAAAAATTGTAATGGCTACTTTAAATATATATCTTTCATATGGAAAAACTGTTGTTATAAATTATTTTGTCGTTTGGCCAAAAAAAATTCGGAAAAAAAGCCTTTTTTTTTTGGACGTTCCAACTGGGTCTCCCTCCTTAAACTGTCCCTGAATGATCGTTTGTTTTTCCAACTTTTTGAACACTTTTGGCTTCTGAAGTTTTCTTGAGTTATCCTGACGACTTTATATAGGGAAGAAGATGCTAAATACGATTGGATTTCACCTCAACTAAATTCAGGGACACTCCGTCACGATGATCAAGATTAATCATCAATTATGTATGTACTCTGCCTGTGAAGCGAATTTACTTCCAAGTCACATTCTGCATCGTAATCGATTACGTTCGCGCGACATAAATCCAACTTTTAAATGAGCCATTTAGAACTTTGTTGGGACACAGTTTTACCGTGATTGTACAGCGGGAGTTTTGACGCCTATCGCATATTCTCATACGGAACTTTTGCAAAGTATACACACATCGGTCGAATCGTACACGCAGTCAACTTTAAGGTAGTTGTGTCGCGACCCGCGACGGGGAATAAGCGGAAACGATGGTGCGGCGGTGCGCGGTGAGCGGAGCACGCATATAACAAGAGAGAGTCTGACCGTTCATGCCCTATACCCGTAGATAGCGGGTAACTTTGATTAATTATTCCCGAAAAACTAAACGGTAGATCATTCCGATTTTTTTTATCATCAATCCTGAAACATCCTTCTACCATATGCTAATTTTTTGTAAAAATCTATAGAACGGTTTTCGTACTAAAATTAGCAATATGCGGTTTCTATATACTTAACATGGGGAACGCGTGTGAAAAGTTCCAACTTTGAGGGCGATTATTTCGCGTTCCAGACGGGAGAAAAATCTGAAATAATTTGTCCACCTAGATTTCACGTTAATGAAACTGTATTCCAAATTTCAGCAAATTCTATAGAAAACTCCCTTTGCGGCACAACTACTTTAAATGCTAACGCACTCGCGAACTTGTCTAACAACGGGAAATAAATATAGCTCCCGCGGTACGACGAGAGTCGAGTTCAATACACAAGTTCGCCTATTTTGAGCGCACGTTATTGCTCATAACGTGTAAAATAATATCCGGAATGGAGAAAAAGTTTGTTCCATACCGCAGTGTGCGCGATTTTACGTGAAAATTCGAAACTCCGAACATCTTCGTAATAATTTGCGGAGCAAGACGAGTGACTGTCCATTTTTTATTTTACTTTTTTAATTTTTCGCACGTAAGGTATATGTTAAATATTTACACGCGCGTATATGTTTGAGGAATTCGAGGCCGAAAATTGGGTGGAACGTGAAATAAAGCTGCGGAAATTCGCTGAAGCGAATCAGTTGAGAATCAGGATTTGGCATTCCAGCTTTGCATTGGAAAGTGCAGAAGAAGCCTGCGCGAAAAGGGTCGTCCTGATTTCCTGGCATTTATTAGGTCGACACCGAGAGACAAGTAATGCTACAGCCTGTGCCTTTTCAGCATCCCCAGTGTAAAGTATATATACTTTACACTTTATATATATATAAGCGACGGTTGTGTATATATATATATATATATGTAAGCGGCGGTGAGAACTGATAAAACTGCATGGAACGTATATCGATCAGGTGGAGCTTCATACCCGACACTGCATTGTTCACTAACCAGTATATAGAGGTCACTGGCAAACAGCTCTCTCAATATGACAAAACATTTCAATCTTTCACACACCCCGATACTTTTCCCTGCGAAAAATCTCGATTTTTCATCTCTGGAATTCAGACTATCGATCTATGACAGTCTGACAATTGGATGGGCGAAATTCGAATGAAATTTTTACAAAATAACGTTCTTCAAATTCAATCGTCGTTTTCTTATACGCATACATATGAAAACATTCTAAAAGATGACTTGGCTCTCGTGTACTGTTTCTCCTTTTTTTTTCCTTTTTTATTTCATCGTCAGTAAGCATCGAGCTTACTTCCTCGGCCGGATTGTTTCAGCCCAGAGGGTTTTTATATTTCATCGCTTTGTCGGATACCAAAGCGAAAATATGAAACGTTATACAACGATGATTAATGATATTCAATGATCGATCGTATTCTTCACGAAAACGTGAAGACTTAATCAGAATTGCTTGACTAATAGGGACAATAAAATTCAGTCGAGATAACAAAAAAAATCGTTGCTATGCGAAAACTAATCCGGATATGGTAATGTTCGAAGCAAAAAATTAATTTTTCGAAGAAACCAATTCTCGTTGGTTGATTCCGGTTAATAAGTTCGGTTGTGAGCTACGATCAATCGATTTTATGGAATATGTTTATGGAATATGGAATTTATTCCGAGTGGGACAGAAAGGTGGACGATGCCCTTAAAATTTCATGCTGATTCGAATAGTTAGCCTTGATCAATAAAGAAACTTATATGTGCTCACTATTTCCTCTGAATTGACTAAAAACGATCGAGGGACAAGAATACATAACGAAAAGACAAAACCGAGGGAATAATCGATGAAATATACTCGAAGAAGCCTTCGTCTGGTCTATTCGGGGTGCCTCTCTGTTACTTGGAGCACTTTTGAGATGACCCAAAAAAAAAAAATTTCCTGTCACACGAGACGGAGATACGGTAAAAATAAATCTAATGACTGTTAGCAAACAAAAGGGCGTGGATCGTACGATTTAGCACCTAAAGTGATTTGCCTTACGTCCTTTTGTTTGCTCCCGATCAATATGTATATATATAGCTACCCGCTGATGGTGCTTCAACTCTAAAAGTTACCTCGCTTCATATAGGTCAATGACTCTTTCACTCTGATTGAAGTGTAGCAAATTATAGAAGAGATTCACTCTGAATACTGATTGTGTTTATTTGGTCTCGTGAAAGATATGTAACATCGCGTCTTGTCTATGAAGAAGACGTGAAACGAAAATTATAATTGGTACTTTTCAGCGATACGTTAATTAAAAGTGCTCCATGAAAAAAAAACAACAATTAGCCAAAAATTCAAGTGTTTTAGAGTTCCCGGTTCTTCGTTAAATCAATGAATATATTTATGTTTGAAAGACACATTGTAATTCAAGCAATTTATTTTACTCTATAAAACACGATATAATCTTCCAAAAAGTTTCCTCGGATTCTTAATAAGTATAAAGATGAATCGATGTTAAAGAAAAAGATCGAATTTTTTATTCAATTAGAAAATTGCCATTTAAGAAAATTTCAATATTTTATCTGCACAAGAGCATCGCAAAAATGATTATGTCACAAAATAATTAACGATAAAACGCAGCATAACGTTTTTTTTTTTAATCACGCAAGAATAACTCACAACAATTATTCTTTTATGATGAATTTTAATGATGTTTGTTTTCCCGAATAATTACTCGATTTTTGTAAAAATAATGTCATGCATGATATATATGTTCGGGTTGACCAAAGATTTAAGTTATATTTGAAATCTTTATGAGATCTCCGTGACCGTCGATTTATAGTTCGAGTATAAGAAAACTTTTTCTACCTCCCCCGGTCCAAGAGTGAAATAAATCTCTCGTAATAAATTGCTAAATCGGATTATTTTTTTTTTTCAATTCTTTTACGTTTCACGAGCACGAAAAGTTCCGTTCTCACGACCGGAAGCGTACGCATATATAATCAACGAAAAAGACTTGGCAAGCGAAATTGAAAACGACGAACGCGACGAGGACTCGCGATATTACACGCGTATATCGTATATCACAGATGCTCTAGACATTCCTTTTCTAATCCGAGTTCTCATTACTATTTTTCTCGATCATCTCTTGCGTTCATGGTCGATCCTTACGGAGCTCCAACTACTAAGACATATTGTTACTCTATACCGAGTGTCTTTGATTATCAGCGAGAAGTGCTCGAGAAACCAAGATACGAAACGATTTAGTCAGAAGAATACTTTGCGTGACGTCTTCGTTTTCATTTCACGAAAGCTCCGCTGGCTTAGAGATTAAGCTGGCATTGCCATTGTATATACATTTGATAATTTAACACGAATTATTAGGTGGGCCATAAAAAAAAAAATGAAGGATAAATGAAAAATTGCTTTTGATGGACGAACGAGGATACAAATCAGGAATTTCCGCTATGAATTCTAACAAAAATTCTCCATTTTATCTTATTTCATGATTCAGAGTTCAGAGTGTCTGGATATTGAATCAATATGTTTCATCAAATTTTTACAATGCCCTGAGTATGCGATCTGTAAATTCGTTCTTGAAATCTCTAAGCCGAAAAAAAAACCTGCGAAATAATTTATCCGAGTTATCGAGCGTTTGATGGGAGATTCGAGAAAAACTGCGGTTGTTCAACTTGCACGAGCAATTAATAACTGCCACTTTGAGGAATGAGCCAAGTCAGTCTTTTCTCATCTGACGATGACACATTACAGTATCGTCATTAAAAAAAATCCTCTACGAAAAAAAAGAATCTTTCTAGTGTTTTTTTTGTTTTTTTCAATTTTGTAATTCAAGATGTAGTTTAATTTCGATTATTTTTTCCATCCAAATTTCGGCCAATAAAATTGCACCATTCGACGTCACGTGGTACAACCTATACACGGTTTCAAACTCATTATTTTTCTGATAATTTTCTCTCTTATAGTTGCTATATGAAAAAAAAAAACAAAAAATCTCCCAAACGAGTCAATCCCGTGTCAGAACTGACGGATTGAATTTTATTGTGACAATTGAAGGATCTCAATCAAATAATGAGTAGATTCGGAGTTAATTCCTTGGAAATCATTGATGAGAAAGCGAAGGGAAATGTTGAATTAATCCCAAATTGAATTGTATAACTATTAATTGTGTGATGTCTCATGGTGCAATTCCATTGGCCGAAATTTGGATGTAAAAAATAATCCTCCGAATACCACGCGAGCTTTAAAATTATCGGGAGATTATAAACTTGACTCGTTCGTTTGTTTGCAGGGAACCTGATCGGGAAATATCCGATAATTTTGAAGCTCTTGCGGTATTCTATATACGATAAAATATTATTTCCCCAAGGCTGATAAATTTTTATTCGTCAAACATTTTCATTGACAGAGGTTGTCTCGTGAATTGATTTATAGTTTTTTTTTCTCTCGTTTTATCCCCGATCAAACGGGACGCGTATATCGAGCTAGTTTTTCGGGATTGGAATTCACGAATCCGTGACTCATGAGGCAACGCATATATATATATATATAGGCTCATCAGGGTGCCTTTTATGGTTTATTTTACACAGTCAGACGGGCAACCACGCACGAGAACGGCGAGCTGTGCAGGTTATAGACGGTTATGTAGACGGTAAACCGGTATATGTATAATTGACACGAGCTCGACTATTATTATACGCGGGCGGCTTGCTGAGTGATATTGCGTCGTGTGTGCTCTACAACGGAATAAAGTTGTCAATTTTTTCGCGTGTAAATTTTCACGTTACGAGTGAAATGAATTCGATAAGACGGCCATTAAAATAATAATAATAATAATAATATTAATTCGTTAAAAATCGATTTCCAGTTAGTTTCGGAACGGAAGAATTATATCGCGTGAAAATCTTTTTTGCACTCGCAGACACACACAGCGGGGCGAACAAGTCGAAAATTGAATAGGCACACAATCGAATAATCGAAGATTGGACTCGGGAAATCCATTCAACGGAAGCCGCCGCGGTAATTCAATATCCGGTAAAATGAGAGTTTTCGACGATTTTTCTCATATACGTGTCCTCTGATAAAATTCACTCGCATACATCGAATTAACGAGAAATATATTTTACGACGATTCGCAAAATTTAAATGGGAACAGCTGCGAGAATTTGAAAAAAAAAAAAGAAAGACTAAAAAAAAAAAAGAAAAATGAGCACTCAAGTGCGATCGAAGAGTCTATATAGAAGCGCGAGTGAGCGCGGGTGTCAACGATTCGATAATACGAATTATAAATGGATGATTATTATTCGTGGCACGATATTCATCGACGATTAAAATACCGAGCTTTCCTCGCGAAGGACATTCGTTTATTGCACATGCAAATAAACCAATGTGCTCACGTTTCGCCTCTAATGCTCCAAGTATATAAAGGGTGGGCCAAAACAAAAAAAAACCGGACCGATTTGAAGCGTGAATAAAATCCAAACGCGTCGACCGATTTTCAAAAACTTTTTTTGGCTCGAAAGTTAAAGAATGGATCTTTCGTTTCGCGTTTGAAAATCCGAAAAATCTTCATTCCTCGCCGAGGTACGCACCATTGAAAAGAAAGGTTTTGAAAAAGTCGCCGGGAGGTTAAAAAAAAAAACAAATTAATATTAAAAAACGTTCAGCTTAATTTCCATCTTCAATTGTGATTTGAAGACTAATTTATTTTGGTTCAATTAATGAGAAATAATTTACAAATTTTGTCTCAAGGAGGTACGATCACAACTGTGGGCGGGGAATAAGCGGAACGTATGAAACGATAAGAGAGAGTCGGAGTTCTGACTATTTTCAACCGGAAATTGAAACTTTTTCATGATGTAGCGCTTGAATTGCACGGTGAAGAGTAATTTTTCAATTTTTTACAATATCTATTATATCTGATCTATCGAATTTCAGTTTTACAACGGGTGTAGTTGGATACGTGAGCAGCAAAACCGTGATCATCGCACTTCCGGTTGACCGTCTTCATAAGACGACGTAACTCAAACTGCTCGACTTTGCAATTTTATTACGAAAAAAACTAAACGATCAATATAGCTCAAATTTGGGCAATAGGCGCATAAAGTATTCGTCAAAAAAGTATAAAAATTTCAATTCCGAAAGTTGAATTCGTAGTAATTATCGTACCTCCTTGATCTTCTTGTTTTTTATATTTCAAAATTTCATAACGATTCGTAATGAATATCTCAATTAGTACCAAACCCGTAATAAAAATCTTAATAAATTTACTAGTACTCCTTTGGGTCCATGTAATTTTTTCTAAAAGTTTATTTTGTTATTTACAACTTCAATTTAATAAAATAAAATATTTATTTAGACATTAGTCTTGAAAAAAAATGGGAAATTACTGTGCCCTATAAAGAACCCACCTTGACGACGGAGGGTTAGAAAAGTTGGAAAAATAGAAAATTACTTTATACTCGTTTTGAATCGTGCGAGCTGAGCCTTTCATATTTTGGACGCAGACATGTCCGGATATATCTGGCAATGAGGGTTAAATGGTCCGTTAATAGGTCAACGGAGCACCGGCATGAACAGGAAAAAAAAAAAAAACGGAAGCGCGAGAATGATATTTATACCGGAAATCGCTAATAGACCCGTGGATTTTATACGTTTTATATATACTAAAAAATTCGCGGACGAGTAAACTTGTTTTTCGTAAAAGAATAAAAAACTTTGATTTGTTTTACTAACTCCTAGTTTGATAAATAAATATTTGTTTATACATAGAAGACACAGGGAAGAAAGCAACTTTGTGTCTGATCTGGACAAAAATTTGTTGGGGAAAAACTGCAATTTACCGCGATCAATAAATTAAATTTTACTGGAATAATGTTTTTTTTTTTTTTTCTAAAAGAAATTTCGAATCAATCGTCTAATTCAATGCGAAAGATAAAACGATCGAGTGATGAAAACGGATGCACTCTCGTAATAATGAGAGCATAATATCCGGATGAACTTTGTTGAAAAAAAAAAAAAAAATTTTCTATCGCTATTTTGCATGGCGAATGATATAACGTGAAAACAAAAGTTTCTACTGTATGCCATTGCCATCGTGTCCTATCGATTATTTACGAACCCTTTTACGCCTGTGCAAACGTGCTGGGGTTCCGCCCTCAATCATCAAGGTCAAACGAACGCGACCAAGGGCCGTATCAGTATTATAATGCAGGGTGACCTTGTCCTTGGACCGACAGATGATACAGACCTTCGTAACAAAACGAGCCTTGTCACGGAGGTGAAAAATAAATGTTCGAATCATTCGATTCGATGAGAGAATTTTCGGCTACTTTGCAAGGGGATGGGAAAAAATAAACCAGAGCGAAGATGTATGAAAGATGCCGAGAGAGGCTTGATTTTTCACGGAAAAAATGACGAAATTTTATCGACAAATTGGAAAGAAAAAAAAAGTCTTTATCAATGTTTAAAAATATTTTTTTTTCTTCTTTTGCCAAACGAGAATTCGTTGATTATGTTTTTTTCTAAATACACAAGAATCCCTTTGGAATTTCCTCGATCTCTTTTGAAAATTTACGAGTGTAATGTGAAACCTTTCGGTGTAAAAAAAAAAATATCGAATATTCGTGACTTTTCAGCAATTTCTTCGAATAAAGAAAATTAACAAATAAGGAAGAGAAATTTTTCGAAAAAAATTCAAAACTGTCTTTTCCGCGGGGAATTATACGACAGAGGGAAAAATTAATAAGCTGTGGCGTTTGGGAGATTCTACTTGAATGATAAACAAAAATACGTTAGGGTGCGGTAGGCAGGATCAACGTGTCGTTCCAGGGTCAATTTTTTCAGTATAAATCTTTTCTTGCTGATTTTTTTTTTTTTCAATTTTATTTTATCTTTTTTTTTTTTCAAAGCCTCTAATCGAGTAGGTTGTTGTATGAATTTTTGGGAAAAAAAAAGGTTTCACACGAATGTCGGAATATTGCGCAGTTCGGAGTTTCCAACACATAACAGCTTAGAACTACGAGGGAGGGTTAATTTTTCGTGGGTCCGCGGGACGCGTTGATTTCGCGAATAGCGCGCACGCGCCTCAGGCATCTGATGATGCAGTGACGTGAATATATATTGGACGTGGTTGGGTACAAATTTATTTGATTTTTTTTTTTTTTTAAATTTAATTGTCAAGTCCTCGCGTAATTCAATTGCCAATGACCCATATGGTTTTCCTTGTTTTTTTTTTTTTTTTTTTTCATCGGGAGAGATAATATAATTGTGAAACGGCGAAGGAAACTCCGTACGACGAAAATGTACAATGAAGAGCTAATTATTGTATGGTAAAATTTCTACTTGCAGCAATGTTTCCCGTGCTGAAACGAAAGCAAGCATAAAATCTTAAGTGCTACCATCTCGTAGGAAATTTTAACGATGAAATTCAGTATTTGAAGAATTTTAATGATTATTTTTTCCATCAAAATTCCAGCCAATAGAATTGCACCATTCGACGTCACGTGGTACAACCTGTACACGGTTTCAAACTGATGATTTTTCTGATAATTTTCTCTCTTAGTTGCTGCATGAAAAAAACAAAAGATCTCCCCAATCGAGTCAACCCCGTGTCAGAACTGACGGATTGAATTTTATTGTGTCAATTGAGGGAACTCAATCAAATAATGAGTAAATTCGGAGTTAATTCTTTGAAAACCATTGATGAGAAAGTGAAGGGAAATGTTGAATTAATCCCAAATTGAATTGTATAACTATTAATTGTGTGATGTCTCATGGTGCAACTCCGTTGGCCGAAATTTGGATTTAAAAAATAATCCTCCGAATACGCCGCGAGCTTCAAAATTATCGGGATATTTCCCCTCAAGGTTCCCTGCTTGCAAACGAACTCGTTAAGTTTTTCAGAAAGAACTTAACTCGTTCGTTTTTTTGCAAGGAACCTATCGGGAAATATCCGATAATTTTGAAGCTCGCGTGGTATTATATACGATAATTTTTGATAACTTGACTGGTAATTTTTCATGTTGCCTATATATAAAAAAAAACAAAAGATTTCCCAATCCATTCGACCCTTCATCGAATCTGACAGTTTGAATTTCATTGTGTCAATTGAAAAGTTTTGATAAAAAATGAGTAGATCCGGGAATTTTTTGAATATGAATTAAATTATATTTCTGTGACTTTTAGATTTTGAATTTTTAATTGTGGATCTTGTCTCGTGGTGCAGTTCTATTGGCCGAAATTCGAATGGAAAAATAATCCCCCGAATACCAGTCGAGCTTAAAAATTAATCGGGTATTTCCCTCAAGGTTCGAAAACTTGACTCCTTCATTTGTTTGCAAAGAACCTATCGAGAAATAGCCGATAATTTTGAAGCTCTTGTGGCATTAAATGTTATAAAATTTGACTGTCTAGGTAATTTTCATTGCCTTAAATCCAGTGCCCTATCATTACCTTCATTCATTCATTCAGCCATTAATTAAATTAAATCATTATCTTAAATTCAGTGCCTTGAATCGAATAGGGTCCTCGCTACATTGAAATGCTTTTTTTTTTTTAATTTATTTTCCTCATAACTCGTTCATCATTGATTATAAAAAAAAAAAAAAATTATCTACGGAATTTGTATAATCGTATATTTTTACCCTTTACTATGTACTGCAAATGATTTTATTTTTCCAGTGCGTTGCATGAAAAACGAAAATTCACCATAACTGAATGTAGCGAACGAGTGCGGAGATCGCTGTGTACTTTCACGCTACTTGATATACACTACCGTTCATAAGTATGGAAACACTCGCCCCAGATCCGAGCCACACAAGAAGTTGTATCGCTCTTTGAAAAATGAAGACATCTCAATTTCCCAAGCGGCGTTCTAAAAAGGACATATTTAGCTTCATTTACCTTTTTTGGAAAAATTTTTGCGATTTTTTTTGAGCCCGGTACGCACTTTGAAAGATGGTTATTTTTTGGCTTTTTTTGGAGGGTGGAAATTTTCTCGCATATTTTGTAAAAAAAAATTTTCAACTTTTTTTCCGTGAAAAACTTGAAGCGGGGAGTACAACCTTCAATTTCATTTTTTGGAAAAATTTTTACGATTTTTTTTCGCAAAGATATTCAACTTTTTGCAAAAAACGACCATATTTATAAGGGATAGTCTCACTCTGGAACTACTGGGTTTTCATAAAATTACTAAGAGGGTAAAAAGTTGCATACAATCATTTTGGATGTATCACATTTTTTTCAGAATTAAAAAAAACAAATTCGAAAAAAAAAAATTAAAAACATTTTTTTTGAAAATTTTTTCTTAAATCAACGAAATATTTTTTTTATCGTGAAAAATCGGGTCTCTTATCTCATCGACACGGCTTTTTCATCGAAAAAGCCACCTTTCGCTGCGATTACAGCTTTGACGAGACGTGGCATCCGCTCGATCAATTTGTCCATTTGACCCTGCTCCAAACTGGCCCAAGGTGGCTTTTTCGATGAAAAACCCGTGTCGATGAGGTAAGAGACCCGATTTTTCACGATAAAAAAAAATATTTCGTTGATTTAAGAAAAAATTTTCAAAAAAAAAATGTTTTTAATTTTTGAAAAAAAAATTTTTTTTCGAATTTGTTTTTTTAATTCTGAAAAAAATGTGATACATCGAAAATGATTGTATGCAACTTTTTAACCTCTTAGTAATTTTTCGAAAACCCAGTAGTTTCAGAGTGAGACTATCCCTTATAAATATGGTCGTTTTTTGCAAAAAGTTGAATATCATTGCGAAAAAAAATCGTAAAAATTTTTCCAAAAAATGAGATTGAAGGTTGTACTCCCCGCTTCAAGTTTTTCACGGAAAAAAAAGTTGAAAACTTTTTTTTACAAAATATGCGGGAAAATTTCCACCCTCCAAAAAAAGCCAAAAAATGACCATCTTTCAAAGTGCGTACCGGGCTCAAAAAAAATCGCAAAAATTTTTCCAAAAAAGGTAAATGAAGCTAAATATGTCCTCTTTAGAACGCCGCTTAGGAAATTGAGATATGATCATTTTTCAAAGAGCGATACAACTTCTTGTGTGGCTCGGATCTGGGGCGAGTGTTTCCATACTTACGAACGGTAGTGTACTCGTTACATTCAATTTTTATGATTTTTGTTCGTGCAATGCACTGGAAAAATAATTATTTACATTACGAATTAACTCGAGGTGTCACAGTAGTTTCTCGCATTAATCTGAGGTGTAATACTTTTCGACTCACGTACCGATATACGATTAAAAATATACCCCAGGTGAATTTGATAAAATAATTAATAACAGACAAGCTAAGAAATGAAAAATAAGCTAAAATGATTTTATTCGATGTATATATAGCGAGGAACAATGCCTGCACATCTCTGAATCACAGTCAGTGATTCGTCGAAGCCGAGAAGAATTTTCAGCGTGAATGCAATAATTCTGTATTATAAGCTCCACATCTTTCAATCTACCGCGTCTATAGTAAATCTATAGTAATAGCAAATTTAACTCGTTGCACTGGTGCGCACTGAGTGCAGTTTCATCCTTTTCTACCAGCATACGCTTTGGAAAGAGATGAAAATACACTCGGTGAGCACCAGTGCAACGAGTTAAATTCGCTCTGAGTAGCCGATGGTTCTTGGCATTTATGCGTATAATCGAGTAAGGTCGTGCGGAATATTGTCGGCAAAGCGAAGGTGAAATGACTGCCTAGCCGATCAAGGATCATCGGGTTCAACACGATGACATTGTATTGATGATTTTAAAACGAGAAATCATCGGTTGCCTCCTTTTCCCAATGTTATTCGATCTTTCGACTTGTTATTAAAGACTGTTTTTATTTAATGTTTTTTTTTTTTTTAAATTTAAATACTCACATTACATTCGCTGTAAAATTTCAGGGGCCTCGGATAAACGAGAGAAATAAAAAAAAAAAAACTGTAACGATACGCCGTGAAAATTGTTCACGGCTGCTGCGAGCTGATGAGACGTTTTGACATCTCGAATAATGAGGGGGGGCCTTGCGATCGTCCAACATTTTTACGTTCACAAAACGAGTCACTAATGATCAAGTAATTAATTTCTCAATTTCTCAATTTAGGGAAATATTTTTTTTTTTTTTTTTTCTACAATCATTGAGAGAACACAAATTTCGTAATATTCGAGTGCTCGAGGCGCAAAAAATTTGAATTAAATTGTCACCGATCTGTCAATTCGTCGTAGAAAATATCTTTTTTTTTTAAATTATATATTATCAAATATTCGTTTGCCCGGAAAAAAAAAAAATTAACATTATGGTATAATAAATATGTTTATCTGGCACGAAGGTTTTAGAGTATCAAAATATTATTTCCAGCGAAAAGTTTTTTTTTCTGAGACGATCCACTGTATCGAATGCGCAGTGAGACGATCGAACATCGTCGTTTCTCGATTCATAGGCTTTATTTTTTTTTTCAATTTTTTTTTTTTTTTATCGACTCAATCGTGATTCGCGTCTTTCGATCGTCGTTACTATTATATACCCTGACTCTGTGAGCGGAATAATACAAAATTCTCCTTCGTGTTTTTTTTTTTTTTTTTTCTTATTCTTCTTCCTCACGTTCTATTTGTTGTTTACCAGTTACACAGGTGACGCGCAAATGATACTCGAGTATACGAGCTCTCTCGGTAACAGACGTAGAGCACGAGTGATGATGAAAACAAAAAAAAAAAAGGTGTAAATACCATAATAGTGGGGACATAAAATATAAGACTGTCGACACGACAAATACTTATGTACGCAAGATACGAAAAAAAAAAAGTAAAAAAAAAAATTATCGCGCTGTGCATGTGCAAGAGAGAAAGAGAGAGAAATAATTCAACCTCATTGACTTGCCCTCGAGTAACGAATAGCCTGGACTTTGATAAGTCATCAAATCAACGATTTTTAAAGGCCTTTTTTCTTTTTTTTTTAATTTAATATGCGAAGTATCCGTTACTCGTTATCGGAGGAAAAAAAAAAAAATTTCATCGCAAGAAAAGGATCGAACGATCGTCGCTTGATCGTTTTGAAATCGCATAATTTTTTTTATCTCATCTTACCCCAAATTTATCGATACGTTATCATTGTTTTAATCAAAGAATCAAACGGTAATTATTTTGTCATAATTTTTTTTTCTTCTTCCTCTTCCTTTTGCAAATAAATTATTTCTTCGTTTGCAAAAGTACAAGAGGCTGTCAGGCTTGATTATGACAAGAGCGAGTGAATCCTACGGAAGAAAATATTTTTTGCTACCTCATTTTGTTTAATGAAAAAAAAAAAAAAAAATGAATATTTATTTTGGTTCGACAAAGATATTTATGTTGCACGATCAATTACGCGCACTTCCGGTCGGAACTGAAGCCAAACTAGCGAAAGAGGAGAGAGAGAAAGAGAGAGAGAGAGCCCATGCATGCGTGAAATGTTTTCGTTCCCTTCCTGGCAACTGGTTATTTCAAGGACAACGAATGAATGAAGTGGGTCCAGTGCCGGTTGCACGCGCTTCGAAATTCGAACCCCAGTTTCGGAGACCCTGCCCATTGTGTCTGAAGCCCAAATGGTCCCCCCCCCCTCGAGTTTCGTGGTTTTTTAACCGACGAATGTACAAGACGATCCATGTAACTTTCGTCGTGTAAAAAAAAATTCTAGATACAAGGTTATACCCATCGCGTGTACATTTCCAATGAAATTTCGCGACCGGACGAAAATCTTAAAAAAAAAAAGAATCAAACGCATTGAAAATTCTAAGGACGTTGAGTTTCAGCAATAAAAATGCTATAAAGTTTCAAAAAAAATGTTTTGGAGCAATGATCGTTGTATATACATTGTCAGTTTGTCAGTTTATACATTTGTCGGTTTATTTATCAAACAAAATAAGTTTGTTCGATTTATCGAAATACGCCTGATTTTTTTTTTTTTTTCAATGCTTACATTGTTCCATTTTTTTTTTCAAATTTTGAGAATTGGATCGCGATTTTCGAATATACGTTATCGCAGAAAGGTTCCTCATATTGGGGCTTGAGCAATTTGCGGATTATTGAACAAATGATCTCATAATTATAGCGTGGAAAATTTTCGAAAATGTGGAATTTGAAAAAGAGAGAAAATTCTGAAAAAGATTCAGGTGTATTCGTAAAAATCTACGAAATAATTTCATGTTAAATCAAAAGAAGAAAAAAAGTTTTGCGCTGATTTGATAAGAGATTTTTTTTTTTGAAGCACAAGTAACAATACGATTCCGGAATTATTATTATTATTATCTTTATTATTATTATTAAAAATCATTGTGTTCAGAATCTTCAAAATGGTTGATTTTCATCAGATTTTTATTTAATCCACGCTTTTGATAATTTTTTTGTTGAAATACCGCGATATCTCGAAAATTTTCTTTTCGAAAAAAAAAAAACTAGCCGTACAGTGAATTTTTGGTTCGCTCAAGTCTCGTGGAATGACTTGTATAGATATATAAACTTTTTATGTTTATCGCATGTTCATGAGTGAATTAGCGACGGTTCACGTCACATCGATGAGAAAACAACAATGAAGCACTGCAGAAAGTTGTAAACAAAAACTAAATGTTTTTTTTTTTACATCGAAAGTTTGAATCGACGAGCTATCAAAATTGAAAATATGAAAATTTTACGAGATCCAGGGACACGCGCTCGTGTTAGGACACGAGACAAAAGATAATAAAGATATATTGGTCTGACAATCGGTGAGTATCGTTGTACAATGTAAAATATAATGAGAATATAAATTATTACGCGCTTCCGTGTTTACATGGAAATTTGATTCTAAAAAAAAATAATAATAATAATAAATTTACTTTTCTTGTTTTGCTTATCCATTGACATTCTTGCCTGGACCTTCCCCCAATGGTATAAACCATTCAATACATTGCTCAACTGACAATGAGGGAATTTTTGCTTGTACTGTGAGTAATGCACATGTACAGTGTCCTTGCGGGCATAGGACCGCGATCGTGAAACTAGAACGTGGCAACTGTTATTGATTTTCGTGTGCCCCTCTCTCTTTCGCCCTGTTCCTCACAATATTCGTGCTGGCAACCACGAGAACGTTCCTTATAGCTGCTATATACGCGAGAACGAAAATATATATGTATGAGCCTCTGAACCCGGATTCTCAAGACCTCTCTCCTCGGAAGGCTTGAATTCGCAACCGTGAACAAAAATCAACCCCGCACAATCGCTGGCTCGCCCTTTTTCTCATCATTATTTTCCTACCAAAGTGAAGTCGAAACACGTATTGAAGTGAAATTTTCCTTGTCAACTCCAGGATCACGTTACTCCGGGAAATTCTTTCTAACTTATAATTTTTTTCAACTATTCGAAGAAAATATAGTGCCGATCAGGGACAGACTTATGAAAAATTTCATTGTTTCTTTTTTACGCGTAAAACTTTTTTGCTTCCTCATAGAAGAAAGTTTTGTTTTCATGAAAAAAAAAAAAAAAGAAAATCGTAATTTTCATGCGAGAGTTCTCAAAATGTGTCAAAATGTTTACGAAAAATCACATTTATGAAAAATTTGATTTGGCTTTGAAAAATGTAAACCTTCATATAACGTGAGAATCTTTTTTTCTAAATTATTAATACAAGTTTAAACATTGAGTCGCACAAGGTTTAGGCAATGTAAAGTGACATTCTGTAAAATACCGAAGGAGCCAAAGAATGGAAATGAATTGAGCATCCTATTTTTGTTTTTGGTAATTCTTTAGTTTAGTCACTTTTCCGAAAAATGTTGAAAATTTTTTTTTTTTCTCATGATAAATAGCTTTATTGTGTCACCAATGATGATATTCTGTCGGGGGAGGCTGAAAAAGTTGAATAAATAAACAAATAAATGAATTTAAAAAAAAATTTATATGACATAAATGATCAATCTTCTCATAAACTACAACTTTTGTAGGGAACATTTTTCTCCGAGATCAACACTTTTCAAAATAAAATGTAAAAACTAATTTTATTTATTTATTTGTTTGTTTATTTATTTAACTTTTTCAGTCTCCCTCAACTGAATATCATCATTTATAACCCAATGAAGGAGAAAATAAATTTAAAAAAAATTTAGGCTCATTTTTCGGAAAAGTGACAACTAAAGAATTACCTTTTCTCTCTTATTGGGGTTGTCAAAGCTATTACGAGGAAAACAAAACAAAACAAAAAACTTCATTGGGAGGGTTTGATTGGGCGAGTTTCGTCCTTTCGAAGGGAATTCTCACGAGATGACCTTGAATCTGACTATTGGGCAAGCGAGTCTCGGCGCAGCTGCGGTAGACTATTATGATTTTTTTTTTTTTTTTTTTGATTTTGATTTTTATCTTCGAGACGAACACGTGTCCGATAGGATTTCTCGTGCCGTTGAAACGAGACGCGAGAAGCCATAGTGGGACGTCAGTAATGTTTCTTGATGTCAACGTTCGAATAAAATTATCAGCAATGTTTGCTCGTCGCATAGATTGACATCGGAGTAACGAATGACCGATAATTCCGTCACCCAATTAAACCGATTAATCGTAAATATCGGAGGTATAGAAAAAAAACGAAGGGAGACGATTCATTCGTTCATTCAATCCGAGGAACAATACAATTTTGCTGATTCGCATTTATTATTGAGAATGCTGTAACTTCGATTTTAATCCAATTCTGATTAAAATCTTCATTCGAAAATGGATAATATATGCCGGGAGCACTTTCATCGAGGATTTCTTACTTGTGTCTAGACAAGACTCCATTCAATTCGACGATCAATTATTTGGACTTGTCAGTCGTGAAAAACAACGCGTCAATAGAGAAGCTCTTGAGCTTGTAAAATTTTTTATTTTCCGAAAAAAAAAAAAAAAAACAAAGTCTCAGAATTGAGAATCAAGAAAATTGTAGAATAACGAGCTATGAAGAAGCAAAGTGAAAAGGTGGAAATTGAAATTTGCACGAAATGCTTCCTGTACGAGAAAGCCTCAATTGCACTTATTCATATATAGGAAAGTGGTTTATCACGTTCAGCGTTTAAGCAGATTTTTCATATACACCGAACCTCGGATAAATTTTTCGCAAGCACATACAGTCGAACACCGGTCACCGTCTACTCTTGGGACCGAAGGTTTCAGTCCCTGTCCACGAAACAGAGCTGACTGTTGAGAAAAACGCTCGTCCAATCGCGAAAGAGTTGCAGGTCCGTACCGATTGATTTTATGTCCCCCCCGGGGCACAAATGCGTCACAAAACGATGAAAATTTTCGGTATAAATTTTTTCAATACGGCATTGGAACGGCGGACAGGGACTGAAGCTGGACAGGGACTGTGGTTTTACTGCATATATATTTCGTATTTAAAAAAAATCATCAATTATTCTAAAACGTTCGAATGCAACGATATTTATCGAAAGTTCGACAATAATTGAGTCATGATTGTGAAAAATAATTGGCTTGTATCTTCATGATTACTTTTGCAAATCAATAATTCATCAGGACGGAAGAAAACATTTTTTTCCCCTTTAATTGTTGGAAATGAACGGCGGAATTGAGTTGTGATCAGATGGCCATAAGTATATATAACATATAATTTAATTTAAAATTTGTGCTAATTGACATTTCCTCACCGAGGAAAAGTTTTATTTATACAGGATCGTGAATATTCATGCGAATCGATCGAAATGAATATTCCACGCATCTATAATGCATACATATATTTCTGTATACGCGAACCAGATGATTTTATTTATATCGATTCCAATATCTTTATTTATCCCCCTCCCCGAATTTCGATCATACAATTTCGATTGTTCAATTATAATTTTTTTTCTTCCTCTCTTTCGCAAAATCTTCGTATGAGCAGTAAAAAAATAAAACGATACACACCTCGACACTAACGAAGCTAAATTACGATTATTCAAAAGGAGAGTATCTTGATCTCATATTGAATGAGAGATCGAGAAGATAAATAATACGAGCGTGTAAAATAAATCGTTGAGATTTTACAATGCAAGGAAATAATGGAATAACCGGTTATTCCGTTTTTACAGAAAATCACGAAAAAAAAATATTTTCGCAACACGTGCACGGAAATTGGGTCTTTTTTGTCCTCGCATTTCGGAGCGGAAAATAAGTCTTTTTGAGCCAGGATTCAATATTCGTTAATTCTTTTTGTCCCAAGACAAAAATACTGGTCAAAAATGAAAATAATTGTCCTCTAGTTCCGAGTGTCACACGAAACTCTCGGATAATTATTTTCATTTTTGACCAGCATTTTTATCCACGGACAAAAAAAATTAACGAATTGAATCCTGACTCAAAAATAATTATTTTCTGCTCCTAAATGGGACAAAAAAGAACCGCTTTGCGTGCACTTGTTACAAAAAGTATATAGTATGCAGCGCGGACAGATCGACAGTAATTTTTGACTCGGGTGAAGTTGGCTGCGCTCGACTTCACCATGGTCAAAAATCACTGTCGTTCCGTTCTTGAAGAATAATGTACTATTTTTTAAAAATGCAAAAACAAAGAAAAACAAATTGAGAATAATGATATACATGTACACGAGAGGAGGGTTCTGCCGAGCGAACCGGTTCATGGGGCAAGGATCTCGTCCATTTGGAAAATGCGTCCGACTACATTGGCTATTCTCCGGTGACCCTTTTTTTTTTTTTAAGTTACCAGTTATGTAATTAATTCCTGTCAAGCACTAGAATCGTGCGAAACTAGCGTCAACGTTGAAATTGAAATAGGAAAAATAAAAAAATAAATAAATAAAAATACGAATCGTTTTGGGCGCTTGACAAAATCATTGAAAAAACTGGGTCAGTATAATGTATCATCGAGTGTCATTGACTATCGATTGAACTCGAGCCTAATTACTGCTACTCGATCGTTAAACTCACGAGTTACGAATTTTTCGTACAAATTAAAGATTATTTGCCAGCTAAAATTTACTCGACCATTTGTGAGTTACGAAAAATTTGCAAATTCTTTTTTTTTCGATCTCGAAAGGGCGGGGAGAGTTTTTTTACGATACAAAAAAAAATTGTGGCTCTCGGGTACATAAATTTGATATTTTAAAATATTTCTTCGATTTTTCTCCCCCCAGAACACTGCCCCTTATGACCATTGCACGAAAATCCGTGATATTTTTCGAATTTTTTCGTTAAATTTACAGACCCACGACAAAGCGGAGAAAATCAAACGGGAACATTTTTTTTTTTTTTTTTAATAAATAAAAATCCCCGAGTACTCTCGAGTACCGCACATTGGATTCACGAGAGAGTTTTCGCATGGTATAATTATAAATTTCAAGTACTCTGATCGAATTGGGTCAACTCGACGACGAGTCTATTTCGCTGAGTTTCGTCATCTTTTTTTTTCCGCTACAGTATCCACAGTTATTATTTTCTTTTTTTCTTTGCCCTTTTTCCCTTCAAATTATAATTTCGAGAAGATTTCTATCCTTGAAAAATGAATTTCCTACGATGATGAGCGCCAAATTGCGTAATTTCATTCGAGAAGAACGAATGATAACGCTTTGAAGATTTCTCAGCGTTTGCAAACCCAAAAATACGATCAGGATTTTCATCCATCGCGATGAAACGAGAAATATATTTAAAAAAAAAATTAACTGCAGATTTCTTTCAAGTTGTATTTTGAGTGTAAAAAAGTAAAATCGAATCGTTTTTTTTTTCTTTTCTTCGTCATCTCAATCGCGAATTAAAGCTTTTCTGCATCAAACGACCTTGAAATATCGCGGAGTAACCAAGATTCAACGAACTTGAAAAAAAAAAATCGTCCAACATCCCTGTGGCACTGGCCTCGAAACGATTGATCGTACCGGCATGATTTGTTTTTTTTTTCACCTCCTCTATCTTATAGGAAATTCTATTCTCTTCGACATTGATTATAATCGTTACGGCTGCGGGAACAACCGGAAGCGAATTATTTCGAAAAATAAAATGTGATTTTCGTACGGATTTTTCGAAATTGTAAGAAAGGGAGAAAACTGAGGCTATCGTCGTACCGGATTGTGTACAATGCGAGGAATATAATTTGGTTTTTAAATCGTTCTGGAAAGAATTCGGAAAAAAAAAGAAAAAAAACTCAAAATCGAAACATATTTCTTCGAATCCAGGAATTTTTCAATTTTTTTCATTGCTTTCTCAAATCCGGTAGCGCATCGACAATATTTTTCTTACAAGAAAGCTCAGAATTTTCTACACAACACTGCACACATCGCATCTCCCTATTTAATTTGAAATTTTTAATTAAGGATCTATCGGACGTACCTTCCCAACCAAAAGTGACTTTCGTCGGACAATATTGCATACTTCATGATAAGATAAAAATCGGAAAAAAATTCAACCACAATAAAGACGATAAGAAGATTAATTTTTAATAATAATAATGCCAAAAAGTTATCGATAAATTGTTTAAACAAAACATTGTTTAACAAATTTTTAGGGAATGTTTTTTTCTGTCATGTGAAAGTAATTCGTTGATTTTTCCGACGACACATGAATTTTTTTTAAATTTTCTTATCATTTTGAAACTTCGGTTTTCGGAAATTTGTAAAGGTTGTATTTACGAAACTATTCGTTCAATGCCCTGGAAACTTCTCCATTGTAATATACAACGTTTTTACGAAAACATATCCGAAATTCACGATTTTTCCTTAATTTGTAAAAATTAAAAAATTTTCGAAAACCGAAATTTCAAAATGATAAGTAATTAAAAAAAAAAATAAATGTCAGAAAAATCAACGTATTCATTTTATGTGTCAAAAAAAAACTTTCCCTACAAATTTGTTAAACAATGTTTTGTTTAAACAATTTATTGATAACTTTTTAGCATTATTATTATTCAAAATTAATACTCTTATCGTCTTTATTGCGGTTGAATTTTTTCCGATTTTTATCTCAACCTAAAGTATGCAATATTGTCGACTAAAGTCACTTTTGGTTGGGAAGGTAAGTCCGATACATCCTTAATCAAACAAAAGTGATTTTATGAAAAATCATGAAAAATCACTGATGCTCCACGATCAAACGGGTACGTGTAAAGAGAAAATGGATTTTTTTTTCAATTAGAATGAAACATCCATGAGCTAATTGTACCGTTGTGATAACCAGAGTGCATTATAAAATATGCATACTACTTTTTCATTTTATTTTAGTGTTACCAATGACCTGCATATCAACGATGAATTATAAAAAGAAAATGGGGAATTATATCCAGCAGTGAAACATCGATGTACCAATGAAAAGGTAAGGAAAACAAAAAAAAATCGAATTGAAAAAAAAATCATAATTCGTGAACATGAGAGAGTGGAAAAAGGAAAGCCCAAATTTGGCTAATTACGATATTTTACAAAATTTCGTCTCCTTACCGTGAGAGAAAAATAGAAGGCAAAAAAATCACGACGTTTCGATTAAAAAAAAAAAAATTATTTAACGTCCATTGTCAAATCACACAAGAGACGCACACACAACATGCACACGCGAGCACCCACACGTTTACAACGTGGAAGTTTTTGAACTTTCGCGAACCGGGTTGCCCGTTTCCGACGATTATAAATATATCTTTCCAAGACGATGCAAAATCTCTCGGACAGCTTTTATTCTGGATTTTTTTTGGTCATCGAGACAATTTTTGTTTTTCTTTTTTTTGCTATTATTACCATTTTCCCCCTGCGAAATTCGCTCGGATGAAGAAAAAAAACTTCGAAAATTCACTTTTAGTTGTTATTGTTTACTTCGAACGTTATCTCATTCGTCTGTTTCACGACGATTTCAATAACACAAAATTTCATCGTAACACATTACATATAAATCGTTTGACTTTGTCAATTCACAGCACGCGCGCACACACAGGCACACACGCGCCGATTAATTTATCGATTACAATCGCACTTGATCACATTTCAACGATGTCTGCTCTTACCCTTCAATTTTTCATTTTTTTTTTTTACTCCACTTTTTTCGATTTGGAAAAATCTACCGGGGAATCGTTAAAATTGTTTTACTTATTTTTTCATCAATTATTCAACCGTGGCGAAAACAGAGAAACAAATCGCGATTTTATTTTTTTTTTCCCCCCGTTATTCGTTCTTTTTAGGCCGTAAACATCTTTGACATTGGTTCAATGTCCCCAGCGGGCTGTGCGCGTGTGCATACAATCTGAGATCCGCGATGGTGTCTTATCCGAGCTTATGCGCCAAAAGGATAACGAACGATGGGTTGCGAAAAATCACTTCGCATAATACAATGATAAAAACGAAAATAATGATAATATTATTGGAGTGGGTTGATAATTTTTTTTTTAATTTTTTTTTTTTCAAATTGAAGGCAATTTCGTTGCATTTGTTTTTTTTTTCGCGTTCCGGTTCCTCAATTACCTTCAATTACCTATAATTATTGGTAGCGTTATTGCTATTTTTTTTTAACGAGTACAACAGCACTGCAGGTATAATTATTACGATTATATCGATCATTATCAGTATATTAGATCTTATCGATTGTATAGAATCTTCGATTGGTGTAAAAATTTTAGTTTTTCCTGTTGTTTTTTTTTTTTTTAATTAATTCTCCGTTGTCGATTATAGGGGTTTTGTTTTTTTTTCCCTTGTAGGTTTTTCAATTCGTCGTTGAAACTCGCGAGCTCGGGAGATCTATGCACGTGGACGTGCCACGAACAACTGGGGAGAGATAGCTCAATCGAGGGTGCCTTGAACGGTCGAAAACGTGGCTGCGTGTATATATACGAGAGAGAGAGAGAGAGAGAGAGAGAGAGAGAGAATGCGCGCAACCGTGCTGCGAAGTGACGCAGTAAACACAAAGCTCCTGGGATTCGTGAAGAGAGCACACCTCACACAGCCGGAACTCTACTATACTCGGGCTACTCGGGACAATTTTTATTTTTCTTCATAATTTTCACACTACAGTGAAACCTCTCATAGCTCACTTACAATGTACGAGTCAACGAGAAGAGCTTCCTTCCCCCGCCCTTCTCTCTCGCACGAACGAATGAGAATTTTCAAAAGCCTCTCCCACTATTTTGTATCATGGTTGTTACGCATTATTGACTCAAAAATTCCCTGACTTTTGCAGGTTTTCCACACCAGGTTTTGCAAATATTCCAGGGAGATTGGGTCAAATAAAAAACGGACGACAAATAAAGGACTATATACGGGACGGATTATATACATAAAAATATCAATGAATCGTATGAATTACATTTAAAAATTGAGAAATTTTTTCGTTGGATTGTTGAAACAGTTGCACAATCGCTGACAAAACCTCATTTAAGTACACGCCAATATCGTCGAAATTGACTTCAATTATTATTAAAAGTGGAAAATTAACGTTTCTAAGGGTTAATTGATCATTAGTTTAGCTACTTTTAAGACTAAACATGTACGACGCGATCTAGATTTGTAAATCCGCGGCTCGCCCATTATGGACTAACTTTTTGCCCGACGGCCCGTCCAGTAATATCTTAAGGGGTGGAGTAGCTTGAAATTTTAACCCTCAAGCCCAAAACGTTTTTTTGATACCCTCATACACAAAAGGTGAGTCATTTTTGTCCGGCCCGTTTTCCACACCAACTTGACGTATTATAAAAAATCTATAAAAATTCATATACTATCTTCGAACCTTCCACTACAACGCTGTATGAAAAAGAAAATCTAAAATAATTATTTGCAACATTTTATATTACACCGGATTCTCGAAACATTCGAACAATGAAAATCGGCTCGGACAAAAATGACCCACCTTTTGGGGTGTAAGGGTTTAATATTTTTTTTTATAAAAAGTCCCATTTGACGTGATAAATCCAGTAATAATTAAATACCTCAAGAGCCGTTATTGTCTGAGCAAAAAAAAAATATTTCAACAATTGTTGGGTTTTAAAGGGAGCATATGGATATATAGTTACTGTATCAAGTGTTTCGGTGAGGGCGTTATAGTCAGATTAAGGTCACTTCCGGTTCGTCAACGTAAATTTGAAGTATTTATGGCATAAAATTGCAGTCGATTCCGGGACGAATTCGACGAGAAAAAAAAAAAAAACATTTTTACGTAGCTTTGAAAACATCGAAGTTAGCCATAACTCCTGTGTTTTTGAAGCTACGGACAAATGTTTTTTTTTTTTTATCAATTCGTCTCGGAATCGACTATAATTTTATGTGTCATAAAAAATTTCGATTTACGTTGAGAAACCGGAAATTACCTTAACCTGACTCTAATAAGGTCCTCACCAACACATTGTAGTGACTATCTATAGGTTCCTTTTCATTGTAGCAATGTTTTTTTTTTTTAATCAAACGAACGGCTCTCGAGGCGTTACACTATTAATTTTTCATCCAAAGCCTAAATCTATAAAAAATTTATGTAAATTGAATGAATTTATATTAAAATCCTTAGCTAATGTGTAATGAATGTAATGAATTATTTGTATATCAGCCGAACTCCTTTGTAACATTCCGTGATGTAAAAGAATGAAACAATAAAAAAAAACTATTCCACTATTAATTTTTCTCTTCCTTTTTTCTTTTCTTGATTTAATTTCTCTTTGTGACAAGCGGTAATCAAGCTTGAGATTTCGCTAGCATGAGAGTCGGATACTGAAGCTTCGATATAATTAAAAATTGAAGCGTCGCACCTTTAAACGCGTTCACGACAGAACTAAAAAGGGATACAATCGTCATCAGTCCTGAACGACTGATCAAGAGGTGCATACAACCGCCAAAGCCAGCGTGCAGAATTTTCACAAGTTTGTTAAAAGAAAAATAAAAAATACAAAAAAAACCTGGCACGATTAGCCAATTTTTTTTCCATGTCGTGTCAAAAGTTTCGAAAATTTTTACTAACATAGCCATTTTCGTACAAATATTGAATCATAATAGACCGTTTTATCCAATTTTAAAAAAGAGTCAAAGAACCGCGTGAGTCCCATGTTCTATAAGCCGGTGTAAAACTGGCTTTGGGTCAAAGAATACGAAGAAAAAAAAAACGAAGGAGAGAGAAAGAGAGAGAGAGCAAAAAAATGCATGGCTAAACGTTCCGGGAGGGTCGGTCGAGCGACGAACGTCGCAGTACAAGATTATTTCGTTTCTTCTAAATTTTTTGTTTTCTATAATGCCTCGGTAATACCGAATTTTTTAACACGTTGAAAATGAAAGATCTATGAAAAATACACTTGACGTCCAACTAAATAACGAGGCGATGAATAATCGGGGGAAAATAAAAAAAAAAATAAAAAACGCTCCGAAAACATTGATCCTGTCTCTGATACTGGTATTCGGTTCGGGAACATGTATTGCTTTGAAGAACGAAAAAAAAAAAGTAAAAGAAAAAAAAAAGAAACCATTATAACGCGTAGATCTGTTTATAACAGAGATATCCCCGTTTGGTTTGGTGTAGTAAAAGAAGAAAGGAGTAAACTCAAATATCTCACACTGTATGCAGTGGAAGAGATAGAAAGAAACCGAGAGAGAGAGAGAGAGAGAGAGAGAGAGAGAGAGAGAGAGAGAGAGAGAGAGAGAGAGAGAGAGAGAGAGAGAGAGAGAGAGAGAATGTGCAGAGGCTTTGTTGAAATTGTCAAAGCGCAAGCGCGAAACGCAATACTTTTGGCGCTAATTCAACGCTGTGCGAGCAGCGACATCAGGTGGCACTTTATCGAACTTTATTCATTAGCACAGTCGATATTATCGTAACGACCGATACAATTGGGAGTTTGCATGAATTTTTTTTTATCATTCGGGCGCATAATGTCGAGTAAGTAAAAATGAGGACGTATTTTTTATTTTTCGTTAAAACTGATAGATGCACATGTTATAAGCAATTTAATTTCACGGGCTTCGATATATATATATATATATATATATATATATATATATATATAGCGTAACATGTGTGACTTCATACTGTTGTAGTTTTCAATTTGTTATATTAGCGGCAATTTTGATTCAAATAAAAATAATAAAAAATACGTACGAAATGATTTTTCCTAAACTATCAGATTATGAAATAAAAAAATTTCATGCAAACTCCCGGACGAAAATTAATATTGTATACGTAAAAGCTTACTTATAGTTGTGAAAAAAAAAAAAAAACAATTTTTGGGGAAATTTGATGCTTTCTTTCGATTTCGATAGTTCTTTTGCTTTCTCACGGAGGAAGCTTTGATTTCGTGGGAAAAAAAAGAAAAAAATTTCCAAGTTTTATGACAAAATGTTCAGAATGTGCTAAAATGTTGAGAAAACAGATTTAGAAAAGCGTGCAAATTGGAAATTTGCACATTGCGCTCTCATTGTTATTTTATCTCGCTCACGAAGATTCCTCTACGAGCAAATGGGTTTTCCAAATTTGGCTTCTTGATAGAGGAAGCTTCGTGAGCAAGATAAAATAATGAGGAAGCAATGTGCACATTTATAATTTGCAACGCTTTTTTTTTTATTTCTGAATTCGATTTCAATAACAATACAATAACGAATTTCAAATACTTTGGAATAACATTTGATACGATAGCGGTGATTTTTTTTTTGAAAATTTCAAATTTTTCTACAATTCAAATCCCTCAATCGATTCTTGACAAATTCAATACCAGCCGTGGTTTTTTTTTTACATTAAAATTTGAAAAAAATTTGAACCAATTGAGGGATTTTTGTCAATCCAACTGCTGCGCATCCTTTTGTCCCACAGCGATTCCATGTACAGACTTTTGGCTCGATAGCCAAAAATTTTCGGGAATTAAAACTGATGGGGATTTTTGTTTTTTTTTGAAAAATTCAATATTTTTTGAAATCTAAACCCCTCAAGCGATTCTTGCCGAATTAAATACCAACTATGGTTGTGTCTAAGTCTATTTTGGTAAAAAAAATTAGCTCGATAGCTGCAAAATTACGAATGTTAGTAGAGTGCCCACAGAATTTTTTCGAAAAATTAAAAATCCCGCGAATTCAAATGTACCGAAGCAATTTAAGCGAAAATTGCAGTAAACAGGGACGGGTACATGATCTACCTGTGTACCAAATTTCAGCTTGATTGCTCCGCTAGTTCTCCAGATGGATGGACTTGAATTGTCCGGAAATTTTTTCTCTAAACCTGATTTCTTGATGTTTTGGAACATTTTAACTATGTTGGCATGAAAACCTCGAATTTTGTTCTTCATGAAAACAAAGCTTACTTTAAAAGGAAGCAAATGTCGGTACGTTGTGTTTGTGTGTTAAAAACAGGGTCCCCACGTTCTAACTTTCGTAAATATCAAGCTATCGAGCCCAAACGTTTTGCACAAACAGCCCAAGGGACAATTTATAATACAATTTACAATACAACACAATACAATACAAGGGACAAATACAATATAATTTGTATACTATATAGATATATATTTGTATGTGATTTTGCCGGTTCAGCAGTTTTGGTCCACTGATTTTGTTCGGCGATGCGATTTTTGTGATGCAGGACACAGATTTATGGAATCTTAGGTAGTTTTGAGCCTGAACTAATGAGACATGAAAAAAGTGTTATGGGCTCCCGGTCTAAATGATTGGTATTGAATATGGCGGGAATTTTTAAGGATTCATATTTTATAAAATATTGAAATTTTCAAAAAATTTTTACGCAGCTCCCTCTTTCACACATTTGAGCCTATCGAGCCACAATCGAGTGAGAATGAAAAAAAAGAGGCATGCAATTTAAAAGTTTGCACATTGCTTCGTCATTATTTTACTCCACTCACAAAGCTTTTTCTTCTATGAGGAAGCCAAAATTAAAAAGTCCACTTGCTCACAGAGAGAGAGAGAGCTTCGTGAGTGAGATAAAATAATGAGGAAGAATTTTTTTTTTTTTTTCGTCAGTCCAAAAGTATACGCATTGTCTAATCATTTGGAATAATTAACTATTTCTATTTGATTGCAATAATTTCGTAATTATTACCGGTTGACAAATTTTAACGATATTATAAAAGAGCTAAAGTAAGGATTCGTCTTGTAATTCGTAATAATTACGACGTAACTTTTATTTCAATTTTACTGGAAAAATTATGAATGTATAATTCGATTGCTTTATTTATTTTTTTTTTTTTTCGTTTAATCAAATCTACAACAGTCCTGATGAAAAATCATTAAATAATCTATACTCGTAGATAAATTGTTTATTCCAGAATTATCGTTGATTCGTTGATTCTTATCGGTGTAGTTTGCTCCTGAATAATATACGACGCTGTTTTAAAATTATTTCGTCAAAGAGACGAAGAAAATCATGAGATTTTTCAGCATCTTGCAGTCTATTTTTTTCTATTTTTTCAGCCACTAAGCGAGAAACTTTTCGCAGACAGGAGTAATAAAACTTTTATCCTCGCTCCAATTTCGCATATCGAACCGAGTAAAATATAAAATACGCTCGACGCGAACCTTCGACACTTTTATCTTTTTCAATTGATAAAATATGCACTCAGACTTGTGGGAAAATTACGTAAAGGGTTGCTTACCTTGGGCTGCTATTTGGGCCTGATGCTGGGCAGCTGCTCTCTGAAAAACGATAAAGCAACGATACCGTTGAAGCATTGATAATTCCAAAATGAAATTATCCTATAATGAAATATGAATAATGCGAATTAAAGTTTTTTTTTTTTAATAATACGATAAAAATATATTGAAATGAAAAATTCTACATTTTCCAAGATCAGTCGTACTCCCGAAGATTCGAGACTCTTGGAGTCGAGCGATCGACTTCTGGGCTTATTTCCCAAATATTCATCTTTCTTTCCGCTCTTTATCCAACGAAAGTACGAAGACATGTCTACCGGATATTGACACTCACGCGCGCGCACAGAAAAAAAAAAAATCGACGCGCACGTCGCGGACACTTTTTTCAAATTTTTGTCGTTTTTTTTTTTCGTTTTTAAATTATTTATCGACCGGTCTATTTCATTTCTCCAGCACCAAAATTACGAATAACTCGCGAGAAGCCAAATTGCCTTGGCTATTGTTCAGGATTTTCGATGCCATTCGTGACCTTGAACCCAAGACGATTTATTTTTATGCGCGAGTGGGGAATTATTATTTATTTTTTTTTTTTTTTTGCTTTCTTATTTATCGCACTTCGCTACTTCGATTAACATACAAGCTCGGCTATCGAATGTATTTATCATTTCTTTCGTTCGATTTTTTGTTTTGCCTCACGAAAATCTCGTTTCTCTCTGCATTTTGATTGCAATAAAACTGTGAGCCAAACGTGAACGAAACAGAAGAAAAAAAAGAATGCACGCTTGATTGATGACGTTTCGAAATTTTTATCGAATTTTGATGGGGGTTTTTTTTTTTTTTTTCAAATTTCTTTACGACTCCTAGATGTATTTATGTCGCTGATGGTATGAAGAATTTTTATGTTATCTGACTCATGTTTATCGTGTTCTTTGTGTAAATTTAATTTCAAGTGACACAAAGCTCGGTGTTGGTGGTTAAAAGTTTTCTCGGTTCTCTCGTTTGCTTGTGCACGATACAACGAAGGCGCATTTGGGTCGACGAAGAATTCTGCTTTGACTTTTGTGTGTGCGTGGGTGTGTTTGTGTTTGTGAACAATAATCACGATAGCCAAACATGTCTGGATATTTATGCGTACAGCACCTTGGAGCTTTTGTGGCTTCGTACAAAAACGACTGTTTGGACAGAGGAAAATCTTAAGGAGGTACGACTAGTATGAAGAATCCAACTGACGGACTTGAATTTTTTATGTTTTTGCCGAATACTTTATGCGCCTATTGCCAAAATTTGAGCTATATTAACCGTTTAGTTTATTCGTAATAAAATTGCAAAGTCGAGCAGTTTGAGTTACTAAAGCACGTCGTCTTATGGAGACGGTTAACCGGAAGTGCTGTGATCACGGTTTTGCTGCTCACGTATCCAACTACACCCGTTGAAAAACTGAAACTTGATAGATTAGATATAATAGATATTGTAAAAAATTGAAAAATTACTCTTCACCGTGTAGTTCTGGCACTACATCATAAAAAAGTTTCAATTTCCGGTTGTAAATGGTCAGAACGATCAAATAGCACCCACAGACTTAGCAACGTCGCGAGTAACAGCTGATGGGTTTCGGCGAACATAACCTAGCTTTGTTTTGATATTAGCAACGAGGATAGAGTCATCTTCGTTGGTCACGTATACCAACTTATAGCATCGCCAATGCGACGTTGCCAAGTGTTTACTTCAAATTCCATCATGTTATTTATGGAGTTTTATTATTTATCACGTATCAATTATATGTATAATTATCATTCTGCCGATCGTATTAATTCCACTGAGGTAATTCAAGTCTATTTTAATAGATTTTCGGCTGATTTTTAAAAATGTTTTTTAGTCCGTTTTTGTGGTAGACATGTCATTATTATTATGATGGAGACTACTATCGAGTCGTTGACAATCTAATTTTTCAGTTTTTATTAGTTCATGCGCAATAAATTAATCATTTGCCACAAAATTTTTCACATTATAATCGATAATATGAATAATCAACGCAAATAAACATAAATCAGAACAACTGTGGGTAAAATAAATTTAGACTTTTTTTTGACTCCAAAGAACTAGTCGTACCTCCTTAAATCTGGCAATTCGAGCAACGAGAGAGCGAAACTTCGGGCAGCCAAAGTTTTGCAAAGTGTGCCTATTAGGTATAGAAATTTCCATTGTGTCGAATGTGACAATACGATTCAAAATGTAATTGGACACAAGAAATTCAGCACGAAATATGGCAAGTTAAAGACAACAATTGACCCTTATAGATTGTGCAGAGATGATGATTCTTCAATTTGTCTACCGTTGTGAATATTTTTTTTTGAAAAATGTTCCAAACAGTCGGGGATAACCAGATTTTAAAAGAAAAAACAATCTAGGATTAATTCTGGGGTGTTTGTGTGCGTGTGTGTGCAATGGAAATAGTTAAAATCGCTGTAACTTGAGAATGGATTAAGCTACCGTGCTGTAATTTTGGACAGATCTCTGCTGAGCAAGAATTTTATTGCAATTGATCGATGAGGTTTTATGAAAATTGAAATTTAAGGGGGAAAAAAAAAATATCCTTTCGCGCTCTCACTCAAACAAATCGTCCACAATCGAGATAAAACTTAGTTAAAGATGGGAAAAAAAAAGAATCATCAACGTTACACTTTGCCCGATAATTCCTTGGGGGACAAAAAAAAAACCGAAAAAGTTTTTACCAGAATAATGTTGCATTTCACGATTTATTTGCCATAATTCCATAATGCCATAAGTGTTAACTTATAACTTATAACTTATAACTTGGACTGCGGTAATTGCACACCATGGCTCGATGTGTTATTGCTCGGTAATAAATTCGCTTCTATTTTTTTTTTTTTTTTTATCGCGATCAAAATACTTTAAACGCTATAATCAGACACTTCGATAAAGATCCACGAAAAAATCGTCGCTCGCAAGACGTATTTTCGTAGCGGAGAAAATTGAAAAATTAAATTCCCATCCGTGACGAGACACTGGAGCAATTTTGTTTCTTTTTTCTTAATTTCAATTTTTTTTTTTTCCCCCCAGGCTTTTATATCATTTTTTGATGTACATATAAATTCGATTGCCAACTGGCATCCAACTATCGGTAGTCCAAAAAACCGGGGGAAAAAAAAAAATTGTACGAAATTTTGGGCTGTAGAAGATTTCTATTTCATTTTGACGTACGATAAAGTCGTTCGGCACTGGATTGGAAAGACGCTCAAAAATATAATTATTCCGTCGAAAAAAACGCGAAGTTGGATAAATATTTCGAAAAAAAAAAAAATAAATAAGAACAAAATCGAAACTTTTCCGACGCCACTTTTGCCCTCTCGATTAAAGAACATGCCGATTAATCCTTTGATTATCCTTTCTGTCAAAGACCTCGGATGATAAAATCTACCGATCAATTCTATATTTATCCGCGCGCACGGTCGAATTAAACCCCCGTTAAGCGAGATAAAATAATTCCGCGATCCTCTCAACGTTTACGCGTGATATTTGTAACTTGACATCAAAGTTAGTTTTGCTACGGTAAACGGAGGGGAAAAAAAAAAAACGACCACGCCAAGTGAAATTTTCGGTCTCTCGGATGGGGGGCACGTGCGGCTAAAAATTGACAGACGAAGGGTTTTTGCGCGTAACCCAATCATGTATTTTTGTGTCATAGAACGAAAAGCGCCACCGCGCGTCTCGATCAAGTTTGATATCGACGAGGAGCGATATTTCTCGATGTCGACAAACAACAAAGCAAACTTCTCGGATTCAATTAATTTTTTTTCCCCCATCGAAAGTTTCAGCTGTTTGTGTTTTTTTTTAAATTTTTTTCCCCTACCAAAAAATCAACGTAGCCTTTTAGCTCTTGGTTTCATTTTGTTTCTTCAAGGGGTAACATCACTCCAGGATATTGAAAAATTCCAGATTGTAAACGAAATTCATGCGAATGAAAGGGAAAATTTTATCTCGTCGTTGAGTCATTTTGAAAATGTATAGATCGGTTTATATTTATGTATATCGTTCGCGAATTAATTCGATGCAAATATAACAATCAGTTTCCGTAAGATTAAATTCGTTTGCGTTGAAAAAAAAAAACAAACAAAAAAAACGTAAAATTACGATATACGATGGGGGAAAAAATTTTTTTTTGCTACCGAGTCATCGTGAAAAGATTATGTGTAAATATTCGTGAGATTGAGTGGATATCCGGGGTCAAGCTTTTAGCTCGAAAGTCGACGCGAATTTCGACTATCGTGTCTTTCGTGTTACATTAATTAAAGCTGTGCCCGGGGAATCGAGCAGTCAAAGATTTTTCTCATAACATTCTCGGGACCAATCACTGATCTATTTTTAACGAGATTCTTGTCACTGTCTGCAGACCTCTGCCTGCTAATAACTCGATTTCTTTCGGATTATATGATGCAGAAGAGAGAAAGAGAGGAACGGAGAGAGAGAGAGAGAGAGAGAGAGAGTGCACATGTGCATATTATAAACATTGGGTCACCTATATACCTATATATATATATATATATATATATATATATATATATATATATATATATATCGTTCTATATTATATAAATATATCGCCGCCGCCGCCGCCGCCGCCGCCGCCGTCGCCGCCGCCGCCGCCGCCGCCGCCGCCGCCGCCGCCGCCGCCGTGTCAAGAATACACCTTGACCTATACCAACCCAAACCCAAACCCAAACCCAAACTTAATCAAACCCAAACCCAAACCCAAACTTAAACAAACCCAAACCCAAACCCCAAACCCAAACCCAAATCAAACATGACAATTTTTATCGTATCTACTGAGGAAAAATTTTATTTTTTATTTTGGATTTCTCTCAGCTATGTCCTGGCATTTGCCCAATGCCCCAGGGAAAACCAAAACTTAAAAACCTGGGAAGGACATTTCTATATACGGTTTACAATATATTTACAATTTATTGAAATGTTCTTAAATAATTCCATTAAATGTTTTTGTATTATCTAATTTGTTTAAATAACTATTTAAAGCACACATAAATTTAAGCACACATAAATTTTCCATTACCGCCGCTACCGTCTCCATTTCAGTTTTTAGAATTGCTTCCTTTCTTTCACTCTTCCTTTTCGTGATCGGTCGATCATTCTATATTTGTTTCAAGTTATAAAAATAGGGGAGAATTACAATCGAACTGTTATAAAAGAATTTTAATAATACTATGTATGGGGTAGTATATATTTTTTTTTTTTTGGTATCCCCAGTAGCCAACCAATTAGGTCATTGGTTGTTGTCAATTTTATATTAAAATCATTCCAAGAAATTTAAGAAAAATATAACTCACATAATAATTTATCATCCTGTATTTCGACGAATTAATTTTCCTCCTAAAATAAGCTCATTCAATGGCATCATCGGTACTTCGATAATTTTTATATGCTCGATATTTTGAATTTTCAGGTAAATGTTTTTATTCTCTGGAATAAATGATTAGATGCAATTTTTTTTTATGTTGTTAATTTTCATTTTTAATTCTATGACTGTAAAAAAATGTATTACCATATTCTTGGACTTCTCCTATAACCTCAATTTTTTGGCCTGGACTGATTTTAATTTTTTCTTTTATGTTTGAAATCACCACCTCGAGCTTGAATATCCCGTCGGTGATTGTCCCGGTATATTCACTCGATTTGATTTTATTAATCATGAAAAAATTTATTATAGTATAGACTGTGCGAGACATAAAGGTATTGATCAATCCGAGGAAGACGTACAATTAAATTACCCAATAGAATATTTAAATTCGTTAAAATTTCCTGGATTACCTGTTCACAAATTAATATTAAAGGTAGGGGCTATTATAATGCTTATTAGAAATTTGAGTATTAGTGATGGTCTCTGCAATGGCACTAGATTGAAAATTTTGGCACTATATAAATTTAACATACAAGCAATAATTATTACTGGACATCAGAAAGGTCAAACTGCCTTCATTCCCAGAGTCACGTTAGACACTGGAGAATATTCGTCCTTGCCGTTTAACCTATTTCGCAAACAATTTCCAATTACATTAGCATTTGCTATGACGATAAATAAATCACAAGGTCAGAGTTTTGAAAGTGTAGGAATATATTTTCGTAAACCATTATTTTCTCATGGCCAATTATATGTAGCTCTTTCACGATGCAAAAATCCAAAAAAATTGTTTATACAAATTGATTCCGAAGAATTCACAGATGTAAAGAATATTGTTTGGAAAGAAATTTTATAAAGAGTTTATATTCAGTCTATTCAAAATTCATGGTACACGATGATAGTGGATTAGTCTTAATGAAGGGAATACCACTTACAAAAAAAGTAACTCACTCTTTATTTATTTATTTTTAATCAATGTTTTTTTTTTTTTTATAACGACAGAAATAAAGGGGGGCGTCACAAATTTGACAAATTAGACTTAATTATAAGTAGGACAAATAACGGATTCACAGATGGTCGTTCCAATCTACGGAAAACTACGCTTTTACCTTTGTTTGCTACAGATTCCTGTCATCATTTCCTACCCGGAAAGATTCCGATTCCTGTCATCCTTTCCTACCCGGAAATACACGACCAGATGAAAGAAAATCAAAAAGAATCGGACGACATACATGCGGCGGCGGCGGCGGCGGCGGCGGCGATATATTTATATAATATAGAACGATAATACTATAAATATAAAATACTATAAAGATAATATAATTTTAAAGAATGGATTATTAAATGGAATTAAGAATACGGTACATTGTAAACCGTAGCTAGACTAATGTCCTTCCCAGAACACAAACACAGGTTACAAACACAGAATGGGGGTTGGCGCGCGAAGCGCGCAGGGGGGCGAAGCCCCCCTAGTATATATATATATATATATATATATATATGCATATACGTAATTATTATATCGTCTCATAATTGTGCGACGTGGTCATTAATCGTCGTCGACCTTCGGTTGCACGTACAAGCTCAACGCGATAAATAAGCACGTTTTGAGTAGCGAGTACGACTACTCGATATGTATGATATGCAACCGATCGACGAACTATGATAAAGAAAATAAAGCATACATAACCAAATTCGCGTTACGTAAAATCATTTAAATTTTTTTTTTTTTTTTTTTTTTTTTTTTCAAGTCAAGCAATCACGAAAGTTTCGAAAATTTGTAAAATTTAAATAATTTACCGGATAAATGGTAAATTCAATTTCAACGACAATCTTCCAATGATTTTCCATTTATCACTTTAAGAGTCATCGAGCGAGGGCATACGAAGCGCCAAGTGGCAATAAGCGAACTAAGAATTCCCTAGATGTTTATATTCGAAGTGTAGCCGAAAATACAATAGTATTACACAATTAAACATAACAGATAAATTTGTTCGACTTGTAAAATATACGGTCTGGTCCGCTGCTCCGTGGAATTTTTTTTTTTCGAGGCACAATAAATTATCGAAAACTCGAGGCGGTCGTCGTTTGCCACCACGCTTTTCTCACCAACTGACAAGTTCATTTTATTATTAATATCACGCACATCTGCCACTCTCTATCGGACCAGAGCGTATTTCTCTCCACTTCACTGCACTTTTTAAAAATATTTCCACCCTATTTCGTTGAGAAACGAAGTAATCATTTCGAATATAGTATCGGGGACGCCAAGTCCGTGCTCACGGCTATATGACAGTCCATGCTATGTATTTCACAGTTCCGGCTACTAACGCCAGGTTCGCTAGTCACGGTTGTCGGTAAGAGCGGAGAAGCAGCAGTAATGGCGTAAGCGTAAAGTGAGCCCTGAGATAAAATAAGCTTTGAGGGTCAATCGGGGCGATCGGGGCCCTTCATGAAACATGTACCGCCCTGTAACATTTACATCCTACCCTATCGACATCCGTTACTTTTTGCTGAATGCATTGGTTGACACATCCGCCGCAAGCGACGCTAACTTCGACATGCATTTTCTTCAAATTTTTCCGCGTGAGGCGCTACCCTCGATTCTGAGTTGGTCACGTGTGCTCGATGACTCTTAAGGAGGTACGACTAGTTCTTTGGAGTAAAAAAAAAGTCTAAATTTATTTTACCCACAGTTGTTCTGATTTATGTTTATTTGCGTTGATTATTCATATTATCGATTATAATGTGAAAAATTTTGTGGCAAATGATTAATTTATTGCGCATGAACTAATAAAAACTGAAAAATTAGATTGTCAACGACTCGATAGTAGTCTCCATCATAATAATAATGACATGTCTACCACAAAAACGGACTAAAAAACATTTTTAAAAATCAGCCGAAAATCTATTAAAATAGACTTGAATTACCTCAGTGGAATTAATACGATCGGCAGAATGATAATTATACATATAATTGATACGTGATAAATAATAAAACTCCATAAATAACACGATGGAATTTGAAGTAAACACTTGGCAACGTCGCATTGGCGATGCTATAAGTTGGTATACGTGACCAACGAAGATGACTCTATCCTCGTTGCTAATATCAATACAAAGCTAGGTTATGTTCGCCGAAACCTATCAGCTGTTACTCTCGCGACGTTGCTAAGTCTGTGGGTGCTATATTTGATCGTTCTGACCATTTACAACCGGAAATTGAAACTTTTTTTATGATGTAGCGCCAGAACTACGCGGTGAAGAGTAATTTTTCAATTTTTTACAATATCTATTATATCTAATCTATCAAGTTTCAGTTTTTCAACGGGTGTAGTTGGATACGCGAGCAGCAAAACCGTGATCACAGCACTTCCGGTTAACCGTCTCCATAAGACGACGTGCTTTAGTAACTCAAACTGCTCGACTTTGTAATTTTATTACGAATAAACTAAACGGTCAATATAGCTCAAATTTTGGCAATAGGCGCATAAAGTATTCGGCAAAAACATATAAAAAATTCAAGTCCGTCAGTTGGATTCTTCATACTAGTCGTACCTCCTTAAGCTTCAAAGATTTTTCGAGAAATCCTAAAATTTCGAAAAATAAAAAAAAAAAAGATCGAAATCCTAACTACAACCATCCTTCAGTTATATTTTAACCGATTCATCGACGCATTCACACGACACGTTGGCATTGAAAAACTTGCAATTTTTTTATTTTTTGTAATTAAAATTTTTTCGTTTGCCTCATATTAATTAGAGAATGTTCATTTTCAATTAAAACTCGTTATTTGCGTGTTTTTTTTTTTTTTCTCGAGAAAAAACCGAATTGAAATAACACAAAACCGTATTGAATTAGAAATTCACAGAAGATAGATTGATTTTTATTCAAACAGAATTTTTTTAAAATTCGATTCACTAAAGTATATCCGCGTGTGTGTGTGTGTGTTTTTTTTTTTTGCTTTCTCAACCGGAAGTGGAGAAACGTTTGAATCGGCGGAAGTAAAAATTGAAGGCAAATTATCGGTTGACGGGTTTCCAGTAATTTACATCGCACTTTATGTAAACCTCTCTCTATAATCTTTCTCTCTCTCTCTCTCTTTCTCGAATTAATTACCGGATCACGCGAATCGCTTGCATACGACGAGAGCACATACGTGCGAATTATGAATTCTCAATGATTCTCCCGGCATCGTCGAGTTTTAATGCGGAGAAACAAAAGAATTTGCGCGCTGCATATGTGTTGAGGACAGAACGAGAGTTCGGAGACCGCGGGTTTTCTTTCGCTGTGAGAAAATTCGACATTGAAATTCACATTGAGACTGAAAGACGTCGAAGAAACAGATATGGACAATTCCATCAAATCCTGTACGCAAATCCGGCTTCAAAAAAAAAAAAACTAAATTTTTTTTTTAGCTCTTTTGATTATTTATGTCTAGAAAATGAGATTTCTCGACCATGAAAGGTCCAGCCGCTTCAATTGATCGAGTTTCGCGTAATTATGCGCTTTCCCGTGGAAATTCTCTACTCAAACTTGACGTATCGGTAAAACGCTTGAAATGAAAATTTTGTGCACAGCTTTTCGTCGGAAATTTTCTGAATTTTCACGAAAATGATGGTCATCTTTTTCTCACGCGTCATTTTCATCGGGAAAATCGAAAAATAAGACTTGAAACGTTAATTTCACTCTGGTCTTCATCATTTTTTCAAAATCTGATTCTTTTTTTTTTGGAAAATTCAGAAAATTTCCGACGAAAACCCTATCGCAAAATTTTCCGCATCGCCTAGCCGTAGTTTTTTTCTTTTTTTTTTTTTTTTTTTTTCAAATGATTTGAGCATTTTTTTGCTGTGATATTTCCGTTTACATGTTAGAAAAAAAAAAACCATGGCTAGGCGATAAACGAGCGGAAAATTTTGCAACGAGGGTTTTCGTCGGAAATTTTCGGAATTTTCCAAAAAAGGAATTGGATTTTTAAAAAATTATGGAGACCAGGGTGAAATTAACGTTTCAAGTCTTATTTTTCGATTTTCCCCGATGAAAATGACACGTGAGACAAAAAATGACCATTATTTTCGGAAAATTCAGAAAATTTTCGACGAAAAGCCAAGTTTTTAATTTTCATTTCAAGCCTTTTCAAGATATACGTCAAGTTGGAGCAGAGAATTTCCAAGGGAAAACTTATAATTACGCGAAGCCCGATCAATCGAGGCGGGATGGACGTTTCATGGTCGAGAAATCTCGTTTTCTAGACATAAATAATGAAAAGAACAAAAAAAAAAATATATCGTTTTTTTTTTTAAGCCAGATTTACGTACAGGATTTGGTGGAATTGTTCATATACAAATAATTCTCGACTGGGCATAATGAAATTTAATTTTTTCGTTTTTTTTTCGATCTAAGTCGTACCGCGGGCTGGTCCAGTGATCGAATATTGTAGCTATAATATCATTGGAGAAAGCTACGAAATCACGGATCGTGTAAAAGTTGTTGTGACAGTGCATAATGCCTGCATATATTTATACAGTTATGTAAGACCAAAATTTCGTTTTTTTTTTTTTCATTTTTTCGCCTCGTATTTGACTATCCCGATGAATTAATTCACGTTGATTAATTTCAAAAGTTTTGGAATTTTTGTGAAACAATAATACCGTGCGTTTGCACGATTTTTAATTATTTTTAACTTTTTTTTTGCTTTCTCATTGAGCAAGCTTTGTTTTTATGGGAGAAAAAATGTTTTTTTTTTCGAGATTTTCATGTCAGAGTGCTTAAAATATTCCAAATAGTCAAGAAATTACATTTGGGAAAAAATATCTCGGGAATGCCCTTGAGCAATCGTGTCCAAATTTTGCACACAAGTGAGGCAGTAAGCCTCCCATGGTTTGATACAATTTTTGTCGAAATTAGTCGGGAATTTCAGATTTTATAGAATTTTAAATTAAAAAAAAAAAAAGTCTGTACTCGCTCCAAGTTTCGTAAATCTTCGGCTATCGGGTCGAGACTTCCTGCACAAATAGGCCAGGGGACAAGGATATTCGGTATTGAATTTGGCGACGATCCATCGAAGGATTCAAATTTTATGAAATTTTGACTTTTCCCGGGAAATTGTCTGTTAACTCTGACATTCGTGAATTTGCCATTATCGAGTCAGCACTTTCCACACAAACAAGCCAGGGGATACTAATTTTTGGCATTGAGTTAAAAAAATAACTGTTAAATGGTTTTATATTTTCAAAAAAAACTTTAAATTATGTGAAATTTTGAATTTTTATGGGAAATCACACATGGTCTCTCAAACTTTTGGGAATTCAGCACTTACCGAGCCAGCACTTTACATATATAAATAAAGCTATGGGAACAAAAATTTTTGCCATTGAGTTTGAAAAGATTCGCTGTAAAGTTTGAGGCTTGGTAAAATTTTTAATTTTTCCAATATTTTTCGAATATTTATGAAAAAATGATACGCTTGCTCGAACTTTCGTAAATTTTCCAATATCGAGCCGGCACTTGTCACAAAAAAAATAAAACCAGGGGACACTAAACGTTCGTTAAAATGTTATTTGTTCCATTGCATCCTATAAGGATGTGAGGAAAATGATTATTCGTTCAGCGGTATTGATTTAGCCGAAAAGTAACGTACAATTTTTCTGCAGTTTCGATGTTGTAAAAATGAAATTACTTTGAAAAAAAAAAAAAAAAAAAAAAAAAAAAAAAAACACCCGTTAACAATTTTGAATTATTGAAATCGAATTTATGGAAAAAGCGTGCAAATCTCGGACGCTGCTTCCTCATTAGTTTATTTTGCTCACAAAGCTTCCTCTGTGAGGAAACCAAGCGTGGAAAACTCACTTGCTCATATAGAGGGATCTTTGTGAGCAAAAAAATAATGAGGAAGCAACGTGCAAGTTTTTCTTTTTTTAATATCATTTTATTGGAAATAATTTATGGGGAACAGTCAGATGTCGATGAATACCGAAAGTTCCTACGATTACCGAAACGCCAGTGTCATTGTCGATTTTGCATTTCTTGTCAGTTTGAATATACATATATACATTGGGGTGTGCGGAAAAAAAACAATTTTTTTTTTTTCGGTTGCATCCACCAAAAAAAGTTGAAGCAAGGTAAAAAAAAGAAGAATCCTAAAACGGGAGGTCGAAAAAAAAATTATTTCGAACGGCGCATTGCATTTGAATATTTTTCATAAGAATAACACAGGAAAATATTGGGATTTCCGAATGTCGTAGTGCAACTCGTCTGAAAAAAATCACACAAAGATGTCATTAACATATTCTCATGGAGAATCGAATTCCCTGCAAAAAAAGTTCTTACGAAAAATTAGCTCGGAACAGCCGTTCGAGTGGAATATAACGCGAATGAATATAGTGGAAACAACGCTGTCTGAAATTGAATTGATAGGAAAAAAAAAAATAATTCAAAAGGCTGTAAAAATCGAATTTTTCGCTTTACGAAAAAACTTTTTCGGGGGTTTTTTTTGTAGAGAATGTTCCGCTCTGACATACTTGCGTGAAATTGTTCTCAAAATATTTCTCTTATACAAAAAAAAAAAAATCAAGTACAACGAGAAATATAAAAGAAACGACGTTCATCATTGATCGCGTTTAGAGAAGCTTTATTCAATGAATTTGGTTTAATAAGATATAGAATAGGTTTTTTTTTTTACATTATAATGCTTAATAAGCATCGTTTCTTTTTTTAAGAGTCTGTTTGTTGCAATTAGGATATTTATATCGATAATTTTGCACTATGCCCGATAAATATTGTAGCTGCTCTTCGTTTTTTTTTGTTAACGAACCGTTATATGCTTCTATCGAAGCGACGTTGTTAGAGCAGAACATTCTTTACAAAAAAAAAACCCCGAAAAGTTTTTTCGTAAAGCGAAAAATTCGATTTTTACAGCTTTTTGAATTATTTTTTTTTTCCCTATCAATTCAATTTCAGACAGCGTTATTTCCGCTATATTCATTCGCGTTATATTCCACTCGAACGGTTGTTCCGAGCTAATTTTTCGTAAGAACTTTTTTTGCAGGGAATTCGATTCTCCATGAGAATATCTTAATGACAACTTTGTGTGATTTTTTTCAGACGAGTTGCACCACCACATTCAGAAATCCCAATATTTTCCTGTGTTATTCTTATGGAAAATATTCAAATGCAATGCGCCGTTCGAAATAATTTTTTTTTTTTGACCTCCCGTTTTAGGATTCTTCTTTTTTTACCTTGCTTCAACTTTTTTTGGTTGATGCAACCGAAAAAAAAAATCGTTTTTTTTTCCGCACACCCTAGTATACATACATCAGGCCGGTTTTTTTTTTAACTTTCATTTTTTTCTTCTTACGTACCCTTCAAAAAGTTAGTTTTTAGCCTCAAACGAAGCTTCGTGAAACCGGAACTCGGTATAGAAAACGTCCAAAAGGTCGCTCATCCGGTTTGAATTTTTCAAAAACTCCAACCGAAATATCTCGAAAACTGTACAAGTTAGGAAGCTTTTTTTTTTTTGGTTTCATTTTGTGGATAATAAAATTTTCTTTAAAAAATTTGAACTAATGAATAATTATTCACATAATTAATGAATAATTTGAATTAATTTGAATTAACTGAATAAATGAATAAAGATGCTTATTACCTTGTAAATTTTGATTTCACACGTGTTCCGAGCTGATACGAATTGATTCGAATTGATTGATTGACATTTGGATATATAGTAGTTACATTTTTTTTTTTAAAGAAAATTTGATTGACAAAATGAAATCGAAAACAGCTCCTTAACTTGTATAGTTTTCGAGATCGGTTAGGAGTGTTTGAAAAATTCAAACCGGATATGAGTCACCTTTTAGAATTTTACTACCGAGTTCCGGTCTAACGAGGCTTCGTTCGAGGCTAAAAATTAAATTTTCGAAGGCTACGCGAGAAGAAGAAGAAGAAGAAGAAGAAAAATAAAAGTTAAAAAGCAAACCCAACCTAATATATATATATATATTTTTCTGTCAGTGGCACTATGAGAAATAAAACTTGTTTATCGGCTCGTAAAAAACAATAGATATATTAGCATCGATTGAATTTCCAATGGTTCTAAGCGAAAACACAAACGCATTATCGACGAGCCATCACGATTGGTCTTCGTTTATCCAAGTTAATCTGTTTGCCACGTGTCTCGTCATCAGATCGACCGATTGTATATTCCCAGCAAATATACTCGGCACACAAGTGTTTTTTTTTTTTTTTTTTTTTTTTTTCTATTATTCATTGATCGATCAATCGAACCAGCTTGATATTTAACGACTATCCGGCGAATCATTTTTTTTTTGTTACACTTTTTTTTCACACAAATTCCGTTGAGTTTACTCAAATTCAAGTTTGACTCGTCTATACTTACTCCAATTGACGAATTATGATCGAAAAAGAAAAGAATTTTTGAACTGCCGAAAAATTAAACGTATAACGGAAATAAATCATGGAAAACGAAATTTTTCAGGCAACTACGAGTTGTATGACAGTTTGAGAAAAAAAAAAAACTGATTTATAATTTTTTTTTTCGATTTTTTCTCCATCACGATTGCATTATAACGGGGGGACACGGAAAAAAATTGTCTTTATTTATGACAGATGAGGGAATCATTCGTTTTCGACATTGCGGAGGGATTTTTTTTTTTTTCTTTTTTGTCGCGTGCAACAGAAATTCTCTGCTGCGAGAAATTTCCATTGCAAATTCTGCATTGTCGGATAACCCGTGAGGTGACATCGTACGATCGCATTGACGAGGTGAGTCGACAAAGAGATCGTCTTTGCCCGGGAGACGCTGTGTGACACGTATGCCAAATACATTTATGCAAACTTTTCAGTGATACACGGGCGACGGAAAGAAAGGAAACAAAAAAGGAGAAAAAAAAAAAAAAAAAAAAGAGAGAGAGAAAAAGTACTGACGATACGAATTTCGGTTAAAAGTGCCTGAGAAAATTTAACATAACGAGCCGATCGAAGATGAATTCATTAATTTTTTTTCGTACTTGAATTTAATGACTGTACTTTCGTAGTAATTTTGGTTTTGTTTTTCTTCTTCTACTTCTTCTTCTTCTTCATAATTTTCAATCAAACAAATCGATAAAACTTGTTTGTTTCGTATCGAAATAAAATTTTCATTTCGGATATAGAAATGAATAATTCTTCGAGGTGAGCCTGTTTTTTTTTTTTTTTTTTTTTTCGGGAATAGCCACGCGATAAAGGAAAGAATATGCAGCGATCAATGTGCAGAAAAATAATTCAGTTTTTTTGGCAATTATTTTACTGGTCAGATTTTCAGAAGTGGTTTTTTTTTCCCCCCCAAAAATCAAGACTGCATTTCTCAACCGATCTCGATGAGTCAGAGCTCATTTTTGCATTGTCGAAAGAGATCCACTGTGATTCGATCCTTGGACATTTACGATACTACTAATTGTTAATATAATTAATTCAACGAACTAATCGGTGATCGATGAACGTTCGACATGAGAATATCCCGCAAACATCGAAATTATCTGACGAATTTGACTTTGAAAAAACGAGAAAAAAAAAAAAAACCTGTTACCCAAAACTGAGCAGCTTTTTCTGTACAACGATATAATTGACGATAATTGATTAAAATTATCGTCAAAAATTTTCAAAAATCTCAGTGTACTCGTGATTTACTTTTTCATGTCTCAATTGACTTTGACATTTATCGTGGCACATTCTATACTTATACTTTTCGCGATTGTTCATTTTACTTTGATAACCGAATCAGCCAAAAAAAACGTCGACAAGTACAATTATATTTAGGAATAATGTTACGATTGGATACTGAAAAATTCGAAATTCGATTGAACGATGACTTTTCAATTTCTTTTTTGTTTTTTCTCAAATAAATCTGATCACCTCGTCTCGGGACGTGCATAAAAATGACTCGATGACTCGGAAATATTTTTTTTATTTTTATTTTTTTTTTTTCCAAGATCCAGGCCACAACGCTGATTGGAAATTTGAACGGTTTATTGCACGCGGCTATTTTAGTTTTTTGCCTGTCCAAACGAGAGCCGTGAACGAGGCCTCCGTCTTTTGCTCCTCGAAAATGTTAAATTATCGCTAAACAATATTAAATTATCGTTTTTTTTTTCAAGTTTCTCTATCGCTTTTTTTTTATTTTTCTCTCTTTCTCTACCCTTCCTGTCCGGCAATAATGAGAAATAAAAAACGTCAAAGAGCGAATAACGCGAACGTATCGAAGTGAATTCGATATTTCATATCCGTACGTGATTGAATATTTGATTACTATTGAACGAGAAAATTTCACGACGAATCAATGCTCCGTGTCTCGGATTCTCAACATTTATTTATTTATTTTTTTTTTATTTTTTCCCGTATACGTCACAGTGTAAAATAAAATGGATAAATAAAAACTGATTTTTCAAATTACGAATGGGGATGGATGAACGGATGGACGCACCAAAAAAAAAAAAAAAACGAAATAATATCGCTGATAAATAATGATGGAGCAAAATATTTTATGGTGTTGGAAAATGAAAAAAAAATTTTTTTATGGTGTTGGGATATTTAAAAAAAAAAAAATTTATGGCGTTGGAAAATTAAAAAAAAATTTTTTTATGGTGTTGGAAAATTAAAAAAAAAATTTTTTGTGGTGTTGGAAAATTAAAAAAAAAATTTTTTTATGGTGTTGGGATATTTAAAAAAAAAAAATTTTTGATGGTGTTGGAAAATTAAAAAAAAATTTTTTGATGGTGTTGGAAAATTAAAAAAAAAAATTTTTATGGTGTTGGAAAATTAAAAAAAATTTTTTTTTATGGTGTTGGAAAATTAAAAAAAAAAAAAAATTTTTATGGTGTTGGAAAATTAAAAAAAATTTTTTTATGGTGTTGGAAAATTAAAAAAATTTTTTTTTATGGTGTTGGAAAATTAAAAAAAAAAATTTTTTTTATGGTGTTGGAAAATTGAAAAAAAATTTTTTTATGGTGTTGGAAAAAAATTTTACATTTTTTATGGTGTTGGAAATCTTCCCCCACCATAATATTACATTTAATAATATAATTTAGTGATAATGAGCGTTAGAAAAAAAATTCCATTCATTTTGAGCTGCGGCCCTGATTCGAAACTTTTACCAAAAAAAAAAAAAGATTTTTTTTTAGTAATTGGACACGTTTTTATTTACTCAAATTTCGCGAAAAAGCATTTTTCTTATAAACTGTTTAGGCTTGTGGCCAAATTTAACAGCGTCAAATTGTTCCTCCTGAAATGGCGAAAAAACCTTTTTTTTTCGAAATAAACGTTTTTTGTAAGTATATTTTGTTTCATCGAAGAATAAAATTTTTTGAAAATCGAAAAAAACGATCGATTAATTTTTCAAATTTTCAATTCCGCTCTCTCAGACTCTCGAATGATGCTCGCACGAAAATGCATATAAAAATTTTAGGCCTCGCACATTCAAGGATCTGTCTTATCACGATTATACTACACACGGAACCGCGAGGAGCGCGCGGGAATCGAGTTACGTGAAACTCGCGAAGACTCTGCCGGATGGAAAACTCGAGCCGAGCTAGCGTGAAATAATGCGAGTACGACAAACGAGAGATCTCGATGATGGAGAAAGCCTTCGTCGCGCGCGTCACGAGATCATTTCAAAACAAGAAAAAAAAAAGTCAATTAACGCCGACTATGGACGAGATCGGTTAAACCAATCAAAATTTAATCAAAATTGAACTATAAAATCACTTTTAAAAAAAAATTCAATTCCATCAAATTAACTTGACAAATTTCCCAATTAATACGACGTAATTCAATTATTTATTAAATTTTTCATTGCTCCAGAGATGTTTACGTTGAGAGAAGCGAATCGATATTGAAAAAAAATCACCGAATTTCGTTGCGACGAAAAAACAAAAAAAAATTATTTTTCACTGCTCGTCAACGCCACAGGCCTCATCGATTCAACGACAATTTTTTGTCCACATATTTACTCAAAATTCGATTCAATTACGAAATTTCATCGAAATTTCACGCCAGTCATTGAGTTGGTGCATTGAAATTTAATAAATTGAGGCCTTCGCGATGTTTTGATCGAGTTTTTTTTTTTATTATTATTATTTTTTTCAATTACGAGCGTACGTGTGCGATAGATAAAATTTGAAAAAAATAGATCTATTCGCGAAGCGGCACGCGGAGTCACTGAGCGCGGAAAAACGTGTATCACCAAGAAGAACCGCGTGTGCTCGGGGCTCCCACCCGACAATAATTCTCGTTAAACATTATGTATGTATATATCGGATACGGAGAGAAACATACGAAACGCGCATACATTATAGAAGATATATATTATATATACTGGGTGATTCATAATAGGAGATCTATTTGATTTTGAATTTTTTCGGATTGTGCATTGAGATAAACGATTTAATCACATTTTCATTTGTTTGGGTTTAGCAAATTATAGAATCGATGGAAAACGTATAGAAAGAGAGAGAGAGAGAGATAGCTGTAAAAATAAATTTGCTTTTTTCTCCTCAAGTTTTGATATTTTTGAAAAAAAAGTCAAGTACACGTCCAAGTCTTGCCACAATTCTGCATCGGTTGAGCAAACTTTCATTCCGATCGGTCGTGCCGTTTCGTAGAAAACGCGAAACGCGTTTTCGAAGTGGCGAAATAATAACCTCAAAATATTTGTAACGCATTTTTCTCGAAAACGGCTCGATGGAATGGAAAAAAATTTTTTTTGGGGCCACCTGCATTATTCATGGACGCAGAGACAATGACTGATGGATTTTTTTTTTTTAATTCCAGTAATTAACTTGCGGGAAAAATTTATTGAAAATCCCAAGTTTAGTTCTTTCGCGAGGGCGTTATTCGCAAAATCGTGCGGCAAAAAATCATAGGCATGGTGAATAGATACGTTTCCTTTTTTTTTTTTTTTTTTTTTTTAATTTCCCAGTATATGTGAAATACGATATGCTGAAAATATGCTATTTTATTTACATCGAGAATGCTTTAGGCGTGACATTCCCAACTGAAGGTTCGATTCGATCAGAATTTCAGTACTTCGCTGCGTGACGAAAGTCCGATGAAAAAAAAAAAAAAATCAACTGTATCGAAGACTATAATATTGATTCTCCGTATTAATAACAATGCCACAAAAAGTTATCGACAAAGTTCAAAAAGAAATTCTTAAACGAATCGACGGAAAAATTTATTTTTTTTGCCACACTGAATGAATTTGTTGATTTTCTTTTTAACACGTGTGAATTTTTTTCAGAATTTTTTCTCTCTCTCTCTCTCTCGCTTTTTTGGAAATTATTTTTCGAAATTTTGAAAAGTACACGAGAAGAATCTTTAAATTTCGGATATGCTTTCGTGGAAAGTTTATAAAAATGGTCTGAAAAAGTTTCCGGGTCCCTGGAATGAATAATTTCAAATAAAATAATAAATAATGAATTCATTCGAGCCAATGAGAAAAAAAAGAAAGTCCGATGAACGGAAAAAAAAGCTTGTACCAATTTTTAATGAATATATTCGGCATTTTTATAATTAAAAATCAAAGTTTTTTTGAATCCCCTGGAATGGTCGATTTTTAACGCAATTGCCCAAGTGCTTGAAATTCTCACGAAACGTCACTTTTGGCTTAACCCAAACCTGAACTCAAAACATATTTTTTGCTCCAAAAAGAATTATTTTTTTTTTCTGTCCGTAGGAGATTTCGGATCTGTACCACACGTTTTGAATCATTCTGTACATATGTCATATGGAACCCGAAAGCAAAAATATTATTCAAGAAGGCAACTACAGAGAGGTAACGAGTTGTGCCGTAACATGATATTATAGTACGCGTCACAGTAAGGTCTCGTCGCACATTGGAGCTTTCGTACGTATGTTTGCACCAAGCGCATCATTCATGCTTTTGCAGGTTAAAAAAAAAACCATTCGTGACCTTTTTTTATTCATCTCTTCGCGACGGAGCATTCCTATTTGCGACACTGAGAGATTTTTGCGAAAGGCAACCAAAGCTCTTGGACGAAAAATTATTGTTCAAAGAGCCAGCCCATCGTGTTTATCTCGTTCGTAATAAACGAATTTTTGTAAATTTCACGTTTACGAATGTACTTAATTAATTTTCCTTAATTAATTTTAAAAAAATAATAATAAAAATAATAAATAATAATTAATAAAAAATAAAAAATACTTAATTAATTAATAAAAATAGATCCCGGTACACGATCGTTCCCACTCTTCTCCAATGTCTTTTGTATAATATCGACGATTATTCGGGGGGGAAAAAAAACAAATCTTCACGATATTTATATATTATGAGACTGGTATGAGCATTCACAAAAATTTCCGCGGACATAACGACCTCATGAAATATTCGTGGACAGTCCAAAATGATTCGAAAAATGGGCCAAACAAATATCGTTCGGGAATTATGATTTTTTTTTTTGTTGTTCTTTAATAATTAATTTCTCGCTTCAGCCATCCCCTCATTGCCTGACTATTCGAGAAAATACTCTCGTAATGATCCAGTCGATTTGAGAATTGAAGAAAAATCAGTGCCAGAGGGCGCACATGCTCAGTTTTATAAAAGGTTTTTCTTTTTTTTTTTTTTTTTTTTTTTTTCCGTCACATTTTATCCGAAATTATTGACTCGGATTGGGCAAAAATGTTATTTTAACAGAAATATGAATGAAAAAAAAAAAAAAAAAAAAAAATCTATGAAAACTGAATATAACAATTTATCCGGTAATCGAAAGGACTCAATCAACAGCTCATGTCCCATTAATTGAACAATCAAGTAGCGGTGAATGAACATTATGAAATAATAGAAACGTCGCATTCCACATCAACTCAGCCACCCCGTTTTTTTTTTTTATTGTCTCGAAAAAATTATTCAGTATGGGCATTTCAAAGGACAATATATCCATGACATTTTACCAAAATTTCATCCCCCCCACTATTGTTGGTTCTCGAGATAATGATTAATGAAGTCTCAATTTTGTAAAAATCATAACTTCGTAACTACTGATTGGATTTAAACGATTACAAAAGAATCTTTTATTTATTTTTTTTGCCCTTTTCGAGAAAAAAAAAAAAAAAAAACGAGGTGGCTAATGAGTTAACATGGAATACGACACGTCAACTCAGCCACCCCATTTTTTTTTTTTTTGTTTCGAAAAAATTATTCAGTTATGGGCATTTCGAAGGATCCATGAAATGTCACCAAAGTTTCATCCCCCTCACTATCGTTGGTTCTCGAGTTATAATTATCAATGAATTCTCAATTTTGTATATGTTATAGGCAATTTAATTTCACGGATTTATATATATATATATAGTTATATATATATATATATATATATATATATATATATATATATATATATATATATATATATATAATAGATATGTATAATGTATATATAGATATATACATAGATAACATGTATATATATATATATATATATAGCGTAACATTTGTGACGTCATATTGTTGTAGCTTTCAATTCGTTATATTAACGGCAACTTTGATTCAAAGAAATAAAAAAATACGTCCTAAATATTTTTTTTTCCTAAACTGCCGGATTATGAAATAAAAAAATTTCATGCAAACTCCCATTTGGGATTGTGAGGATATTTCGAGATCATCAAAGATTTGTAGAAAAATGGCTGGGAGACCTCTTATTGAAGCCAAGAAAAAAATATTGCGACTCGATGAATACTCTTTGAGTAATAATGCCGGCTATGAATGAATTAGAGTTCGCGGTCGTACTTGCTATTGTCACTGCGAATTCACACGATGCGGGCACGCGCACACGCTCGCCCCAAAACAATTAATATCCTCGTTCAACGAGTTGAACTGTACACACACACACACACACACACACACACACAATCTGCAGATTAAATTGCGAAACATTTCTGAAACGAAAGAGTCCACTTGGCACCTTATTTTGTCAACAATGATTATGTTCATTAACCGGTGACTGTTTATTCACCGGTGCGCACTCAACCTACGATAAATTATATTATTATCTCGTAACATTATCCCAGAGTGGCTTTTCATCCTACAATTCCAACCCACGAGTGTGTGATTGGTTTAAAGTGTTGATTTTTTTTTTCCTTTTCTATTTTAAAATCGTACCATTGCCTTTTACCGATCATTTTAGGGATTTCCCTCAATGAATTTTGTCTCATTATCGCATTTGCACGAGGGCACGGGGAAAGTGCGAAAAACCGACGCCATCCCGGTATTGATAACGTGGCAAAGACTGACATGTGAGATCGCGCGAATTTCGTATAGTCGAGAGACAAGGAAATTTTCATCTTTCCAGATGAAATATAAATACTTTTAAAGTTAAGGAAGTTCTCTCGGTATCTATAGAGTCAAAACAGAAACATTCCATGTGCTTTTGCATACTTGGTAAAAAAAAGAAACGGACCAATTTGTCTCGTGTTATTGTGAATCGACGTTGAAACCATACGTCGAGTACGTATGGAGCGCAATTGTGGTTCAACGATGAAGGAACATAAAACACTTTTACGAATCAACGACGAGTCTCGGCAGACTCATTGTCGTTACTCGCGTTATGAAAAATTTTATCGCGAAAGAAAGCTTCTGTCATCGATAAGGCGGGCGTTCCACGAAATTCTCAATATAAACGTATACATTGGCATACGTTATAACATAATCGCATATTTTTTCAGCAGTAAATATATGACTCGTATCGGATTCCAAAAATGAAACGAAAAATATCCCCAATTTCAGGAAAATTTTATCGCTAAAATCGTCAATCGCATGATCAGCCTACAGCGAAGACTGCATTGATACTTCGCTGCCTCATAGAGAAAGCTTTGTTTTGGTGAATTTTCTGCTTTAGTTTTCAATGCCAATGTGTTCGAAATGTGCCAAAATATCGAGGAATCACATTTAGAAAAAATGTGCAACCACTATGAAAAATTTAATCGTCTGTAACTCGATAATCGGCTGAGCTACAGTGCTGCAATTTTGCCGTCAAGTGAAGTATGTTAAGCCCTCTATTTACTGTAATTTTTATACAAATTCATGAAGTGGCTCAGATTTTATGAAATTTTCAATTTTTAAAAAATTGTGGGTACTCGCTTTAACTTTTGCAAATTTTGAGATATCGTGCTAATTTTTTTCACATTAATAGATTATTATTAAAGAACGGTCGGTATTGAATTTGATGAAAATCGATGAAGGGGTTCAGATTTTATGAAATTTTCAATTTTTCGAAAAATGGTCGTACTCGCTCGAACTTTTACAAATTTTAAGATATCGTGCTAAATTTTTTCACATAAATAGATCATTATTAAAGAACGGTTGGTATTGAATTTGATGAAAATCGATGAAGGGGTTCAGATTTTATGAAATTTTCAATTTTTCGAAAAATGGTCGTACTCGCTCGAACTTTTACAAATTTTAAGATATCGTGCTAAATTTTTTCACATAAATAGATCATTATTAAAGAACGGTTGGTATTGAATTTGGTGAAAATCGATGAAGAAGTTCAGATTTTATGAAATTTTCAATTTTTCGAAAAAATGGTCGTACTCGCTCTAACTTTTGAAAATTTTGAGATATCGTGCTAAATTTTTTCACATAAATAAATCATTATTGAAGAACGGTTGCTATTGAATTTGGTGAAAATCGATTAAGGCGTTCAGATTTTATGAAATTTTCAATTTTTCAAAAATTGTGTGCACTCGTTTCAACTTTTGCAAATTTTGAGATATCGTGCTAATTTTTTTTTACATCATTAGATCATTATTAAAAAACGGTCGGTATTGAATTTGATGAAAATCGATGAAGGGGTTCAGATTTTATGAAAATTTCAATTTTTCGAAAAATGTGGGTACTCGCTTCAACTTTTGCAAATTTTGAGGTATCGTACTAAATTTTATCACATGAATAGATCATTATTAAAGAACGGTTGGTATTAAATTTGATGAAAATCAATGAAGGAGTTCAGATTTTATGAAATTCACAATTTTTCGAAAAATGTCTCTAATCGCTTCAGCTCCCCCACAAATTTTGAGACATCGTGCCAAACTTTTTTTTCATCATTCGAGCCATCCTTCAAAAATACTATACCATTATTGAGTTCCTCAATCGGACTTTACGAAGTTTCAGATTTCATGAACCTTCAATTCGAAGAATTATTTGAATTTGGCAAGAATCGATGAAGGTGCTCATATTTAATGAAACTTGGAATGTTTCGAAAAAAAAATTCTAAATTCCCCACATTTTCAGATATCCAGCTAAAGATTTATATGCAAACAGAATACACGTGGATACGTTTACATACATAATTGAAAAAAAAAATAAAAAAAAAACAACACTGCAAATTGAAACTTGCACATCGCTTGCTCGTAATTATCGAAATTTCACAATTTCATCTCGCCGATGAAGTTTCCTCCGTGAGAAAGTCAAAATTGTAAAAACTCGCTTGCTCATAGAGGGGGGGCTTTATGAAATAAAAGAGTTTAATGAAATTTCGAAAATTACGAGGAAGCAATGTCGCAAGTTTCAATTAGCAATTTTTTTTTTCCCAAGTCTATAAAAATTTCACGTGCATCGACTGTGGTTACGTGAGAAAAACGCGCGAGAATAAGGCGCGCATATCATCATCGGTATAGTCGAAATCTTTTCGGCAAGAGTTATAATAGAAAATTGCGTTTTACCGTGAACGAGAGAGACTCCTGGCCTATCGCCGTCGATACGACAGAAAAGGCATGTTCATGCGGAAAGATTTTTCAACCGTTCAATCTTCTCATTTTTTTGGTATCACTATTTTTTTTTGTTTTCTTTTTTCTTTTTGGATTATATGAGAGTTTTATATTTATTAAAAAAACGAAAAAAAAAGGGGGAAAAAAAAGCATTTAAATTCATGAAACTCACGGCTTTTCGTTTGTCCTCGGTACTGATGGAGCTGTGACTCCGATGTCTTATGAGATCCATGACTTTGCTCACGGGATTTCTGCTACTCTCGGATCCGGCTCTGGGACGTCCGCTCGTATCCTTGCCGTCTCTGTGATCCTTGTGATGGTCCTTCTCCGTGTGAACGTCAGTCGACGAGCTACCGTGCGAGCCACGGTGCAACGACTGGCCCGACGAGAGCAAAATGGGAGAATTTATTTTTTTTTTTCTTATATACAATCGAGTTTTTATCGTTCAACTTTGTATAAGTTTTTAACAATGTCTCATTCTATCGCGCAGTACATTTTTCTTATTCCCAACTAGCCTATTCTCCTCTCTCTCTCTCTCTCTCTTTCTCATTCTCTCATTGGGAATATAAATGAAATTTTTTTATTTCAAAATCCGGTAGTTCGGGAAAAAATATTTATTACGTATTTTTTATTTTTTTATTTGAATCAAAATTGCTGCCGTTAATATAACAAATTTAAAAATATAACATTATGACGTCACACATGTTACGCTATATCTATAATCTATATATATATATATATATAGCGTAACATGTGTGACGTCATAATGTTATATTTTTCAATTTGTTATATTAACGGCAGCAATTTTGCAGCAATATATATATAATGTATATATATATATATATATATATATATATATAAAATTTTGCAGCAATATATATATATATATATATATATATATATATATATATATACATATTAAATTGCCTATAACATGTGCATCTGTCATTTTTAACGAAAAATAAACAAATACGTCCTCATTATTTTTACTTACTCTGCATTATGCGCCCGAACGATTGAAAAAAAATTAAATTTCATTCAAACTCCATAGAGAAAGAGAGAGAGAGAGCTTTGTGATCGAGATAAAATAATCAGGAAGAAATGTTCAAGTTTATAATTTGTACATTTCATTTGAAAAAAAAAATTTTTTTTTCGTTCAAATTAAAATTTTCTTCGTATCAGCCAGCGAATAATTTTTTCTCACCTGCACTGCGTTCTTCATGTTCGCAATAATACTTGGTTTTCTCGCTTTGCTAGCGTCCGATTTGCTTCTTGGCCTGAAAGCATCGAAAAGAGCAGTTTTTCTCGTTGGACTTGCCGTATCATCGCCGCTTCTGCGTCTCTCGGCGCTGTTGCTACGACTATTGCTACGACTGTTCGATCCCGAGCGAGTTCCCGAAGCTTTTCGTCCTTTGCTCGATGAGCCCGAGGAGCTCGACGCTGGCTCCAATTGCTGTGGCACGGGTGTCGATTTACCCGAGCCCGGAGCACTGCCGGACGATGGCTTTCTGATGCTCTTCGAGTGCGAGCCCCACGTGCCTTTTGTGATTTTTTATTTTTTTTTCAAAAAATCGACAAAAAACATTTTACCAACAGGAAATTTTCGTTCGCAAAGATTTTCGATGCGAAAATCAAATGATCTTTCATCGATAAAATAATGAATGGATGGACACACGAAAATTGGAGCATGAATTTTTGATTAATCGATCATTGGTACTGATTTACTTACCGGCTCTTGGCCTGTGACCCTGATCCTGAGAATTCTGTCCCGTATGATCGACATCCTCGGTCACGATCGTTGGCAATGGCTGAGATCCCAGCTCCTGAATGATCGAGATCACAAATCCGATTAACGGCTTATAAATAAGCAAATTCTTCATTTTTTCACAAGTTCATCATTCGCTTGTCATGAATTCTGGCGTATCGCGAAATTCATGACAAGTTATAAGACAATTTTTTTAGTATCTTTTTGTTCGAAAATTTTCAAGACTATTTTTTAAAAAATTATCTCCAACCTAGATCGCAATATTTTCGTGGTTTTTTTCTCCCCCCTCCATTCTGATTATCATAGATTAATCGATGGGTGATATTCCAATGTGAATTAAGAGAATCACGTAACTGGGCCAAATCTAGCGTGATAGCATTCGAGTTTTGCTTTTAACGTTTAATTAAGGCCACTCGTGTACGAGCGGGGCAGCTTTGAATTAAATGTAACGAGCTGCTTTTTGATCAGAAGAGAAATAATAACATGCTTGGATTTAATTCGAAGCGTGTCTCGTAATTAATCAAGCCGAACGTTCAATCGTCATTAATTATATTAATATTAATTTTATATTATTTTTATTTATTATTATACAAATTTATATTTATTATTATATATATTGTATTTATATTATATATAATATATAACATATAATACAATATATAATATATTATATATATTATATATTGTATAATAATAAATATATTATATTTATTATTATACAAAATTAATATTAATTTAATATTAATTTTTGAAATGGCGAAACTATGAAAGAAAAATTTTTTTTTTCCTTTTTTAAATTAAAAAATATTCTAGTACAATATTTTATTGAAACAAAAGCATATTTTTAATATTTTACAAATTCCAAAAGTTCTATATAGCAACATGTGATATATTTTTTGTGAGACCCATCCAAGATGGCTGTACGAAAGGATAAATAAGAATGAGAAATTTCCACAGAGTTTCAAGGACTCTTGTATCAATCGTTCGTGTACGATATAGTGAGTTTGCATTTGGAAAAAAAATGTACTCTTTTCACAGAGAGATCTCGATTCATACCGACGAAGCAGTGGAATATCGTCGAGAAATCAAACACCCAATCGTAATCCCAAAGATAAGACGAAAAAAAAAAAAACAACGTCTGACAATAAACTACGAGTCTATCTCACGGAGGGACAATTTTACCTTGACAACGTTACCGCCACGATGAACGATGATTTTACCATCGGGAAGACAGAGCGAAGTGTCCGAGCCAAGGGTAAACATTTTACCGATATTCTTTAGACCAACAAATGCACTATTGTATTATCATCCAATGAAGCTTTAACGAAAATAATACATCGTGGCATATTTTTCGTGTCCTCATCGACAAAACGTATTTTCCTTTCCAAGTATTATGTTTTTATATGCAAATATTGATTTATCAGTAAATAATTGTACTATATACGATTTAAATTTTTCGATGACCACCATGAGAGAGTATGAAGCGATCGCGATCGATGTATCCGGTGTAGGGCAAAAGATCGGATAAAGTGATGCGCAACACACAAAATGTGCATTCGTCCCTAAACGGGCCATTTTTACCAGGGAACACGCAGACTCGATTGCCTTTTTTTTCTTCTAAGCAGCAATGATTGCCACAACTAATTTCCTTATATGCCAACTAGAAGCCTGCAATGTCAACGATCGAATTTACCGATCGAGTAGTCTCGTCGAATGACGAGGAGGAGTTTATATGCAGTTACGAAAAGTGCAGTAATATGCAAGAATTGCAAGGGCGATAACAAGAAATAAGACTTTTATCCAAGTTCAATCTTTGTGCGGATGAAAGTATGAACGGAAGGTTGGGAACGGTTGAGAGACAATAATAGGTATCAGAGTGCGGTTTCTCGTACGAGAGACGTCAACGCTCGGAGCCATCTAGCGGATCTCTGGCGCACTGCGAAAATCTCGTCGAGTATACCGTTACGTTACAAACGTACAGGGTGTCCCACTTTAAAAAATATGCTCAAATATATCGAAAACTAAGCGTTATGTTGAAAAAATTTTCGGACAAAAGTTGTTGTATATGAAAGGTGAAATCAGATGAGGATCCCAGTTTTGAGGTCCAAGGTCTCTTTCGGGCCCATTGAGGCCCAGCTTTTGTTTTTCGAATGGAACCTCCTATTCTTTTATTGCATTTACGTATTTCTCATTGAAAAGTGAGTAAGTTTTACTGCTAGTAATTTTGGTTTTTCTTTTCAAACAGGCCCAAAACGTTATTCGAAGCTTTCTCATGAAAAGAGTGGGCAATACGTCAATCTTTGCGAAGAATTTAAAAATAAAAATGATTTCTACGATGAACAGAACTGTTCAACATTGAAAAGTGTTCAGGCGCTTGTTTGCATTGTTTTTTTTTTTTAAGCATTGATAAGCGTTTAAGAACCGCCGGCATTAGCTTTACCCGATGCACACTGCGGGGAGGTGTTTCGAATTAAGTTGTATGACAAAAAGTCTTTAGATTTACCTGTTTCGGTCAACGCTATTTTGCGACTATTTTTTTTTTCCCCCTCGTTCTTTTGCCACATTCTTATACCGATATAGGAGAATTGACGGATTTAATATTCCAATAATTCTGACTCATGCAATAAGTGTTTCAAAAATATCTTCCAGCCTACTGAATTGATACATAATTAGCATTTGTTCTTGAATATTTAAAAAAAGAAGGGGAGGGGGTCTTGCTTTCTACATAGTCGCATCTATCGATATTTCTCTAGAAATTTTCAATTTCCCTCGTAGAACTTTGCACCAATATTTAACTGTGCACGAATACATGTAAAAGTACTCGAAAGTATCGCGAAGAAAATCAATTGGATATCCACATTGCCAAGGACTTTAGTGAGTCGCGTGGGTGCCAGTTTAGAAGAGAAATAAAAACGGGTCAACAGGTGATCTGTTTGCAAGTTACACATTGAAGCAAATTTCTCTGTAACGGTCCAATGAATACACACACGTAATATATAAACGTGTGTGCACTCACATGCAAGATGGGGTCCCCGATCAACAGTAGCAAAGAAACTTCGTAAGACGAAAACCGGTTATTTCTCTCTGTGACTGGAGAGCCGCGTGTATAGGTGTGTGTCCTTTGGGTACGAGAATATACGTTGAACGATGTATCGAAAAGCCCCGAGAAATTGCACCCAAAGAATTTTTCGTTGCGAATGGACATGCGTAACGAGTATTTTTTTTTTCTTCTTCTGTACTTATACTTTCCACCCTTTGTTCATCCCCTTGTCAATTCTGCATATTTTTTACATCTTCAAAATTTGTTTTCGACAAACAAACAAACGAAACAAAAATTACATCGACGACAGTTCTCGGCATTTGCGAAAGATTTCCCGACTGCACACAGCGCCAACGAGACTTGACTGATCTCAAGGGATAATAATTTCGACTTGAGGGTGGGGGAAAAAAAAAAAACAACAACAACAACTTTAACCACCAAGAAGAAACGAAATGAAAATAACGAAGAAGCTTATCGGTTTATGCTGCGAGTCGTTCACGTTGAATTCACTCGGCGATATATGCGTGTATACGAGAAATGGATGAAAAAAAAAAAAAAAATGTCAGAAAAACGATTGAGAAAAAAAAAAAGTAGAAAAGATAAGCCTTAATCCGTCGTAGATAAGGTTATACGGGGAATGATTGCGGACGCGAAAGCTGCGACAGCACCGACTCTCGGAGATTCTCGAGTCAAATTAGTCGGTGTGGCTCCGGGGAATTGAATGTCGTCACGAATTAAAAACAAACAGAAAATAAAGAATAGCCCTTATCCCTTCGAGTCATTTATAATTCGGAAATTCGAAGAGTCTGTATATCACGATAATGATTATATATAACGTAAACTATATTGGGGACATTCGACACCGCACACGTGGAGTAATTTTCTTCACGATTCATTGCTGAGAAACGAAAATATTATCAACTCGTCGGAGCAGATATAGAACAATTTTTGTCAGATACGAACAAGGCATCGATCTATTTTCCATTTCACAGGTAATACGCGGCTGTGCGTGATAAATTATTCGTTCATCCATCAATGAAAATACACTCCGGGATTACTCTTGGAATTTTTAATATATATATTTTTTTTTTTAATTTCTTTACGAATTCTTCGATAATATTTTCGACCGATTTAACGACCAATTGGGGAAATTCCATAAGACTAACTGAGCGAGTCAAGCGTTCTCGAAAGGGGTCAATGCACTCTAATAACGCTTCTTCTTCTTCGTGTTTTGTTTTTTTTTTTCTCCAAAAGACCCCTCGAGGCACCGAAAAAATATTCCGAATTTACGCGAAACTAATACGATATATCGAGCTTTAATGCGACTTTTGGTCGAAAAAATTCCTATTATCGTTGTTATCGGACGGAGCAAAAATTAAATCGCGACTGATACAGCATACGCGAAGGCTGCCGTCGTGACGACTGGTATTTTCTTTCGTCGCGTATCACCGCTAAAGCTCACGAAATCCGCGAGCAGAGAGAGAGAGAGAGAGAGATATTCTCTCGGAGCAGTAAATCCCCAAATATCTCTGGTAGAAATTTTCGACTACACTTCGCGCCTGCTATAGTAATATCACGCACTTGCGTATCAAGAAAATCATCCGTACTGCCTCTTTTCTCTCGTCTCTGTTTTGGCTATCGAATCGGAGAAACGTCGTCGTCGTCGTCGTGGCACGTGACACACAACGATACCTCTATATATCATAATCGTACACGATTTTCCCTGCCGCACTTTTGATTCGCCAACGAAAATAGCTGATCGTATAATCGCACGGGCTCGCGGAAAATTGTATATTTATTTTTTGATTCCTCAAAGAGGAAGCTATTTTTTGTTTTCGTAAAAAAGTAAAATATACACTTTTTCAGGTATTTTTCGAAACTTTAAACTTTGTTTTTCTTTTTTTTTTCATCGAAAAATCGACTGAAAAAGAGAAGATGAATTTATTGCAAATTTTTTTTTTCCCATTTACGATCCCAAAATCATCGATCCCTTCGACTGACCTCATTCTATCCCGCAAAAGATCAATTTCGCATACAGCCAGAGAATCGCGATAGGGTTGACGTATCAGTTGTGGCCACTTTTAAGCATTTTCGAACATTCATTTACGAACCAGAGCAGTGTTCACAATATTGAAAATTCAGAATTGAAAAAGTGATCGATGTAACCCAAAAAAGGTACATAGAATCGAATTGTTATATCATCAAAAACCTTTTCCGATCATGATAAATAAGAAAATAGGAAATTATTTTGTAGCTGTTATTTTTACCATTTGTGGCCACAATTGTACTACTTTTTGGTCATCCGAAGTTGTGGCCACCAAAAGCTTTGAATTGGGATTGGCCATAACTGGCCACACAAATAGAACAATTGCATTTTGAATGTACCACTTTTGGCCACCGCGTATTTTTCACGAATTTTAGCTGAGATATCAGTTTTTTTTTATAATTATAACCCGAAAAATGAGCTTCAACTGATAAAATATAAATTTTTGATGGGGGGCGGAATGACTTTAGATATGAGAAAACCGTGCAAGAAAATTACACAAATCGCTTAGCGTTGACACACTTTGTCATATTTCGCTGAAATAAATTAGTAGATATTCAATGAAGCAATCGATAGTGGTTCGGAAATATCTTGAATATCAAAATATTACGCTCGATGAAGTGAAACATAGAGCCTTGAAAGTTTAAGAAATTCGTGAGAAATGCGAAGTGGCCGCAAACGGTACATAATGGCCACAACTGGTACGTCTAGCCTATTTCAACAAACTTTCCCGTCAAGATTCTCCTTCAAATTCTCTACAAAACCTGATCATTTTATGCATTCGCACTGACGCGAGAGAAAATATACATATTGGTTTTACGCTGATTCAATAAACCATCCCCCAGGGACACGATGGTGTTCTTATTCTCGCTATATACGCTGTTTGCAATAATAACACACGTTTTTCTCGTACAATTTTCCCTGCATAAATAATTCAATCATCGACGTTTTTGCATACGCCACTATTTCTCAAGCTTTTCGCATACTTCGATAAACGAATCGCAAACGAATTCGTAATTATATTTCAATGTTTGCAGAAAAACAGACGGAATATTCTTGTTCGTTGATTCACGATTTTCTCCCAGTGTTGGGGATTCACATTGAATTTGGAGGGTAAAAAAAAAAAATTACGATTCGTTTGTAAAGAACGCGCGATGATTTATGAATCGTTGCGGAAAAATATGAAAAATAATTTCGTAAATGCCACGCTTATTTTACGAGGCAGTTATATCATTGACGAAAAGTTCACAATTTGAAAAATTAGTCGCCAAGTGCGTCCGAGCTTTCGTAGAAAATTTATGAATTTTTCTCCAAGATTGTATTTTATCTCGATTGAGTAAAAGTTTATATTTATAACTGCGAGTCTCCGATACACGATGTTACGGCAATTGAATAATAATTATCCGGATCCGAATATGAGATTGCTGGTACAAACAATTTTTAGCCGGAAATGGTTTAATAATGTGACTGATAAAATAAATGATAAGAAAACAAAGAGGATGATTTTAATGTGAACGATTGTTCCCCGTCCTCGTTCGACAGCAGAAAAAAAAAAAACACAAATTGAAACTTGCACATTGCTTTCTCTTTATGTGAAAATTTTCGAAATTTTCACATGAGTTTTTTCAATTTTGTTGTGAGTGAGTGAGTTTTTTTAATTTTGGCTTTCTCATAGAGAAATCTTCATGAGATTTATAAAAAGAGCTTTGTGAAATTTCGAAAATTACGAGTAAGCAATGTGCACGTTTAAATTTGCAATTTTTTTTTTTTTTGTTCAATTATGTATGTAACGTATCCACGCGTATTCTATTGATGAATGAAACTTTAGCCGGATATCTCAAAATGTGGGGAATATAGAATTGTTACATAAATTTGTCGAAAAATTCAAAATTTCATAAAATATGAACACTTTGATCGATTTTTGCCAAATTCAAAACATCCTTCAATTTAAAGCTTCATGAAATCTGAAACGTCAGAAAGCCTTATCGATGAATCCAATAAGACTTCAGTATTCTTGAAGGATGGTTCGAATGATGAAAAAAAAATTTAGCACGATATCTCAAATTTTGAGAAAGTTGAAACGATTGCGGACATCGTTCGAAAAATTCAAAATTTCATAAAATCTGAACCCTGGCATCGATTTTCAATAAATTCAGTATCGACCGCTATTTAATAATGATCTATTAACGTGAAAATTTTTAGCACGATATTTCAAAATTTGCAAAAGTTACAGCGAGTACCCACAAGTTTTGAAAAAATTCATGAAATTCATCGATTTTCATCAAATTCAATACCGACTATTCTTTAACGACGATCTATTGATGTGAAAAAATTTAGCACGATGTCTCGAAAATTTTCCGAAGTTAGAGCGAGTGCACGTAATTTTTGAAAAAAATTTAAGTTTCATAAAATCTGAACTTCTCTACAAATTTTCGCCAAATTTAATACGAACCATCTTTCGATGATGATTTATTCATACGAAAAAAAAAAAAGTTAGGACGATATCGCAAAATTTGCGGAAGTTGGGAGCGAGCACGACCATTTTTCGAAAAATTGAAAATGACATGAAATTGGGGGATCACTGCATATGAACTTGAATGCGAAATTGCAACGCTGTAACTCAACTGGTTATCGAGTTACAGACGATTTAACTTTGCCTAGTAATTACACACTCGCGTACGTCTGAAAATTTTTTCTAAATGTGATTTCTCGACGTTTTGGCACATTTTCAATACACACTCTGGCATTATAAACTAAAAAAAAAAGTTCTCAAAGTTCATTATCAATCTACGTTTGTTTAGAAGAATCAAGCGAATTTTTTCGCAAGTTACGAGATTGCACGATCAAGCCCCTTGATAGACAATAAATTTCGCCTCGATGAAACGAGGACAATAATTAGTGCCATCATCGAAATTTCATATTTTGATTCTGTCGTTACTGTCTTTAATACGAAAAGGAAGCCATTGCGAGGTGAAAATTTTTTTATTTAGAGCATCAATTGTGTATCTTTCGCAACAATGCTCATAGAGGCAAACTTTAGCAGTCAAGCGATCGTTCAGTATTTATTTTAATCGCGGTTGAGAACCCGAGTATGGATTTGGCACGAGAAATTGAAGAAAACAAACGACAAAGAGAAAGAGAAAGAGAGAGAGAGAGAGAGAGAGAGAACAAACTTGAACGAAATAGCGAGCAACGGGGCAGCTAATAAACTCGTGTGGTGCATATACAGAGGAGCCACGTCCCGATGCACCGGCAAAAGCAGCATCGGAAAACGAGATCCGGAGCTCCGAGAGGAGCGGAGATGAGCATGGAGAGATATGCGCGAACTGCTATAGGGGGCGAGCTAAACGGGAATTTGCAGGAAGACGAGAAAAAAAAAAAGGTAACGAAATAAAAACCTAAACGGAATAATAGGATGATTGTCGGATTTTCGCGATCCTTCGGGAATTCATGACGATCGTGTGTTTTATTTTTATTTTATTTTTATTGCAAGATAAATTCAAGGTTTTTTTTTAGAACTGCGAGCACGTGCCTTCTATAATACCCTCCCCGACTCTCGCTCTCGATATATCCCGCCTCAAACTTTGCACAGTGGTTGTCATTCAGAGATATGCGATCGATATTTAAAAAATTTGCACATTTTGCTTCCTCATTGTTCTATCGCACCAACAAAGATCCCTCGATGAGCGAGCGGATTTGCCAAATTTGCGCGTTTTTTTTTTTCTGAATTTGATTTCAATCACGATACAATAACGAACAAAAATATTTTTTTTTTTTTTCAATGACATTTGAAACGATAACGGTTTTCAAAAATTTCAATATTTTTTACAATCCTAATCCCCCCCTGAATCGATTCTTGCCAAATTCAATACCAAACGTAAATATAACTAAAAGTCTATTGGCGTGAAAAAAAAAAAAAAAGACTTTTGGCTCATTAGCCAATTTTCGGAAATTAGAGGTATTAGAATTTTTTTTAAATTAAAAATTAAAAAAAAATTGAACCCCTCAAACGATTTTTGTCAATCTCAGTGCCACGCATCCTCGTCCCATAACTTATCCATGTTCGATGGTCAAAAATTTCCCGAAGTTACAGCTATTTGAGATTTTCTTGAAAATTTTAACATTTTTCTGAATCTCAATGGGTCGTTCTGGTTCGAAATTTTCAAATCCTCGTTTCTTTTTTTTTTTTGCATTATCCGATGGTATAGACAGTTATAAACATGTTAAATTTTTAGGGTTAAATTCGAGCGGCTGCGCGAGGACTAGCTCGGGCGGCGCTGCACTCGAAATTTTTAAACACGTTTTTTTTTCTCGAAATTACGTTTTTCAAAACGGTGGACGCACTCTCAAAGGAATATTGCTATGAAAGCTTTTTTTTTTTAAATCTTTATATTTTTTTTAACGAAAAATAGTCGGAAAAATGAACTAAATTCGATACTTTTTTTTTTTCAAAACACCGCCATTTTGTTAATTTAAATTAAAAAAAAAAATCTCCATAGCAAGATGGCAGCTTTCATACTGATTAATAATTTTTTTTTCCACATTTTGTTTTAGATAATATTTACCGCCGCAACAGTGCCCACCGTGAAGACTCCTTTTTTTTGCAAGACATTTTTAACAATTAAAAAAAAAGTAAAAAAAATTAAAATAAAAGTTAAAAAATTGATTTTCTGTTCTTCGTAAGAGCTTTGATTTGACATAAAACAAAATCAGACTGATTAGCGTATTTTAACTATCGAAAAAAAAAATCGCGAAAATCAGCTATTTTTCAACCAGTCGAACCAGAACGACCCCTCAACTCCCTGAAGGGGTCCTTGCTAAATTCAATGCCAATCATGCTCGTGACTAAGTTTATTTGTGTAAAAAAAAAAAAAAAATTAGCTCGACAGCTGCAAAAATTACGAAAGACTTTAAAAACAAAAACATTGAAAATTCCATAAAATCCGAAATTGTTAAGTAATTTTGACGAAAATCGAATCAAACGATGGGGTTTCACTGCGGAAAATTTGAGCCCGATCGCTCAAATTTTTTCTAAATACGTTTTCTCGATGTTTTAACACATTCTTAACAGTCATTATCATCAAAAGCAAAAATACATGTAATATATAATTGAAGCAAGTTTTTCGGGCATCGAGTCGAAGCTTCTCGTTTTTTTTCCATCATCGAGTCATTGGATTAATATTAAAATAATTATTGAAAAATTATTATCGGTTGTTCGATGCTTTTGACGTAAATTTTGGATTTTTCATGAATTTCAAAGAAAGAAGAATTTACATATTGACTTTCGACGATACTATTCTTTGCAATTATTGAAAATTAGAGTATATTTTTTTTTTTTCGAAAAATGTTGGATATTTCGAAAAAGTGTCGCTGAATTTCGAGGCACTTGGCGTTGTCACAAAGAAGCGGTAAAATTCAAACGCGTTTTTTTTGTCGAATCGACGAGTCCAATTTAGAAAAGTTTAAGCGCGAAGGGGATTTATTTCGAGCAAGATCTCGTCGCCATGTTTAATGCATATTTTTTCGCTTATCTCCTGACGTCATTCAGATCAGTATATCACAAGATCTAATCACATGACCTTCGTATGAGAATTGTAAAAATAAAATGTTCCTTTTTTTTTTCGGTTTCACAATATCCTCAATAAACGCGTACTCCAATATCGGATGACTAATTAAAGTGTGTTAAGAAAAGTATAAAAATAAACCTCGAAAATTGCGTCGTTATTTTTATTTTTTTTTTTTTCTACGGAAACACTTCTCATTCGGACGGACTAATTCGTCAAGCTTTATCTCACTCATTGATCACGATCGATTTAAAATGATGTATGGCTTTGTCAAGTTTTAACAAATTCGTGGAAATCGATCGAGTTTACGATCGCGACGGAACACCGAGAATAATAATTCTTCACGCTAATTTATACTCGAATATGAACGGGGAGAATTCCAAGCGCGTATAAAAACATCGATGAATATTTACTCGATGTTTTACGTATTTTTGCAAAATTGAAGGGACCCAATTTGTTTTTTTTTTTCCTCCATTTTACAAAGTTGCAAATGAGCTTCGCTATAAACAGCTGCTATGAAAGTGTCTCACAATATGGAATCCCATCAAGTTACAGGTAAGCTCGGATGAAAAAAAAAAAAAAAAAACGATACTGCAAAATAATTTTCATACAATTCGCAAAATTTTCACGGACGCCTTATAAGAAAAAAAAAAAACTTTCCCCTAGATTTTCAATGGGAAAACTATCGAAAATCCCTTTGCGCGGTTGAAAAGCTCGATGTTAATTTCAAATTCGCATGATTTTCCCGCCTATACTTGTCACAGAGATTAATTTTCGATTATTAGCTCGATTTGAGAACAGAGAACTCTTGCCATGTAAACGATTTTCTCCTTTTTTTTTTTTTTTTTTAATAATTCTGTCACAGTTAAATATTTTCCGAAGTTGATAAACATTGCATTGAATTTTTTTAAGCGAAGTAAATTATTATATCTTGAAGTGTAAAAATTGTAAGAAATTTACGCGCTCTACGGGCCGAGTGACGTCACAACACCCTTCGCGGTACTAGGGTAAAGTTATGCTCGGTTTTTTCACCTAGGATTATCTTCCGGATATGGTTATATCCGCAAAATAATCCATGTTAAGAAGGATAGGATATCCGTGGGTGAAAAAATTCGCGAAAGTAAATCATTAGTTCACGAGTGTGTGTGTGAGATATACATTAATTACAACGTGTATGCTATGACTTAGAAAAAATATCAATCATTGATACGTGAAAGCGACATCTGCAAATTTTTCAAGAACAGATTTAAAGATGTTCCCAACGGAAATAAACTCCTTTTCCGGTTTTGATACGATTGTTTTTTTATTTTGCAAAATCTTACAAAACAATATTTGTACACTTTCTTCGATTTTTCGGGTACATTAGTCATGCTTGAACCCTGTTTAGATCACATATTTACGAATTACGAAGATTTTTTGGGTTAGGAATGGATTAGCTGATTGTATTTCTTAATTTTACCGCTAGAGGCGCTGCTGCACTGGGGTTTTGTGACGTCACTTTCGCGTGACATACGTTTGAAACGCAGCTCAATTTTCAAGCTGGTACAATTAATTAAATAATGATGAGTAACTGAAAAAAAAAAACCTATGCAAATGGGTATTTTTGAATAATTTTTCTTTCAAACAATTGAAAAGTTAAAAAAATAATGCAAATTCTCTATTCTATAAGATAACCTATTGAAACGTGAGGGGGGGATTCGTTGTTCGAGAACGTTGATGAGTTATTCGCGAGTATTTACAATTTTTTCGCCGCGTATTTGAACCATATAGTCCGTCGAAACATATTTCACTTTGACTGATCTCCATCGATCTTGAAAATGATGAATACCAATATATTTAACGTTTCCATAAATCTTGAAGTATTTTTCATTATCGATATCGCCCTATCACGTGTCCAAATTAATAAGAATGGACGCGGATCATTGATAAATATTCAAAATTCTCGCGAGAATGCTATCTCTCGTATACCGAATAAGGGGACTGTCAGCTGATGACTTTACAATGTAGACCGATTCAAGTTTTTCGTTGATAGCTCGAAATTTCTTCCCTAATTATCGAAAAATCTCACCTTTTTTGTTAGTGCGATCGATCGACAGTTTACAATTTCGTAAAAAAAAAAAAATTGATTATCGAATTATTCTTTGGTATGTTGCAACCCGGTGCAACTTGTCATGTGATTTACATCCTGGCACATAAGCCCACTTGTAGCGATGCACTCTCATTCGGTACCTTCGCTCTTATTTGGATCCAAAGATACGCATAATTTGCAAAACGACGGAAAATTATTTCGATTGAAAAGAAAAAGAAGAGTGGAACATTTTGGGCCTCACTTTTCTCTGCAGACTGAACTAAAATGTCGAAAGGCCCAACTTGAGCCTCAGCTCTCTCTCTCTCTCTCTTTCTCTCTCACTATCGCTCTTCCACTGACCTTGTAAGTCCCGTGAAATTCCGGACAGCGGTCCAAATAAGGAATCAGCGAATATTTTCTCACTTTAGCGACGTAGCTCTCCGGGCAATGCTCGAGATTCGATGCAAGCGAGAACTTTCGTATTTTCGGATGTATAAGAGGTGACGGTAATATCGTTAACGAGGATTTACGCGAACCGCCACGGGATGATTTAACACCGCCGTTGCGATCCATGAAGATCGCTCGTTGGGCGATATATCCTCACGATCGGTTAGAAATTGACGCGCGTTACGATCGGGGCTTCGGAGCCAACTGAAGATGCGTGTGTACATCAACGATGCTTAAACCACACGATTCGTGTGGTTCGTGGCGAGTTTCTTGGTGAAAAGAGTGCGAGAGAGACGGAATAGAGAGAGAGAGAGAGAGAGAGAGAGAGAGAGAGAGAAAGAGAAAGAGAAAGAGAGAGAGAGAGAGAGAGGGAGAAAGAGAGAGCATAATATAAAAACCCCTGCGAGTGAGTATTCAATTTTATCGTTCACGATCGTACGTCGATAGGACGATTAGGACACAGCTCGTTGAAATCGTAGATAGTGATTAACACGTATTATAGACATATGCGTGCATGTGTGTGTGCGCGTATACATAGAGATAGATAAAGAGAGAGAGAGAGAGAGATCCCCCCAAAACGAAAAATATTTATTTACAAAAGGCACGAAATATAATTATATCTTGGATATGTATTGCCGGTATGTTTGCCCGTTTGTTCACCTGGGGAATGTGCTGCTATAGACCCAATTGAGAGACTCCTAAGTAAGCGTGTGCGATCGATATATATATATATATATATATATACAGGGAATTCCAAGCAATTTTACCTAGGCCATGACCCTGACCATTTTAGATTCTTCTAATATATTTTTTTTTCTCAATAACCTCAACCTAAAAGAGACAAATTAACTTGAAAACGCCATTTTTTTTTTTCAATTGGATAAATTCACTGATCTCAAACGATGATTTATAAGACTGGAACGCTTGTTTTTTCTATTTTTTTTTTTTTTTTCAAAGGAACTAAATAACGAATGCCAATAATTTCAACGCAAGTTGTGAACTTTTTTTTTTTGCCTTTTGTCTCAAAATCTCTCATAAATAAATAATGATACGTCATAATTAATGTAAAGACTTGTTTACCAGCTTGAAAAAAAAAAAGTATAGACAAGCCATTTTTGAGAGTTTCTTTTTAAAACTGTAATTAAGCGACGTATGCCGAGTTGATAAGAAATAACTTTCAAAAACACTTTTTGACGTATTATTATTTATTTACGAGAGATTTTGAGACGAAAGGCAGAAACAAAAAAAAATCACAGCTTGCGCGCTGAAATTTATTGACATTTATTATTTGCATTACTTTGAAAAAAAAAAAAATAGATAAAGCAGGAGTTCCACTCCCGTTCGGGTCTTAAAATCATCGTTTGAGATCAGTGAATTCACCAAACTTTACAAAAAAAAGTGGCATTTTTGAGTCAATTTGAATGGTGTGTAATGAAAAAAATTTCGAAAAAGAAATTTTCTCAAAACTTTCTTGTCCTTTTTAGGTTGGGGTTAATGAGAAGAAAAAAATAACAGAAGAATCTCAAATATTTAGGGTCATGGCCTGGATGAATTTGCTTGGAATGCCCCATATATATATATATGAGACATTCCACAAATAGTGGCATGGGTTTTTTTTTTTTTTTTTTTTCGTTTGTATTTTGTTAAACACATTGAAATGAACAAACTGTGAAAATTTTAGACCTTTTGCTAACTTAAGTAACAGAGAAACGCCTATTTTTGCGTTTTTCTCATTTTTTTTTTTTCGTATTTAATACCACAAGAGACTCAAAATTATCGGATTTTTCCCGATAGGTTCCCTGCAAACAAACGAACGAGTCGAGTTTTTTTGAAAAACTAATCCCGATAATTTTCAAGCTCGCGTGATATTCGGAGGACTATTTTTTTCATCCAAATTTCGGCCAATGGAATTTGCAGCAGGAGACATCACACAATTAATAGTTATACAATTAAATTTGTGATTAATTGAAAATTTCCCTTCACTTTCTCATCAATGATTTCCAAAGAATTAACTCCGAATCTATACTCATTATTTAAATGAGATCCTTCAATTGCCACAATAAAATTCAATCTGTCAGTTCTGACACGGGGTTGACTCGATTGGGAGATCTTTTGTTTTTTTCATATATAGCAACTAAGAGTGAAAATTATCAGAAAAATTATCAGTTTGAAACCGTGTATAGGTTGTACCACGTGACGTCGAATGGTGCAATTATATTGGCCGAAATTTCGATGGAAAAAATACGATGAACTATGAAAAATGATGAAACAGGATAAACAAAATATAAATGAAAATTTGAAATCGAAATTTTGAGGCCCAAAACCCATGCCACAATTTGTGGAATGTTTCATATATATATATATTATACATAACTATGTCAAGGTAAATTTTTAGGAAAAAATTTTTCATCGTATACATTTTTTTTTTCAACTTGGAGGTAACTTTCCGGGGGGGGGGGGACAATCGGTGTGTCTTCTCAAAGGACAATGCATAAAAGTAATCAGCCAATTAAGATCAATTGGGAGTATAAATGAATTTTTTTTTATTTCAAAATCTGGCAGTTTAGGAAAAAATATTTAGTACGTATTTTTTATTTTTTTATTTGAATCAAAATTGCTGCCGTTAATATAACAAATTGGAAAATATAACATTATGACGTCACACATGTTACGCTATATCTATATGTCGCATTCCACGTCAACTCAGCCACTCCGTTTTTTTTATTGTCTCGAAAAAATTATTCAGTATGGGCATTTCAAAGGACAATATATCCATGACATTTTACCAAAATTTCATCCCCCCACTATTGTTGGTTCTCGAGATAATGATTAATGAAGTCTCAACTTTGTAAAAATCATAACTTCGTAACTACTGATCGGATTTAAACGATTAAAAAAAGAAACTTTTTTATTTTTTTTGCCCTTTTCGAAAAAAAATATGTCATCATCGGATAAAAGCTCATTAGACATTTTTCGGAGTAAATTAACAAAAAACAATTTTTCCCTCTTCACTGATGCCTTGTTCCATTTTGAAAAAATCCTGCAGAGTTGTGCATTGCCTTCCTCTATCAGAAAAAAAAATACTGAGTAGAATTCCGATTGGCCCTTTCGTGGAAAAAAAAAAAATCGAAAAATTTTCCCGAAAACTGTCTAATGAACTTTTCTCCAATGACAGCATATTTTTTTTCGAAAAGGGCAAAAAAAATAAAAAAGTTTCTTTTTTTGATCGTTTGAATCCGGTCAGTAGTTACGAAGTTATGATTTTTACAAAATTAAGACTTCATTAATCATTATCTCGAGAACCAACAATAGTGGGGGGATGAAATTTTGGTAAAATTTCATGGATGTATTGTCCTTTGAAATGCCCATACTGAATATTTTTTTCGAGACAATAAAAAAAACGGGGTGGCTGAGTTGACGTGGAATGCGACATATACAATATCAAAATCCGTGAAATTAAATTGCCTATAACAGACGCATCTGTCATTTTTAACGAAAAATAAACAAATACCTCCTCATTATTTTTACTTACTCTACATTATGCACCCCAAAATGATTGAAAAAAAAAAAAATTTTCATTCATACTCCTAATTGAGATATCGCGAGAAATTCTCGTATGGGATTTTCAATGTCACCCCAAATTGGAGACGTATCGTCGCTCATTATTTGAAAATTTGGCACGATTGTTGAGGACAAAAATATGCAAATACCTTCGAGCGTTTTTCAAGCGCGTTTAAATAATGCAGGAAGCGAAAGAGGAAAGTGAATTTTCGAAAAAAAAAAAAAAAGTTAGCTACGATACGGCCGTGAAATTTTTCGGAAAAAAAATTCAAAAATTTCATCAAGTCCCGAATCGTTTTTACCGATCTGCTCCAAATTCAATATCAAAATACGTGAAAAATATTCCATTCGTGTCACCTTAATCTCCGATTAACGAAAAAAAAATGTGGTTTTTTGAAAAAAAAAAAAAAAAGTTTTGAATTTTTTTTTTTCGTGAAATAACGCTGCACATTAAGAATTTATATAAAGATATATATATAAATATATATAAATATATATAAATATAATTATTATATATAATATAATATATATATATATATATATATATATTTATATATAGACACGAAATCGATGCGACTAATTTACCCAAGTAATTGTCAACCGTTTTGGTCTTTTGCCCGGAGGCCAGTCGAGAAAATAAAAAAATTCAACCTTGAAGCAATTAAGCAGCACGTGTATTTTGAAGAAAAAAAAGAAAAAAAAAAATCTTAATGCCTCAATAATCGAATGAATTGCAGCAAAATTTATCTCTAAGCGAAGAGAAATGATTCTGCTCTGCTCGTGTGTCAAAATCGAATGATAATTTTTGCTTATTTTTAATTATTTGAAAATCAAAAAAATTCGAGTATCTCGGTACGAAAACTTGGAAAATGTTTTCTTTTTTTTTTTCATTATCGCGAAGAAAAGGAAAAAAAAAAAGGAGGAAAAAAAATGAAATTTTCTTTATCACGATGACGATAGATTTGCAATCACGTGTGTCATTGTATGATTCGAGATATTCGCGTCGTTATCGATCGGATTATATAGCAAACGGATGCAGCGATTATGCGTATATTATATAATATGCTTGCACGCCTGTACAACGGAAGCTCGGACAGTCGAGGTTTAAATCTCGAGCAATGGAGCCTCGATCAATGTTTATTTATCAATGGGGGGGAGCTTGTTATTAAATGCAAAATCACACGTGAGTCAGTCAGAGATTGGACGCTCTCGCGCAGAGTGTGACGATTTTTTTTTTTAAGAAGCCAAATATGTAAAAATCCTTTCAACGTACCGAAGTTTTATCGCGCGATCGAGAGGATCAGTAAAGTATTATTTTTCTTATTTTTCTTTTTTTACGAATCGAAAAAAGTGTAATTCCTGGTATTCGTTCCTTCTTTTTTTTTTCTCTCTCGATAATAAATCGAGTATCAATTTTATAATCGAGTGTGTATTGTCGTGCTTTTTTTTTTCTTTTTTTTTTCTTGTACATTTATCTGATAAGTGTCTCGGGAGATAAAAGCAGAGAGGATGCCCCGTGTGAGCGAATATGCGTGTGTCAGTGGTAAACGAATCATGAGATTTGAGAAGAAAAAAAAAGTACGTAAGGTTGAAGCAACTATAATTTTGAAAAAAAATCCTGAAAAATATTGGTTTTCAGTAGCGATAATTTATAATTTCATTTTATGATTTTCGAGAGCTGAAATTCGCGATTATTATTGAACAGAAAAGTGTACGGGATTTTTTTTTTCTTTTCTTTCGACTTTAAAGAACAGTTTTGGCCCCAAAGATTCCGATTGCATGTCGTGGAGAAAAAATTAAAAAAAAAAAAATTAAATTCGATCTACCCACTGTAAATGCAATTTGATAAAAAAATTTTTTTTTAAAAAACGTGAAAATTGAAAACTCGAAGATTGCTTCGTCATTGCAGAGTTACCTCTGCGAGAAAAATGATTTTCGTAATTTCGAAAATGAGCAGATGAATTTTTTTTTTTTTTTTTTCGTAATTTTGGCTTCGACATAGTGAAAGGTTCGTGCAAGTTTACAATTCGCATCATCGTTTACTTAAATTCGATTCGTTCTTGCGAAATTCAATTATCCCGTCTCCAAAGCGTACTTTATATAAATTTTTTTTTTTTTTCGAGCTCTCAAATTTTCGACGGTCAGACCGAGCGCGAATATTTTTCGAAAATTTCAAAATTTCATAAAATCCGAAGCCCTCGGAGCGATTCTCGCCAAATTCGATATAAAATATCTTTGCCCCCCATAAGGTATTTATGGGAAAAAAAAAAAAAAATTCTGGCTCGGTAAACTTCAAATTTACAATCACAAACATTTTTCGAAAACTTGAAAATTTTATTAAATCTTAACCTCTCGAGCGATTATTGCCAAATTCAATACCAAATATCATTGTCCCCTGGCCCATTCATATAAAAAGTTTCAGGCGAATTTTTTGGAAAAAAAAATTTCCAAATCATTAATAATCGAAGACCGGTTATAATTTTTTTTTTTTTAATATCAGCAAAGATGTCTTATGCTTCAGTAGTGTGAAAATTTTCAGGGCAATAGCTCAATCGGTTCAAGAGATATTGCAATTTAAAATTTTCAAAGGCCTTTCTGTACCGACATAGATACATTTTTTTTTTTTTCTAAATGTGTGTTTGTCGATGTTTTGGGAAATTCTGAACGGATTGGCATCAAAAACTTGAAATTTGTTTTCACGAAACCAAAGCTATTAGCAAGCAAAAGTAAAAAAAAAATAATAATAATAATAATCAGGTCGAAGAGATTGTCGTTAATTATCAGCTGCCAATGAGAGGAGTTTCCCTCGGAGCGTTGAGCTAGTTGAATGATCGGCCACTAGGCGGATCCACTCGACAGCTCCGAGGCTCCATCTCACGAAAAATTCCCTCGCGTCTTCTCGAGACTCGTCGACTCAAAAAAAAAAAACCGCGACTGAGTAAGCGTGCGCGCTCGAACGGTACGGCAGTGTTTCATATCCATATAAATGGACTACTGACAAATTGACAGTGAGCACAAAAATAAAACGCTGTTACACCAAATTTTGAGATTTTGGTTTTTAATTTTTCATTTTCGTGTTCTTTGGATTAATTCTGCCGAACATTATTATCGATTTTTCATATTTCTTTATTAATAAATAGCTCAATTGAAAAAAAAAAAAAATCAATATTACTCTTTGCTCCAATTTTCGTTTTCTTCGTTGTTTTCAATAATCGACACGACAAATAATTTATTTCACGACCCCGATTGTATTATTGAGTTGAAATTTGTCACGAAACTTGAGAGCATACCGCGAAAATGTTTGTTATTGAATTTCAAGAGGATACGAACAAATTGATTCGAATTTTTATGAATTTTCGAATTTTTCGAAAATCCATATCGATTAAATTCGACCATCATCGATCAAATTCGAGCTATCGATGGTGCAATTAGGAGTATGAATGAATTTTTTTTTTTTCAATCATTGGGGCGCATAATGTAGAGTAAGTAAAAATAATGAGGACGTATTTTATTATTTTTCGTTAAAAATGACAGATGCACCTGTTATAGGCAATTTAATTTAACGAATTTTCATATATATAGATATAGCGTAACATGTGTGACGTCATAATGTTATATTTTTCAATTTGTTATATTAACGGCAGCAATTTTTATTCAAATAAAATAATAAAAAATACGTACTAAATATTTTTTCCTAAACTACCAGATTTTGAAATAAAAAAATTTCATTTATACTCCCAATTCATTGTAAGCGAGTCGAGTATGACGTTGCAGGGATTTTTTTTTATAACAAGCTCGATTGGAATCGAAAATATTATTTTAAGCTTTAAACTCGGGGAAAAAAAAAAGAAAACACGAAATTAAAGAGCGTTATAAAATCTGTTGAAATTGAAACGTGCCCTTTTTTTTTTCTTTAAAATAGCCAAACGTTGAGAATCAAGCAAAACTTCGCACTATCGATCCGAAGAACAGAAAGAGAGAGAGAGAGAGAGAGAGAGAGAGAGAGAGAGAGAGAGAGAGAGAGAGAGAGAGAGAGAGAGAGAGAGAGAGAGAGAGAGAGAATAAAGATCGTTCAAAGAGCAAGAATTGAGTTTCATTTGATCGCATATTGGATCGAATTTGATTACGATCCAAGCTGTCGATTTTTTTCCAATTGTATTTTTTGTGCTCCGAAAAATATGCCATGGAGTTCGAAGCCGTAAAAAAATATTCAAATCCCGCCGATTTTTTATATTCGACATGAAACAAAGTATCAAAAATCCGACACGATTATTTTTTTTTCGGAATCGCGAATTGAATGTGCACTCCAACTTTGAGCCAAAAATATTGAAAACTTTAGGAGAAGATGCACTTTGAAGGATCGAAAATGTCGTTTTTTAAAGATTTTTCGATGTTACTATTTTTTTTTTTGTAAACTGTAGTCAAATTGACGTAAAAAAGGTCCCGCAATGTTAGCGCTTACCGTGAATAGTTTCGGAGTTACGAATTTGCGAAAATATCATCGAGACTCTTCAAGCTCTTAAAATCGATTTTTGAAAATTCATAACCTCGAAACCAGCCACGATAAGTGCTAGCATTATAGGACCTTTTTTACGTCGAATTATCTATAGTTTACGGAAAAAAATAGTAACATCCAAAAATCTTTGAAAAAACGAAATTTTCGATCCTTCAAAGTGCATCCCCATACCTACAGTTTTAAATATTTTCGGCTGAAATTTGGGATGCACATTCAGTTCACTATCCCGAACGAGCAATCGTTTCAGATTTTCGATCTCTTGTTTTACGTCGGATATAGAAAATCGGCGGAGTTGAAATAATTTTTTTACCGCTTCGAACTCCCTGTCATGTTTTTCGGAGCACAAAAATTAACTCGGAAAAAAATTGACAGCTATCTGTTACTCTGGTCGATGATCTAATATACAAAAGTATATTTCCAGAGTTGAATCAATGAAAAATATTGGTAGAAGTATTGGTACAAAAAAAAAAACAAGCACTGTTTTCGCATGTCAAAGGAATTAAACAGTTTGTTTTTAAAAAACAAACAAACGGTCGTCCATTAAATTTCGTAAAAAGGTATATGCATCAAAGAAATTTTACCCCAAAGGTTTCATGCACATGATTCTTCAAAAATTAATGCAACGAAGCACCATTTTTACGCCCTTTTAACTCCAAGTCAAGAAGCCAAGTAGAACGAGTTTTTTTTTTTTTTTTTCGGGAAAACGAGAAACAAGGCAGTCGCCAGAACATCCGGGACTGCGCTAACAATTGTAAAAACATTTGTCGATTTTTTTTCAAACCGTAGAAATTCCCTTATTCATGCGAGAAGACAAATTAATACACGATCGAGTTGAATTCAGAGTGAAATTTGCGGGAAAATAGAAAAAAATAAAATGAAAGTAAAATAAAATAAACCACGACAATATTTCCCAGCTATTGATAGACTAGTCGAGAAATTTGAAAAATTTTACAACGAAATAATTTGGTTCATTTATTTATTTGTTGATTTTTTTTTTTTAGCAGTAATGCATTCTATCGGTTTATTCTGATCAAGATTTTCTCGTACACCTTCGAATATATCTATAGAATTTGTATAATCGTGACTGTGTACTATGCGGGAGACATTTCGTTTTGTGAGTGGGAAGTCGTTTGGCTAAAGGGAGAGAGGAAGAGAGAGAGAGAGAGAGAGAGAGAGAGAGAGAGAGAGAGAGAGAGAGAGAGAGAGAATAAGCGGTATATAGATTGACGAAGAGATACAAAAGCAGAAAGCTTACTACGAGGTCCGCAAATGATGCGGCAAACTTCCGTAAACAACAAGGCAATGGCCGTTACGGAACGTGACCACGATGAAAAAAGAGGATAAGAGGATCTTTTTGTATTGCGGAGATCCCCCCCTCCCCAAGTACCCGAAGTCAATCTCCCTATGCAATCTTCTGCGAAGCGTACTAAAATTACGTTACTCCGCGTAATAAACGCGTAAACTCAAAAATCTTGGGTATCATCCGAATGATTTTTTTTTTGTTTTTTAATCCCCATTGAAAAGTATTCAAAGTTCCTAAATTATTGTATACGTACAGTGAGACAAATTTGGACAGTCATAGCGTCTGAAAAATCACAACTATGAAAATATATCACGGGCAAACCATTCATTGAACAGTGTCAACAATTTTTTTTTTGTCACCGGAACTAAATAAATTGGGTTTGATGACCTTTTTTATGGTGACTAAGCACTGGCATTGTCAATTTTAGGCCATGAGAATAAACGCTTTGTTCTTGCCAGAAAAATGAGTTCTGATTTAGTCTGACTTAGTGCCTGCGTGCTACATTATATAGAGCGAAATATTAGTTGCGGCAGCGGCCGCTATGTTGCGCATCCGCTCGAGATCGTTCTCGCCAGCAAAGCCCGGCCCCGAGTGGTATGTAACCGAGCACGATTAACCGAGATCGCATCACTCTGGGCTTGGGCTTGGATCAAAAATTAACTTTTGACATAATTTCTGGTTCTCATTGTCATTTTTTTTTGTTCTCTCAGTGGGTAAGGACATCGTCAAGCAAAAAGTCTGTTGGAAAATTCTGGGTAGACATTTTTTCCCACTATTTCACGTATTATATATCTCTCTCTCTCTCTCTCTCTCTCTCTCTCTCTCTCTCTCTCTCTCTCTCTCTCTCTAAGTTAAGATAATTCTAAGTTACTTTCTATGTATTCTCATTTCTATGTATTTCATTTCTTTCTATGTATGCTCATTTATACCTATGGCTCCCCGGCCTCGTATAATAAAACATGGTTCTATTCTATTCTATTCTCTCTCTCTCTCTCTCTCTTTCTCGAGCTTATATACAACCTTAGTAAAAATAATATAATTTAATGATAGAGAGAAAAAACCAGAAAATAAGAAAACAATGAGGAAGTGTTTGAGTGGCACGAAGGGAAAAATAAATAGATATATTGTAAAGCTCGGTCTGTAAAAGACAACCTCCGAGTTGTGTGTGTGTTTGAGAATCCTATTAAAGTGAACGAGAGCATCGTGCCATTCGCGTCTCTGAACTGGGCAGGTACATAGAAAACTCGGAGAGGTTAAAAATAAAAGCTCACATATGCTGTTTTATGTTCTGCATACTGAGGGCCGGAGGAGGGATGAAAAATATGTAAACTAATATTTTTTTTAAATTAAAATTGGCAGAGATTATCGGAAATAAGTACGGACGATATTTTTAAAAATTTGGCTTCGAGAATTCGATCACATCCCGATGACAAAAATTTCATTTACAAAATAACAAATCAATGATTCACTACGAAAAAAAAATGTCTCCATTGCGCTAATTGGAAGCAATATTTGTGATTTGACTACCATATGAAATAAAGTTAAAAAATAATTAATAAAGTTGTTGTTTTTTTTCTAATTTACCTCTTGTACCAGGACTCAGTACCGCAAACATCGCTAAAATTGAAATCTTTTTTTTTTTTTTTTAAATACACCGTTCATTTAACTCTTCTGTGAATTTTTTTTTTTTTTCATCATAAATCAAAAGCCTCGTTTCGTGTGTCAAATGTGAGTCAAGAGGACGACAGAAAAATACGGAATTTAATACAGCGTGTATAATTCGTAATTAAATGCGTGTCCGGGAAAGCTTTTCTCATTTTCACGAAGACACACTGTCATCTTTTTTCGTAAATTAACGAGATTTTTTTTTTCATTGAATACAATCCCTCCTGTCCTTGACTGTGTCCATTCTACTCGAATTTTTCACTGTCTCATTTCGCGTGTCGAGTGTGCACGTAACAATACGGAAGAAATAACACGTTAATCAGTGTGAAATTTATATTACTGGATTAAAAGCGTGAAAGGTGAAGCTTATTTTTGCTTTTTTTTTTTTTTTTTCTTCATAATTAATGTAAATGTTCCGTGACTTTACATATTTTATGAAATTTATTGTTCGCATGAGCGGGTATAATTACGAAAAATTCATGGCAATTCGTCCCGCAATCGGCAATATTTATTATCGAACTTGGAAAATTTATTGACGGCACCAAAGAAAAATCATCGATCGCGCTCTCTGCTTGCATCGGATTCATGAGAGAAAAACAAAAAAAAAAAACTCCGAAACATGTGAATTGAAAGAAAACAAAAATTGAAAGGGGAAAAAAAATTAGAAAATTCCGAACAAACGCCAGGTTTGATTTACGAGACGACGTTTTCACGACAATCTGGGGACGACGACGAGGCAAGCGAATTGTATGAGCGCGTTCGGGCGTTAAAAGACACGATATGAGAGAGGGTTCATTGAACTCGAGAAGGGGCTCTTTCGTAATAATGGCGCGGCGTCGGAGGTTCTTCGGCGTGGCTATATTATACGCGCTCTCGTGATAAACAAATTTGTGGGCAGTGTCGTTTAGCCGGTGGTAATTAGTCGATTAATGCAATTATAGACGTCGACGAGGAGCAGCGTCTTCTCGTTCGACAGAGTCTACGATGGGGAAAACGTGTATTCGCTGCTGTATGAAAAATGTTTGCCAGCGTCGCTGCTTTTTTTTTCGAAATTTGAAAATTTATATTCTTCTACGCGGCATTGACGCTCAAGGGGGGGGGGGGGGGCAATGCCTTTCAAATGAGATTTTTTTTTGATAAAAAAATGAAAAAATTAATAATATTTAAAAAAATAATAATTTTTTTTTTGATATTTCAAATTAAAGATCGAACCACATTTTTAAGTTTTCCTGATGAATTCGACGAGGTATTCGGGCAATTAACGATGCTGTGGTTTATTTTTTCGGACAGAAATAAATTCTCAAAATTTTTCGCTACGATCTTGATCACTTTTAAGATGGGAGAGATGCAATTAGACGGGACAAAATTAAGCATCTTTAAGAAGCGCTTTTCGTTAAGAAATATTAATTTAAACATAATGAAACTTTGTATACTTGTCAATGCACTTTTGTAGAATAGATAAATTTTTTTTATTTTAACAAAATGGCGGCTGCACGGCGGCGTGAAGAAGATCAATTTTCAAATTTTGCGTACAAGATAACTCCCAAAAACTATAATGAATCGACTTGGCTGAAACTTTCAGGATTTATTCTTCAAGATAATAGCTGAGCACTGAACCTAAATATTTTGGAATTTTGCGATGCGAAATTGAAAAATTGTTGCAAATATGTTCGAAAAAAAAAAAAACCGGAAAATTTTCAATTTTTGCAATAATTTTTTATACAAACAAATAAATTTTTTATATAAATAAATAGTTGGTACAACAATTTATTTATTTATATAACAAATTATTGCGCAAAATTGAAAATTTTCCGGTTTTTTTTTTTCGAACATATTTATATGCATATATAAATATGCATATATGCATGTATATATACATTTCTCTTCATTCCAAGCTGTCGATTCTGTTCATCGATGTATAGCATATGGTTATCCACTAATTAGGAGCCAGGGAAAAATATTTTTTTTTTTGAAACAACCTTTTTTTTCGATTTCCGTCTACTGCAAATATTTTTTTCCGATTCGGGCATTGTTTCAAACGGTTTTTTTTTTGGCTTCGATGTTTCCCTACAATTCTTTCGGTTTAATGGAAATTTCATGCCTATTTTATTGATAATTGACTCAAGGGACATGAATCGATCGTTTCTGTCTCGTTGAATGCAATCAAGATTTATATTCCGTGAATCATATTTAATTAGCTAGACGAGCCAATTGGGCAGAATATTTTTTCATCTCCAGGAGACACGGGAAATATATTAATATATTGTATGAATTAATATTATTATAATTATAAAATATTATATTATATATTATATTATATATTATATTATATATTATATTATATATTATATTATATATTATATTATATATTATATTATATAATATATAATATATTATATATTATATTATATATTATATTATATTATATATTATATTATATAATATATAATATATTATATATTATATTATATATTATATTATATATTATATTAATACAATATTAATATATTGTATTAATATTGTATGAATTTTTTTTTATTTTTCCTAAATCGAGTCCAGGGCACGCGTGTCTTGAGGAGTCTCAAAATGTTCTTGAGACGTTACGAACAAGAGATTCTTGATGCAACAAGAAACTCTGCCGATTGAACAGCTACCGCACTTTTAGATATGTATATATATATATATATATATATATATACGAATAATAAAGAAAATATAACAACAATAATGACTCACCTTTCGCTTTCTTTCCTGAACAAAGTCGACTCTTCGTACCCAGATCTCCTCGGTCGAGTCGTAGTCGAGGGTACTGGAACTGCTGGCCTGGCTCTTCATCTCGATCAGGCTCGAGTCGAAGAATCTCTTGTCCAAGTGGGGACTCGGTAGGGGGCTCGTACGTGAGAATATCATGCTGCTCGAGTACGAGGGCGGATCGGTGGCGGGAAATGTCATGCCGGGTCCGGCCGTGTGCCTGCGTCTCAGGGGTGGTTTGCTCGACGTTGGGGATGTTACCGTGCAAGTAGTGAATCTCGACGATGCAGCCGTCGTGACAGGCGGACGAGTCTCGGAACTGCACGACGTTGCATTATTTGATTTTTGATCGATCTTCTCGGAACTCGATTTTTCCGATGACGACGGGCTCGAGGCCTTTGACGTTAGACTTTCCGATTTTTCCGGACACTCGTGAATCGTCATTTGAACTTTGTGCTCATCGCGATTCTTTGCCGCTGTCGACAATGTTCCGGTCTCGTTGTTCCTGCCTGAGAAACAGACAGGTTCGTTCGATCTTTTCTTTTTTTTTTTTCCCCCGGCATTACGAGACTTTACAATATCGAGAGGGAGAGAGAGAGAGAGAGAGTGTGTACATTTTTTGTCTGGCTCGCTCGGATAACGAGAAAATCATCGTGAATCGTTAAATTTCTTATCATCGAGGGGGGTTATAATCGACGTTGTACCGTGGTGAATCGCGAGGGGAGGGGGTAAGGGGACTATTTTGTAAAAACATGGTTTATATCGCTTCGTCAAACTTCCGGTGATCGATAGCGAAAATTTAATGTGTCTCTCCTCCGTACGTACGCGGGACGAAGGCGTCTGCTCTCCGAATCGACGAAGAAATACATCAACGTGTGCGGTGAAGAGATACATGAGCGTGTGTAATTTTTATATCAAAAGGCTTTGCTCGAATAATTTTAGCGCGCTTGAAAAAATTCATTGTCGCATGTTTAACGATTTTTAAATTTAAAAAATAGAATAAAAAACAGTTTTGTTTTGAGTGAATTTGGGAATTTTGAAAATTGGCGATGTACCATTGTACGAACGACTCGAGCATAATTTGAAGCGTTTATTACACTTTTTGGCTGTGCGGATATCACGGACGCGACGAGGAATAATATAACGATGTGATGATGATAATACGAGTGACGTGAAATAACGGATTCGAATGAAAAATGAAAAATCATGGCAGGATGATCGAGTAAAATTTGAACCAAGGATTCAAGAAGATTTACCGGATTTTTTTCTTTTCGAAATAGTCAAAGAGCAAAATGGCCTGCTAAATCCGAGAAAAAGAAATCTCTGTAAATTTCCTGCACTTGTTGAACTGACCATTTCCCCACAGACCAAAAATATTCAATCGGGGTGTGCAAGCCCTCGCGAGTTTTGTTCCATATGAAATTTCATACACTCGCCGAATAAAGAGAATTTTTTTTTTTTTTTTAAATAATGTGTGTTATGAATGTTTTTGGAATTGAGGGGGGAAAAAACGCCTACTCGTTGGCATTCAATATGGGGGATAACACGTAATACCGCGTCGAGTTTGAGGGAGCAACGGAGCGTGTTATACTTGCTCGATATAAATCATGCATGGTCACCGGACACCTCGAAGCCACTATTTATCATTGGAAATGCATGAGAGCACGAAAATAATATCACAATCTTTTTGCTTCTCAATCTTTTTGCTTCCTCATAGAGACGAAATTTTTTTTTTCGAGATTTTCATTTCAGGGTGCTTAAAATGTTTCAAAAATCGTATCAAAATTTATAAGCAGAGGGCAGTAAACAACCCTACGGTTTCTCACAATTTTTCTCAAAATTACTAAAAAAATTTCAGATTTTATAGAATTTCGAATTTTTCAAAAAGAAAAATAAAAGTCTCTACTCCCTTTGACTTTTGTAAATTTTCAGCTACCGGGTCGAAACTTTTTACATAAAATAGGCCAAGGCAAAATAATGTTTGGTATAAAATTTGACGATAATCCATCGAAGAGTTCGGATTTTATGAAATTTTGAAATTTTTGTGAAATTCTTCATTTTTATGCTCTGACATTCGTGAATTTTCCACTATCGAGTCAGCACTTTCCACGATAAATAAGCCGCCAGGGGATACTCATTTCCGGTTAGAGTTTTAAAATAATTAAAATTTTGAATTTTCATGGGAAATTATACGTTCGTTCGAAATTTTGCGATTTTACTATACTACCGAGCCAGCATTCAACATATAAATAAGCCAGGGAAACAACAATTTTTGGTTTTGAATTTGAAAAGATTCGCTGAAGAATTTGAGAGATTTGTTGAAATTTTTCAATTTTTTACAAATTTTTTTCAACGTTTATGGAAAATGATATCGCTTTAAATTCATAAATTTTCTAATATCGAGCAGGCACTTGCCACAAAAAAAAAAGCCAGGGGACACCCAATAAACGTTCATTAAAATGTTAATTATGCCACAACATCGTTAGATCGATTGACGATGTGATTTTTGGTCGCTATCGATTTAGCCGAAAAGTGTTGGAATAAATTTTGATAAAGAAAAATAATTAAATAGTAGAGAAGGAGGAGGATTTTGTTGAAAGAAAAAAACGAACAGGCTGATATATTGAGGAGGTTCTTGACCCAGAGAAAAACGGTAAGAATGATTCTAAAATTTGAGGGAAGGTTTGTGCTGGTACTAGGAATACACCGTAATTATTTCAGATTTTTTAACCACGTAGTTGAGAAATAAAAAAACATTAAATATGCCGCTCATACGTGGGGCACTTATGGGAGAAGTATTCGAAGCTATGATCGGAGATTATTTTAGGAGTGAAAAAACGGTAACATTTCCCCAAAGAACCGCTTAAACGACAGATATTAGACCTTCATAGATATAATTTGCCCATAAAGAAAGTTTTTCACCGTGCCGATTGTGAAATATACTTGTGAATAGAATTGAGCGTGAGTATAATGGCAAATTAATAAAATGAAAACATATTTGGTGAAACAAATTCCGAACGCAACCTGCCCTGCACGCCGCCCCTTCACACGTTCCCCTTGCCGCGCCCAATTGATGTTAAGAACCTCCTTAAAACTTTTCATTATTATGTCTTTTTTTTTTTTATTCCCACGGATACGACTGACTATCCAAAGAAGAACGTCGCTCGCGGCTAGATCTGAATTGTTTTGGTAGATATACCTGAGCGCCGTTCGGCTCGCTGGTTATATCATATGCCGTAGTAAACTTGAGCACAAACATGGCGGAAAATACGATTAACATTTTTCTTTAACAAATTTTATGCAGTTTTGATGCTGTAAACATGAAATTACTTTGAAACAACGTTAGCAATTTTTAAATGATTGAAATCGAATTCGCGGAAAAAGCGTGCAAATTACAAACTTTTGCTTTATCATTATTTTATCGCGATCGAAGAACACGTCCTTTGCAAGGAAACTAAAATTGAAGATAAGCATCGTGGTCGATGAGATGAAAAAAAAAAAATGAGAATGCAATGTTCGAGTTTCTAATTTTCCGGCTTGTTGTTTTGTTTTTCTTGCAAAATACGAATTCTCTTGCTCGACAAACGAAATAAACTGCGATTGAACTTTTCTTTTTTTTTTAATTCTTCAATATCTTAAACAAGAGAACAGCGCAGGGGGAATTGCGAGTTCGCGGTAATATCACGCGTGTTTAATCGTCGATGACGATTACGTCATTGCGGAAAATCATATCCGCGTCGATGATATATACACACGCGACCGCGCTTGTGCCTCGCGCGCATGTAACTCGATAAAAACGTTTTCGACGAGAATAAATAGAGCGAGATGGAGGCGTGGCACGCCGATGCGTCACGTTTCCATCGTAAACGTGTGTATGCCCATAACGTGAAAATTGCTTCTCGTTTAACGCGAGAGCTCAAATTGATGGAAAAATTAATGTGAAATGAGAATTTACGAGCGCGAAAGACTGAGGCTGTATATTTTACGTCGATGGTCATCCGCGGAAGTGGATTTTCTTCATCGTTTGAATTTTCAATCGGACACAGTTTCATTCAAATACCGCTGGCCCTTTTTTTAAAATACTTTGTATAGAGTTATTCTTTTTTTTTTCATCAATTCAGGGGCAATTTTGCATCATTTCTTCGACACGGAATCTTCCTATCCTAAAAATAATCCTCCCCTCCTAAAAATATATTTTTTTTTTCAAAAGTGCACCATTTCTACGAAATTTGATTTAAAAAAAAACCCTCCCTACGCAGTCCCATGGGCAATAGAGTATGTAGATTATAAAAATTTTTAGTTTTTTGTTCCAGGTCTTGTACTTTACGAGAAATCCGTCCTCCCGTGAAGGAGTTTAAACAAAAAAAAAAGGCGATTTCAAATATTGGCTCTGTCGCCACAATTTTGCATCAAAATGATAATAAATTTTTTTTTTCATGCTTCAATGGGTGTTAAATAAACCCTCTGAAATTAAATCATATTCCTTTTTCCATACTCCCAAAATAAATCGTCAAAGTTAAGCCTTTTTTTTTCGGCAGTTACGAGTGATGTTACCCCTTATGTTTCGCATATCAACGATAATCTTTTCTATACTGAAGTTGTAAATTTCAGGAGTCTGCTCAATGCGGAGTATCATAGCTGAAACCGTGATGCGCTGAACGCTTTGTATGACCGATTGATTTGTAATTCAAAGAACATTCAACACTGAATACAGTTCAAAATCAATCGGTTCATTTATTTCACGATTTTTCGATGATTCGAAGTATGAACGTTAACAGGAATAAAATTTTGTTTATAATTAATTGAAACAATCACACGGGTTATGGTTTTAATGGTACATTGAAAGGTTGCAACAGTTAGTTATTCCCGATGGTTTTTCGCATGCCTGACAAACAATTGTTCTCCTGTCAAGCTCATTGAGGATTCAAACTTGAAAGGCGGATGGGTTGACGGAGGGAGCGCTGTCAACGGAATTTAAATCTTTGATCGGATGAGATTGTACGAATGGGAATTAAAAAATGTGATTGGTCAACTGATGGGGAAAAAAAACCAAAAAGAGCGCAAAGGAGAGAGGTAGAAAGTGCACGGTAAAGTATGACATTATAGAGGGTCATGGACTAAAGAGACAGAAATGGTCAAAATTCATTTCTGTTTTTTTATTTTTTTTTTTTATTGGGGTTCGAGTGAGAGCCTTGCCTAGTTTGAGCATTGGGTTGAGAGATGCAGCGCGGAGTGAAGCGAGGATGATCAAAGATTTTTTTTTTCCAGACAGTAAAGTTATTATTGAATGACGAGAATTTCTGAAGTTATGCATAAAAATTATCTTTTTTTTTTCAGCGGAGGATTAGTTAAAGATGGAGGGTTAAGGATGGGAATTTCTAAATTGTTTGATCATGGGGTATTTTTCAAGGCTCGTCAGAGTGAGATGTACTACAATGAAATTAGGAGTATGAATGAAATTTTTTTCAATCATTGGGGCGCATAATGTAAGTAAAAATAATGAGGACGTATTTGTTTATTTTTCGTTAAAAATGACAGATGCACATGTTATAGGCAATTTAATTTCACGGATTTTGATATATATATATATATATAGATATAGCGTAACATGTGTGACGTCATAATGTTATATTTTTCAATTTGATATATTAACGGCAATTTTGATTCAAATAAAAAAATAAAAAATACGTACTAAATATTTTTTCCTAAACTACCAGATTTTGAAATAAAAAAAAATTCATTTATACTCCCAAATGTAAGTTCGTAGAAAATTCATAGTTTCTTGATAATGATTATCGAAATTTATTGATGCCGATGGATGTTGCGTCGCAACACCTTAACAGGGTGATTCGAGAACTCACAGATGATATGATACGTTTATGATACTCGTGTTGCCAACCGCGTATTAAAGACAGAGAAAAGAGAAAGAGAGAGAGAGAAAGCAAGGGAAACCGATGCCATCGTTCGCTCTCGCTAATCTTAGCTTCCGTTGGACCGCGTGTGCGCTGATGCCAATGCTTTCTCGTTATAGCCAGCAAGCCAGCGGAACATATATACGTATATAAAACGACCACGGGGCAACGCACACCTTATATATATATATAATATGTTACTCTATAATCGTTCACTCAAAGACTCAACTCGAAGGAGCGTATAAGCCATCGATTAAACGCGAGTCGCGCGCTCGATTGCGCAATGTTCGGGGCATACGAGAAGCATCAGGATCCGAATATTCGTGAAACAATTACGAATTTAACGCTTCGCGAATGACGAAATGTCAAAATAAAAGCCATCGATTTAAAAAAAAGAAAGAAAGAAATTATTCCTCTCGAACGTAACATTATTTTTTCTCATATTCATTTTTTTTTCTTCCTCTTCAAGGATGTTTTACTCAGTTGAAAAGTAGAAAGAATTACGTTACTAAATTTTTTTATTCCACTGTAAAGATTATGCGCTTTTAATAACAAATTTTTTTTTTTTTTAATTTAATAAATTAACAATATAATATCAGTTTGAAATTTTCATTCCATTCGGGTCCGCGAGAACGCACCGAGCGTGTCCGAAGATATGACGTCACGATGTTACAACCGGTATAAGAACTATACCCGTGCAATACAAAAGAGTATATTTTGTCGAAGATGTCAAAGATAAAATTGTAAAGACTTGTTTCGTTTCTCCGTGTTTTAATATCACGAAAAGTTTTCCGGTTAAAATAATTCTAAATGTGCCAGGAGAGTTGAAACTGTGGAGATTAGTCTACAGGAGTCCAATCTCTGTACTAGGGTGACTGAACCAGTGAATGAACACCTACCAGTGAATGAACAGGCTTAGTATTTTAATCAAACGGCAGAGATATGATTTTATTATTATGAAGAATTTTGTATTTATAATGAAGTGAAAATTCTGAGAAAACATCCAGTAGTGATATTATTTGACGCTGCGAAAGATTTGCGATGCTATGGATTTTTTTTCGTACTTGGGGCGCATGTTCACAAGAGACAGCCATGTTGCCACAACCATCTGACTGTGCATCGAATACCGGAATATTCCATATCACTTGGATAAATCTTTTTAAAAGATATGTAATAATTTTCTCAACGTTATACATTGCTAAGCTTCAATTATATTAATGAATTTTTGGTCAAAAACCCAATATTGTTTGCGATATATGGCCGTTTATTCACTGGCCCAGCTTTCCAACCTATTTCCGGTGATTGAACGAGCGTTGAAAAGGCTTTTCATAACCTCAAAACGCACGAGTATGATATAATATTAGTAGTTCTATCGTACGTTCATTCACTGGAAAGATACTAAGAGTTCATTCATTGGAATTTTCGTTCATTCACCGGGGAATTGTTAATTTCGTTCATTATAATTTTTTTATACAAAATCCTTGCGAACAGGGCACTTCAAATATTTTTTTTTAATATTCTGTGAACATTGTTCTATAAGATCTATAATTATCTCATAAAGAAATTCGTAATAAGTTAAATTATACGGCTTATTTATGGAAATAGAAAAAAGGCTTATGCGTTCATTCACTGGTTCAGTCACCCTATTGGGAATCAACACGGAGACGGGGGGCCTATCCAATATGGTCTCTCATTCCCAGTTCATTGCCAGTCAGCCAGCCCTAGTTAGCATGGGGCAGAATAGGGAACAGTTGTAAGCATTGCATTGTCGAATATTTTTCGGCAAAATGCGAATTTTTGTAGCAAGATTTGACAATGGGATTGAGGACCGTTGAGGATTATGCGTGGATAGAATCCACTATGCAAATTGGATACGTTTCGAGTGATTATCGCCATAAAGATACAATGAACCTATATACATGAGATCTCCCATGTTTAACCTCCAAATCTTAAAAAAAAATCCCGTCACTTTTCGGCTAAATAAATGCTTTCGAACAATAAATTATCACTTAAGGAGGTTCTTAACATCAATTGGGTGCGGCAAGGGGAACGTGATGGCGCGGCACGGGCGACGTGCGGGGCAGGTTGCGTTCGGCATTTGTTTCACCAAAATACGTTTCCATTTTATTAATTTGCCATTATACTCACGCTCAATTCTGTTTGTAAGTATATTTCACAATCGGCACGGTGAAAAACTTTCTTTATGGGCAAATTATATCTATGAAGGTCTAATCCGTCGTTTAAGCGGTTCTTCGGGGAAATCTTACCGCTTTTTTACTCCTAAAATAATCTCCGATAATAGTTTCGAATATTTCTCCCATAAGAGCCCACATAAGCGGCATATTTAATGTTTTTTTTCTCCTCAACTGCGTGCGGTCAAAAAATCTGAAATAATTACGGTGTATTCCTAGTACCAGCACAAACCTCCCCTCAAATTTTAGAATCATTCTTGCCGGTTTTCTATGGATTAAGAACACCTCCTTAAAATATCAAGTTGTCGTATAAAAAATGTTTTTTTTTCATAAATTATTGTTCATATTTCAGAAGTTATGAAACTGAAAGTCTCATCGCTTGTGTCTACACGACATAAATAAAACGATTATTTATATTCTGAAAATCTCGTGCCCTCGCACTAAATATCGACTGTATGTCTTCTCGATCTTTATTTACGATTTATTTCTTGTAATAAAGCTGCAGATTTTGAACTACATATGTATTTTAACTGATAAAAATTTCATTTATACCGGGGACCACTGGATTTGAGGATTAAAAATATTTATATATATTTTTTCAAAAATAACCGTTAACGATACCGCGATCGGCACTTTTCACCTACAGCTTGAAAACATTTTGCACAAATGAACGATTACAAGACGCTGCTTCCCGCATCGAGTTTCAGGAAAATCGATCGAGCCATTTAGATTTAACGAATTTTCAAAGTTTTCGAAAAATCAATATTAGCGTTTTTTTTTGCAGCTTAAAATTGCAAAGTTTATAGGGACGCTTGATATTGAATGTTGCTTATTATTTTTTTTTTTTTTTTTTCAATTGTGTGGCTCATAAAGGGATGAATGGGCAAAAATTAGCAACTTTATTTCTGTAAAACTTTCCGATGCAATATCCCTCGTTTCGTTGCTCAAATCATAAAATTTCATTGCACACTGTGCGAGGGTATTGAAACTTTACACTTTTTTTAAATTTTTTTTATTTTCGTTCTCGTGCTATTGAATCCGAGATACTCGAACGCGCCTTAATGAAGTCAAGGGAGTCGTTCCCAACGTGGGGACGGGCCTCGTTAATGGGATGAGCGATCACTGACAGGAATAAAACCCTACAGGTTGCGCAAAGTTTGCCAGCAGAACGGATAAAAGGTCGGCGTACAGCACGGGGGATATTTTGCTCGGCGAGCTCCGTTTTAGCCTCTCTTGTCATTGTACGGGTTGTGGAAGCCTTATTATTACAAGGTATACATCCGGAAAAAATGTCGAGGCAAAAAAAAAATAAAAGAAAAAAAAGTTGGTCGCGAGTTACGAGATTCACGCCCGCTTCGCTGAATCTTGAAATTTCGATTTTCAAATTGATTCGACGTTTTCCAAGCGCAACGTTTAAGGTACACAGCTACAATAACACACCCTCACGACTCTCTCTCTCTCTCTCTCTCTCTGTCTCTCTACCCGATGCTTCATTATCAAATTACGACGCTATATAAATTTATGATCCCCGAACAAAAGCCTGAAATATTAGAATTCTACCACGAAAAAACTCTATCGAACTTGAGCCATGGACCGTGGTTGACATGTCCACCCAAATACAATTCTATCGGATAATAACTCTTCGGCGAGGCTGATTATGAATTCGCGGTAACTGTGTTGTTCGGGAGCTCTCGTCTCGAATGTGTATGGTAGAGTTGTATCGTGGTGAGGTTGTTTGAATCATAGAACAATTTCGTGGTAGAGTTATGTCGTGGTAGAGTTGTATCGTGGTATGGTTTTCTTGTGGTATATCTGTCTCGTGGTAGAGTCGGTTCGTGATAAAGTTATCTTGTGGTAAAGTTGTCTCATGACAGAGCTGTCTCGTGGTACATTTGTTTCATGGTAGAGTTGTCTTGTGGTGGAGTTATTTCGTGGGTAAAGTTGTCTCGTGGTATGGTTCTTTCGTGGGAAAGTTATTTCGTGGTAGAGTTTTCTCGTCGTAGAGTTGTTTTTTGACAGTTTTATTTCGTGATAAAGTTGTAACGTGATAAAGCTATCTTGTGGTAGAGTTGTCTCGTAATAGAGCTGTCTCGTGGTACAATTATTTTGAGCTAGCGTTGTTTTGTGGTAGAGTTATTTCGTGGGTAGAGTTGTCTCGTGGTATGGTTCTTTCGTGGGAGAGTTATTTCGCGGTAGAGTGTTCTCGTCGTAGTTTTTTGACAGTTTTATTTCGTGATAAAGTTGTATCGTGATAAAGTTATCTTGTGGTAGAGTTGTCTCGTAATAGAGCTGTCTCGTGGTACAATTATTTTGAGCTAGCGTTGTTTTGTGGTAGAGTTATTTCGTGGGTAGAGTTGTCTCGTGGTATGGTTCTTTCGTGGGAGAGTTATTTCGTGGTAGAGTTTTCTCGTCGTAGAGCTGTTTTTTGACAGTTTTATTTCGTGATAAATTTGTATCGTGATAAAGTTATCTTTTGGTGGAGTTGTCTCGTGGTAGAGATGTTTCATAGTAAAGTTGTCCCATGATACAGGTTTTTTTTTTTACAGAGTTGTATCGCGGTAGAGTTGTCTTGTGATAAGGTTTTTTTTCATGGGAGAGTTACTTCGTGTTAGAGTTGTCTCGTGGTAGAGTCGTCTTGTGATAGAGTTGTATCGTGGTAGAGTTATTTCATGGGTAAAGTTTTTGTTTAGTGGTAAAGTTGTCTTGTGGTGTGGTTCTTTCGTGGGAGAGTTATTTCGCGGTAGGGTTGCTTTGTGACAGTTTAATTTCGCGATATTTTATAATTTTGCTTCGTGGAACAGTCGTTTTATGGTAGATTTATCTCGCGATAGAGTCGTTTCGTGATGTAGAGCGATGTTATTTTGTGGGTTTGTTCGGTGAGCCTGAATTCTGGCAGAGTCCTTATTGGATAATTTCGACCAGATTTATAATTATAATCCTAAAGTTTGTCGTACCTACACATTTAGGGCATATCGGACCTTTTTTTTCGTTCCTACACGTTTAGGGCATATCGGACCTATTTTTTCATACTCGGATATATCTCCAAGGAAACCACAAGAGTTTCCACAGGCATTGTTTTTTTTTCTATACTAAAAATAACCTGCTTTAACTGGCAATAAAAGGCTTGAGCTTGGCTCGTCTCCGTCTCGCGAGGATAAAAAAAATTTCTCAAATCGCGAAAATTTCATAACATAGAAAAATTATATTGTTAAAAACTCACCTTCCTCGGTCTCGTACTCGTCCTCCTCCCTGCACTCCGACAATCTTCGTCCCCACGGATACGGACTGTGCGTCTGATTTCTGGACGGCAAACGATTCACGTGCGATAGAAAATAATGATGAAAAAAGCTATCGACACCGTCCGAATCCTCGCCGGACGACTGTAGCATATCCTTTAGCGCAGCTAGCGAGGTTATCGTGTTGTAATTGATCGTCGATACGAGATCATCGTCGATATCACTGTCATCCGTCGTATCATCGTTCTTCGGTGTTTCCTCATTCGCAATCTTCGCTTTCTCATTCTTTCCCGATTTTTCCAACGAAACTACGCGCTCGTCCGCATCATGCTGCTTCGAGGTCGTCTCGGTTTTTTCCTCCGAGCTCGTATCCGACTCATCGTCCGACGTACTGGTCGACGATGTTCTCGTTGACGATTCGTCGTCGCGCTTCTCATCGACAATCTTACCCTTGCTATTCTCATCGTCATCGGACCCTTTGCCCTCGTCATCATCGGGCGTTTCTTCGCTGCTCATTATTGACTTTACGCGATTCATCACTTTCCCGCTATCGACCACGATCGTCGATCCTTTATCATCCCTATTCTTCATGTTCTCGTGACTCGCGATACTCTTCGCAGTCACGCTAATACTCTCGCTATTGTCCCTCAACGACGCGTCCAAACGATTGTCATCGGGCCTACTCGACTCATCGATTTTACACTTTTTTACGTTACTCTCACTTTCCTCCATCTATGTGTAAGTATATAAGTCTGCAATCATTGAAAAGAAAGAACGAAAAAACTACGTAAAGTATCGCAAAGATTGTTTGAAAATTGTGATGAATGTTAATTTTGCTATCGAAAAATGGTGAAGAGGCTTGTGCAATTAAATTAAATTAAGTGAAATAATGAAAACGAAAAATTCGCGAATGAGGACAAATTATGAGAATATAATAATCAAGTTTCTTTGTACGAGAATTATTATATATATATATATATATATATTAGGGTGTGCGGAAAAAAAAATAATTTTTTTTTTCGGTTGCATCCACCAAAAAAAGTTAAAGTAAGGTAAAAAAAGAAGAATCTTAAAACGTGAGGCCAAAAAAAAATTATTTCGAACGGCGCATTGCATTTGAATATTTTCCATAAGAATAGCACAGGAAAATATTGGGATTTCTGAATGTGGTAGTGCAACTCGTCAGAAAAAAATCACACAAAGATGTCATTAACATATTCTCATGGAGAATCGAATTCCCTACAAAAAAAGTTCTTACGAAAAATTAGCTCGGAACAACCGTTCAAGTGGAATATAATGCGAATGAATATAGTGGAAATAACGCTGTCTGAAATTGAATTGATAGGAAAAAAAATAATTCAAAAGGCTGTAAAAATCGAATTTTTCGCTTTACGAAAAAACTTTTTGGGGATTTTTTGTAGAGAATGTTCTGCTCTAACATACTTGCATGAAATTGTTCTTAAAATATTTCTCTTATACAAAAAAAAATCAAGTACAACAAGAAATATAAAAGAAACGACGTTCATCCTTGATCGTGTTTAGAAAAGCTTTATTCAATGAATTTGGGTTAATAAGATAGAATAGGTTTTTTTTTACATTATAATGCTTAATAATCATCTTTTCTTTTTCTAAGAGTCTGTTTGTTGCAATTAGGGTATTTCTATTGATAATTTTGCACTATGCCCAATAAATATTGTAGCTGCTCTTCGTTTTTTGTTAATGAACCGTTATATGCTTCTATCAAAGCGACGTTGTCAGAGCAGAACATTCTCTACAAAAAACCCCCGAAAAGTTTTTTCGTAAAGCGAAAAATTCGATTTTTACAGCCTTTTTAATTTTTTTTTTTTTCCTATCAATTCAATTTCAGACAGCGTTCTTTCCACTATATTCATTCGCATTATATTCCACTTGAACAGTTGTTCTGAGCTAATTTTTCGTAAGAACTTTTTTTGTAGGGAATTCGATTCTCCATGAGAATATGTTAATGACATCTTTGCGTGATTTTTTTCTGACGAGTTGCACTACCACATTCAGAAATCCCAATATTTTCCTGTGTTATTCTTATGGAAAATATTCAAATGCAATGCGCCGTTCGAAATAATTTTTTTTTGACCTCCCGTTTTAGGATTCTTCTTTTTTTTACCTTACTTCAACTTTTTTTGGTGGATGCAACCGAAAAAAAAAAAGTTTTTTTTCCGCACACCCTAATATATATATATATAATCATCGATTTTATCCTGAATAATTGCGCACGTATTTTTGTTTCTTTAACGACAAACGGACGACAACATTTACGATGTTTCCTGTCGAGCATAGTAAATTACCCAACGGGAGGGGGGCGGGGGAGAAGAAATGATATACGCATATGTACAACGTATTCCCGTAATTCCTTCGTCATTTTTTCATATAATGAAAGCTCTTGCCGGACAAGCTTGAAGATCTTTGTGCCTCGTAAATGAAAGTGGTCCCAAGTTGGGTTTCATTAACGTCGCGCGTTTGCTCCGACTACTCGGCTATTCATATGCTCGTTAGGAGCTTCCGAAGGAGCATTTAAAATTCCACGATGTGGGATTCGCGATGGACAAAATTTCGCGCAAAGGTCGAACGAATATTTATAACAATTTCGCTATTCGCGCATCTCGCCCCCCCGCGTCTCTATGCAGTGATAATTTGACGAGTCAAAGCCCGAAATTTTCAAAATTCTAAGCCGTCGATATATAATGACTCTCGAAACCCAAGAATTGTCCTCCATCGTCATTGCAAATCATGGGGTATATAAAAAAAAAATGAATAAAGAAAACCGTTGAATCATTACGATAAACAAGAAAAATTTCCACATTAACGTACGGACAATGAAACGATGCAGAGAGATAAAATTAATCTGCGATAGCGTTATACTTATCGATATATAGGATCGAATATAACTGTATATTGTTATTTTGCGAAATCTCACTGTATGAACAACGGTAGCAAAAAATTTCGACTCGCCAAATTGAAGTACCGTCGATGTTTTTCTTTTCATTTTTGAAATTTTCTTTACACCGACCCTCAAAACAAATGGACCATATTAATCTTCATTTCATTGTCCCAAATTATTATGATTTTCTGTTTTTTAATTTTTTATCGCACACGTTAATCTCACCCCTAAGGTTCGATAAAAGTACGCCCGCACGTGACCGGTTTGCAGTCTCTGATTATTATGGCGCATTGCGGTAAGAGCGCCCTCTATTTCGTGACCGTGGACGCTATAGACAAAGTTTGCCACTGTGTGCGTACGTTACATGCATTCGCGGATGTACGATACGTATTCCCGTGACGCTCGTACACGCTTATATGTACACATATGTGCGCGATATAATACGAAAAAAAAAGTCTAAGGATGGAACACGTTGGGTGCATACCCGAGTGACTCTGGTGCATGCAGAAAAGAATGATCCTCTTTCATCGTCGTGCGATACTGATAGGAAAAAAAAAAATTGTATCGCGTATTTCTCCGACTAAGCGAAGATCCCTCGGATACTCTGTGTGTATATATATAGGATACACGGAGATTGGAACGAGGAGTGAAAAATAATGGGGAAAAAAATTGGAAAACTGCATGGAAAAAAAAAACTGATCGCGAATGATGACTGGATGAATGATATACCGAACAATGTTCATTGTTTAAAAGTTACAGTCATTTGGCTTTTTTTTTTCACAATAATCCTCAAAAAATACGAATATATAACGAAATGACGATTAACCCAAAAACAAATCGTTTATTTCGGACGTGTCGTGTGCATACGCCTAAACGATCAAATTATATGAAGAGTTGACATCTTTTTTTTTTCTAATATTTCGATCAACAGGTGAAAATAACTCACACTTTTGAAAACTATGCATTGGGACAATTTGTATGTATAGTAAGTTAAAAAAAAATCGCAGGCCTATGCAGAAGGTTCGGTAACGAAAGAAGGGGGGGAGACTAATGAAGCAGCGTTTCCGCGTGTAATATACGCGTGGGATTATAGGCGTCTCATTGTCCGGAATCTCCGACACAATTTTCCATTATATATTATTTTCCGCAGGATTGCTCGAACTCTTGCGAGTATCGATCGGCATAGGCGCGTGCAATATACCAGCGAAAACCTCGGTCGCACGGTTCTCTCACAAATCCTCATATCGCACAAAACCCGAAAGTGTATGTGGAGTATTTGGATGAATAAAAATTAAAAAAAAAAAAAAACGAACGTACATGGCTTCGGATAATCGATTCGATTTAATTCGACCAAGCGATGAAGAACGACGAATCATGAGCAATTCTATAACGAGTTTTCAGTGGCACAATCAGGTCATCTAAAGATATTCTATGAATTCGATGATAATCATTCTTGACGATCAATAGGACATATTTATAACTGCACCCGAAACTTCGCTACCCAGTGACAACTCTAACGAAATTTACGCTCCCCAAACTAGTCCACAGCGAAACAACTCTACCACAAAACAACTCTAAGAGACATGAACCGCGGTTAAGATCTCTGATCCAACAATAACTCTGCCAGAATAAGGCTTTCGAGAACATCTCTACCCAATTATAAGTCTACCATAGATAACGACATTTAATTTGATAGGCTTATTCGGGGAGCCTGAATTCTGGTAGAATTGTGATTGGGTAGTGAAGTTTCGGGTACAGTTTATAAATGTGCAGCTCGTAAAGTATTGTTTTTAACCAGCAACGCGTTAATTTCTGAACCAATTGAGAGGGCAAACAACTGCACGTTAGCCGATTGATCTGCAAAGCAGCAATTGTAAAGGAGAAAATGAGCTGTGACTATATTAAAATTGATTACTTTCCGATTCGTCCAATCTATCCAAGTTCCTTAACAACCTACACACCATGCATCATTATTTTTTGGATGTTACTACGCATCGACCGTCCTCAAGGTACTTACAACACCCCTTGCTCAATTATGTATTCCAACTTTTTTCTCCTCTAATGCGGGACCGCAGTCAGCTCTACTGTATCGTATTCGCTACTACAGGCGAAAGTACGAAAAACCTGTGCCGATAAGTGAATTGCCTACTTGAGTCGCTGCGGTGATAATGCGAGTAAACTCAATCACGACTATACCAAGGACGCTTTAGTGTGCACATCTTGAACGATTGATGGGCGGGCACATCTTTAACGATAAATAGATGGTCACCATATCCGAACGATAAGAACCGCGTGGATGGGTGCACTCTCAAAACTGATTCCCCCCCACTCATATTTATAAAGTGTGTTGGGCATAGATTCATTGAAATTTTACCCAAGCCTTTTATCCAACTGAGCCACTTCTCTGCCTGATGAACCCACGATGAGAAAATGGGACTCACAAGACACGCTCGGAAATGTTTCAACGAGCTTACATCGACAAACGGGCAGAGGGTTTTTTCAACACCTCGTAAACTTCGTGGAAACGAAGCATGAGAGCAAAAGTGCGAAACTTTATGGCTACTTGCCAAATTCGTTGGCAAAAATTTGTTTATCGCGTATACGCGCGTTTCACGCCACACTCCCGGCAGCGATTTCACATCGCTAATGCCGTAAGGAACTTTAACGAGGTCGTATATCGCCGTTCGTCGGTTAGGTCTTTTTTCACTCGTTCTTGCACAGAGTTCTTCCTCCTTTGCCTTCTGGATCGACGATGAATGAACACCAAAATATTTACACCTACGTCTACCCGTATCGTTACCAAAGGCGAATGGAGGCTTTTTTTTTTAATACCAAGCGCTTATTCTATCTATCCGGAAGAGGAAAAGAACAAATATCGAATGATATAACATGTATCGCAACTATACAGCAGGAAAAAATAGAATAAAAAATAAACTAAAAAAAAAAAACATCGGAAAATTGATAATTATTTGCGAAACTCGACGTAATCTATTCGTAGAGCATAATATCTATGCGTCTACGTTCGTCTTTTGAAGTCTCCAGTTTTGCTGATAAGCGACAGAGCGCGCTTCGCGTTTTGTGTGTGTATAGTGTCTTAAGAAGAGATATATTTGCTTGTAAGCGCGACGACAATATTTTCTTATCGTCGTGGGAGTTGAAAAAAACAATGCGGATGCTCTACTTTGACCTTTTCGCCGTACATTTTCCTTTTTCACGCATGATTTCGTAGCTTACTCGCGAAGTGACACTTTAACTAACGTAAATAAAATGGCAAAAATCGTGGAGAATAAAGCTTAACTTGCCAACAATATAATTACTCATTATTTTCATTTCTTCGAGAATAATATCCGCATCCTTTCGAACGAATGAAATTATTATTTTTTTTTAACCGCAATGTTTGATTTGCGTTAAGGAGATACGACTAGTTCTTTGGAGTAAAAAAAAAGTCTAAATTTATTTTACCCACAGTTGTTCTGATTTATGTTTATTTGCGTTGATTATTCATATTATCGATTATAATGTGAAAAATTTTGTGGTAAATGATTAATTTATTGCGCATGAACTAATAAAAACTGAAAAATTAGATTGTCAACGACTCGATAGTAGTCTCCATCATAATAATAATGACATGTCTACCACAAAAACGGACTAAAAAACATTTTTTAAAATCAGCCGAAAACCTATTAAAATAGACTTGAATTACCTCAGTGGAATTAATACGATCGGTAGAATGATAATTATACATATAATTGATACGTGATAAATAATAAAACTCCATAAATAACATGATGGAATTTGAAGTAAACACTTGGCAACGTCGCATTGGCGATGCTATAAGTTGGTATACGTGACCAACGAAGATGACTCTATCTTCGTTGCTAATATCAAAACAAAGCTAGGTTATGTTCGCCGAAACCCATCAGCTGTTACTCGCGACGTTGCTAAGTCTGTGGGTGCTATTTGATCGTTCTGAACATTTACAACCGGAAATTGAAACTTTTTTATGATGTAGTGCCAGAACTACACGGTGAAGAGTAATTTTTCAATTTTTTACAATATCTATTATATCTAATCTATAAAGTTTCAGTTTTTCAACGGGTGTAGTTGGATACGTGAGCAGCAAAACCGTGATCACAGCACTTCCGGTTAACCGTCTCCATAAGACGACGTGCTTTAGTAACTCAAACTGCTCGACTTTGCAATTTTATTACGAATAAACTAAACGGTTAATATAGCTCAAATTTTGGCAATAGGCGCATAAAGTATTCGGCAAAAACATATAAAAAATTCAAGTCCGTCAGTTGGATTCTTCATACTAGTCGTACCTCCTTAAATTGAAATGGCAATGGAATTTACGATTTGGGGTTTTTTTTTTTTTTTTTCGAGAAATGTGCATGAATGTGATAATACGAGCTCGCGGTTAAGAATCGCTAAAAAACAAGCACGGGAATGAAAAAATTTCGCGTGCTCGAAGCGTGGGATGGGGGAGAATATGTGGTGTATCGATTCGTCTAGTCCGCGCAACCAACGCGAGTCCGCGCGCTTTGAATAACGTTCCCTGCTGTGCATGAATACCGTTCACAGTTTTGCACGACCATAGATATATACACATTTCACTAACACGGGCATGTTCTTATATACTCGTGCTAGATTCCAACCCGCGGCAAAGAGGAAGAATAATTTTCCCGCCACGCGAGCCTACATATACATACATAAATGTTCATCTTTCCGTCTATCACGGCGGAGGCAAGCGTTATTTCAGCCCTATTCAGATTTCACTCTCAAACAGACGAGAGCGATATAGTTACAGGTATGGGATATATGCACCGCTGAAATATGTAACGCAGAAGCATATTACGTTTGTTACATTCGCGCGATTTTCGCCAACGCGATGCACAGCGATTCGATCATTCGAAAATTAAAGCTTTTGAAGAACGCGATGAATATTTATTTCGAGCTTTCGTGAAAGACCGTTCAAAGGGGAGGTTCGCGTGTATAAATTTAAAACGATCGATGCACCAACTCTTGCTGGAAGCAAGCAAGCAAAGTTAAGACAATGGTTGGTTAATACCTCGGTGGGATTTTCGTTGCACCGAGAGAGGCTCAAAGGGTTGATCCAACTGAAGAATTGATATTGCTCAACCGTTTTTATCCAGGGTTTGATGTATCGACCTCTGTCTCAAGGGTTAAGGCCGTCCTCTAGTTTCTCGGCTGTTTTTTTTTATGGCTTTTTCAATAATTTTTTTACGGGCAAAGCATCGAAATAATCAATCTCATTATTTTTGCATAATCTTTATTAACATTTAAATAAGCTTTACAAATTTTTTGAAGTCAAAATATATAATAGAATAGCAGTTATAGTGGCCGACAGGAAGACATCAAGTAAAAGAGGTGCTTGACGGTAACCACGATATTTCAGAAACTATTGCACCGATCTTGTTCAAATTTATACAGCATCTTTAATATGTTATAAGCCAGCGATTGAACTAGGATTATCATGATTGCTTCGATAGTTTTTTTCGTACGAGCGAAAAACTTAAGAAAAAATGAGTAAAAAATAGAATGTAATTTTCAAAAGTGTATAAAAAAGTCAATTTTTGTAATTTAGAATTCACTCTAGTTCAATCGCTGGCTTATAACATATTAAAGATGCTGTATAAATTTGAACAAGATCGGTGCAATAGTTTCTGAAATATCGTGGTTACCGTCAAGCACCTCTTTTACTTGATGTCTTCCTGTCGGCCACTATAACTGCTATTCTATTATATATTTTGACTTCAAAAAATTTGTAAAGCTTATTTAAATGTTAATAAAGATTATGCAAAAATAATGAGATTGATTATTTCGATGCTTTGCCCGTAAAAAAATTATTGAAAAAGCCATAAAAAAAACAGCCGAGAAACTAGAGGACGGCCTTAAAGTTAACAACAACGGCTCATCGGGATAAAGTACAAACTTCTGGGTCAATATGGTTACGTTCGACCGCATTCGATAAAAAGCTGCTTTTGTTAACAGGTGGTTTTGCTTTCGATATACATAAAAATTCGGGGTTAGCAATTTTGGGATATACTGTGAGTTCAAACGGAGAACTATTGATCGTCAGTTGTGCCTCATTGAAAAAATTTCGCAGTATCAATGGACGTTTTCACTATCTATGCGAATTGATGCAGCTCGTTGTTCTCATGAATTTTAAAATTCATGAGATTTAAAGCTCACTTTCCGAAAACCGTATAATAATGATCGATTTGGCGCTGATATAGTAATTCCTACAGTCCGACAGAGGCTCGTGACGTCGGGAAATAAACCTGAGGTAAGTTCGGTTTCACTATACGACTCAATGAAAGACACAGAGACGCGGAGAAATTGCTGGCTCATTGCTACAACGATTTACCACGCGTTCTCTGACGCCGTTTCCCTTCTGCAACTTAGCAGCCGTTTCTCATATATACATATATTATATATATATATGACCTCGTATATACCTTTCCCTCCTTTCTTCCTCTCACCGATGCGAATCCTGTACGCTTCCCGTTCAACACACTCTATCGGCCGGTTTTACCGTATGATCTACAACCAGAAACTCCACGCGCGGAGCACCCCGATTCCTGTATTATTATATACAGTGCTGTAGTCTCACGTGCTTCGGTGTGATTCAACCGCACAAACGACACGATCCAAAACCCATATACTATGTAATGACGTATATACATATATAAATGCATATATAAATGCATATATATATATAATATGTATATATATATAAGTGCGATTGAATCAAACCAGTTTTGTAACCGGATGTATCGCATCGGAGATGTATACAAAAGTATGCGCGAACAAGCTTCCAACACGAGAATATATCCTGACCTCGACCAAGACGACTCACATTGGACATATGGGAACGCATCATCACCATCTTCTTATCACACAAAGTATATAATTTATTTCACAATGATTCTCACAATTTTTCTGATAAGAGCGAAAGAAAAATACGAAACTCCATAAACCAACAATCCCCTTTCAGCCTGCAATGAAGAATTTTATAAATAGTTGGTGCAAATTTGAATCACCAGTTTGATATCGGTAGATTATTATCGCTCAAGGAGATTAACCGCATGCAGTTGCTGAATCAACCGTTTTCACGCGAAAATATAGAAGCAAACGTCTCGATGCGCTCATGTCATTAGCAGAAAATTCAATTCTTATATGGCCGAACGAGCCAACGAGAGATATGTTCGATCTACAACGTTGAAATATATATAATATTGCTCCGTCGCGTCGTTAGAATATATGTGAAAAGAGTAAATCTAACCGCGGATATATTGTGCTCTCGCGAGTCGTTCAGGACAATTTGGCACAGTGCGGTCAATCATTTTTCTTCGACCATAAAGATATCGCGCATTGTTAATTATTCGGACACCAATGTCAGCGACGAAAATAAACAGCTTGGCAATCCAGAGTCAAACTGCAGAGGTGATAAATCGACGTATTTCGCCTATCGACGTATATAAGAAATCAAGGAAATTGCGAGCTAGCGAGGTGAATGAAATAAAACAAAACGATTGAAGATTTCTACGTAAAGCGGAGCAGAAGGGCTGTAGAAGATTGAAACTCTTTTTCATCGAGATAAAACTCCTCGGTGGAGACGACAAAAAGTTTGCAAAAGAAAGCCCCGAGAGTAAGTGCATAAATTTATAAATTTGCAGAGTTTTGAAAATCAAGAGCAAGATAAAAAAATGTACATTCTGCAGATACAAACACCCCATGTATATATAATATACATATGTTTAACCAGTAGCGATTGCAGTATGCAACGATGTGGAAAATCGTTAAGATATAGGTGGCGATTGTAAAATTAAGCAAACGGGTCTTTTGTTTGCGAGGGTAAACGAGAGAATTTTCGCGCCATGGAATACGGTTTTTTGTTTTTTTGGAGTAGGTATATATCAGCTTACAATACATATTATCATGAGCGCGTATAAAAGTCGTAATCAAGAAGCATATAAGCAAGATGTTCTCTAGGAGCGCTCTTTGCATCTAAGCACATACATGCATTATGCGATACCATTTGTGCGGTATTAATACCCGTTGACATTGAAAACAAGCAGCTGATTCAAGGCTGACGCCCACCGATTTACACGCTTATACATATATTATTATATATATATATATATGTATACATATACACGTTCCTGAGATTATTCTAACGTGGCAGAGTCGACCAATTATAAATATTACATGTGTGAGAGACAGCGCTGTCACGCTTACAAATCTCCAGAGATCCGCAACACGGCTCGAATGAAAAAGAAAAAAAAAGCATCGACGATATACTTTTCCAACAAGACAATTATATTATATATATACAAGCTTGTATACCAACGACAATGCATACGCGCTCGATACACGGCTCTATGGCGGTCTTAAGCATCGCTTGAGTCAATTACGTGGATGGCTTAGCTGTGCCCTGACAGGCGAGTCGTACATTGGGAGCTGAAGATGATGTTAAAGTTTGCATCATTGAAATGCAACGAAAATGGACTTTTTCTAATTTTTTTCCCCCGAGACTTTGGTGTCGAGGTATACTTGAAAAAGATATTTGGATCAAGTGTGACTGCTTATCATATCGAGCAGAGAAATACCGTTGAGGCAGCGAATTGATATATAGAGTCGGACCTCGGGCACTGACCGAGCTCGAGCACAGGAGCCTCGTGCACTGACCGAAGGACCTAACCTTCTTACTAACCAATGACAATAAAGCACCAGACCCGTATCATATACGTATATCGGTATACCCTCCACTCGTTGAAATTATAAATTTTTTTGTTAATGAGGGGTTCTATCGTAGCGGCACTGTGGATTCCGCAGTGCCCAAGTAACAGCTGACGTCAGTTAGTCAGTGCCCGAGGTTTGACTGTACTAAACTGTCTATATAGTGCGTGTATATATGGTGTATACTGGGTAAGATACAAATTAAAGGTTACTCGCGGCGCAAGTGATTGAAATTTTCATTGTTCATCAGTACTGGCACCGCGGCCGTACCTCTGCATAACACCGAACTCGGTGTATGATCTCATGATCGTGATTGAAAAATGCATGCGCTTTTTCAAAGGGGGATATTTTCATTGAAAATCGACTGATTCACACGGCTCGAAACGATTGTAAACTTCAATTTGAGAGGGTATCGATCCTACAAGTGATCAGTCCTACACGTTCGTTCCTACATGTGGCGATCCTACAAGTTCGTTTCTAGAGATTCGTTCGAGAAGGTTTGATCCTACAAGTAGTGATCCTACAAGTTCGTTCCTACAAGCGGCAGTCCTACAAGTTCGTTTCTCGAGATTAGTTTGAAAAGGTCCGATCCTACAAGTGGCGATCCTACAAGTTCGTCGATCAACAAGGATCGCTACTTGTAGGATCGAACTTGTAGGACCGCTGCTTGTAGGATCAAATCTTGTCATACGAATCTCGAGGAACGAACTTGTAGGATCGCTGCTTATAGGATCAAACTTGTAGGATCGCCACTTGTAGGATCGGACCTTTTCAAACTATTCTCGAGAAACGAACTTGTAGGACCGCCGCTTGTAGGAACAAACTTGTAGGACTGATCACTTGTAGGACTGGTACTTGTAGGATCGGTCCTCCCCCAATCGATTATACGGTCACAAAGGACAAACCGTAGCGAAAAATAAGAGAAAATTTTTCGTTCATTTTATTTTCCTTTCTCAATTTCGAATGTTCTCGTTTTTTCTTTCTCACTCGTGCGGCAATTTTGAGAAAAGTACGCTAGTTATTCGGGTCTTCATCGACCACAATTGCGCCTTTACCGCGTCCATACGTTTATGGACAAAAATCGCTGTTGTTATAACTGTACTATATACTTTATAACCCGTTTTTTGTTTCTGCTCCCGACAAACTTGGTTCGGTAACGTATATGATATACATTTACTGTAATATACCACATACATATTCTTACACAATTCGTGATGCACTATACAGAGTGGAGTTATAGGGTGGAAGAGCGTGTGATGACGCATATGGGGCTCCCACCCTCGACGACCCTTATATATATATATATATATATATACCTACGTTCATGTCTGGAAAATTATATACTAGCGACTCGACCAACCTGACGAGCAGGAAACCCGTCGATTTAAACAGCAGTTGAGTTATATTTCGTGTTTGAACGGTTATACGAATGAAATTATTCATAAAACAGAGCCAAATAATGTCATAACTATAAATATGTCAAAAAAAACAACGCGTACCTCACACCTATATTGATTATATGGCATAGGCATAGGGTAGACGTACCAGCTGTCCTACACCGTTTGTGGCCACTCCGCATTTCCCTCGAATTTCTTAAAGTTTCAGGGGCTATGTTTACTTCATCGAGCGTAGTATTTCAATATTCAAGATGTTTCCGCAGCAATATCGATTGCTTTATCAAATAAATGCTAATTTATTTCAACGAAATTTAACGAAATGTGTCAACGCTGAGCGGTTTGTGTAGATTTTCTTGTCAGAAGTTTTAAGAGATCCGGAGGTGAGAAGACTACGGTTTCTCATTATCTAAAGTCATTCCGCCCCATAAAAAAATGTATATTTTATCAGTTAAAGTTCATTTTGCGGGTTTTGGAATCACAAAAAAACTGACATATCAGCTAAAATCCTCGAAAAATACGCGGTGGCCAAAAGTGGTACATTCAAAATGCGATTGTTCTATATTTGTGGCCAGCTTATGGCCAATCCGAATTCAAAGCTTGGTGGCCACAACTGGTACTTCGGATGACTAAAAGTAGTACAATTGTGGCCACAAATGGTGAAAATGACAGCTACAAGATAATTTCCTATTTTCTCATTTATCATGATCAGAGAAAGTTTTAAATGATAACAATTCGATTCTGTATACCTTTTTGGTTACATCGATCACTTCTTCAATTCGGAATTTGTAATAATGTGAACACTGTTCGTAATTAAATGTTCGAAAATGCTTAGAGTATGGCCACAACTGGTACGTCTAAATCCTATCCTTAAAAATTACTAGTTCAGAATGCAAATTTCGTTGCTGAAATAAATTATCTAACTTTGGCGGGTTCGAGATTTTTGGAAGCCTAACACTGTGCTCATCATATTACGCATAAACTAAACATTTCTCATTTTCTTTCTTAAGCATATCGTAACTTTTTTTTTGCTCAATACGCTTTGCTTGGCTCATATTTTTTTCATCAACGAAATTTTTCAGACAGTTCTTTCTTTTCCACAACTTATATCCAGTAAGATAATCGTATCGAGGAAAATTGCATACGAATGCATGGTCGGAAACCCGTTAATTATAATGTTAAAATGGTAATCGGTAAAATTACATTCTGCTCATACTTGCGGCTTCAAGTGAAAGGAAAAATAAAGCAAAAAAAAATCAAAATAAAGTGTGCTATTAAAAGTGAACAATAAATTGTAGAGCACTTTGCAATCTCGTTAATGCACGAAAGACCCCGCATTCGACCAATCGGATTCTCGCAACGGCTATAGTTATATATCAAAGTGTATTAAACAGTGATTGATTTTATTTTTTTCTTTCGTTATTGACTCGCGGTAATTATAGCTTGGTTACCTCAGCGTCGTTCCACAACCCCGCCGGGACTAACGTACTTCATGATAATGATAATAATAATAATATTAACACAGATAGGTCACTTATTGTGCTATGTGTTCAACTGATATAAAAATATGAGTATAGACTCTTCGGCTTTAAGTGGTATAACGAGGTCATGGATATCGGAATTTAATATTGCATTAAAGTTCTCTCTATCGCGGCTAAGATATTGCGTAAAAAGTTTATCGAACCGCTTACTATTTTTTACCGACATACATTATCATCTCTGCTCTTAATCGTTCGTACACTTTTCCGGGTTTTTCCTAATAACTGTAATGAGTATTATATAAAGGTCGAGGATAGTGCGATTTATGCAGTCGCAGTATTTTAAAAAAGTGCAAAAAAAAAGTGTGCCATGAACCATATATTAATTTTATTCTTCGTCAAGTGAAAGTTTGGCGATCGTACGCATACACCTCCAGGAAACTTTGCTTTTGCATATTCGCGCAATAAGCGATTCGTCAAACTCGCGGCGGACTCGAATTTTCAATAAATTTATAATCACCGAAAATGGAGGAATATTTCTCAATCGAGTTGATCGAGAATGAGTAAAAAAAAAAAATACCGCGAGTATGTGTGCCTCTCGTGTAAGTTTTTCGTGCTAAAGTGCCATGAGACTGAATCACACGTTCGATATAAAGAGTCGACATGAAAGGGTACAAGTAAAATGTAAAATGCGTAAAATTCTCCCACAGCGAAAAACGGCGTGCCACGCAGTCTGATTGAGTAAGTGTCATAATGCGTATAAAATTTTTATGTGTCTTCAATATAATATCACTATAAATGACCCAGCCTGACCGTGATCTGACGATCTCCCCCCGAGTAGCAATTCGTGGAATTCTCGCCCAACAAATGCGTCCATCATCGAATGCTCTCTGTTGCTCGATATGCGTGTAAAATATATATTACAAAAATAGCCGAGCCTCTCGCTCTTAACCTATCTGCGCTTCGACGACGATAGAAACATAGCGAGAGATAGCCAACAAAATGACGCGCGTTTCAAAGGTCCGTGTCGAAGTGGGTTTTGCGTATATGTGGAATTAACGCCATTACTCTCGGGACCTCGAACGGCTATGCGGAACTATAGAAACGCGCAATTATATATACGTGCAATCCCATTCGCTTCGTCTTCCACAAGGAAACATGAATTTTTACAATAAAAAAAATGAATTTAAATTTCTTTCAATGAACATTTTCAACGCATGAGCAGACTCTCCATTCACGCATCCCTTTCCCATTTCCCCTTTTTATAACTTTTCCTTTATGGTAATCCACGCTCTCTTGCGCGTCTGCAACGGGATCTTTAATATTGCGTTTGCACTGGGGCACGGGGAAACTACGGGAAAACCGTTGCGGGACTCGAGAAAATTGGGAAAAACTCTTCACATAAATTATCTCCATTGTAGGGGGAAGCGCGCGGAAGAGAGGTCACCAATTCGTCTAACATTGCCTGCTTTTGACTCGCGGAAGATCGCGAGAGCTGAGCAATAATCGTTTTTAAAACAATATATGGTATGAAACATATATATATATATATATATATAGCTCGTTTTGCATTTGTGGTGACATATTGTCGCAGGATCAGCGCGCCGACGACGCTGATTATAGTCAGAGGCGCGCGTTACATTCGCACGTGTTTGGTTTTGTAATTTTATACATATAAATATATATATATCTTTGTTAAAGCGGGGGCACGTGGAATTCCGTCGTGTGAGCTATATAGAAAAGAACGTAAAAGAATATAGAGAACTCGTGCTCGTCGTACCCGGCGCACGCGTCACCAGCAGAAAAAGAGTCTTCGAGAACTTGCTCTCTCTTCGTGAGATCGAATCTTATTTACGACTGGCGATTCTTCATCACCAATATACTAAACGTATGTAAGATAATACCGCGCATCTGTGGCTCGTTTTTACGCAACGAATAAATCGTAGGTTATTATGTTTGATGCGCTTTCGCAATTATGCAACGCTATATAGTTTACCCGAATGTTTATCAATTTTGGCGCACTGTATAGGGGAGAACGAGCAGTCAATGACGAGCGTATTGAGACAATGCTCGACTATATGACTCGAGCGAATGGCTTTTTGAGTTATACCGCACTGCTATTTCGCAGACGACTATAAAGCCGCGCTGGCGACCCCTTTATGTACTGGAATGTTCATTAAAAGGATTCGAAAATTTCAAATTTCGTGGCGATCAGAGGGAAACTTCGAGAAATGTCCGTATAGGAGCGAGCAGTCGAGGGTTGACTCATTGTATTTTAAAGGGCGGTGTTCGTTGAGCAATTGGAATTGCATATTATAAGCTCATAACGAGAGGCACCCGCACTTGACAATAAAGGGATTAACCGCGAGGAGTTTTGAGTCGTTCGGGGCTGCGTTATAGTCCTCGATAAGTTCATGGCGCTTGACTGGATAATTCTTTGTATACTATAAGCCAGGTTACCAATACAAACATCAAAAATCCTAATTATATTTGCCACCCGTATCATATAGGCTAAGCCCGTATAAAAGAGAACTCGCGTGAGAAGAATGTCATTATAACGTCAATACGGAGCTCGAAATCACATCACTGAGTGTATCGCGACCCATGTAACGTTTCAACTGCGGAGTCTCCCGCAACAACTTTTTCCATCGACTTTGTATAGAATTGCCGCACACCTCGTTAGCCAATGACGGGGTTAGGTGACGCGAACCGGAAAAGTATACGTAGGATAAATAACGTAAAAAGTTATTATAGATGCACCGACCTAGACACGATGTTCTGGCCGAATAACATAAAAGAGAAGAAAAAAATCTGTGCATTTGACGACAGAGGATGAACGTGTGTGTTGTGCATAATTTGTGCACAATCAACTTTTTTTTTTTAGGGTAAATTGGGCACGATGCCAGAGTATCCGTCAGAACTATCCCGACTGTTTGTCTGCTTGTATAGTCTATTTTTTGTTCGACAAATATGAATTCATTCGTATATGTAAAACGGAGGTTCATCCTCTCGTCACGCAGTTGAGCGAGGAATTAATGAAAGTTTGACACGGAGAGCCGTTTTCGCAAATAGCGCGGACAGGAGGAGTCGGTGCTGCGGGATTTAAACGCGAGACCGTCCGCAAGCGACGAAATCGGATATTCTCGAAAAAGGGTGTGCGAGAGAAGAGAGATGCGTCGTAGATGAATTTTCAACAGCCAGAATGTGATTATTACGAAAAGTTTACCGCGAACTTCGCGCGTATATATATATACATATTAATATTACGGTGACGAAAGATGATGATTTCATCTTTGGCTCTCGGAATAACGTGTAGCACACCTGCGCGGTGTCCCAAAATCACGCCTGCGATCATTGTCAATAATAGCACACTGTGCAAAATGAAAACTATCTTGAATAATCGTAATTGATAAACGAGATATAAAGATTCGAATGAGTGGAAATGCAATTTTTTTTAATCATTCGAGAGATTAAACGTTAATTGTAAAAATGAAACAATCTCAATCAACAAACTCGTGATTAATAATCATCTTTGTTAAAGTTGTTTCTGTACATTAAGTTGCTTTTATAATTATTTCAAACTTATTATTTTTATTTGAAAAAATCGATCTGAAACCTTAATAATTTGCTGACGAAAATTCATAGAAAAACGTCAGGCAAAAGAACGTTAATTAACATTTTTGTCAGCGTTCTCTCATCTCTTTATCTCTCTTTCTCTCTCTCTTCTCTCTCGACATTAATCAATTCAATAAGACGGGGGAGCACGAGCATGCCAAACAACACATTATGGACGACGATAAAGTTGTTTTGCCGTTGACTTTCAAGAACATTTCTCAATGTCAAAACGGGATTATATCGTAAATTTTTATATGCATAGATCAAAAAAGTTTCGTATGAAAAAATTAATCTTCACGAAATATATCTTTAAATTATACTTGCTCGCGTTTATTTCTCAATTCCGCAAAATAGCAATATATAACCTACCCTCCCGTGCCCCTCGCGGATCATAGAGAGGATGAATATAATCCGTTGCCAAGTGAGCTTTCTCCTTCGTAAAACTCGATTTTTCTGGCTCGGTGAGCTTCGCAAAATTGCACTCTCGGTCGTTAATTCCCGTCGCCGGATTGTCTAGCGAGGTTGGGAGACGACGTCTCTTGCCTCGTCTAGTCTTCTATGTATCTTACTTTACTTTCCTCTCTCTTTCTCTCTCTCTCTCTCCCCTCTCTCTCGTTCTGCTTTGACTGTACAACTATTATTCATTCCCTGCTTTGACGACTACAAAGTCCCAGCCAAATTCTGATCAGACAAGCATCGATCGACGATACAAACTCACGCTCTCGATCTTGTTTTTTTTTTCCCCCCGCACACGCATTTACCACACCGTCCACCGATTTCTCATCTCACGATCATTCTTCATCCTATATACTTGCACTACTTCAACCCTTCTTCGAGTCACTCACGGCGTTGTTGTGTATCGAAATCTGACGCGATAACACGCAAAGTTAGAAAAAAAAACGATCTGAATTATACAAATCCATTTCGCACATATGAAGAGAAAATTCCCGTTTCATCGACGGAAAAACAAAAACAAACGAAAAACCCCACGCGTAAGCGATAAATTATGAAAATTGACATCTGTCAATAATTTCCTTCAGTTGTCACAAACTTGAACGCAATTTTTCCTCAACTCGATATCGTACAACTATGTACGGATAATTTTAATCAACTCGTCAATTCTCACGTTTCGATAATTCTTCTCCTTGAAGGAGACTCTTCTCGCCTCGTCAAATAACACACCCGCAGCATATAAACAATCATTGAAATTGATTGAAATAAATGTCATTTCAGCGAAACATAGAAAGTTCAATAAATTTTGATAAAGTTCATTTTCACATAATTGGGTAAATTTGAATTTTTATCAGTGAAATTTGATTCATTTCAAATGAATTTATTTTCATCGCATATGGTAGACGTATCAGTTGTGGCCACTGTACTGTTTGTGGTCACTCCGTATTTCCCTCGAATTTCTTAAAGTTTCAGGGCTATCCCATATGGAAAAGAAGTATATTACAAGATATATATGAGATATCGAACTTATTGCCGCAAAGTATTTTTTTTATAACTCCGTAATATATCTATTATATATCTGTTATATATCCTCCCGGATATATCGGGCAGATAATATTATATCCAAGATATATAAGAGATATAGAACTTATTGCCGCTATATATAGAGATACTATATTTTTTATATATCTGAAGTATACTTTTTTTCCATGGGGGATGTTTACTTCATCGAGCGTAATATTTCGATATTCAAGATATTTCCGCACCAATATCGATTGCTTTATTGAATATCTGCTAATTTATTTCAACGAAATATGACGAAATGTGTCAACGCCGAGCGGTTTGTATAGTTTTATCGTGAGAAGTGTTAAGGGATACGGAGGTGAGAAGACTATACGGTTTTTCATTATCTAAAAAGTCATTCCGCCCCATAAAAAATGTATATTTTATCAGTCAAAGCTCATTTTGCGGGTTTTGGAATCACAAAAAAACTGACATATCAGCTAAAATCCTCGAAAAATACGCGGTGGCCAAAAGTGGTACATTCAAAATGCGATTGTTCTATATTTGTGACCAGCTTATGGCCAATCCCAATTCAAAGCTTGGTGGCCACAACTGCGTACTTCGGATGACCAAAAGTAGTACAATTGTGGCCGCAAATGATGAAAATGACAGCTACAAGATAATTTCCTATTTTCTTATTTATCATTATCAGAAAAGGTTTTGAATGATAACAATTCGATTCTGTGTACCTTTTAGGTTACATCGATCACTTTTTCAATTCAGAATTTGCAATAATGTGAGCACTGTTCGTCAATGAATGTTCGAAAATGCTCAAAGTATGGCCACAACTGGTACGTCCACCCTGTATGAATCTTCAATTTTTTTTTTCTCTGATGACGCTTTCGAAGACGGAAATTTTCTTTGTCCGCGAATGTGGAATATAATTAATCTGCTATATAGGAATTCTGCGAGAATTTCGAAATTACGGAAAATAAAACGCCTTTTACACATCGATTTGACCTTCCATTCGCTAGAGAATTTGCACTTTTACATTATGGAATTTTTTTTTTTTTCAACTTCAGGGTGGAAAATAAAAAGAACAATTGTACAAATTATTGTCTGAATACCAAAGATATGACGCGGTATATATTGCAATTTCCTCGTGATATTACGAATGGTGATGAAACACGTTCGTGGATTTCCTTGTTATTTATCGTGCTCGTGACTCGATCTCGCGTTGCAACAGTAAACTTAAATTGCCGGAGGACGTCACACACGGCCACGTACGGAGAAATTATCGATCTCCTTCTTTTGAGGTGGGAAAATGCACACGCGATACGTGCATGTCGGGTAACCTATACAATATAGAGGCCAGTCAGAGTCTGTTCTTTTGTCGTCCTGCATTTGTTAGTCGGACGTTTCATTGCTCGATAATTTTTGTCAATTAATTCGCAAATGCGTATTATGAACTTGACGATTTTTAGTGACACGTCGTTAGCCATGAAATTATTTGCTTTAAAAGATGTGGAAATTTTGATAGGCCGTAAATTTTGAAGAATTCAACAATTAGGGAAGGAACAAAATTAAAGCTATTTTAGTTCTCGACTTGATCTAGCCAAAATGAAGAAAAAAAAAATCAAAATTTTGTCGGATCGACGTATCTTTTTTCCATTGATTACTCGGTTAATTACGTAATGGCTATCTGCATTTCCTTGAGAACTGAAAAAATTTATTTACAAAGAAAAAAGCCTAAAAACGTATTTTGTCAATGAGACGTTCAATTAATTTATATGATACGATAACTATTTGATGATTATTATCAATGATTGACAATTCATCGAGTAATCGATAATAATTCGATGAATCAATCTCGATTGTAAATTCATCGAAATAATCGACATCGTAATATTAAAAACTGAAAGCTCAATTTTCTTGTTTTTTTTTAGCGAATTTGCTTGAAAAATATTTTTCAAAAAAAAAATCATTGTAAAACTATGGAATAAAATCCACCAATTGACAAAATTTATGGGTCAAAACTTTGAACAATGCGGCAATGATCATTCTCGAAAATTGTCGCGAAGAAACTCGGAGAGAAATGAGAGAAAGAGGAGATGGTTAAATCAAGAGATGCGAATGCAAGTTTGAGTTTAAATTGACGTTCATCTCGTCTGATTATTTGTCGAAAGTGCGTGCTGCTCTCGCGAAGAAATTACGGAGCTTCATTGGAGATGCATTCGCCGCGAGCGCGTTACCTTGCATTATCAACATTGAGTAGCAAGTGACGTTTTATAATTATTCTTAAACGTAAAGCAAGAAAAATAAAAGTAATAATTTAAATTGGAGAATTTTTAGCTATATGAGAAAGTATGAGAAAGTATTAAATAAAAATATAAAAATAAATGAACAAAGCAGAGTAATGAATTAATGTTACTCAAAAAATTATTCGATAAATGTTTACTAAAGCTGATGCGGGGGAAAAAAAAAATAAAGTAAAGGAACGAAGAGAAAAATGGTCGAAAATTAATTTCGCTCCAAACATTTATGCGTGCTAATTAATAATTTAACAAACAAAATTCTGATAATCAAAGACGATGTGCATTAGTGAGAGTAGACAAGCTATATGGAAATCACATTTTGTGATTGAACAAACGGTGATGCATGTAATATGCAGATGAGTTTATATTTGCAGCACAGAACGATGGCACAGTGACATATTAAATATCGAATAGAGTGCATTGGCTGGCTCTCTCTCTCTCTCTCTCTCTCTCTCTCTCTCTCTCTCTCTCTCTCTCTCTCTCTCTCTCTCTCTCTCTCTCTCTCTCTCTCTCTCTCTCTCTCTCTCTCTCTCTTTCTCTTTTGATTGAGCCACTGTCCCAATTGATAAAGAATCGAATCTCTCGGCAGCGACATCGATTTGTCCACGCGATAGAATTTTATGCATCGATTAAATTGTTTTTATGAATTTTCATTTCGTACTATTGCCTCGGCGTGCCATTAATAACACGACCGAATAAATAAATAAAAGCAAACAGAGGAATTTTTATTTTTCATTGGTAAACAAATGTACGAAACTTGTATTGGAATTCAACGTTAACGAAATTTTCACAAATAAATTTATCAGGACTTGACTCAACGGTAGCCTTTATCGAATAAAAAACCAAAATCATTGATCTTCTTCGCTCCATTATGACTTCGATGTTAATCATTTATTTTCTTGTCATTTCGTTTCATGATAAAAATGCACCAAAAATCATAACCTAAAAGCTTTCCCAATAAGACGATACAAAAAATTTAATTTCCCTCGCTATACCGTCGTGTTTTTTTCCTTTCGGAATTTTGCCTGCCCATAAGGTATCAATAAATCAACGAAAAAAAAAAAAAATCACTCCGAAATATTCCATTGAATTTCCTGCAAAGTTTACTTCCGATATTCCGAAGAGAAAAATCTCAAGTCCCTTTTGCCGTACACCAGATGTTCAGTAATACCTGCTGGCACGCACACGGTCAAATTTATGGAGCGAGGCATGAAAAGTCGTAAAAATTAAAAAAAAAAAACACCAAATATATATTTGGGGGACAAGAACGAAAAATTCTTTACTATATATTTCTGTTCGAGAGATGTTCGATCCACAAAAAGACGAATACCGAAAAGGAAAAAATTCTACGAAAAATTTATTTTTACGACTGAATAACCATCTGGGTATTTTTTTATTCCCGTCACAGACAGAGTTTCACATTGAATACGAATTTTACTTTCAAATTACATGCAGAAGAGCCGAGAGAAGAGCCTCGCGGTATAGCTGGTAAATGTTTTCCGCGAATTGTGTATGGCTCGGGTTTACGTATTATGTGTATGGATATCCGTATAAAAATGCCGGTGAAGCGAGAGCGAAGGGCAATCGCGTGGGCAACAGCTGTTCGGACTTATGCAAGAAGAGAGAAAGGTGTGTATACCGGTACGTATGTACATGCTGCATTCAACGCAAAATTTCGAACCTCCAAAAAAGCCCGATCCATTCAAAAAAATTTCCAATTTTTTGAAAATTTATTATTACTCAAGATAAGCTTACAATGTTATCTCATTGAGAATTTTTTTTAATCAACCACTTTGGTGATAGTACATCGAACTGAAAATGGGATTAAAATTTTTATTCGAAGTCACTTATATAAATCTAAAGCTATTTGTCACGAGAAAAAAATGAAAAACAAAAATCTTGATTTTTAATTAATTTTTGATTTTTTTTTTTCTTCTAGAATTGTAAAAATAACGAAAAAAATGCATTTTTAATGAAAAAAAAGAGAATTTCGCTCGAAAATTTCGTAAAATGTATACATCACAATGTAACACGATTTCGCAAAAGCGAAATTGTTCAATATTTTCAAACTTCTTTTCCAAATGAAAATCATCAAATTGCAAAATTGATCTAGCTCGGAAAGAGGCTTGCCTAAAAAAAAATTCAAAAAAAAAAACAAAAACGAAAATAACTCAAACGCTTTATGAATGATAAATTTTTACAACGTGAGAAATTTTTCGAAAGAGGTAGAGCTCTGTGTTTTTACATGTCCTAGAATAGTATGCTACGTATGGGGGATTCCATGCGAAGCGAAACAATCTTTGATCGAGGAAATTTTTGGTTCGAGTTTGCGAATGGTGGCATTAAAAGAATTCAGAGGGGGGGGGGGGGGGGGGGGGGAAATAAAATACCTCGCCAAAAAAAAAACCTCAAAAAATATAACGGTCATTTTTTCGTGATACGTTATAATCGTCCCGGTAATGCCGTTTGAGGTGTCACTGCACGAAACGAATATATACTATAAGGACGCTGAGCCCGAAAGTTGCCAGTCCGAATTTACCGGTATACATGTGAGAATCAAAAAACGCGCTTTCTCGTGTGACGCACACAAGAACCTCCGGAGCTTTTTTTCCAATGCGATATGTCAAACTAAAATTTCTGAAATTTTACAATCTTGGCAGGGATACAGATATTTTTTTTTCTTTAATTTCACGAATTTACCGAAGATCTACAATTTATAACTCAAGATCAAAATATTTAGATTTAGAAATAAACTAAAAAATCCATGGATTCTTCAGAACGTTCGTGATACACGATTTTTTTTTCATCTAGAAATTCAAAGTGAACGCAGCCGCTCGGTTAAACGTAGCATTGAAAGAGCGGCTACATTTACTCACTGTAACAGAAGCTTCGATCGTGCAATCGGGGATATCGAATCTTCGTAGAATATGCCAAGAGTTTGTTTTGTGACTTTTTTGTTTTGTTTTTCGAGACAATGAAGTTTTTATGCCACGGCACACGTAATAACGCTGTTCGGGGAGTTCCACGAAAAATTTTGAGGAGTCAGGTGTTCCGCGAGAGAGGGATATATATATATATATATATATATATATATAGTTGGGTTAAGTTATATAGAAATTGTTCGCCATTGTGACGAGTTAAAAAAATCAGAACATTTCAATAATGGCAATTTGACATAATACCTGTTTTCCAGAATAATTATTCATAATTCATAATTATTACGTTCTCTCGTCCATTCACTCGTGATTTTGTATACTCTCCAAGTCGTTGAGGAAAAAAGTACATTAATGTACAATAAACCAGACCGATACGAGTGTCGGGCTTACAAGTGTCTTTGTATACCGTCATCGACCTCTAATCGTCTATAAAACGAACCGCACTAGTAGGGGCACAAGCAAAGAGGTTTTAATCGTCCAAGAATCTGGTACGCAGATGCCACGGGGATCTCATATGCGGGGGAGAGACCCGCGAGAGTATATGCTCGGAAATAGTGTCAGTAAAGAAGAGACGAGAGCGCGGGACTTTGAACCAAATGAGCTATGATCGAATGGATTGCATGTTGCGTTAGGATAAAAGCTTAAGTATCCGGTTCGTCGTGGAATTTATATACGATTCGAAAAATTGTCAGAGGCAACGGAAGATTGGATGTTAATATATATCACGGATCGCGATATCACATATAACCCTTTTAGCCTAATTCTACGAGATCTGCTAGAATTTGAGAGTAGAAGTAACTTTGGAACAACCGAAAAAGCTCTCGCTATCGGCAAAACGCTTCTTTCCTTAACATTATTTCAATGCACTGAAACAAAGCTTCGACTATGAGGAATTCATACAAGCTTAGCTCGAACTTATAGTCCTTGCACTTGGGCATGCGAGAATTTTGTAAATTGGAAATATTTAAAATCTGAAACACTTTTTTTAAGCCAAATTTCAGATCACGCTGTCCAATGTTTTCAGCAAGAAACTTCGATTTTAATATCGCCGTTTTTGCATTGGATATGCGAAAGAAAAACAAAAAGGATCAGCACGCCAGAAGTTCAGTTGAAAAATGAACAATTCCTGAAGAAGTGATCCATTTATAATAATGAATTTGTTTACGAAATTATGAGCTTTGGCTAGATTGCACAAAAAATTAGGAATTCGGGATGTTTGACAAAGAAATATCGAATTTATATGATCACCACAACTCCCGTCAGTTTTTCCGATGCAACCGCGATCAGCTGACAGCCCTTGGCTACGAGTGTTGCAAGTAAATCAAGCGAATTTGTATGTATTATTCCCGCCTGTATTATTTCCGCACGTGACGCGATGTTACATTAATTGTAAAAATCAATTAAGATTTATGCAATCATACGATATATTTAATTACAAAACTTCCAACAATTTTGGGGTTTAGTTGAGGTGAAATATTATTCAACGGACTGGTCAAATGAATGATGAAAAATCTAAATTACTTAAAAAATAAAAATCAATTCAACTGCTAAAAGGAATCTCCACAATATTATTATAAATTTTAAGCACTACGTACAAGTGTTATTAAAATTTATAGCTTTTTCCAACAATTTTATTGCTAAATCACATGACTAGTCTGCCCAAGGAATACCTTCAAATCGACTTTCACGATTGATGAAATGAATTATTGGTTCCTGTGTTAGAAATAGAATTATGTTAGGCTGAGAATTTATATCATTATTATATATAAATGTCTTGAAAATGATCTTTTAACATGCTATTGTGTGATCGAGTATATATAAACGCTACAGAATTTGTATGACTCGTTGAATATCGAAAATACACAGTCGTGTTCCATTAAGTTCGATGCTCGTTCGTCACGAGTGTGTGAGCCGTGATTAACGAAAGCAATTATTGGGTGTGAGAATATCGCGAGATTTAAACCGCATCATTTCCGAGCTATAACTGTACACCACGTACACTCTGAACCATGTGTGTGTCAACGATCATCGACGGGATCATCGATGTATTACCACGAATTGCTGAGCTTCGTTTATATTACTTGTATGGGTCGATTATTAATTGCAACGGAAAATTTGTTCACCGAACACGAAGCATTAGTAGCTAGTATAGATAGTAAAAATCAACTAATGAAAAAGGACTTGACAAAAAAAAATGAATTTTCCAAAAAAAAAAAAGAATCGACTATATGCGATATAGGTGCTGATTCGATCGAGTCGATTTCTGTAATAAATTTTTAATTCATCACACGACCACCACTAATTAACCATCAAGAGTCGTTAAGGATGTATCGGACGTACCTTCCCAAGCAAAAGTGTGACTTTCGTCGACAATATTGCATACTTCATGATAAGATAAAAATCGGAAAAAATTCAACAACAATAAAGACGATGAGAAGATTACTTTTTAATTATAATAATGCCAAAAAGTTATAAATAAATTGTTTAAACAAAACATTGTTTAACAAATTTTTAGGGAATGTTTTTTTTGTCATGTGAAATGAATTCGTTCATTTTTCTGACTACACATAAATTTTTTTTTAATTTTCTTATCATTTTGAAATTTTGGTTTTCGCAAATTTGCAAAGGTTGTATTTACGAAACTATTCGTTCAATGCCCTGGAAACTTCTTATAATTGTAATATACAACGTTTTTACGGAAAACATATCCAAAATTCACGATTTTTCCTTCATTTTTCAAAATTACAAAAATTTTCTAAAACCGAAATTTCATGATAAGAAATTTTTAAAAAAATTCACGTGTAGGCGGAAAAATCAACGAATTCATTTCACGTGTCAAAAAAAAACTTTCACTAAAAGTTTGTTAAACAATGTTTTGTTTAAACAATTTATTGATGAATTTTTGGCATTATTATTATTCCAAATTAATTTTCTTATCGTCTAAAGACGATATTATTGTGGTTGAATTTTTTCCGATTTTTATCTCATCATAAAGTATGCAATATTGTCGAAGAAAGTCACTTTTGCTTGGGAAGGTACGTCCGATACATCCTTGAGTACAACTAATTAAAAAAAAAAAAATTTTTTTTTCCAAAATGTACGTTTAGAATTAAGATTGAAACACCGAGAAATTTCGTAAATTATCGTTACCGGCAATGAACTTACAATTTAGTTTATCGAACGAAATTGTCGGCAAAGTGATGAAGGAATAATGAATTTTAGGGGAAAAAAAAAAATTCCTTTAATCGATCAATCGTTGCGCTTGATCAAGCAAATGTATGAACCAACCAATATTATACTTTAGTTAATTTTTCAAATATTATTCTCAGAGTATAAGACGTTTCGGTTTAATTTTCTTTTTGCAAATTCTCTCGATCGTATTTGTTCGTATTATACATAATTGGCACATCGATATTCGTATGACCGTTTGACCTCGAACGTGTCGTGTACAGATTTGCTTCGACGAATATAAAAGTTTCAACGCATCTTGAGGGGATGTGTATGCAACGAGGACATATATACCGTCACCTCCATTGCAGAGATATCTCGGCAGATATAATACTCTCGCGCGACATTGATTGAATATTTATTAGTTGTCCCCGAAATGAATACTCCGATAACACCGGACAAAAGAAAAAGCACGAATACGAACGCAAGAAGAAATATTCGAACTCTCGCTTGGTCGTCAATTATTTTTAAGTGGACAATGTCCACCTGATATGCAAACGGATTCAGGGGAAAATGGAGTAATGCCGAATGGCCACAGGTAATGCAAGCAACGAGTTTGTAAAAAGCAAACAAAAATTATAGCAATATCAAGAAATGACTCATGCCACATTCGTTACTCTAGACCTCTGATAACTATTTTTTATGACTACAGGCTAGAGGATGTATAATGCTTGACGACGACGGCGACGTGACGAAAAAGTATTTTTAAATTGAAAACAAAACACAAAAAATTGTCTAAAATCTTTCCACGAGTGAGCTACGTTGATTATAATTTTTACGATTCAATCAAATGTGCGTGTAAGTGAAAATGAAATACCGATAAATAATTACGTATAATCGCGTAGATCGATTATTTTATTGCAAAAATCCAGAGAATAAATTTCTATTTATTCAATGCCCATTTGAAACAAATATTCAATAATATTGGCGGTTCATTAAATTTTTCCCCGTATCATTGCCAATGATACGAACACTTGGATTTAAATGTCAAACAATAAACATCCATCAACATCCGCTTTAGCGAATAAATAGATAAATATTCAACGATCTGTGAAAAATTAAAACGAGAAGATTGTAACGAAGCCTTCATTCGTAAAGTGTAATAAAAATGCATTATCTCAATGATTCCGATAAACCGAATGATCTCTGATCTTCGATTTTGGTTATTTATTTTCATCGATGTCAAGTTACCCACCGAAGTTACTAGTTTAAGTTACCAAACGAATTTTTCAAATTTAATTCTTTTTTTCACGAACTGTAGTCAGAATGTGTTAAGGTTAGATCATGTTAAGGTTAGGTCATTTTTTTTACTAACATTCGATATATAGTATGCATTAACGATGCATGTTTAATACAAATTTTATGACGGAAGCGCTTCTGCAACGTCTCTACCGCAGCTTCCGGTCAAACGATATAATTACGTATAGTCAAGGATCGAACCCACACTCGAGACAATGCAAAAATCAAACGGACAATATCGTACCCAGCCCTCGCGAACGTTCTACACCAGATATACAGATATGTGCACCTAAAGTCTTTGCGACGAACCTTAATAAAAAAAATATTAATCATTCAAGCGCGTGGAGATGAGAACGCGTTGATGAAAAATTGAAAATTGCATAATGTGACTGACTTTCATCACGTGAAAAATATTATTCGACGGCTGAATTCTCTACACTAGGAAACTTGGAAATTTTTTTCCAATAAAATTTCTTATCAGTTCATCCGAGAATGAATATACATATGTTTGCTAGCGAGTGTGTGTGTGTATATATATATATATATATATATATATATATATATATATATATATATATATTCTAATGGAGATATGAATAGAAATATTTCTAGTCATCGCAAAACACGAAATGTAAACATCTGACACCAATTATCACCTCATCAGACCTTGCTCGAGGTTTTTCTCCCTACATTCTAGATAGATTACTCGTAAAAATTCGCTCGCAGCCTCTCATCGATCCCGCCATACAATTTTATCGTGCTGCCGATTTATTCAACTGAGGTTAGCAAGACTAAAAATAACCATTCGGACGAAAAAAAATTTGGGAATTAAATTTTTTTTTTCGAGCTTTTTATTTACCATTTGAAAAAGTGTGCCAATTATAAACTCGCACATTGCATCCTCATTATATTTTATCTCAATCACGAAGCTCTGTGTACGAGGTTTTCCAATTATGGCTTCCTCATACCAGGAAGCCTTACAATCGAGATAAAGCAATGAGGAAGCAATTTGCAAATTTCTAATTTTCACGCTTTTTCGCGAATTTGATTTCAATCATTCAAATTTTTTAACGTTTTTTCAAGATAATTTTATGCTTACAACATCAAAACTACAGAAAATTTACTCGTCACTTTTCGGCTAAATCAATAGCGCTGAACAAATAACCATATTGCTCACATCCGTCAAACATTTTAACGAACATTTTTAGTGTCCCTTGGCTTTTTTTTTTGTGGCAAGTGCCGGCTCAATGCTAACAAATTTACGAAAGTTAGAGCAAGCATATCATATCCCATAAACATTTTAAAAAATAATTAAAAATTTAAAATTTTAACAAGCCTCAAACTGTATAGCGAATCTTTTCAAGCTCAGTGGCGAAAATCATTGTCCCTGCAGCTTATTTATATGTAAAGTGCTGGCTCAGTAGTGTTAAATTTGTAAAAGTTTCAGAGACCATGTTCCCATAAAAACTCAAAATTACAAAAAATTCAAACTTTCACAAAATCTGAACCCTTCGATGGATTTTTGCCAAATTCAATATCGAACATCCTTGTCCCCTGGCCTATTTATGTAAAAAGTCTCAACTCGATAGCTAAAAATTTACGAAAGTTATAGCGAGTACACACTTTTTTTTTTTTTAATTAAAATTCAATAAAATCTTAAAGATTTTTGAGTAATTTTGACAAAAATTGTATCAATCCATCGGGGCTTACTGCTCTACTTATATATGTGAAATTTGGGCACGATTGCTCGAGTCGTTCTCGAGATATAACTGTCGTTAATTTTACAAAGCCAGCGCATACATACATGATACTATACATACGTCCGGACATTTTTTTCTAAATGTGAACTCTTGACTATTCGGAAAGTTATAAGCACTCTGATATGAAAATCTCGGGGAAAAAAAAGATGTCACGAAAACAAAGCTTCCTCTACGGGGGTGCAAAAAAATGTCAAGTATATCTCCAAATTTGGTTTTTTTTTCTTCAATAAAAAAAAAAAAATTCGAGGCCGGACGACCCATAAAAGTCACACGGTCGTATATAGGTGTGCTGAAAGATTTATTTTTTTTCTGCTCGTAATCCAATCTCAGAAGGTCAAAAAGAAAAAAAAAGGTCAACTCGACTATTTTCATCGAGTTCTCGACCTGCAAGAGATTCCGCGGATAGCCTTGAGCTTTGAGTAGCATTTTTTTTCTTTCTCATGAGCATACGAGCTTCCGGTTACCGCGTATCCGAGAGGGATTGACGCGTGAACTTTGGAAAAATGACAAAACGTGTTTACATTCAGTTTTTGTAGGTCGTAATCGTTAAATTTAGCAAACTCATGTCGACGATCGAACCGGAAATTTTTATGTGCGATGAATTAACGTTTTTTTTTTTTTTTTCGTTTATATTTCGTGAGATCTTTTAGGGGCAAAAGAAAATCTTACTGGACTACTTCAGGGAGGACGATGGAGAGAAAATCCTTTAACCGAGACTGGTAAGAGAGGATATTAGAGCTATATATTGGGGATTTCACAAAAAATCAAGAGGTCATAGACGATTTGGAATTTGTCTAAAATATTATTGAAGTGAAACTTCTTTTTAGCGAGACTGATTTGATAATTATGAAACGAAAAAGCGACGCTAATAAGAGACAAGCTCATGTATAGCAAACGAGCGAATGAGATAGAACACAGTTTCACATGGTATGCCCTATTCTCTTAGTTTCCTCTTTGTGCGATGCTTCGTGTCCTCCCCACTTTTTTCCTTTAGCATGCGGCAGCTCAGGCCCTATCTCATACATAGTATATAGCATAACGCTTGCTTAGATCCAAACGCTATTGACTATATAGATGCGTTTTTACTTGTATGTATAGGGATGCGCTGTAGTATAAATTTTCACATATATGTGTGGATGAGTGCATCTGAGCAAAACTACATTTTTCTTTGTATGCCAGTCGGTTCGTACCGTGGTTCTAATCTCCAAACTCCAAATTGACCGGCTGTCAAATGAATCTACACAACATTCGTAATATATGTTACGATGTACGTTGTATGTGGGCTGCCATAGAATAGCAAGGAGAATCTAAATGGTTATACTAATTGCAGTACACATATGTGCAAATAAAACTTGGTCTAATGGAATATCCAGTTTTTTGGTCACTATAAATAGAATAATTATGCATTTACTATCATATGTAGAGGAATTTAAATCCGCAGTCCCGGCTCGAGACAAATTCGAAACGTATGGGAATTTGGGAATGAAAGTGCCACTCACACATACATGGTTTCCGTGTATGGCAGAGAATGCGGTGTTACCGACACTCACTGAGAGCCTCCGCGCGCGAGTTTGTCACTTGGACTGCTCTGTTTTGCGATAGTTTTGTCAACATTTGTTCGTCAAATATCCGATGACACGAGGTTTTAATGGGCTAGTTGAAATCCTTAATATTTAATGCACAAATAGAAACTTTGTTCATCGGACGATCTAATCATCCAATGTGTGAAAGATGTGTTTGAAAAGCTCACCGAGTTAGCTCTCCCATACGACCGTATGTTAAATTCTCGGTTTTTGGTAATTGAATTTCTCGCCAAAAATGTTCGTTAAGGGGTCCTCAGATTTCATAATACTAAAGTGGATTACTTTATTTCGAGAATATTTCAAAGCAGTGACTAGATCTAATACCTCGAGCAACGAGACGACCTTCCCAATTGTCTTGGTATTAATATAATATGCAATTTAACTTTTATAATTCTCTAACAGTCCTGTTTTGTGATAGTATATTTCAGTTATCATAAGCCTGTTATAATATCATTTTTAGATTTTCAAGATCCTGAAATCACCGAGTAATATAACCAACCATATGATTATATGTTATATAAATGCGTATTTTGTTACATATAACCAAAGTGCGGCCTCTCTCGTCAAATAGAAAATCAAAATTTTCTTTCACACGCCTATACCCAACAAGTTTCGCTTTTATCGCGCGGAGTATGCACGCATAGGTTTTTTTTCTTGCCGATTTTTGTGTATTAAACACATCCCTATTAGGAGGATTTTTCGATCTTAATCTTCATTCAGTTCAGGACAGAGCCCATCAAAGTTTCTCACGAAATGACATTCAGGGTCAATTTTCGAGCAGAAGGAATGAGAATTCGTGAAAAAAAAACTCAAAGAACAAAAACTGCTAGTTTTTTGTTTACCTACGTTCTAAAAAAAAAAAATACGGCAGTATCACAGAAACTCGTGGGGAGAAAATAACCACCATATTTTCGTCTACTGAACGCCATTTTTTTTTATTTTAAAAACTCAAATATATAACGATTTCTCAAATAATTACGAAACTTTTGAGCCTAATCTGAACGTGGTCCGAGCCAATATATTCGATTTTAATTGGATAATTTTCGTTCAGGGTTATTAATTTTTCGTTAGTTTTTTTTTTCTTATAATTTAGCTGGAAACAACTAAAGAAGAGACTTCGATGGTCATATTTTTCTAAACACTAACACCTTTACCTCATTATACTAATTGTGAAAAAAACTGTTGCTCAAACTTAATGAAGTCTCTTTTTTGTTTCCAGCTAAATTATACGAAAAAAAAAAACCAACGAAAAATCAATAAGCCTGAATGAAAATCATGCAATGAAATCGAAGATTGGCTCGGACCACATTCAGATTAGGCTCAAAATTTGCTTAATTATTTGAAAAAATCGTTATGTATACATGAGTTTTTAAAATAGAAAATGGCGTATTTTCAGTAGACGAAAATATAGCGGTTATATTATCTTTTATATATATATGTAACTATATCTCTTGCCCTATCCTATTATCCCCCCCCCCTGCCCTTGAAGGCTTGGGCTGTATGGTAACATCGATCGAATGTAAACATTTGAAAAAAAAATTTTGCTCGTCTCTGCGAAATAAAAGTGGTTTCAATAACGGTGAGCCAGAGTGATAATTATAAGATCGTCGCATTGACAAAAAAAAAAGTCAGACAATAAACCAAATGAATAAAAGTAAAAATTTTGATTTTTCAGATATTACCATAGTTCATTAAATTCCGAACACGAGGCAGTAGTTTGAAAATATTTTTCAGCGTTCCATTATAAAGAAAGAAAAAAAAATTATCAAAGATGAATGCCCGTAACTCGCTTTGCCCTGAATGAATCGCGAATCAATCGGGTTATCCAAATAAAATTCTTCGAGCACATCGAATTAGCCCCTTTGTTACTATATTCACGTTATTGTCCTTATTTTTCTCGTGCCTCATTCCGGCCGGATGTTCGATAAGGTTACGTTGGGTTGGGGACTTTTTTTAGACGCGTCATCGTCTTGTTTACATAAAATAAAGAAAATCAACTCTCATAGTTGGATATTTTTTTTCATCGACGTACCCACACCTGACACTCTATCAATTTTTCTACTTTTCTCGTTTAAATAATATTTCGTAAATTATATTTCAACGAATTATACGATAAAACAATTCCGCGTGTTTTTTTTCCCCCTTTTACCCGACGTCAGACAAACGGATGCGCGAGCAGCAAAAAAAAAACAAAGTTTACGTTACGAGTCTCTAACGGAAAAATAAATGAAAAGAAAAACACGAGACACTTTTGGCAGATCGAACGACGCGGAGCTCCCGCCAAACGAATCACCTTGAACGGTGACACTTCGATCGACAGACTCGTTCGGTCGATATACAACAAATTTAATACAAACAACATTGCTTAAGAAATTCCATTTTCTCCCCCCTCGAGCACGGGAAAATTTTTATACGTTCTTCGGAAAATTATTACTCACTTTAATATCAAATATAGTAATGATAATGATAATAATAATAATTGTAATAAACGTGGAAAAAATTGTCTCAGGTTAGTAAAAAAAAAAAGTATTTACCTCGAGTTTATCCACGTCTTGTCCGCTCAAACGGATCGATCTCTTTTTGCGTTAAAAAGAATCGCACAACTTTAAACTCGTTTTTCTTTTCCCCGGACACAAATCACACTCATTAATTCGTAACCGTCGTTTCCTTCAAACACAGTCAAACTCCTTCACCCGAGATCCCCAACTCACGTGTAAAAGAAAAATAATAATCCAGAAAATATTGTTTCGAGTTTCGGCCGCAAGATGGCACGAAAAACGTGTTGTCCCTATCCGTCGCTCTCTCTCTCTCTCTCTCTCTTTCTTTTGAAAAGCAAATATTAGTGCCGGTTTTTCGATTATCCACACGCAGACTCGTTCGATCAAAGAACTCTCGGGTTATCCTTGGTTTTCTTTTTTTGGTGTATTTTATTAATTTTTTCACGCACTAAAAATCGATGTATAGGCCGGTTGCGATGTCAAGGCAGTCCTTGTAATTTTGCATTGAAACAACATTCGTTAATTTGAAATAATGAAAAATCGGAAGAATTTTTTTCTTCCAAAAGTGCAAATTTTTGTATCACGTTACCGACTATTTCCGGCGAAAAATGCCCGATTTTTAAATATCACCTTTTACAAATGAATAAAATTGATGTATTTATAATGAAAAACTTCACTGACGTTTTTTTTTTTTTTCATGAATTTGTTCACGAATTAGCGGACTCTCCATAGATTGGCACGAATAAAATTGGGCTCGCACGATATTTGACACGGAAATTTAAAATTGATAATCAGTTGCTATCGATCCTGCGATTATACGACCGATCAGCTGATCGAGCCTCTGCTACACGAGCATTGAATTTTTTGTGAAAAAAATTTCGATTATATATATATAATTATAATTTTGATTATTATTCATCGAGAACGAAATAATATTCAAAAGTTAGAAAAAAACATGTGATTATTATTGATTGGAAAAAAATTTTCACAATTATGAGGTTAGTCGAGGTGAAATGATTAACTGGAACCGATCGAATGCCAAGGATGACTAAGCGCGTTCTCAAAAATAATATACCCCCTGATCCATGTGCTACAATGAATCTCCGCAATAATTTTTTACACGAACGCAACAATTTTTTATGTATAAATTTCTCGATCGAAGTTATATGATTTATAAAATAGTCGATGGCCTGATTAAAACTCGCCGCAAGGACTACCTCAAGACAATTGTACGGCTGAAAGCCGGCCGGCTTTTAAATTTCCCTCGCGCCATGAAGAACCGCCTGGCAGCAGCAGCAGCGGCGACAGTAGCCCCGGCCAAAGCCTCGCGAACCCCTCACGAGGTTTCTCATCATTGCGAGAGCTTTCTTTCGTTTGAAAAAAAAAAATTCTTTTTTTTTTTTTACAATTTTTCTTTTTTCTCACCACAAACGATCGACGCACACTTTTATTGATTCGAAAGATCAGCTTGTCAAGCACAATTGCGAAGGACGAAGGAAAAAATAGTAGGGCAAGTATGAAACTCCGACTAGGGTAGAATTTTTTTTATTACACTCGTCGAACACGCTTCGCGAAAGGAGATAGAAAGGGGTGGGGGGGATCTCCACACACTTTTTTCCACTATCCCCACTCCGTTTTTGCGTGTCGAACAGATAACACCCGTTGTTCGTTTTACTCGTTTTTCTTTCTTCTTTATTTTTCGCCGTTTTTCTCGAGCTGAGTGTATAGAACAAGACTCGCTCGAGCACTTTGTGGGCTGTGATCCCCTGTCGTCGGAGGCTTTTTTTGGTAATTTTATTGTTTTTTTTTTTTCCCCTCGTTTTACGTAGTTATATATTGAACGAGAGAGCGACAGCGGGCACTATGGATTCTCGGTGGCTGAGATAACGTGGCTCGAGCCACGGGTTTCCGGTGGTCGATTCCATTGGCGCACTCGTAACCGGGTGCAAAGGCGCGTAAAACACGCACATCCTTACACGAGCCCTGGCGAGAGCCGACTAACTGAAGTGTCGCTTGTGCTGTGTTACTGGAGAGAGAGAGAGAGAGAGAAAGACAAAGAGAGAGAGAGAGAGAGAGAGTGAGCTACGCGCCGAGAGGCTCGCTCAGACGTAAAGGCAAATTCACACCGCTGTGCATTAAGGTTTATGCACAACGAAAAGAAATATAGAATTGGATGCAAAAGAACAAGGAAAATTGAAGGAAAGAAACGAGAGAAAAAATGTGATTGTAAAAAAGAAAACGGACATGCGAGAAACGACATAATCTAAAAATTGCACTTAACTCTTTTTTAACAAACAGCAATTAACATCTTTATCACACACACGCCTACAAAAGAAATTATATCATGTTTTACTTTTGTAGAAATAGAGATTGCGTAAAATTTGCTCCTCCGCTGTATATATTGGAATTGTATTCCAATTCCGATTCCATATTTCCTCAATATTCCTTATTCCCTATTCGTATTCATTGTGCGTACAGCTTTAGGCCATTACGAGACAGAGAGAGAGAGAGAGAGAGAGAGAGAGAGAGAGAAAATAATAGACAAAGAGAATAACTAGAAAGATAAACTCTCGCAAACAGCTGAGCCCTCGATCCAACATGGCGGGACTCTCGTTTCATAATACAGCGCTATTGCGGCGAAACTGTGAACCATATAGACACCGCTGACGCGTAAACAGCGTGCAAAGTGTTAATTTTTTTTTCTACATCGAATGGGCATATGCTGCGGCTGTTTTACACGTTTTGTCGTTGCCTCAATAGAGAACGGAGACGATATCTCTTTCGCGTTTGAATATTACAAACATAATATACCGAAGGAATTTTTTGTATCGCATTGAATTATAATGTCTACAAAACTGAAAAAACGCTTTATTTTCGTCTAAAACAAAATTATTCATCCACCCTGTTATAATGAAATGAAAAAACGAAAATTCGTTTGTGCAACCCCATAGGATTTTTTGCTAGTTCTCCTCTTATTCTTTTTACGTATCGTGTTCAAAAATACTATAGATTGTACAATTGGCAAAATTTATAATGGTATACATTATACAGCAATTGCACTATTTTTTTTGGGTAGAATATATAGAGGAGACGAAAAATAATTATTTTTTTATACATTTTTTCTAACCCCTCTGCAATCGTGAGATTCACGATAACGACTCTCTCGCTGTTCGTTCAGTCTCAATTTCACAATAATCTTTTCGTTCTCGAAAAAAGTTTTATCGATCGTTCGACTTTTCGTCGGACCATAAAAATATCGTCTGCTTTTTTCACGTTCTCGGTCGCAAGCAAAGCAGCAGCGCCCTCGTTTTCTTTTCGGGCGCAAGCCCACATCATTGTTACATCAGAATCTGCTTACTCACACACCGATATAATCGCACACACCCGGGGATTTATACTTGTACACTGTATTTATGTATGCCACGTTTGGTAGCAAACGCGTCGTGCCCTCGTGTCGCCGCAGTTTGCAGCAGACAGCATTGTAGAACAGTTGGACATTCTCGGGAATGTGTTGAGCCCTACGTTTGCATGTGAAGAGAATTTTACTAATTTGTGTTTTTTTTCTTTTCTTTTAATTCTATCGAAAAAAGGGTATTTTTCTCTAAATAAATTTTGATGTATTTTTTTTAATAAAAAAAAAAAAAAATAGTAAAATTGCATACAGTTTTGGATAGTTTTTTGTTTTTCATCGATTCTACGTTCAGTACCGCGCGAATATATAAAAAAACGTTTCTTCGCTCTGATCATAAAAAGTAAACCAAAATGCTTATTAATTATACCGCCTCGTTGGATTATATTTTCCAAAGATCGTAATAATATTTTTACGCGGTTTTCGTCGCAGTTGATCGACAGCTGTTTTTCGACGATAATCCCGTGGCCTGTGTATATGCCGACGCACAATGTGCGGGATATGGGCAATTTTTGGGATCGAAGAAGACGGCCTGAGCTGCGTATGCAATCAATTCAATAAAATATCACACAGAGGTCCTGATGCCCTGAGAATTGAATTTGACAATCGTGTCAAGGTATTCAATGTTTTTTTTTTGTTTTTTCGTTTCTTTAAATATATAAAATGATAAATTGAATATATTTTTTAAAATAATTGTATTTGCAAGCTAATTGATATTGTAAATTATTTTTCAGGATGGTTTTTTGGGCTTTTATAGATTGTCCATTGTCGATAGCCTCTGCGGAATGCAGCCCATGAGACTGGGAAGATATCCCACCTTGTTTCTTCTTTGCAACGGAGAAATTTACAATTTTTGTGAGGTAAATATATGTACAGGGTGTTTCGTAGAAAGTGGCCTGGTTTTTGCTCAAAAAATCAGCAAGTTTGTTCCTCCCGAATTTTTTAAGCTCCAAAAAAAATTGAATTCTCGAATCAAAGGTAGATTTTCGCGCTAAAATTTGCTGCGTGGCAAGAAATTCGCTCTGCGACCAAAATTCTAAGAGCTTTGTATTTTCACTTTCATTATTAATTATTTCCAAAACTCTGCGTTCCGCATACCATATATAATCGCGAGTACGAAAAATCGTTCGGCATAACAAAATCTTTAGAACGTTTCCATATCTCAAATTAATAATGTAGATTCCTTTATGTCTCCGAGAACTTTTTTGCTCATCATTTTTTATGTACACGCGCCCACGGTTCGAAAAATAATTAATTATCAATGTAAAATTACAAAAGTTGCATGAGCTATCGCTTGAAATTCGAGTCGCGGAGCTTCACTCGCACGGAAATTTATCTCAGTGCAAGAATCAACTTTTCTTTTTGTTAAAAAAAAAAATTCAGTCACTAGGGTGACTGAACCAGCGAATGAACACCTACCGGTGAATGAACAGGCTTAGTATTTCAATTAAACGGCAGAGATATGATTTTATTATTATGAAGAATTTTGTATTTATAATGAATTGAAAATTCTGAGAAAACATCCGGTAGTGATATTATTTGACTCTGCGAAAGATTTGCGATGCTATGGATTTTTTTTTCGTACTTGGGGCGCATATTCATAAGAGACAGCCATCTTGTCATGACCATCTGACCGTGCATCGAATATCGGAATATTCCATATCACCTGGATAAATCTTTTTAAAAGATATGCAATAATTTTTTCAACTTTATACATTGCTAAGCTTCAATTATATTAATGAATTTTTGGTCAAAAACCCAATATTGTTTGCGATATATGAGCGTTTATTCGCTGGTCCAGCTTTTTAAGCTACTTCCGGTGATTGAACGAGCGTTGAAAAGGCTTTTCATAACATCAAAATGCACGAGTATGATATAATATTAGTAGTTCTATTGTAAGTTCATTCGCTGGAAAGATACTGAGAGTTCATTCATTGGAATTTTTGTTCGTTCACCGGGGAATTGGTAATTTCGTTCATTATAATTTTTTTTATACAAAATCCTTGCGAACAGGGCACTTTAAATATTTTTTTTTTTATATTCCGTGAACATTGTTCTGTAAGATCTAATTATCTCATAAATAAATTCGTAATAAGTTCAATTATACGGCTTTATCGAAATAGAAAAAAGGCTTAGGCGTTCATTCACTGGTTCGGTCGCCCTAATATGCCATGGTTGTTAAGCATATGGAAAATTCAGGAAATTTATTTCCTCCTGGAATAATCAGGGAAAATATCAGGGAATTTAGGAAAATTCTCTTGAATTTGTTCCAGAATTTACTTTTTGCCAGAATTACGAAAAATGAAGCAAACTTAAAAAAAAAAAAAAAAAACTGAAAAGTATAAAAATAAATATTTTTGTATATTATTCTTTATTATATACAACAAAAGTTACGTCAGTGTCAAACATCGAAAAGTTCAAATGATGTTGAAATTTGCATAGTTCGAATGCAACGAAAAAAAAGATTTTTTAAATAAAATAAAAATAATTTCCAGTACTGTCAACGCTTTACTGTTATATTTAGGCGAAAAAAGTAAAAAAAAACCGAAAAAAAGGTCTAAACGATTTTCGACTTCAAAACAATACTGGGATTGGTTTATTTGTTTTTTTTTTAACCTTTTTCCGTTGCATTCCAACGATGAAAATTTCAACATCATAATTTCAAAAACTAAAAACTCATTTACCATGAAGCTCCAAAGCTACGCTTCTGCATTCGATTTGTCGATACGCAACTACACGATTATTATTGTAGATAAGTGTTTATAATTTATTTTTCATTTATCGGCACCGACGTAAAAATTTCCGTTCATAACAAAGAACAGGTTCGGTATTTGCTTTTAATGTATTTATTTATTACTTTACAGTCCTTAAATTATTTTTTGTATTTCAGTTTTTATTTTTTATTTTAATATTCAACATTTTCATGTACTTGAACTTAAAAAAAAGCTATGTTATCCAGTTCGATATTTATTTTCCAATATCAGGATCGAATTGGGAATTCCCTCAATGTTTTTTCAAGTGGGTTAAAATGTTTTGTTTTTTTTTTTTTCACAAAAATGATTCATTGCTATTTTTATGTATATAATCCGTCCCGTATAGTTTGTAAATATGCTCGTTTTTCCATGCACGCGTTCTTCATTTGACCCTAATCTCCCCTGGAATATTTGCAAAACCTGCGTGGAAAATCTGGAAAAGTCGGGAAATTTCCGAGTCAATAAATGCGTAACAAGCATGTATCCGTAGTTCGAAAATTTTCGTTTCAACATTCCGATGTCATATTTTATCTTTTAAATTAGACGGCTAAAGAGCGCAATTTCGACTATGCGACAAAGTGCGATGTCGAGGTAATATTGCATTTGTATGCGAACGGAGGAGCCGAAAATGTGGCTGCCAATTTGGACGGTGTATTTGCCTTTTGTGTTTTGGACGTTGACAAGAAAAGAATACTGATCGGGCGAGATCCCTACGGTGTCAGGCCTTTGTTCAGGCTGTCCGGTAACAATGGACAATTGGGCATCTCCTCCGAGAGCAAAGTAAGATTTCACTTGTAATCTATAATCTATAGGTAATAATTGTCTTGTTTTATCTTTTTGGATGAAATGAGCGCAGGTATTTTATTTTAAGGAGATTGGTCACCTGACGCATAATGATAAAAATTCGTTGAAATTTATTGAGGATACTCGCGAATAGGTATTAGTATTAGTAAATATATATTATTATAATTATAATATGTATTATATATTATATATTAATATATTATATATTATATATTAATATATTAATATATATTATAATATATATTATAATATGTATTAGTATTAATTAGTAAATATATATTTGTATGTGATTTCGCCGGTTCAGCATCTTTGGTCCACTGATTTTGTTCGGCGATGCGATTTTTGTGATGTAGGACACAGATTTATAGAAATCTAAGGTAGTTTTGAGCCTGAACAAATGAGACATGAAAAAAGTTTTATGGGCTCCCGGTCTATATATAACGACTCTGCGCAAAATTTCAAGTCATTCCTCTGCACAGTTTTCCTGTAATTAATTGTTGAAGTTGTACTATTATACATGCGGGCGACCATATATGCTAAATCGTACGTATCTCATGAAATACTTTATAACAACGTTCAAAAATGATAAGAATTTAATGAAAATGGATCCAGATAATCATCGCATCTTTGGGAAAAAGTTCGCAAAGAGCGAAATGCTTCATGCACATAGTTACTATTAAAAAATTCTAAAAATAAAACAGCTCTCGTTGTATTACAATGTTCGCTGCCCGTCCGGCAACCCGCGCACAGCGACCCGCATTCGCCGATTTTCCCCTCCCGCATGAAGGTGACCAAACTCGTAAAAAATTTTTTTTCTAAATCTTAAACAGTCTTCGAGATATCGATTTAATTTTTTTTAACATCCATTTTTTTTAACAATGGAATACTCGGACTCTTTTTTTTTTTAATTTTTTTTATTGCACGAGAATCAATATGGATTTATAATTATAATTTAAAGTTGTTGAAACGAAAGAGTAAAATTTAACGTTTATTCAGGGTCTCATTGGGATCACGAAAAAAATTCCAGGCGATTGGAAATTGGAACCCTTTCCACCGGGACACATGGAAGAATATAAAATTTCTCCCGATGGCAAGACAAAACTTTTGAAGAGTATTAATTACCACAAACCCGGAGACAAACCGTCTTTCCGAGTTTCCGTTCCATGGAATGGTTCGTTTTTTTCTTTTTTTTCGCTCGCTTTTTCCCCTCTGCCATTTTTCGTGTCGCAAATTTTCATAAAGCTTCCTCTGAATTCGTCAGATCTGAGCAAAAACGATGTTTGTGAAAATATCAGAAAATTGCTAACATCGGCGGTTGAAAAACGTTTGATGGCGGATAGAAGGATAGGCTGCTTGCTGTCCGGAGGATTGGACTCGAGTTTGATCTCAGCGCTGCTCGTTAAACTCGCCAGAGCGAAGAATTTGCCATACAAGATTCAGAGCTTCGCGATCGGCATGGGCGACAGTCCGGATATACTTGCCGCTAGACAGGTTTTTGCCTTTTTTTTTTTCAATTGCATTCGCAGAAGGCTTTTTTCAAATTTTTTTAGAAAATTTTGTCCGCCAGAATCACGAATTTTTCAAGAAGAATGATGTTGAAATTTGCATCGTTGGAATGCAACGAAAATAGATTAAAAAAAAAAAAATAAACCATTTTTCCAGTATTGTTTTGAAGTCAAAAATCGTTTAAACCTTTTTTTCGGTTTTTTTTCGCGACCTGGGGCCTAAGTATGACGGTAAAGCGTTTTGACAGTACTGCAAATTATTTTTATTTTATTTAAAAAAACCTTTTTTTCGTTGCATTCCAACGATGCAAATTATAACACCATCAAGAAGAACGTTTTCCACTCATTTTTGGAGATCAATGGCGCTCTCTTTGAGTTTCAGGAAATCATATTTTGTCTCCTTACGCGAAATTAAAGATAAAAAATATATTTTCAATTGAGATGTTTTCGTGTTTTTTCGGGGGATTCCCATATCCTCTCGAAATATTTTTTTTTTTTTTTCCAGTAACTTCGTACAATAATTTGTCCCTGCATTTGAAATAAAAATCCTGACGCGATCTTGAAAATTTTAGGTTGCCGATTTCATCGGAACCGATCACCACGAGATTCTTTTCACCGCCAAGGACGTGGCCGAAGTTTTGGACGAAGTTATATACACCCTCGAGACTTTCGACATAACGACAATTCGTGCCTCGATAGGGTAAGACGGTATAGCGAAAAAAAAAAAACAAAAATTTATTCGATGCAGACAAATTTACATTACAATGGCGTGATAAAATTTTATTTTGATACTCGATAAAAATTTGATAAGAATAAGGTAAACATTTGTTACGTTTATTTCGCTCGACGATCAGTCTCGGTGAACATTGAACAAATTCCGTTTCGTCCGAATATTCCAATTTGGTGTATAAATGAAATTTTTTTTATTTCAAAATCTCGTAGTTTAGGAAAAAAACATTTAGTACGTATTTTTTTATTTTTTTTTTATTTGAATAAAAATTGCCGTTAATATAAAAAAATTGAAAAATATAACATTATGACGTCACAAATGTTACGCTATATATATCTTATATCTATCTATCTATCTATCTATCTATCTATATATCTATATATATAATTCTATATATAATAATATATATAATAATATATATATATAATAATATATAATCTATATATATATATATATATATATATATATATACATCAAAATTCGTGAAATTAAATTGCCTATAACAGGTGCATCTGTCATTTTTAACGAAAAATAAACAAATACTTCCTCATTATTTTTACGTACTCTACCATTATGCGCCCCAATGATAGAAAAAAAAAAAAAATTTCATTCATACTCCTAATTATCGAGAGATGACACGTTGAAAAAAAAAACGACTGTGCGAATTAATTCAACGAAATTTTCAAATAAATTACTTTCAGGATGTACCTGATCGCTCGTTACATAAAACGTAACACGGAATCAACGGTTATATTCAGCGGTGAGGGTGCCGATGAATTGGCTCAGGGCTACATATACTTCAGGGACGCGCCAAACTCGAAGGAGGCTCACGACGAGTCACTGAGATTATTGAAAGACATATATCTCTACGATGGCCTGAGAGCCGACAGAACGACCAGCGCTCACAGTTTGGAGCTCAGAGTTCCCTTTCTCGATCTGCAATTCACCAATTATTACTTGTCGCTCGAACCCGAAACGCGACAGCCCCGAGGTGAGCTAATTATGCGAAATTGATAGCCCAAATTATCGAAATGTTTTTTTTTTTATCAACTGCCAATAAAGAATGCTCAACAATTATAGAGGGGGGGGGGGGGGGGGGGGGATATTGTTTATTCAAACATTGTATTACCCCGTGAACGGAAATTTGCATAAAAGCTCGAAACCCAGAAAATTTTCTTTCAAAATTGCCTTCAAATATAATCGCAACTCGTAAACGAAAAGTCCAAGGTCTCAAAATGTTGATAACAAAAATGCAACTTTGTATGAAAAAAAAAAATGAAGCGTCGAATGAATTTTGAGGTGTTCGATGAAAAAATCACTTTTTCAAGTTTATATGCAAAAAAAAAAATTATCTCCGGAGAAGGCATAGCATGGTTGTTACGCATATTGGAAAACCGGGAAAACTCAGGGAAATTTTTTCCTCAATAATCAGGAAAAAGTCAGGGAATTTAGGAAAATTCGCTGGAATTTTTTTCCAGAATTTACTTTTTGCCAGAATTACGAAAAATGAAACCGACTTGAAAAGAAAAACTGAAAAGTATAGAAAAAAAATGATTTTTGTATATTTTTAATATTTATATTATTCTTTATTATATACAACAAAAGTTTAAGTCAGTGCCAAACAATGAAAATTTCAAAAACTAAAAACTAATTTACTCCAAAGCTCTAAAGCTTCTGCATTCGATTTGTCGATACACAATTACGCAATTATTATTGTAGATAAGTGTTTATATTTTTTTTTTTTTTCATTTATCGGCACCGACATAAAAATTTTCATTTATAATAAAGAACAGGTTCGGTATTTGCTTTCTTTTAATGTATTTATTTTTCACTTTAGAGTGCTTAAATTATTTTTTGTATTTCAGTTTTTTTTTTTTTTTAATTTTTTATTTCAATATTAAAAATTTTTTTATTTGACCCTAATCTCCCTGGAATGTTTGCAAAACCTGTATGGAAAACCGGGAAAACTCAGGGAATTTCGGAAAATTCTCTGGAATTTTTTCCAGAATTTAGTTAATGCAAGAATTACGAAAAATAAAAGAAACTTGAAAAGAAAAATTGAAAAGTATAAAAATAAATATTTTTGTATATTTTTAATATTTATATTATTATTTATTATATACGAAAAAAGTTTGGATAGAAAAAAATGGTAAACTAAAAGAGAGTCAAGCAGGATTTAGAAAGGGAAGGGGGGCGAGAGATCATATATTTACGTTAAACGCAGTAATAAATAAGAGATTGAAAACCAAAGGAGGAAAATTGTATGTGGCATTTATTGACTTCAGGGCGGCGTTTGACAAGGTGTGCAGGGAGAGAATGATGTAAAAATTAGAAATGATAGGGGTGGAAGGAAATATGTTGAAAATGATAAAAGAAATTTACAGAGATACAGAGGCGGAAGTGCAAGTGATGGGAAAAGTAACTGAAAAGTTTAAAACGAAACAGGGAGTAAGACAAGGGTGCGCTTTGAGTGCATTGCTTTTCGACCTGTACATCGATGATTTGGAAGATAGATGGGAGAGAAAAAACGAAGGGGGGTCAGTGATGGGAAAAGAAAAATTGTATGCAATAAAGTATGCTGATGATGTAGCGGCGATAGCGGAGAATCAAGAAGGTTTGCAGAGCATGCTGAAAGACTTGGAAAGGTGGACGGAAGAGAATAAAATGGAGGTGAACGTACAGAAAACGAAGATAATGGTTTTTAGAAATGGAGGTCGGGTAAAGGGGAAGGAAGAATGGTATTTGAAGGGGGAAAAAGTAGAGATAGTCAAAGAGTTTAAGTATCTAGGTTATTGGTTTACGAGCAAAAATGTTATATGGGCGCATGCAAAATATATAAAAGGTAAGGCACAAAAAGCGGCGAACGCAGTGTGGGGAGTATGGAAGAGAGCAGGAAGAAATATAATGGAGGAAAGGTTGTATTTGATGGATGCGATTGTGAGAGCGGGAGTATTGTATGGAGTGGAGGTGTGGGGACTGGGAAAGATTGGAGTGATGGAGAGAGTGCATAATAGATACTGCAAAATGGCTTTGGGAGTGGACATGAGAACTCCAAGATACGTGTGGAGAAGGGAATTGGGAGTAAAAACAATGGAATATGTAATAAGAGAAAGGGCGCTGAAATATATTGGAGATGTTTTAAGAATGGGGGAGGAAAGATGGCCGAGAATTTGTTTGATGGAGGAAATTAGGGGGATAGTAAACGGAAAGCCGAGTAAGTGGGGGAAAGGCTTGGAAAAAGTGTTGAGAGAATTGGAAATAGAGGAGGTTATCCGGATGATATGTGAAAAAAAGAGTGATGAAGAAATTGATGAAAAAATAAAAAAAAGGACTGGACAAATTGAGAAGAGAAACGATGAGGGAAGAACAGGAGGCGATAGAGAGGTCGTCGTACAATAAAGTGTACAAGGAAATTGTAGAAAATGTGGCGGAGCCGTGGAAATACTGGTCGGAAGAAGAGGTGAATGGAAAAGACAAGGAGATGTGGGCAAGGCTAAGATGTGGTAACGTGGGAAGAGCGGGGAAAAAAGGAGAAAAAGAGTGGGGGTGCAGGATATGTAACGAGGAGGAGGAGACGATGGAGCACCTGCTAGTATGTAAGAAAGGAAGGGAATTAGTTAAGGAAAAAAGCAGGAGAGAAATCGAGATATGGATGACAGGAAAGGAAAAGAGATTGTTAAAAGATGAGCTGGTAAGTGCGTTAAGAGGAAAAATTGATCGACGAATGTGTGAGTTTTATAGAGAAATAGAAAATTTGTGTAAGAATGGTGTGGAAACAGAAAGAGAGGAGTGTGAGGAAGAGGAAGGAGAATGAAAATGTAAAATGGCGGAAAATTTTGTAAAAAACTGTTAAAGTTGTGCAAATAAAACTCTGTTATATATATATATATACGAAAAAAGTTACGTCAGTGCCAAACAATGAAAATTTCAAGAACTAAAAACTAATTTACTCCAAAGCTCTAAGGCTACGCTTCTGCATTCGATTTGTCGATACACAATTACGCAATTATTATTGTAGATAAGTGTTTATATTTTTTTTTTCATTTATCGGCACCGACATAAAAATTTCCGTTTATAATAAAGAACAGGTTCGATATTTGCTTCTAATGTATTTATTTTTTACTTTACAGTGCTTAAATTATTTTTTTGTATTTCAGTTTTTTTTTTTTTTAATTTTTTATTTTAATAAACATTTTCATGTATTTGAACTTGAAAAAAATTATGTTATCCAGTTCAATATTTATTTTCCAATATCAGGATCGAATTGAGAATTCCCTCAATGTTTTTTTCAAGTGGGTTAAAAAAATTTTTTTTTTTTTTTCACATAAACGATTCATTGCTATTTTTATGTATATAATCCGTCTCGTATAGTTTATGAACATGCTCGTGTTTTCATGCACACTCTATTGACCCTATTTGACCCTAATCTGCCTGGAATATTTGCAAAACCTGTGTGTGGAAAACCTGGAGAAATCAGGGAATTTCTGAGTAAATAATGCGTAACAATCATGCATTATATCTTTCAAGCAATATTTTTATCAAACTTGTATTCAAACTGAACACTTTTCGACACTTTTATTTTTTTCCTCGATAAAAAAAAGTTTAAGTTATTTTTTTGAATTTGTTTTCGGCAAATCAATGTAAATGTTTCTTTCGATTTTCTCGAAAGACGGCGTGGAGAAGCATCTCTTGAGATCGGCATTCGACGGGCTGAATTTGTTGCCTCGAAACATTCTCTGGAGGCACAAGGAGGCATTCAGCGACGGCGTGGCGTCGGTTAAAAAATCGTTGTTTCAAATAATTCAAGAGATCGTCGAGGATCGAGTTCACGACGACGAGATTGAAAAAGCCAATCTCACGTTTCCTCACTGTACGCCGAAGACCAAAGAGGCCTATTATTACAGGTACAACGAGATTTTTAAAAAAATTTTCGTGAAATTTACTATTTTTTTCTTTCTTCTCAATTATTCGCAAAAACCGAGCCTTGCCCCGTGTGTTTATTTTTAAGGAAAATTTTCGAGAAGCATTACGGCGGACAGGCCGAGAGCTTTGTCCCGTATTATTGGATGCCACGCTGGGTCAAGGGAATCACAGATCCATCCGCGAGATTCATAAAGCATTATGCAGCCGAGGACAAGGATTATTCAAACGAAAAAATCTAAACGGCAATCATCGGGCGGAGCTCGGAAAATTACCGGAAACAAAGTATAACGAATTGGTACTTTTTTTTTTGCACCAATGGCAGTACATCCATCGATCGTGGGAAAAACTTGAGATAAGAATGAAAATAAATGAAATACGAAAATTGCCGTTGCGCGCACGAAAATCGAGAGACAATTGTACTTTGGGTTTGTTGTAATTTGTCATGAAAATTCAGGAAAATAAATGTTAGAAAAAAAAAAATTTGTCTTACCGAATCATTGAGAGGCTTATCGTTCGAATTTACTAGCGGAATATATTTTTTTTTTTGGTTTCCTTTTTTTTCGTACATCATTCGAGGGAAAAAAATGATTGCAAGTAATTGAGAAAAATATTTAAAACATATTATTTTTTCGAATTTATCTCTTATTGACCGAAATCGCTGATTTTTTTTTTGTAATCAATTTTATTCAAATCGTAATTATTGAAATTTTTTCGAACAAAAACTTTTTTTCTTCATTCGAGTGCATCAATTGTTGACAAAACCGTTTTACCGCTTAGAATCAATATTCCTTGTATCTTCGATATTTTAATTTTTTTTTTTCCTCAAATTTTCATCCGATTCAAATGGACTAAAATTCTCATGTAAATTTCTTAGCGCTCGGAGGGACATGTCCGGTATACATTTTTCGACCGGTACGCTTCAACTTTGCTTGGAGACGTTTTTTCCTTGCAGATTTTCGTTGTCAAGTAAAGTCACACAAAAAGGGCTTTATCTGTCAAAGCCTCTCCCTTTCTTTCTATCGGATATCCACATTCTTTAACGATGTTGAAACTTGCATCGTTGGAATGCAAGCGAAAATAAGTTTTATTTTTTAATAAAAAAAAATCATTTCCGGTATTGCTAACGCTTTTCTGGCATATTTAGGCCCCAGGTCACGAAAAAAATAACGAAAAAAAAGGTTTAAACGATTTTCGACTTCCCGACAATACCGGAAATTATTTTTAAAAAATAAAAAACCTTTTTTCGTTGCATTCCAACGATGCAAATTTCAACGTCATATTCTTACGATCTTGAAACTTGCATCGTTGGAATGCAACGAAAATAGTTTTTTTTTAAAACAAAAAATCATTTCCGGTATATTTCTAACGCTTTTCTGGCATATTTAGGCCCCCCAGGTCACGAAAAAAAAATAACGAAAAAAAAGGTTTAAACGATTTTTGACTTCCCGACAATACTGGAAATTATTTAAAAAAAAAACCTATTTTCGTTGCATTCCAACGAAATGTTATTAATTTGCCCCTAGCCGAGGCTTTGTATATATTGCATGAGCAATCTCTCTACTAGTCTCTGATACATGTACTTGCGTAATTTCCCACATACATACATACATATTGGTTTATGCTGCAGCCTTACTTTCCATATCTCCATCCCGTAAGAACGTCATTAATCTATACATATATATATATTTAATCTCAATAATATAACAAAGTGAATGGGCATCGGGTGTAAGAAAAAAAAAATGAGCGTACCCCTGGTGGGACTCGAACCCACAATCCCCGGTTTAGGAGACCGATGCCTTATCCATTAGGCCACAGGGGCGATTGACTATCAGCGGGATTTCTTCCTAGATGTTCTTGCTACAACGTATATCGTTAATTTTTCGATTTTTCGTCACGCTTTTTCGACAAAATAACACAAAATTAATGACAATACGAGTTTTACGCGGGTCTAGTACGAAATAAATTCGAAATTACGAGGAAAAAAACAAAAAAAAAAGAACGGAATGTGAAAACAGCTGTTACCAGCTGATGCGATACGAAAATGGCGGCGAGCTCAACACTCGTCAATAACTCTTTGCGATGATTTTTTCAACTACGTGAACGCGATTTCAAAGTTTTGTGAATCTGTCATGCGTCCAAAAATTTTAAGATAAATATTGTTTTTTTTTTAAATTACGAGTCGGAGTTTTTTTCTTTCAACGTGAGTCAAATTTTTTTTTAACGATTACTACGATTTCATATATGCGGCTGTGCATAGGAAGAATTTTGTGTAATTCAAGGGTGAAATTTGTAAAATTTTGAAAGTTGGTAAAATTTTTGCCAATACGTTTATTCGAATGAAATTGAGTTTTTTTTTTTTTTTTCTTTATACTGAGAATTCTCGTTACAGATGATTTCGACGAGATACGCCTCATTCATATCGGGCATCGCGATAGCCTCGATAACATGGGCATTTAGTCTCTATCTTTACTCAAAATTGTCCCAAAATTCGAACGTCATAAATCCGACGGAAAGGGTATACGAGATTTCTCGGTCGCTCAAGGAATCCGTGTTCGATCGAAGATTCGATCGGGAGCACGAAGAAACGCTGCGAGACAACGTCATACGGGATATTGAAAAAAATCAGCCCACGGGCAAGGATTCTTACGGCGCAAAGGGAACAAGAAATTTCAAGAACAGCGATAAGCTTGTTAAAAAATTACAGGCGGTGCCTGTGAAGCCATCGTTCACCCTCGGATACGGTACGATCCGAGAGATTAACAAATTTTTGATACTTCAGGACTACTTTTAATTTTAAAATTATTTTTTAAAAGTATTTTTCAATTTCCTGTACTTGCAAAGAGTCAAGATGGAACACAGGCGAATGAAATGAGATAAGCGGAGCGCGCAAATTCATTGGGTGACAAATGAAAGTGCAAGAAATTAAATTTAATGTTTGGCGCATTGATTTTTTTTTTTCACATTATGAATAAATGTACTTCGATAATGCAAACTTTTTATCAGACATTTATTTCATCTTGCACTTTTGAATAGATTCTCACATATGATTCTTGGCCGATACTATTTTTCGTAAAACAGATGAAAATGATGGCAAATACAAATGAGAGCCGCAATAAGATTACACACGCTCATTATTTTGTTAGGAAAATTCTCATTTTATCGCTAACAATGATAATTTTCAGCGCTCTCTAATAACAGTGACATTGAAGCTGAAAGATAATTGTTCCAAATAAAAACTAGTCGGATATAATTTAAGAAGTCAAAAGTGACTTTCGTCGACATTATTGCAAACTTCATGATAAGATAAAAATCGGAAAAAAATTCAACCACAATAAAGACGATAAGAAGATTACTTTTCAATAATAATAATTCCCAATAGTTATCAATAAATTGTTTAAACAAAACATTTTTAGGGAATGTTTTTTTTTGTCATGTGACATGAATTCGTTGATTTTTCTGACTACACATGAATTTTTTAAAAATTTTCTTATCATTTTGAAATTTCGGTTTTCGGAAATTTTTAAAGGTTTTATGTACGAAACTATTCGTTCAATGCCCTGGAAACTTCTTAATTGTATTATAAAACGTTTTTTACGGAAAACATATCGAAAATTCACGATTTTTCCTTCATTTTTCAAAATTACAAAAATTTTCGAAAACCCGAAATTTCAAAATGATAAGAAAATTTTTTAAAAATTCACGCCTAGTCAGAAAAATCAACGAATTCATTTCACGCGTAAAAAAAAAACTTTCACTCAAAATTTGTTAAACAATGTTTTGTTTAAAAAATGTATCGATAATTTTTTGGCATTATTATTATTCAAAATTGATCTTCTTATCGTCTTTATTGTGGTGGAATTTTTCCCGATTTTCATCTTATCGTAAAGTATGCAATATTGTCGACGAAAGTCACTTTTTTTTGGGAAGATACGTCCGATACATCATTAAGGGGGGAACTTTGGTGAAATTTCGGTCAAAAATGACCAAAACGAATTTCCGATGATTTTTTTTATCTTAGAAAGGTCGGATTGAAAATCGCTTCCTACAAAAGTTAGTCTATACTAGTATATCTGTACTGAAAATAAATTTTAGCTTGCCGCGATAGAATTGTAACGCAAGGAGCATTTCGAATAATAGTGTTTCAAAATCTGAAAAAAACGCTAGGGCGACTGAACTAGTGAATGAACGCATAAGCTTTTTTTCTATTTCGATAAAGCCATATAATTTAATTTATTACGAATTTCTTTATCTTATAGAACAACGTTCTATATTCTTCTATATCTTCTAGATTCTCTATCTATATCTAGATCTATATATATATATCTCTATCTATATATATCTATATAGATATAGATCTATATCTTTAACTATATTATCTATATTTATCTATATCTAGATCTAGATCTATATCCAGATCTTCTAGTTGTATATCTATATCTAGATCTTATAGAACAACGTTCACAGAATATAAAAAAAAAATATTTAAAGTGCCCTGTTCGCAAGGATTTTGTATAAAAAAAATTATAATGAACGAAATTACCAATTCCCCGGTGAATGAACAAAAATTCCAATGAATGAACTCTCAGTATCTTTCCAGCGAATGAACTTACAATAGAACTACTAATATTATATCATACTCGTGCATTTTGATGTTATGAAAAGCCTTTTCAACGCTCGTTCAATCACCGGAAGTAGCTTAGAAAGCTGGACCAGTGAATAAACGCTCATATATCGCAAACAAAATTGGCCTTATGACCAAAAATTCATTAATATAATTGAAGCTTAGCAATGTATAAAGTTGAAAAAATTATTACATATCTTTTTAAAAGATTTATCCAGGTGATATGGAATATTCCGATATTCGATGTACAGTCAGATGGTCATGACAAGATGGCTGTCTCTTATGAATATGCGCCCCAAAAGTACGAAAAAAAAAATCCATAGCATCGCAAATCTTTCGCAGCGTCAAATAATATCACTACCGGATGTTTTCTCAGAATTTTCACTTCATTATAAATACAAAATTCTTCATAATAATAAAATCATATCTCTGCCGTTTAATTAAAATACTAAGCCTGTTGATTCGCTGGTTCATGCAGTCACCCTATAACTTGGAAAGTATTCAACCAACAGAGCCCAACTTTTGCTCAATATTTTGTTCGAAGCTTCCGCATACATTGTCAAAACATGGATGATATTTCTTCACAGACAAAAAAGTTTCTGTTTTCACCCAAGACTTAATGTTGTTCTCAGAGAATGTACGCTTATCATCGCAATCGATACAACAACTTCTCCGATAATTCTTTTCCGCATTGAAAATAATTTTTTCCCGCTATGATCTCGTGAAATTTCGTGATATCTCTCCCGAAACATACATTATCGCGCGTAATCTCTCGGGTGTGCGCTTCAGGCTTGGAAGAATTGGGCATGATACGAAACATGGACGATCAGCGAAAGCACGAAGAGGGATACAAGCGTTACGCTTACAATATTCTCGTTTCGGACAGTCTGAGCCTTCATCGAGCCATACCCGATACACGTAACAAGCTCTGCCCGAGGCAGGAATATTCGAAAAATTTGCCAAACGCCAGTATCGTCATATGTTTCTACAACGAGCACAATGCAACATTGTTGCGCTCGATTCACTCAATAATCGACAGAACACCGAGTGTTCTTTTGCACGAGATAATACTGATCAATGATTACAGCGACAGCGAGTCGTTTCACGAACAATTGTCGGCATACATCGAGGAAAAATTTGACGAACGCGTGAAATTGTATAAAACTAAGAGACGCGAGGGTCTCATAAGAGCGAGAATGTTTGGCGCTGAAAAAACGACCGGCGATGCGCTTGTATTTCTCGACAGTCATATAGAAGTAAACGAGATGTGGCTGGAGCCTCTTTTGTCAAGAATAGCCGTATCGAGAACGATCGTACCGATGCCCGTTATCGATATAATAAATCCCGATACTTTTCAATATACGGCGAGTCCTCTCGTTCGCGGTGGCTTCAATTGGGGCTTGCACTTTGCTTGGGACAATTTGCCAACCGGCACTCTCGTTCATGATCAAGATTTCGTCAAGCCGATCAAGTACGTTGGGATGCATCGTTCGTTGAAATAATTTTCTTTTTTTTTTTGTTTTTTTTTCGGGCACGCACCGACAATGTAAAACAAAATTTCACCGGCTGATCATTGTTCTTTCGAATATCTGCTTGCAAATTTTTTTTTTTTTCATTGCCGATCATCTCAGACGTGATGGAAAAAAAAAATATCTTAACAATTTTCTAGTTCTCTGATTAGAAAAAAAAAAAAAAAAACAAAACAAAACAAAAAGATCACTCATTATCCGCAGATCTCCGACCATGGCGGGTGGACTTTTCGCCATGAATAGAAATTATTTCTTCGAGCTCGGCGAGTACGACCCCGGAATGGATGTTTGGGGCGGTGAAAATTTGGAAATTTCCTTCAGAGTAAGAAGAAAAAAATTTAATATCAGTATTAACTTTTTGGAGAGCAATATAGAAACAAAAAAAATGTGTTTTTTCCCCGGAGACTCCATAATTTTTCCAACGGTTTTTTTTTTTACGATTTTTTGCATTTCCCGCGCAATGTCACAGCTAAAAATCTTTTTTACAGATCTGGATGTGCGGCGGTAGTATCGAACTTTTGCCATGCTCGAGAGTCGGTCATATATTTCGATCTCGAAGACCCTACGGCTCGAACGATCCTTCGACAATGCTGAAGAATTCACTGCGAGTAGCTCACGTATGGATGGACGAGTACAAGAAATATTTTCTTCGCGACGCAAAGAGAATCGATTATGGCGATATTACCGATCGCGTCGCGCTCCGTGAGCGTCTGAGATGCAAAGATTTCGCATGGTATCTCGAGACGATTTATCCGGAGCTACGATTGCCCGACGATACGGAAATGAATTTAAAGGCGAAATGGGCAAAGACGGAGCAGCGAGCGATTCAACCGTGGCACTCGAGAAAGAGAAATTACACGGATCAGTATCAGATAAGACTTTCGAGCAGTAATCTTTGCATACAAAGCGAGAAAGACGTAAAGACGAGGGGAGCAAAATTGATAATGGCTTCCTGTCTTCGTGTCAAGTCTCAGGTGAATTTTTTTGGCGAAAAATGTTTCAGGAAGGAAGAAATCGAATTATTTTATTGTGTTATTATATATATATATATATATATTATAGTGACATATATATTATATAAATAATATATTATATAATATTTAAATTATATATTATATATTATATATTAAAATAATATATTATATATAATATTTTATATAATATATATGTTAAGCTATAATATATTATAAAGCTATAATTGGTAATGGCTTCCTGTCTTCGTGTCAAGTCTCAGGTGAATTTTTTTGGCGAAAAATGTTTCAGGAAGGAAGAAATCGAATTATTTTATTGTGTTATTATATATATATATATATATTATAGTGACATATATATTGTATAAATAATATATTATATAATATTTAAATTATATATTATATATTATATATTAAAATAATATATTATATAATATTTTATATAATATATATGTTGAGCTATAATATATTATAAAGCTATAATATAATATATTATAGTGACGAATTTTATTTTGTTTTTTTTCGCGCAGATGTGGTACGAAACGAGCAGGAATGAATTGGTACTCGGGCAAATGCTGTGCATGGAGGGCAACGGAAGAGATCCGAAATTGGGAAAATGTCACGAAATGGGCGGAAATCAGGAATGGCGCCACAAAGGAACGGTATTTAAACCGAGAAATATAAAAATATCTTTTTTTTTTGTAATTCTTCCTTCGTTGTGTTTACTAAATTCAACATGCGCATTTGGGCTGTATTCAATGCAGCGTCCGAAAAATCTCTGGTCCATCGTGGCGAAAGAAAAGCGTGCAAAAGGCAATCAAGTCCGAGATGCTTGAAGAGATTGAACGGCAATAATACCACTAAATTATTATCGGAGCAATGAAAAGGAAAAAGTTCGTAACCCGAAATTTCGCAGAGAAATCTTTTTTTTTTTTTCATTTCCCGGATTGATTTCTCAAACTTTTTGAAACGGATAGAATTATAAAATTAATTTCGTCAATGCTGGGGACCATAATTTGGTTCCCACGCCTCGAGCGTAGTTCGTTCGCGAAACCTCAAAAACTAATCATCGAAGATGCTATTTATGACGTTTTTTTTTTTTTCCTGCAAGTTGACCAAATTATTGGGAAAAAATACAGTCTATACTTAAAAATTTTGGATATTTTTGCTTTAATTTTCGATCGCACGTACAATTTACTATTCTGAAAAATTTATATCGTCAAATTTTGAATGAATTTGGCAAATAGAGAAAAAAAGATCGTAGATCTCCATTAGGGTGTTTCATATTTAAAAAATTTTTTGATTTTTTTAACGGGCAGACGCAAAAAATGCTTGCTCCTGGTCTAAAAATAAGCCTCCAAAATAGCGAGCACCGTAGCACTAGTTTTAGGGTCTCCGTAAACGATTTTTCTATAAAAAAAAAAAGTGAAAAATCGATATTAGCACTCCTTTAACATGTACTGTTTCTTTTATGCTTTACAAACAATGAATTATGACCAAAAAAGATCATCTAAAGCGCATTATAGAGAAATGCTGACATGGAATTTCCAAAAACAGTGTCGTAAGGTCGTTAGGCACACGGTTGGTCTGATTCAACCTTTCGAAGTCTCACCCTGTTCGGGCAGCGCTTCCGCATCTTTTGAACGTGGGGATCTGAAAAAAAAAATAATTATGTGAAAAGTTGCAGTCAATTATCCGAAATTTTCCAAATTTGAGGCACTAATTTGCAAAAAACTTGGTAAAAAAAAATGAAAAAATTCCCTCCGTCGCATAATGAGGATTTTGATTCCAAACAAAATGAATTGTACTATCGGTGCTCCCAAAACCTTACAGCGCCAAAAATATAGTTTCAAGAAAAACTAATTTGATATTTTTTGCCAAACAGTTGAAATTTTTTATTGGAAAGCCTTAAATATCTGTTTAACTGTTTGGTAAAAAATATCAAATTATTTTTTCTTGAAACTATATTTTTGGCGCTGTGTCGTAAGGTTTTGGGACCACAATTCATTTTGGTTCAGTACAATTCATTTTGGTTCAGTACAATTCATTTTGTTTGGAATCAAAATCCTCATTATGCGACGGAGGGAATTTTTTCATTTTTTTTTACCAAGTTTTTTGCAAAATAGTGCCTCAAATTTGGAAAATTTCGTATAAATGACTGTAACTTTTCACATAATTATTTTTTTTCAGATCTCCTCGTTCAAAAGATGTGAAAGCGCTGCCCGAACAGGGTGAGACTTCGAAAGGTTGAATCGGACCAACCGTGCGCCTAACACTTTACGCCACTGGTTTTGGAAATTCCATGTCAGCATTTCTCTATAATGCGCTTTAGATGTTCTTTTTTGGTCATAATTCATTGTTTGTAAAACATAAAAGAAACAGTAAATATTAAAGGGGTGCTAATATTGATTTTTCATTTATTTTTTTTGGAAAAATCGTTTTCGGAGACCCTAAAACTAGTGCTACGGTGCTCGCTCTTTCGGAGGCTTATTTTTAGACCAGGAGCAAGCATTTTTTTGCGTCTACCCGTAAAAAAATCGAAAATTTTTTAAATGTGAAACATCCTAATCTCCATACAATTTTCTCGTTTTGTTTACCGCATCTATGACGCATATAATTCGTATAACCGAATGGAGATTCGACAACCCTCTACTCCGGTTATTATCAGCGGTTGGCTATTTGAATGGTTCCCTAAATCAGAACGAATGAATTCGTACGAAATGTTTTTTTCTTTCTTTTTTCTAATTTTCAGAGCGCCACACCAATCTACAATTTGGCTGCCGGCAAGTGTCTAGGCGTTGTGCGTCTCAACAAAAAATCCCAAGTGACGATGGATCTGTGCACTAAAGCCGACGCATCGACGATATCGTGGGACATTGTACGCTCCAAGCTGGACATCAAAGACCTGAGATGACGCAGGCAAAAAAATCGTCGCAATAGAAATCGACGTAACAGAGATTGGCTCGGAAGAGAATGGTGATGCATGGAGCGTGCAAAATAACCGAAAGAACGGAGAATCGTTCGGAACGAGTTTTTTTTTTTTTTTTTTTAATTGTTTTTCGAATGAGCCAAATATTTGTATGCTCTCTCAATCATATCGCGTGTCTGTAATGACAAAAGGTCGTAAGCGCCATTATACGATCTTTTGTCGTTTTTAATGGCAAATGGTCGTATAATTTTTTTTTCTTTTCGTATTTGGAATAAAAACGCGAAAGTATGTCCAGAAACGTTGAAATTAAAAAGCCGGTCAACTAATGACAGAAGGTCGTATGTAACTGGCAGATACGACCTTTTATTACGAACGTGAAGAGAAAAAATTGCGTAAATTGCAAAAAATATTATTTTTGGGGGATACGATAAAGTTTTGTCAAATATCATGACTTTAGTTGCGAATTACGTAAAAGTTTCGCGATTTTATCGCATCGGCGTTGAAAATTTCTGATCGAAAAATAAATTCCATTCATCCACGGCGCATACGACTTTTCGGATGAACGTCCGGAAGTTCAAAATTTCAACTGATCTTTGCGTTTCAGATGTTTTCGGAGCGATTCGAGTAAAAAAAAAAAAGAAAAATTACGACTTTTCGTTATTTCGCTCGGAAAAGTAATGACAAAACGTTGTAACTTTTTTTTTTCATTGATTTTTGGTGGACAAGACCTTTCGCGCTTACGTTTTTTGTTTTCTTGCTAATTTTAATGGATCTAGGCGGTTGCTATGATTTTAAAGCGAAAATGCAAGAAAAAAAAAAATTTTATCCTACCTTTTGCCACTAAAATCATATTTTTGGTGCTTACGACCTTCTGTCATTATAGACACGCGATATACCTCGATCGCGAATCGAATAAGTTAATTATGAATAAGCAATGAGTTTCCGTCCTCGATATACTTTCTAGAAGAGTTAAGAAGGCTTCTACAGCCGCGTATCCCAGTTTATAAAATATTTTATTCGTTCACGTAATGGCGAAAAGAAAATGTTTTTATACCGGCGCGTCCTACGATATTTTTTTTTTTTAATTTATGCGCAAAAAAGCTACAGAGAGATTCTTGCATTTCGAACGAAAGGTCAGAAATATGATCAAATAGTTGAACAATTTTCTTATTTTTACAGCTGAAAGGTGCATTATCAGAACGTTTTATAGCGATGATTTTATCACTTTGAGTCCTTTGTGTATGTGTATATGTTTTTGTGAATATATCTTTTTTTTATCATTATGATCAATAAAAAAACACGGTTTTGAGAATTCTGAGCGTATTATATAGTGTTCTAATCAAAAGTCGGTAACACGCTTTATTATCCTTGGAAAAAATATCCGCGACAAAATATCCACGGACAAAATATGTAAACCAGAGTTCATGTTATTTAATAATTACACATTTTATTATTCATACATATGTTACTACTTGATACATGATACATGTTTTTTAATAATTAAATCGGTGTTGACGATTTTAATGTGTGCTTGTTATATTTCCTGTTTTTTCCGCGGATATTTTGTCTGCGGATATTTTTTTTCGCGGATATTTTTTTCCACGGATATTCTGTCCGCGGATATTTTTTTTTGCGGATATTTTTTTCCGCGGATATTTTGTCCACGGATATTTTTTTCCGCGGATATTTTGTCCGCGGATATTTTTTTCCGCGGATATTTTGTCGCGGATATTTTTTTCCGCGGATATTTTGTCGCGGATATTTTTTTCCGCAGATATTTTGTCCGCGGTTACTATGCTACGGTACCCAAAAGTCAGATATGCTACACAGAAATTTGAGTACATTTTGCAATGAGATGGTAATTTTTTTTCCATAAACAGCGTCACAAATACTACGAAAATTGATCTCGGACAGTAATATTTGGAAAAAATTTTCAGCTGCAAATTTGTTTGACAAATTTTCAAAAAACTCTTCTCTGTGTAGTATATACAGAACATCGAAACAGGAAAAAATTCACAATTTTTGAAAAACTTAATTTATGCGTACAAAATGGTTGCCTAGAAAAATGCATAAGATTCATCATGATTTTTCAAGACAGCAACAATAAATTTCTCATTTCACGAGGAATATTTTCGGGAGAAAAAATTCAATATTAACCGCAACAATATATATATAAATATGAATAACAAAAAAAAATTTACTCACGACTACCGCACTTTGCAAGCGATTTCGAGAATTCCTTATAGGTGTCATCTAAGATCATAATTCATCCTTTTTCTCATCATTTTTCTTCGATCATTCGATCTCCCACACAAAATCCGAATATACCAAACGGGAAAAATAAATACACGAGACACAAAACAACCATCGACCGTGAGATTTTTCCGGAGTCCTTTTCACAACACATATTGTCCGAAAATCTTTGAGGCTGGGGGATCTGTCAATTATGGGATGCGACGAAAAAAATATTCATGAATCACAATTCGAGATATGTTGTTTAGCTAACGGCTTTCCGATTACTGTACTTGGATCATCTATGTACAAGATGCGATAATGCGCGGTGTTGCACGACAAACTGAGAGAGCAAAGAGCAAACGAGGAATGTCGTTAGATTCAAAAAGGAATCCGGAGACTTGTGGGAATACAAGATGGTGGCGCCATCTAACGCTTCGCGTCATTTTTCGACAGCTTTTGCTGAATTGTAAAAATGGCAAAATATCGCAATGTATAGCGACAATTTTGCTGTGTATCGGATTAATTTGTGATTTTATCTCGGATGTACAAATTTACGATGAAATTTGAGATTTTTTTTTCGAAATGATCTTTATATGTACGTTGAATTTTGACGCAGATAACCGTGAGGTTGGCCACATTTAGCTAACTTCCGGAACTGTTTTTGCCGCAACAATCGCTGGTGAACTGTATGAATTTAGCCATGCAACGTTAACTTTAATTATTTAAATTTTCTTCATTTAAGACCGTCGGACTTATTGACTGAAGTCAACGCTATGTGCGTAAACGTGGTAATTGTGGATAATTCAAATCTCGCGCCTCCGAGAAGTATTATCACGTATAAAAGACATTTTACCTTCGATCGGCTTGATCACTCGCTAATATTCTAAAAGCCTCAAGTTTCTATTCTACAGCGACTTGCGCAACAATGCGCAAAACTCTTCTGCTGCTTTTTTTTTTTTGTCAATGCAGAGAGCGCTCGGAAATCGAGAACCTCTGGCATCTGGCAAGGTCTTTGGGTTATCGTTGAAAATAGACACTGGCGAAAATTTCTGTGTGTCGCGGGCGTCTTAAGTAACTGATCGGAAAAAAAAAACAGCACGAATCGCGACTAATTCATCGTTCACCGTTGAACAAATTATAAAAAAAAGTGTTTAAAAAAAAAGCATAGAAACATGGCAGCTCGATCGTTGATCAGGTATGTCCAGCCAAAGGCGATAACACCGCAGATTTATCGATGCGCGAGTGCTTTGTCGGCTTTTGAGATTCAGCACAAGACACCGCTCATCAGGAAGGAAATGCCTATACCGAAGGCCCACTACGGAGGTCGACACACAGTTTCACTTTTGCCAGGCGCCGGTATAGGCCCAGAATTAATGGGCTACGTCAAGGAGGTAAGCCGCTCCAAAATCACACATTTCTCATTCGTTCGCTCCGAAAAACAGACAAGAAAAAAAATAAAATCATTTTTCATTGCGGGCATAGAGGTTTTTGGGTCTTGGGAAGAAATGCTCTATATTGGGGTTTTTTTTTTGGGGTCAGTCGCTCTCGTCGCGTTTGGAGCTCGAGCAAAGACTGTCGGTTTCGTAGTATCGAGAGAGGCAAAAAGTTCATTTAAAAAAATTCATTGAAAAGTATAAAAATGAAAGAACAGAGTGAAAAGAGTACAGGCGAGCATACGAGACTCTCGATTGTCGTTTTATCCGAGAAATTAATTTCGGGCTCTCTCAAAGCGAAAGCAAAAAAAAATTGGTCGAGATTTCATGAAATAAAAAATTTCGCAAGCCTCCGATCGCTCTATCGATATCATCCATGAATCTTCATCTCGCGGCCCAACTCGAGCGATAAATTTGGCCTCGATGACCCTTGATTTTGCAAAATTTATAGCGACTCGAACTTTTATATCGAAAAAAACGATTCGTAAAATCCGAATCCGTACAATTTCGTAGAAAATTTCAGTTTCGCATCTCGAGACTTGTGCAATTTCGAAAATTTACGTATTTTTCAATGTGCGCAACATTCGAATAGCACGTTTTTCTTTTTTCTTTGGTACATTTCGGCTTTTCACCTTTCTCGCGGTACGAGCAATATAAATTACGCAATATTTCAATGAACATTGCCGCACATGAGTTTTAGAAACTCGAAATTACGATCTTCAAGGTCTTTTTGAAGTCATTGATAGGATACGCACGAGGCTTTACGTCCTAAATTTGTATAAAAATATGAACGGTCCCTTAGGTGTGCGGCCGCGCTGGTATACATTTATCTCAATCCTCGAAAGAGGAGCAATAAAAAAAAAAAATTAAAAAAAAAATATCGCATTATCATCAAAAAATCAAAGCGCTATCCAACCGAAAGGCTGTACGTGGAAACACCAGTGTTAAACTTGAGACAAAAATTTTGTGTATCCGTAATTGTGCAATGTATTGCGTATAATCAATTTGTAAGAATAACGCATGGCGCGAACACTCGGGGCAATTTAAGGAGGTTCTTGACATCAATTTGGTGCGGCAAGGGGAACGTGATGGGGTGAAGCGCGGGGCAGGTTGCGTTGGGCATTTGTTTCACCAAATATGTTTTCATTTTATTAATTTGCCATTATACTCACGCTCAATTCTGTTTACAAGTATATTTCACAATCGGAACGGTGAAAAACTTTTTTTATGGGCAAATTATATCTACGAAGGTCTAATCTGTCGTTTAAGCGGTTCTTTGGGGAAATCTTACCGTTTTTTCACTCCTAAAATAATCTCCGATCACAACTTCGAATACTTCTCCCATAAAAGCGGCATATTTAATGTTTTTTTTTTCTCCTCAACTATACGCGGTCAAAAAATCTGAAATAATTACGGTGTATTCCTAGTACCAGCGCAAACCTCCCCTCAAATTTTAGAATCATTCTTACCGTTTTTCTCTGGATTAAGAACCTCCTTAAATCGCTCAGTGTAAGTGCCGCGATGCAAGAAAAGTATAGGACAGAGATGCTATCGTTACATAGCGGCAAAAGCAATAAATTGTATGATGTTGAAATTTGCATCGTTGGAATGCAACGAAAATAGGTTTTTTTTACTTAAAAAAAAAATCATTTCCAGTATTACTGACGCTTTTCTGGCATATTTAGGCCCCAGATCGCAAAAAAAAACCGAAAATAAGGTTTAAACGATTTTTGACTTCGAGACAATACTGGAAATGATTTTTTTAAAACTTTTTTCGTTGCATTCCAACGATGCAAATTTCAACATCATTAAATTGTATTTGAGCAGCAAAAGCGAGGAAATGTACTTACGACGCGCCGGAAAAACAGGAAAATAAAAACACTAGAGCAAGCTGTAAGGAATATACCTCCTGATATACTAACGTAGTCCTAGCGCGACCGGCGGGGGGAAAACTCGTAAAATCTTTTTCAAACATCCGTTGAGCTTGTATTTTTTTTTCGTGAAGATCTGAATCCTCAATATTTTCAAAACAAAATGAGCGTTCGGTTGTGTGATTCTTGACTATAATGGTGTATGAATTTCGAGGTAATCTCTGCGCGGTCATGATTCTTCCTATAGTCGCTATCCTAAAATCGTGATTTTTAACTCAATTTTTTCTTGCTAAAAAGGTCGTTGAGGTCAAACTTTGCAGGTGCATCGGAGGGTGCTTTAAGACTAACGTATCAAAATTTCATGCGAAAAGTATAGTAAATAGAAAAAAAGTAAAATAGTATATTAAAAAAACAAAAAGTATATTAAATAGAATTGTATAGTGCAAAAAAAGTACAAGAGCACTTTAATTATAAAAGTGTAAATAGACAAAAATAAAAAGCATAAAACTCCCCATTGCGGTGATCGCTAGGGAGTATAGAATGACGTTGAAATTTGCATCGTTGGAATGCAACGAAAAAAGGTTTTTTTTTTTTTTAAATCATTTCCAGTATTGTCGGCAAGTCGAAAATCGTTTGAACCTTTTTTTTCGTTACTTTTTTGCATGACCCGGGGCCTAAATATGCCAGAAGAGCGTTAGCAATACCGGAAATGATTTTTTTTATTAAAAAAAAACACTATTTTCGTTGCATTCCAACGATGCAAGTTTCAACATCATAGTATAATGACGTTGAAATTTGCATCGTTGGAATGCAACGAAAATATGTATTTTTAAAATCATTTCCAGTATTGTCGGCAAGTCGAAAATCGTTTGAACCTTTTTTTTTCGTTACTTTTTTTCATGACCCGGGGCCTAAATATGCCAGAAGAGCGTTAGCAGTACCGGAAATTAATTTTTTTTATTTAAAAAAAAACTATCTTCGTTGCATTCCAACGATGCAAGTTTCAACATAATAGTATAATGACGTTGAAATTTGCATCGTTGGAATGCAACGAAAATATGTATTTTTAAAATCATTTCCAGTATTGTCGGCAAGTCGAAAATCGTTTGAACCTTTTTTTTTCGTTACTTTTTTTCATGGCCCGGGGCCTAAATATGCCAGAAAAGCGTTAGCAGTACCGGAAATGATTTTTTTTATTTAAAAAAATATTATTTTCCTTGCATTCCTTTTGCAATCCCGTATTGTATATATTGAGAAGTCTCGGGAGGATAGAAAATTTCCGTTGGAAGAAGCATGAAACGTAATATTTAATGCGTAAATGTGAATTATGAACTTTTTTTTTTTTTTTTTTTTTTTTCAATACAATGTCCCGTATCACCGGCCCCTGTTAAAACGACTCGATAAATTCAAATTAATCGTCTCTCAATCGTCGATCTCAGGTCTTCAAATTTGCGGGTGTACCGGTGGACTTCGAGGACATCGAAATAGATCCTAATGCGCCGAACAACGACGATCTCGATTATGCTATAACGTCGATACGTCGGAACGGGGTCGCCCTTAAGGGTAACATAGAGACACGTAGCCGTGAGGCAGGTGTACTGTCGCGCAACGTTGCGATGCGCAATCAGCTCGATCTTTACGTTAACGTTGTACATGCCGTTTCTTATGCCGGCGTTAGCTCGCGTCAGAACAACATTGACATTGTCATAGTTAGACAGAATACGGAGGGTGAATACGCGATGCTGGAGCACGAGAGCGTTGGCGGAGTTGTCGAGAGCATGAAAGTCATAACGCGCTCGAATTCCGAGCGCGTTGCTCGTTACGCTTTCGAATACGCCAAGAGAAATGGACGCAAGAGAGTAACGACCGTGCACAAAGCAAATATCATGAAATTATCGGATGGTCTTTTTTTGGAGACGGCGCGTCAAATGGCCAAGGAATATCCCGATATAAATCACAGCGATATGATTATCGATAATACGTGCATGCAGCTCGTCTCGAATCCACATCAGTTCGACGTTATTCTTACCACGAATCTGTACGGTGCAATTGTATCGAATGTCGTTTGCGGTCTGCTCGGCGGTGCTGGATTATTGGCCGGTAAAAATTACGGCGATCATTATACGATCTTTGAGCCGGGTACGCGCAACACGGGCTCAAAGATTGCCGGTAAAAATATCGCGAATCCTATCGCGATGCTTAACGCGGCTGTCGATATGCTGCGTCATCTTGGGCACAAGCATCACGCGACGATAATACAAAATGCGATAAACAAGACCATCAATGCGAGAATACATACGCCAGATTTGTACGGCGGTAACGCGACGAGCCGAGAAGTCGTCGATAATATATTGAAGCACATAAAAATAGCGCAGGAATGAATTTTCTTCGATTTTGCTTTCGCATCGAAGATTCTTCGATCGAAGAATCTTCGTTGCTCGATGGAATTAGAAATCTGTTCCCCCCTGTCCCCCGTGTTTCGACGTAAATTCGAATTTTACGATGATATTTCATCCGTGCCACAACCCTCCTCTAAATACTCGGCCGTTTTTATTTAGTCCATATTTATTGAATTTAATTTAGTCGATATTTATTGAATTTCATTGAAAAAAAAAAGAAATATGTATATGAGGCATTTCACATCAACATGACCACTTAAAAGCCTTAATATGTATGACGTTAAAATTTGCATCGTTGGAATGCAACGAAAATAGGTTTTTTTTTTTTTTAATCCTTTCCAATATTGTCCGGAAGTCGAAAATCGTTTAAACCTTTTTTTTTTTTGTTGTTATTTTTTTTTTCGCGACCCGGGCCCTAAATATGCCAGAAAAACGTTAGCGATACCGGAAATTATTTTTTTTATTTAAAAAAAAAAAACTATTTTCGTTGCATTCCAACGATGCAAGTTTCAGCATCATTGATATGTTGAATTTTTCTGCAATCGACATATATGCTATAGTGCTCTTTGAAAAAAATATTGATATGTATTAAAAGGATGTATGAGCACAAGGTGGCGGGGAATAAGCGAAAACGTGAGCGCGGGTGACCCAGGCGAAAAATTTCCTTAAAATCGATAATTTTATGTCAAAAGGTTCGTTGACCCCCATTTTTTAATGGAACTTATGTAATCGTGATAGTTTTCCGAACATTTGACAGTTTCAATATTGATCGTATCCGATCGTGAAAGATACGAATTTCTGTTTCAAAGTTGCCTCAGCCCCAGAATTCGTATATGGCGTTGGATAAATATCTTGATTTCACGAATTAATTACTCGCGTAAAGAGTCGTTGAACCGCTTTGAAATTTTGCAGGTTTTATCCTATAAACTTCTGCTACACCATATAAAAAATTCAGATTTTTTATATCTATTTATATTTATATTTATATTTATATTTATATTTATATTTATATTTATATTTATATTTATATTTATATTTATATAGATGATCGTGAAGCTAGTTCTCATACATCCTTAAATTTATGGTGGCATTGATAGGAGTGAAATTACAGGAAAATGCGATTTTTGTTTGTTTTTTTCTCACTGATTTTGTTACATGGAAATAGTTTGTCGGAGCGAAAAATTGCTGAGAATCAATTTTGTCGTGTTCGTTGCAAGGATAACGAAAAAAAAAATTATTGGAAGGCAAGATTTTACATTTTTCATGGAAAAAAAACTTATTTAAAAAATAAAAATCGATTTTTGAACGATTATGACAGTTTAAAAAAATTTGAAATATTTTTTTTTTAATTCCTCGAACTTTTTTCAAAAGGAATACGTCACTTTCCAGATGGAGAAATTCAGTCTAAAGGCTCAGCAAAAAAAAAAGGAAAGAAAATTGGAAAAAAAAAATTTTATGCAAAATTTGAAATAAAAATGTTACATAATGCGAGTATATTTCTCAATATATTTGCGTATATTTTGTAAATAAATATTGACAAATATACTCGCATTATGTAACATTTTTATTTCAAATTTTGCATAAAATGCTTTTTTTCCAATTTTCTTTCCTTTTTTTTTTTTGCTGAGCCTTTAGACTGAATTTTTCCATCTGAAAAGTGACGTATTCCTTTTGAAAAAGGTTCGAGGAATTAAAAAAAAATATTTCAAATTTTTTTAAACTGTCACAATCGTTCAAAAATCGATTTTTATTTTTTAAATAGGTTTTTTTTCCATGAAAAATGTAAAATCTTGCCTTATAAATTTTTTTTTCGTTATCTTTGCAACAAAAACAAGCAAAAATCGAATTTTCCTGTAATTTCACCCCTATCAATGCCACCATAAATTTAATACGCATCAATATTTTTGTTTCAAAGAGTACCATAGCATATGTCGATTGCAGAAAAATTCAAGATATTGCGGTTTTGAAGTGGTCATGTTGATGCGGAATGCCTCATATATGTACGTATTCGTTTCATTCTTCCGTAAGAGTTCAAACAAAAGATGAAGAACGCACAATCGATATTCGTTTGCTGATATCTCGAAGAAAATTATGATCGAGATGACTCGAATTCGATAAATCAACGTAAAAATTCGAATGTTTAACATTACCGCGTATTTTTTTTTCCCCCCCTCGTTATTTATTGATTATAAATAAATTTCATGAAAAATATCGGAGATTTTCGTGAAAATCTCGTTTCTTATGTTTTCGTAACTGGAAATATCGCATCTCTCGACGAGAAGAAAAAAAAAAAGAGAGCGAGAATGCTCGTTCGTATGCTTTAGTAAAAAAAAGATCGATGAGCTCTGCGTGCGATCGTATTGTACAGTTAAGACCGAAGCACCCTGAACCGTTGAATTAATTCGACGCGCGTGCCTTGTAAAAATATATATTACAATAAATGCAAGAAAATTTAGTGTATAAGTCGACGAATCGTTTTTTTTTCCCCTCTCTCTCTCTCCCCATTCTTTTTAGGCCGTATTCGGAGCATTGCTGGCCATAATTAATTATTTTCTATAATTAATTACACTCTAATTAAAAATTGTAATCTGTAATTAAAATTTTTCAATATACTTAATTACAGTTTTAATTAGTATTTAGATCTTTTTTTAATGAAATATTGAAAGTAATTACTGCTTGGATTTTTTTTCTAATTAAAAATTACAATTTTAATGAGTATTTAAAATATTTTTTAATCACAAATTAAAGGTAATCAGTATTTGAATTTTTTTTATAATTATAAATTCGAAGTATTTAGTGTTCAGATTTTTTTCTAAATAAAAATTCAAAGTATTTAATAATTATATTTTCTTCTGAATTACAATTCCAATTCAATTAAAATTACATTTGCAAATTACGTATTTAAAGTAATACGCACGAATCGATTCGTATTTTCGTGTTTTAATTACAATTACAGTTCCAACTGTAATTTGTAATTAGAAAAAATATAAATGCTAAATACTTTTAGTTTTTACTTGCAAGAAGAGTATCGGGTCATGGATTCTGTTCAAACTTGCAGATGCGTTTTCGTTAGCCCGAAGATTCAAGCCCTCTCATCCGTAGTTCCATCCGATAGGCCTTTTATGTCGCTCGCTTCATGAAACAAAGTAGCATTTTTAACCGATTCATCGGTCCTTCGCTACCGCTCTGTGTACCGATCCAGTCAACTCGGATATATTATTGAAACTTTGTCAGCCGCTGATAAAAATTAATATTCCACGCGTTAATTTATCGTGCTCGATGTTGGTCGCTGCCGCTGGGTCGATACACGCTACGCGCAATCGAAAAAAAAAAACCAACCGATGCAAAAGATTCATATTAAAATTCGTCTCGTGGGAATACGCGCAGTATTCGTGCTTGGGAAATACCATGCGTATTTTCACAAGACGAATCGTAATATAATTGTAATATTGCTCGTGTTCGAATTTTAGTCCTCGTTAACTTTCTTGTATTACAGTCTTACGCTAACTCTCTTGAATCACCATTTAATTTTTGCCCGGGCGTCGCTGTACCGAGTGAGTCATAACTGGATTGTCCTTTCTGTCTGTATTGTGCGATTGGTGGGCATCCACCGGTCTCTTATTGGGGAATCTTTCCCGTTTGCATTGAATAAATAAATAAATAAATAAATAAATAAATTTTCGCTTCGATTCGCATCGCTTCGCTTTAGTTTTCTTGCGCGTAGCGTGCAGGGGCACAGCGGCAGCAACCGGCATTGAATATACGATAACCTAACGCGCGGAATATTCATTTTTACGATCGGCCGACAAAGTTTCAACAACACATCCAAGTTTATCGGATCGTTACAGAGCAGATTAGGGAAGGACTGGTAAATTGGTTAAAAATGGTTTTTTCTATCATGAAGCGAGCGACAAAAGGCCTATACTGGATGGAACTACACGCATAAGAGGCTTTATTTTTAGGGCATTATTTATTTAATGAATAATAATTATTAAAATAATTATTATTCATTATTATATAATGAAACACACACCTGCAAGTTTGAGCAGAATTCATGACCCGAAAGTCCGATACTCTCCCTGTTAGAAGAAAGTCTTGACACTAAAAATACTTTTAATTTTTAATTAAAAGAAAATCCGAATGCTAATTAAAATTAAAATTTTTAATTAGAAATAAATCTAAATTCTAATTACATTTTTAATTTGTAATTAGCATTTTAAAAAAAATTGAATTACAAATTATGACTGTAATTCGTAATTAGTGTAATTAATTTTAAAAAAATACCCAACAACTGATTCAGAGCTATATCGTCGCGTATTTATTATTATACAAAAGAAAAAGGGGGGAAAAAAAGCAATAATTTACTTTTTCTCAACACTTTATATGCGTGAATATCAATGATAATGTCGATAAATCGATGTAATCGAGATACCTCAATTTCGCAGGAGCTGCAACGCCAATTCCTCGGTCGCTTGTAAATCGGTGCTCTCATTTGAATCGAATTTCGCTTTTTTCTTCGATTTCCTCAATTCATCCTGCGTCAAAAGTTTTCTCTTCGGCGCTCTGAAATAAATATAATTATATAATTATTGCTGTGAAAATATAATTGACTTTTCACAACGAGATTCGCGAATTCCCTTACTCGACGACAGTGTTGGGCGAATTTTCAATTAAATACATTTAAATTACAAATTACAAATGTAATTGAAATGTTTTTTTGAGTAAATTACAAATTACAAATGTAATCAAAATGTTTTTTTGGTAATTTTCTAGATTGACTACTTTTCCGAATTTTATTGTTTTTTTTTTTTTTTTTCGACAAAACTCTTCATTCAGGCACTAATAATAATAATCAGGCGGGGGAGCATGAAAAAGTTAAATAAATAAATGAATAAATAAATAAAATTAAAAAAAAAATTCTGAATTTTATTGTTTTTTTTTTTTTGACAAAACCCTTCATTTAGGCACTAATAATGATAATCAGGCGGGGGAGCATGAAAAAGTTATATAAATAAATAATTAAAAAAGAAATGAAATTCGGGAAAGTAGTCAATCTAGACAATTACCGTAATTTGTAATTGATTAAAAAAAAAAAACGTTTCAATTACATTTTTAATTTTTAATTGATTCAAAAAAACATTTCAATTACATTCGTAATTTGTAATTGATTCGAAAAACGCTTCAATTACATTTTCAATTTGTAATTGATTCAAAAAAACATTTCAATTGCATTTGTTATTTATAATTGATTCGAAAAAACCTTTCAATTACATTTGTAATTTGTAATTGATTCAAAAAAACATTTCAATTACATTTGTATCTTGTAATTGATCCGAAAAAAACATTTCAATTACATTTGTAATTTGTAATTGATTCAAAAAAACATTTCAATTACATTTGTAATTTGTAATTGATTCCAAAAAACATTTCAATTACATTTGTATCTTGTAATTGATCCGAAAAAAACATTTCAATTACATTTGTAATTTGTAATTGATTCAAAAAAACATTTCAATTACATTTGTAATTTGTAATTGATTTAAAAAAAAACACATTTCAATTACATTTTTAATTTGTAATTGATTCGAAAAAACGTTTCAATTACATTTGTAATTTGTAATTGATTCCAAAAAACATTTCAATTACATTTGTAATTTGTAATTGATTCCAAAAAACATTTCAATTACATTTGTATCTTGTAATTGATCCGAAAAAAACATTTCAATTACATTTTTAATTTGTAATTGATTTGACTTTAAATTACAAATTACAATTGTAATTTGTAATTTAAATGTAATTAAATACAAATGTAATTGGATGCTGCCCAACACTGCTCGACGATTCCTGGAATACTTCGATGAATCTAATTATTTTTCATTGAAAAATAAAAAAAAAAAAAAAAAAAAACGCGCGCGCGTATATTGAAATTATTTTGATGCCGAATTAACCTGTGAATGCGATCATCCGTGTCCGCGTCGTTCTCGGGAGTTTCTTCCGTTTTTTCCCCGCTCGAGCTTTCCTTCCGGCCGTAAATTTCATCGGGATCCGGAAGCCACGAGAGATCGGCCACCTCGCCGTCGCTCTCGCTCACGTAATCGGCCAATTGTAATCCACCCTCGCGCTCGTCCTCCCCGTCCTCCTCGTCCTCGTCCTCATCGCTCTCGGCTACTTTTTTACTTGCCTTGAGCTTGCGCTTCTCCTCTCTGTGCCGCTCCTTGATCTTCGCCTGAAAGCGTTTCTTGTCGAAACGATCCTCCTCGCGTAAAATTTTCTTCGCCAGCTCGATATTTATTCCCGATCTTTCGTCATTCTCGTACTGCCTCGCGAGTTCCGAAATTTTCGTTCTCGCCGAATCCACGAGCTCCTTGACGAGAGAACGGGGGAGAAAGAAAAACAAAAATTTGAGGAAATTGTTTATTGATCAGAGATCAAAGGAGATTTACGAATTAATTTTGCTCAAGCTTACTTCGCCTTCCTCGTCGAAGCTCGTCTTTTTGTTCGGTACGATTTTCTTCCGCAGTATCTTTTTCGCAAGCGCCGCTTTCGTAATTGCTTTTTTAATCCTCGGACCCGGCGCCACGATCTCTTCGCTCATCTCGTCCATCGTTTCATCATCGATCTGCACGTTTTTTCTCTTTACCGTCAAAATATCATCACCGTCGTCGCTCTCGTCTGAAACATCGAAAGCGATCCTCTCAATATCCAATAGCGCGATCAACCGCTAAAAGCTCTTTCCTGGGCACATCCGGCTAATTGCTACGGTAGAAGTTCCGAAAAAGTTGCTCCGGGTAGCGATCAGAAATTTGCTACTCGTAGCTCTGCCGCAAAAGTTACGGTAGCGTTTGAGATAAATTTATTGGTAAAAGACTTTCGTGTGTACCTATCGCGGACGGTAGCAATGATGGTGACCAGTGTTGGGCAGCATCCAATTACATTTGTAATTAATTAAATTTAAAATACAAATTACAATTGTAATTTGTAATTTAAAGTCAAATCAATTACAAATTAAAAATGTAATTTAAATGTTTTTTTGAATCAATTACAAATAACAAATGTAATTGAAATGTTTTTTTGAATCAATTACAAATTACAAATGTAATTGAAATGTTTTTTCGAATCAATTACAAATTACAAATGTAATTGAAACGTTTTTTCGAATCAATTACAAATTAAAAATATAATTGAAATGTTTTTTTGAATCAATTAAAAATTGAAAATGTAATTGAAACGTTTTTTTTTGAATCAATTACAAATTACGGTAATTGTCTAGATTGACTACTTTCCCGAATTTTATTTATTTTTTAATTATTTATTTATTTATTTATTTATTTATATAACTTTTTCATGCTCCCCCGCCTGATTATCATTATTAGTGCCTAAATGAAGGGTTTTGTCAAAAAAAAAAAAAAAAACAATAAAATTCAGAATTTTTTTTAATTTTATTTATTTATTCATTTATTTATTTAACTTTTTCATGCTCCCCCGCCTGATTATTATTATTAGTGCCCGAATGAAGAGTTTTGTCGAAAAAAAAACAATAAAATTCAGAATTTTTTTTAATTTTATTTATTTATTCATTTATTTATTTAACTTTTTCATGCTCCCCGGCCTGATTATTATTATTAGTGCCTGAATGAAGAGTTTTGTCGAAAAAAAAAACAATAAAATTCGGAAAAGTAGTCAATCTAGACAATTACCAAAAAAACATTTTGATTACATTTGTAATTTGTAATTTACTCAAAAAAACTTTTCAATTACATTTGTAATTTGTAATTGATTAAAAAAAAACATTTCAATTACATTTGTAATTTGTAATTGGTTAAAAAAAAACATTTCAATTACATTTGTATTTTGTAATTGATTCAAAAAAACATTTCAATTACATTTGTATTTTGTAATTGATTCAAAAAAACATTTCAATTACATTTGTAATTTGTAATTGATTCAAAAAAATATTTCAATTACATTTGTATTTTGTCATTGATTCAAAAAAACATTTCAATTACATTTGTAATTTGTAATTGATTCAAAAAAAAACATTTCAATTACATTTGTAATTTGTAATTGATTCAAAAACATTTGTAATTTGTAATTTATTTGACTTTCAATTACAAATTACAATTGTAATTTTTAATTTAAATGTATTTAATTTAAAATTCGCTCAACACTGATGGTGACTTTACCGGTAACCATCGTGGAATGTTAGCATGTAAGGTAACTTTACAGATGGAAAGGGTTTCTTCCATCATTAATCCGTAACATTTTAGAGCAGTGACTTCGGTGGTCACATTTGCCGTATCAGCAACGGTAGCAACTAAGGTAAATTCACTGGTCGCAAAACGGCTGATTGCTACACAGTAACTTTAATGGTAGCAATTACAGTTGCACGATCGTGCCAGGATTGAAAGAGCAATGAACTAACGATCGTAGTAGATAGCAGAAACGAATAGTTTTCTGTTTTTTTTCGCGATAAAGATACAAAAGCTTCGACCGATGGACAAATTCGAGGAAAAACAAAAAAAAAAAAGAATAATTTTTCAATAATCCTAGCAAACATTGAAAAAATATATATTTACCATTCGCGAATAGGGCATTGTCGATATCATTTTTCCTTTCGTTGGTTGAAACTTGTACTCGTCGTTCGTCGTTGGAAGAATCATCGCCGGATTCGTCATCGCTCGTTTCTTTGCTTCGCAACATTTTTTTCGACAATTCGTCGTTTTTCGCCGTAGCGCCTCGTGATATTTCGGTCTTCGCGCTCACGGGCTTGCACTTTGCCGTGTCTTTTTGCATTCTTTGCAGAAAACGAATCCTCGGTGGTATAGCCAGACCCAACGATCTAAATTCATATTCGATCGATGCTAGGATAATTTTTTTTTTTTTTTTTTTTTTTTTTTTTTTTTTTCAATGATCGGGCGATTTTTCGATTATTCTACCGTGCTTACCGCGCATAAGCGTCCGTATCGAGAGCGTGAACGTCGAAGATTTCCTTGTTCTTCATTAGAAATACGGATTTAACGTAAGCGACGAAAGCGCGCTGGGCCGATTCCTTGAGGGCAACGTCACGAGCCAAAAGAGCCTCGAGCTTGCGATGCGGGCTATTGAGTTTGTTTGGATTTATTCTAAACGGAGAATGATTAAAAAAGAAAAAGAAAAAAACAAAACGACTTAATTTTTTTCCTCCGGCTATTCGTACGAGAAGTTGTGAAATTTTCAGCGTCGAGCCGTCGACGGGCAGTTAAAAATTTTTGGGAACCCGGCGTCGAATCGACGCATCTTGGACGAAAAAAAAAAAAAAAAAAACAAAACTTTTATCTCACTTGATCATGGTGATCGGTATCTTTTGTTGTCTCAGTTTCTCGATCATTGGTTCCTCGCTGGGCAAAAGTACCAAAAGAGATTCGCCGCCTCTCTGAAATCTTGCGGTACGTCCGGCTCGATGAATATACGCGTTCGTATCTTCGGGACAATCCATCTGTACGACCCAATTAACAGCGGGAAAATCCAAGCCACGCGCGGCAATGTCGGTCGCGAATAAAACGGCGTTTTGCTTTTTGCAAAAATTCTCGTAGATGCTCATGCGCTTCAATTGATGCAACTTTCCGTAAAGCGCCAAAAGACTTATTCCCGGTCTCATTCGACAGAGCACCTCGTACGTATATTTCACCTTGATTATCGGTATATTACGGTTACATTGAGATTCAGTTATTAAAATGTAGATAAAGAAATGTGGATGCGGAGAGAATTGAGATCCCATATGGGAGAACTGGCGTAGCAATTTTGAGAATCGTCATTATAACTGTGATCAGAACCGTTCGTTTTGGAAAATAAAGAACCTTAGAATACTGTCCCAAGAATCGGACCACGGAAGCAACGAACCATCCAAAACGGCCTAATAGGGTGACTGAACCAGTGAATGAACACCTACCATGGCCGGTTCATTCACTGCAGTGAATGAACAGGCTTAGTATTTTAATTAAACGGCAGTGATATGATTCTATTATTATGAAGAATTTTGTATTCATAATGAAGTGAAAATTCTGAGAAAACATCGAGTAGTGATATTATTTGACGCTGCGAAAGATTTGCGATGCTATGGATTTTTTTTTTCGTACTTGGGGCGCATATTCATAAGAGACAGCCATGTTGTTATAACCATCTGACTGTGCATCGAATACCAGAATATTCCATATCACCTCGATAAATCTTTTTAAAAGATATGCAATAATTTTTTCAACGTTATACATTGCTAAGCTTCAATTATATTAATGAATTTTTGGTCAAAAACCCAATATTGTTTGCGATATATGGCCGTTTATTCACTGGTCCAGCTTTTTAACCTATTTCCAGTGATTGAACGAGCGTTGAAAAGGCTTTTCATAACCTCAAAACGCACGAGTATGATATAATATTAGTAGTCCTATATAATATATAGTATATATAGTATATACTATTACGATATAATATTAGTAGTTCTATTGTACGTTCATTCACTGAAAAGATACTAAGAGTTCATTCATTGGAATTTTTGTTCAATGTTATACATTGCTAAACTTCAATTATATTAATGAATTTTTGGTCAAAAACTCAATATTGTTTGCTATGTATGGCCGTTTATTCACTGGTCCAGCTTTCTAAGCTACTTCCGGTGATCGAACGAGCATTGAAAAGGCTTTTCATAACCTCAAAACGCACGAGTATGATATAATATTAGTAGTCCTATATAATATATAGTATATATAGTATATATAGTATAGTATAGTATAGTATATATAGTATATATAATATATGTAGTATATATAATATATATAGTATATATAGTAATATATAGTAGTCCTATATATAATATTGTACGTCCATTCACTGGAAAGATACTGAGAGTTCATTCATTGGAATTTTTGTTCATTCACTGGGAAATTAGTAATTTCGTTCATTATAATTTTTTTTTTACAAAATCCTTGCGAACAGGGCACTTCAAATATTTTTTTTTTATATTCCGTGAACATTGTTCTATAAGATCTAATTAGCTCATAAAGAAATTCGTAATAAGTTAAATTATACGGCTTTATCGAAATAGAAAAAAGGCTTATGCGTTCATTCGCTGGTTCAGTCACCCTACCGTACTTGGAATCGCAAAAGGAACGGAACCACTTGAAACTGTTACACGAACCATAAAAGGAATCGATCTTTTGACGGTTAATTACGGTTCTTTTTTTTTCAAAAAGCAACGGGTTCGCATAATATGGGATAGGGTAAGTGTGGGTATTGCTGCGATTTTTTAAAATTATTTTATCAGAATTTAATCTTGCCTCATAATTTATAGCTTGAAAAAAATCAGACTGTTGATTAAATGTCTAGAAAAGACAGCGAATAAAAAAAATGACGCGCATCATGATTATTTAATTTATTGTTGATTTTTCAAAATAACGAGGTGTCCGTGAGTGAAAATTTCATCATTTTTTTTGCTAGTAATGGTCAAAAATTGATATCGGTACAAGGTCCCTGTTTTCTTTGTTATCGTTGCAATATTCTTATATTTTATTACGGTCACTAAAATAAGAGTTATTTTTAATTTAAAAAATTTTTGTAGAATCAAAATTTAATTTATTTTCATTTTTAATTTGCCGCCGCGGTGTTTGGTACGAATTTTTTAAGGATGCGTGCATTCCTGCGATTTTAATACTATTGCCGCGGTCAACATATTTCCAATTTCTAATCTATACAAATATTAAGATTTTGCTGAAAATGCTGCGAGCTTACTGTACGCGAAACCGTTTGCAGTATCATTATCGATAAATTACATTAATTAATTGGATAAATAAATGAAAAATCAGTTTTTCATGAAATAAATTGAAAGGAATGGAAACTTAATGGATCGCGAAGAATTCGTAAGATCGGACTGAAATTTTTACCTGCTTACAGCTGGAAAAAAATACAATGACTTTTTGTTTCAGATGATGCCTGACGAATGACCAAAGCATTGAAATTTTATCCTCCAAATTGCAAATAACGTAACTCTGCTGCAGACCCTCGGGGGTCGTGTGCTCGGAATTCTCGTGGACCGATATGTACATCGGATCTTTCAGACTCAGCCTAGCCAAGTCACGAACGGATCTGAAAGATTTTTTTTTCTTTTCAAATATTCGTCCTTTGCCCGCGCGTCTCTCGAGACACGTGAAAATATGCAAGGGATTATTCAGCGAAGCAATTTTACTTTGTTTGAGTGGCGGAAAACAAAAGCGTTTGCCTTTCCGGAGGAAGATTCGCGATAATGGCATTCATTGTCGTTTCAAAACCCATGTCGAGACATCTGTCAGCCTCATCCAGGACCAGCACCTTGTTTGTTCCATGACATTGGCAAATTTGAAATGTTTTTTTACAGCCGATCTTTGAATGCTCGAGAAAGCGGTGGAATTTTTTTTTTTTACGAACGGACGCAGTTGGGAGAATTTTTTTTACATTATTTTTCCGATCGTAGTCTGATTTTTCGTTTTAGAAACTCGGAGTTTGGGCGAGCGGGTCTCGAATGGCTTGGTGAAAAAAAAAAAAAAAATTGCGAAAGTCCAAAAAGTCCAAACTTGAAAGTTTGGAAAAAAAGATGGGATAAAAATTACAAAAGCAAGAATAGACGCGAAAATTTCGAGAAAAATATAGAACTGAGCCCTCGTCGACTTTCACAATTTGTGTATCGATCGCACGATTTAGAAAAAAAAATTTTTTTTCAAACTTTTTAAACACGTCCAACGTGACTCGATTCTTGATATTTCGGTTCGGGATATTTCCCTCGAGGTTTCCCTTGCAAACAAACGAACTTGATAAGTTTTTCCGAAAAACTTGACTCGTTCGCTTGTTTGCAGGAAACCTAATCGGGGAAATATCCGATAATTTTGAAGCTCGCGTTGTATTGCATACGAATATTTGTATTAATTCGAAATAATACAAAAGTCATCTCAACTTACAAGATTCATATTTATTAAAATCATCATTTATATAGTTCAAGTTCAATTAATTCGTAATTTCGATTAATCGATTCAAGCCGAAAACAGAAAAATTCCTTGGCTGTTGCGATCGCATAAATTGCAAATGGATTCTCGAATAAATAATTTGTGAAAAATCAAAATTCACGCTGCGTTTGGGATTTTTTTTTTTGTGTTTTTGTAAAATTCGCGACTATCCTACCTGCATTGTTACGCAATCGAAGAGAGGATTCTCATCCATATGCTGCAGTAGACGTCCGGGAGTGCAAATCACAATGTTGCATTGATCCATGCGTTTCTTCTCGAATTGCAAATCTTTGCCGCCTATTACTAAACCGGCGGATATGTCGTGATAACAGCCGACCTTGCGCAGAGTCTCGTATATCTGATAGGCTAGCTCTCTCGTGGGAGTTATAATGAGAGCTCCGACGCCGTCCAAGCGGGTCCATCTTTTACAGTAGAGCGTCTCTAATACCTGCGGCGCCGACAAAATTGTCGTTTCGCGCCGAGTTAATCGTGAATCATGAAAATCTAACTTTGTCCGCGATTGTAAAGAAAATTCAGGAGGAACAAAGCCCTCCTCGGCGGTTTCCGTGGGATAATTTTTCATGGCGTTACGGGCGACTCTTTTTTTTTTTTAACAATGAACGACATCAAACTCCAGGAGGTTCTTAACCCGAAGAAAAACGGTAAGAACGATTCTAAAATTTGAGGGGAGGTTCGCGCCGGTAGCGGGGAATACATCGTAATTATTTCAGATTTTTTGACCGCGCGTAGTTGAGGAGAAAAAAAAAAACATTGAATATGCCGCTTTTGGGGCTATTGTGGGAGAAGTATTCGAAGTTACGCTCGGAGATTATTTTAGGAGTGAAAAAACGGTAATATTTCCCCGAAGAAGCGCTTAAACGACAGATTCGACCTTCGTAGATATAATTTGCCCGTAAAGCAAGTTTTTCGCCGTTGCGATTGTTGAAATATACTTGTAAACAGAATTGAGCGCGAGTATAATGGCAAATTAATAAAATGAAAACGTATTTGGTGAAACAAATGCCTAACGCAACCTACCCCGCGCGTCACCTGCGTCGCGCCATCGCGTTCCCCTTTTTCGACAATCGGATAGTTGGACAATTGGCAAACTTCCGTTTTGATTGAATAAAGAAAATCTATCGGATATTCCGGTAAATTTGATTTTTGTAAACATTTCTGTTGGAAAATTGTACGTATCGAATTGACGGATTATGTCTAGATAAATACCGGAATGAGAAATGCCAGTGTCTTTCCGCTGCCGGTCTTGGCTGCGCCTAAAATGTCATTTCCTCGCAGAGCCAGACCAATGCTCTGCCTCTGTATATCCGTTAGTTCTAAATAATCATTTTCTCGCAGTGCTTTTTGAGTTTTCGGCGACAGTGGCAAATCGCTGAATTTCTTAAGCCCAGCCTCGTCGATCTGCGACAACAAACAAGTTTTTACTATAGACTCGATTTGTTTCTTTTTTTTTCTCTCCTTCGCGCATTTCGAGGTTGAGTCAACCTCGCGAACTCTCGTTTTTTTTTTTAACTCACATTCTCGTAGCGCGCTCGTAGCTCAGCGATTATCTTTTCCTCGGGAATATTTTTCCTCTTTTTCTTGTAAATTTTCACTTTTTTCTCACCATTGCCACCCATTATCGCGTTTTTGTTTCAAACAACTGTGCCGATAATGTCATTTGAGAGACTTTGGATACGAGATACGGCGATGTTTACGGGTAAATTGGTAAACACGTGCTTGTACTGATTTTAAGGTTAGGTTAGTACTGCCAGGAGTGCCGGATAACGCAAAAGTAGTCAAAGGAGAGACGAATAAATTTAAAGAATTCGCATGTGGGATCTCGATATTTTTACACGATTCACCGTGAATCATATGTCTCTTTCAAAAACATGATATCCGTTATAAAATATATTTTCCTGCATTGAGGACGCTTGCAGCAATCCAAAATACGATTATTTTTATTGGCGATTAGTCCACAAATATTTTTAGAAACAATTTCGAAAATTTAGTAATTCATTTGATTAGTGCGAAACGCGCCAACTTTACAATTTTTTTTTCAAAATACCCGCGATCCAGCCGATTGTTTTACAAAACAAAATTCAGTAATTTTTTTATGCAAGTAACCTCTATAAGTGTATGGAAAAAAGAGATAGGAAAGTGTTGGTACTGTAGTATTAAAAAAAGGATTAAAGTTTAAATTATTTTAACTTTGCAAAGTTCTACAAATATAAGTGCCAAGGTGCAAGGATATTATATGTAATTCTTGAAATTTTTTACTTTGTTCTTCGAACTATTACTAAATGTACATTGTCAAAATATTATTAGCTTAAATAAAAATGTATTGAATAAAAAAAAAAAATATTTCTTTAATTTTTAGAAATCCCAACTATAGTCAATCAAATTGTACTTTCTATTCATAAATTCGATTAAAATCAAAGACTTTTTATTTATTTAAAAATAATTATATACTATTTATAGTCTAATACAGCTAATTATGGTATCGATAAATATGTTTTTTCATCAGTACTTCCTAATTCAAGTATCAACATAAGTTGGTTCCGTGGTGTAGCGGTTATCACGTCTGCTTTACACGCAGAAGGCCGCCGGTTCGATCCCGGCCGGAATCACAATATTTTTTAACATAAAAAAAAATATTTTTCACATTTTTACTCCGATCATTATGAAAATTGTTGGATTATTTATTCAAAAATGGTTCAATAATTTATTTATTAACTTTTTTCCCCTTCGATGAGCAAGAGGGGTTTTTCCATAGAGGAAGCTTTATGAGCGAGTTAAAATAATGAGAAAGAAATGTGCGAGTTTTCAATTTGCACACTTTTTTTTAATAATTTACATTTATTCATAATCTTATTTGATGGTAATTATTTTTTCGTGAAATATACCTCCATTTTTGGAAATTTTCAAAATTTTATAAAATATTAACCCCTCAAGGGATCATTGGCAAATTCAACACCAATCATCCTAGTTCCCTAGACTATTCGTTGAAAAAAATTCGGCTTGGCATAGATTCAAACTTCCAAAAATTAGAGCCTCCATTTTTGAAAATATTTACAATTTTATAAAATATTAACCCCTCAAGCGATTCTTGGCAAATTCAATAAAAATTATCATTGTCCCTTAGACTATTTGTGTCAGCAATTTCTACTTGATAGCTGGAAATTCTCAAAAGTCAGGACGATTACTTTCATTTAAAAATTTTTTTTTAATTTTATAAAATCTTTAATCCCCAAAGGAATTCTTTCCAAATTCAATAAAAATCGTCCTTGTCCTCTAGACTATTTGTCTCAAAAAAAATTTCGGCTGGTTATCGCTTTAAATTTACGAAAATTACATTGATTAATTTCATTTCTGAAAATTTTCAAAATTTTCTAAAATTTGAACCCCTGAGGGATTCAAACTAAATTCAACACCAATCATCATTGTCCCATAGACTATTTGTAATAAAAAGTTTTTGTTCGATAGCTTCAAATTTACGAAAGTTAGATTGCATAAAACGATTTTGTAAATGGAAAGTGCTTGTTAATTAATCGATCATACGAGTCTGAGGTGAAGCGAAACAAAATCCAATTAATGCTAATTTATTTTATTTATTTTTATTTATTTATTCAATGTAAACGGGGAAGACCCTCAATAACAGGCTGGTGGATGTCCACCAACCACACAATATAGACAGTAAGGAAATCATGTTACGGTCCACTCTCTGTATAGGCAAAAATTATAGGAGAGTTAACATAATTAAAATTATAATTATAAGAGAGTTGACATAAGACTAAAATTAGAGCACGGGCAATTATGCAACACAGAGAGTGGGCAAACAGGAATCACCGCACTTATAGGTGAGTGAGCGATCAGTCGATCCAATCAGTAAGGAATGCACGGTTGAGCGATGCCTTAAACCGGGGAAGGGACCCATCGAGGAGTGTCAAGTCCCCTGCGTGCCGGTTCCCCAGCCTCAGGATACGCGGAAGCCAACTGTGGTAGGCATAATTTGAATCAAACTCCTGATATAAATAAAGAAACCATTTCACAAAATACAGTGTAATTATTATATAATACACATTCGTAAAATTTATATTAATAATAATATCAATAAAAATATGTGAAGAACTGTGCTTAATAAAAAACGTTGCAATTTCAAAAAACAAATTTGGAATCCAGTTTACAATTAATTCAGTGAATTGTCAGATAAATGCAAAAAATTTGACAAAATATTTCGTCAAATTAAAATAATGCCTTTCTTTACAAAACGTAATTTTTTTTCTTCACTTTTTGGCTAAAAACTAGACGAACTTTGATTTTCTTTTTTCTCGAAAATTGGCAATATTTTATTGGAAAAAATGGCAAAAAAATTCCAATCGAAATAACTTTGGAAGAAGAAAATTCATTTTAAATTTTCGGATTTTGCCCAAAATTCCAAACTGCAATAAACGTAAAGCGTACCAAAACTTTTCTTTGGGTATTCTTTGGGCTTATATAATTCAATGAGTATCGTATTTAGGGATTTAAAAATTTCATCGAGAAAAATTTAAAAAATTAAATAACATAGGTGTCAATCAGGCTAGCCATCAAGTAAATTTTATTTACTTTCCATTTGCCTGTATAGTAGATTCTCCAATTGATTCGAACAAATCCTTTTCGATGCAAATACATTTTCCATTCGATTCAAATACTGCCTATTTTTTCATTTCTCTCGTTGATGTGAACTCGGGTTTCTTTCTTTTTTCTTTTTTTTTTTTCAATGCCGTGCCAAATATTTCGCGAAGCTATGAAGCATCAGACCGGGCGGTATATCTCGACAAACGCCTTATATCGATTCGGTTCTCTCGTCAAAGTGTAAAAAGATCCGAGAGAGCGTCGTGAGTGCAAGAATTCGTGAGAATGGATGAGAGACATGGGCTGCGTGGGCGAATCGTGAGAAAAATGACAGTTGGCTGGCTTGTCTCGCGGTGGTCGACGATTCGCGGCTTCGCTGACAATAAAACCAAGTGGCGTCGTGTGCGATATAGCTTCCCCTCGAGGGCTCGTCGCGCAAATTCCGAAAAAAATCATCGAACATACATAGCCAATTTTTTTTTCATCTTTCATCTTTCAGCCTCACGAAATTCGGATGAATTCGCATCGATGACTCCTCAGCTTTATAATTTGATGATATTACTCGATCGATCGCATGTATAATATAAAAAATGAAATGAATCACCGTTATGGGACTTGCCTTCAACAAACCACAAGCCCTGGCGAATTTAGGAACTTTTGGTTGGAACCTAAAAAAGGAACCGTTTCAACGGGACAAAATGAAACCAATGAAATGGATGAATGGGAGACTGCAAAATGAGCCTTGGTAAAACATTATGGAATGATTTCTTTTGCGACCAGTAAAGGGGCGCAAAAAGAGACTGAAAAAGGATTCGTTGAAAAAATTAATAATTTTCCGTAGAAGGTACTCGAAAGAATACTGAAAAAGGAACCATTGCAAAAATAGCATGAGTTCCTGATGCAATACACTAAAGGGACTTAAAAAGAGACTGAAGATGGAACTGTTCCTCTTTATAGATCCCAACTCATCGTTCTCTTTGTCCCGCTGGAACGGTTCCTTTGAGAAATATTTCATATTTGAACTCCAATTGCCAGAGGGATGTCTTTGAAAAACTGACAGTCTACAATGTAACCATGACGGTTTGGTGTGACAAAAAACAATGCAAAAATCGTACTTAACCGCATGTAGATTCAACGTTATACATGGGGCGTGAATTGATTTTCATGAGGTAAGTGGACGATTAATTATTTTGCAGAGTAACGGGGTTGATTTGTCAACAAAGACCAATCTTATTTACCACGAATTAATCCGAATTCGCAATGTGAAAATTCGTCGTGCTATCGACACCGAGATTGGCAATACGTATATATATCGCAAGCATATACAGATAAGTACATATATGTATAGGACAATTCTATACACGCTTGTTGTTGCAACACGAGACACATTTCTCGCGTCTGAGCGTGAAATCTTTTTCTCCTTCGGGAAGGTTGAGTGGCGCGCTTCTGCACTCGAGTGTTTCGCGCTCGGCAGAGGGTGAGTGAAGGGGGATAAAAGGTTTCCTTGTTTAACAAAATAGCGTCGACGAGCCATTAGCCCGACCGCCGTGTACAGCTTCAGTGCGATTCTCTGCTCCCGGCGTATCTTCGAGGGGAATTTTCTATATACGATTTCATTCGATCCACGTTTAAGATCCTTAAACCACGGATCGCGGGTTTCTTTTTTTTTTTTTTTTTTAATGCATCCCGAGACAGTCCTTCGATAGATTCGTGTTACAGAGGCGATTTTGTCGAAAAATATGTTCAGGGAAATTCCGAAGTATAAATGTACAAAATATAGGGATAAAGTTTTCTTTTTTTGCATTGCTTGTTAATAATTCCATTGAAATTTATTTTCCTACTGGTCTAAAACGTAACGCCACCGAGAAAATTCGTGTGAAAAGTAATGTGGATATCGTTTTTGTGTTCCACAGAATTTGGAATTCGTCGAATCAGGCGTAACTTAACAATGTTTAATAAATTTTTATGATTTTCCATCAAGTCAAAGCTTTTCGATAAATATTAAAACGTACTACGAAATTGAGTATATCAGCTAATAATTATGTTTCATTCGAATAAACGGTTCGATGATTCCAAATGGAATTGTTTAGAATATGGAGGAAATTTTGTTTGGGCCCGCGTAACCCTTTTTCAGTAATCGATTATTAGTTTTTCGGAACAACATTATAAATACATAAATGATTGAGAAAAAAATAACCGGTCGTTACAGTATGGAACTAGATAATTCTGCACAATTAACGAAAAATCTAACGATATACTTTTGACAAATTGCATGCAATTGCCAAACGATGCGTCGCAAAATAAACGAAAGACTTACTTTAAAAGGTCTGAAGAATAAATAAGAATTTCGTCGAGACTTCACCGTATCAATCGCAAAAAAAAAAGCCAATTGTGTACATATACACCATCAGTTAGCCAACGCGCGCGAGTGCAATTGAGACTCACTAAAACGACGAGACTCCGAGGGTTGTACGGAGTTGACTTTCGTGACTTTCCGAGTTATCTCACTCCCCCGCGGATTTTGCGACTTTCCACAGCTTTTTTTTTTTAACTCTGCCTCGAAGCACTTTTGCCATTCGAGCAAAGTCCCTGTACATATATATATATATATATACGTGTCGAAAGCGAGGGTTCCGTGGTTCGACACTATACATGTATGTACGATCATCAATTGTAAAAGCACGCCCCAAGGGTTGTTTCCATTCAACGCCCATCGACCAATCGTCACTGCGGATTCACAAAAGTTCGCCAGTTCGCGCAGGGTTTTGGGCGTGGTCTAAAAACAACCCTTGGCTCGAAGATCATCGCTGGATCATATCCCCTTAACTTGTTTCTACGAAGGTAAAATCGAGCTCACCGCCGCGAGCTTTCGGCCACTCGGTAGCCGAAAAATTACGAATCATAGATCACGCAGTAAGCCCATGAGTGATATAGAGACGAGCGAGTCGGTCGTGATCAATCGCCAAGGGACAACACGATCGGGCCATCAATACAGTGAACCGATTGATCCAACAATTTGTCAGGCTCGAAATTCTTCAACGAGAGCCTTCGATCCCGTTAGGGCATTCAGTGCGGTTTTCATATGCGATGCACGGAGTTGAGATAGATTTGTGGCATTTTTTTTTTTTTTTTTTTTTTCAAGTTCGATCCTTCGTGCCGATGACAAGTGTGGCTCAGGCCAGAGGGGACAATTTGTAATTTTCAAGTTTGCCGGAAGTTGGTGAAAATTTTCGGCATCGGAAATTCAGCTGGTTCGATCCGCGGATAGAATAATTGGGCTCTCGTTCGCCGATTACCGAAGAACAAGCGTGTAAGTGATTTAATTTATCTTATCATTGTATTTTAGGATTGTTTCACTATCGAGTATATCAAAACTTGGGAAATTAGATTTAAAAAAAGATTCTTGACTGTCTATTAGTTTGTATAATATCCGTATTTTACGTATGCATATGCATTTTAAACGGTCAGTTTATAGACTTTGTCTATACGCGTGTTTTAACCTTGTCAAAGAGAAGAAACAGCGGAAAAATCGTGTGGACATTTCTAATTTTCGAGGGGGGTTTTTTTTTTTTGGTATTTGCAGAAATTGTGTTGTCTATTAATCTGTATATTAGATGTAGAACATTCACCGATCAATAGATACATCAGCAGAGGTAGAAGCATATTAGAAAAAAAAAAACTTTGGAATAAATTACGAATTTCATGAAATTAACACCGAAGCCGTAATTAAGTATGAAATATCCTAGATCAGTAATTTTTCTGCACCGAAAATTTTAGCTCGATATAGCTTGAAATACACAATACGAGATTCACAAATCGGTTTTTTTTTCTATTTCAATCTTGTAACATCCAAGCGCTCGCATTGATTTTCACTAAAACAATCATTAACATTAACAAATTATTGTCCAACTTGTGTGCCGAATTTCAGCGCGATAACGAACAGCATCCTTTGGAGTCAATTTTTTTTAGCACTCTCCTCACACAAACTCACAATCATTCGTTCGTATATATTTTTTTTAACAAAATTTAAATTTTCCGGCTCGTCAGACCCTTAAGGATAGTTTGACATGAAAATCTTGAAAAAAATTTCTTTTCACGCAAATGAAAATAAAATGATTAATCAATCATTTTATTTGCGGTGTGATTCGTCGAGGAATATCAAAAATATTATTTGTACCAGAGACATATTAACATCGATTAACCTAGATGTTAATTTTTGTGAAAATATATCGAAAGAATTTTTCATAACATGCATAGAGTTGAATAAAATTGGATTGCAAACATATTTTGCTAAGATATTGGTCACGGGCACGTGCTGGTCATCATATCAAAGCCCCTCTATATATATATGTGCGTTTAGTTACGCCCGTGACTTAATGCACCTGTAAAACATGTTTTCCGGTGTCGCACCGCGTAATTACCGGTTGTTCAGGACAAAGCCCATTATTATAATATCACAGTCGGTGCCGAGCATATGTCAATGGCTCATTATAGCTGCATATGTCACGGCTGAGAATCCATGTATACAGGTAACCCTGGCCAACATGTTACTATTCTCTAAAAAATATTTGGATAAAAGCTCACGAATAATAAAAAAAAAAACTCAACCAAAAGCTAAAAATTAAGAAATGACGAATGGAAAAACAAAAATAGTGTAAAATTAAGGAACGAAAATGGGATAATTAAGGAAGATTGTTATCCCATTAATATTACTATAATACTAATTAGCCATGCCACAGGCAATGGCGACTATAAGATACGTAAAAACACGAAGAAAATATATCAATTTTTCATTTCTACTTTTAAAATATTTTTTTTATTTAGTTCATTAATTGTTTATCCAAATACGCCTACAATTAATCTAAGTACGATATGAAAACGATGATTTTCAATCGTAAATATCTTATTACGACTGTCGGTAACCGCGCACTTTGAAATTTCGCCAATAAAAAATTACAAGGTGGGACCGACTCAAGCCAAATTATATGTTGCAATTCAGCCATTTTTCTACGACGAACGATAAGGGAAAATAAGGGTCGTTTTTTCCGGATATCAATATCAGGGGGTTATACCGTCATGTGGCTGGTCGTGGTCTGTAACCCGTTCGTATATAACCGTATACATATTATACATGCTCGATGCCATGGCAGAGAGGGGTGATCGGAGTCACAGTGTGCATAACGAAGTCACCCAGTCACGCAATCACTGCAACACTCGTGCGAAGTCAGCACGTGTTTGCGGGTTGCCGGACAGTGGGAGGCCCCGATGTAAGTCAAATTAAAATGAGCAACCAAATCATAACGTTTTTTTTTTTCCGCGAGGGTTTCCCAATCCTTCGCAGGGTCCTGTGGCCTATAATGCCAGCTGTAATGACCAGGAAACCGTCGACGATTATGACCGGAACTCTGATAAGGTACTGATACCATCTGTAGCAATATAAAAAAAAAAAAAAAAATACATGTATAGCAGGATATTTTTTTTCCGAAGTCAATATTTCCATGAATCATTATAGTTCATTGAGTATCAATAAAATATTTTGATTCAATCAATTGATACAAATTGCAATTTTATCATAAATATCAAATGCAAAGTTTGCTTCATTAGAAAATATGGGGGTTTTTTTTTTTTAATTAAAATAGATATTATTAGAAAAGAGAACAGAGTTTTTCGTCTGTTTCAATATAAATATATTCCTCCTTCTGGAGAAATATAATCATGATTTGCTGCCTATATGGCTATCGTTACCCCACGTAAAATCATTGGAAATCAATGATTTCATAATACTTGATGCATAAAACATAATTCATGATGCCAGAGATAGCTCATTTTGCATGTTCGTTGAAACATATGCTCTGGCAGTTCGACTCTTGGGCTTGGCATAATAATTTTTGTTTTAATATCGATGGACTAATGACAAAGGGGCGCATTAGCTATGCTTATACATGACCGATACGCCCCTATGGAATTTAGCCATCGATATAATGGCTATTTATTTGACAATAAATAATGTGCCTCGTGGTGTACACCGACGATCATAGAAAATTTAAGTAAATGCACCACTTTCGCCTTTATAACAGTGTATGTACGTGGCTATTGTACAAAACCATAAATTACATGTGAAAATGTGAACTTTGATTGTGAAAACGTAATCAGAATCAGCACAATAATAGAAGAAATTTTTTTTTTTTTACGAACAAATGAAAATTTTATTTTTTCATCTATTTGTTTCAGCCATTAACGGGGCTCAAATTTCGTATAAAGTTTCAATATGATATTACATCCGTGAAAAAAATATATGCACGCGAAGTATACATGATACAAATATACATGAAGTATGAATGATTGAAATATGTTTTACTTGTAATAAAGATATTTTTGTGGAAAAAACTTACACAATTTAACGTGTACATATATATATATATTTTTTTTGTGCGGTTATACAAAACGTGACACAATTTCATAATTTATGTTTAACCCGGCCAAAAAATACGCACGGTCTCATTTTGCCGCCTCTATCCCTACAGAGAACTAGAAATTAATATGTAAATTTATGAATTTATGAGATGTATAGCTTTATATCCCGTATGAAGAGTCGAAGTATAGACACAAATAGACGCCATTGATACGCGAATTGATCGAATAATGTAGTGTCATCGTGGATGATTTGAGATGTTGATTCTAGCGACGATTTCTTCGTCGCGGTGTATACGTGAGCATATATAGTCGAAGATCGATCAGCATTTTTTATGCGAAATAACGCACGTGTTACGTGACGATGAAAAAAATTAGCATAGGAATATCGTCGCATTATCCCTTTTGTGTATCGTGTCAGCCTGTTTTCTTTTTTATTTTTTTATTATTATTCCATCGAGGCCCTCTCTCCGTTTCGCGTTCTCCTCTATATCTTCCCTTTTCACCCCGTTTATAGAACCGCGACACCTTGCGCGGAACTCAAACTATCGGAAAGTCATCGAAACGACATTAGGCGTGAGTCCCTCAATGTCCTCGATACATGTAACTACTGATATATATACCAAGTCGAGTGCGAAAAGCTTTGTCAAAGTTCCATAGTGATCGATGGGCTTTGCATTATTAAAATATATTTTTTGGAGAACGTAATATATATACACATGTATCGATGCGATGTAATGTCATATTTTTTTTTTTGTTGAATACCGGTGTAACTGATTTTGTCAAGAATTTCATTTTCCTAGGCTAAATAATATTTTTGGCGAATTGTCATTCGCATAATTATAGGGTGTGCGGTAAGAATTTATTTGATACAATACTTTATAAGAGCCGTAGCCAATTCAAGTTTTCACAATTTATTGAAAACAATGAAGTATCGCAGACTTTACATTTCTGCATCAATGCAAATAAAAAGTTCAACTTGGCGATCCATTTATTTGGCATTTTTGTTCTTTTATTCGAAAAATAAAGGTCTGCCCGCACTATATGCCGCTCCGAACGGAACCGCGCCGAGCCGCGCCGAGCCGCGCCGAAACGCGCGGAAGCGAACCTTAATTTGATGTACTGTAGAGTGGCAACATTTTGACTTCGAGTTCCGATTTGGATTCTCACCCCTAAGAATTATACATTTTTGGGTATAAAGAAAAAACTTCCACAGATGAATGTGATCAGAGAATTTTTACAGGTCGCTCCAGGACGATGGAAAATCGAACTTTTACCAAAAAATCTATTTTCCAACTTGTATATTTCGCGACTCTCACCCTCTCAATTTTTCATCGTCAAAAGCACGGTTCAAATTCCACTGACAAATATTTTTCTAACGGAATTATTTTACCCAAATGTAAAAAAATGTCTGCTACCCCCGACTCTCATCCCCTATATTTCCTCCTACTCGACATCTCTCAATACACACGAAATTTGAATGGAATCGATTCATATTTTTAGGGGTTGTTCAATCATATCGAGTAAGAATGAATATATAGAGGGCGAGTGTCGCGGGGTTAGTGTAATTATGTAATATTAATATAATTTTTTTTTCGTGTTGAGCGACCGCTGAATATTAATATTTTCCAGTGAAATTTCGACGTTGTTTATATGAGTTTGGATGATGAAAAAATTGAGGGGGTTTGAGCCGTAAAATATGTATAAGTTAAATCGATATTTAGGTAAAAGTCAAATTGTTGAGTGACCTCTAAAAATTCTCCCATCACGTTCATCTTTGAAGGGGTTCGTTTTATTTGACGAAACTATAATTTTTTTTGGCGTGAGAATCCAAATCGGAATATCCAAAATTAAGGTCAAAATATTGCCACCCTAATGCACGGCGTACATATACTTTTTTCTCACAAAACTTCTCGAATAATTATTCATTTATTTATTTATTTTCACATTTGAAACGGCAATTTTCGTGGCAATTAAAAAATGCATGACATTTTTGGAAAAGATGTGAGAAATTAATTCGACTATTGTAAAGTATATATATGATCAGTTCGTGTACTCCAATGTTTTAAAATCTCATGAATCATAAATTCATCTTGACAGTGGTCAATTTTCTATTCGGCATTTGGAAAAATTCGATATTTGATAAAATTCATAAGGCATATGTTAATGAAAAATTATGATTTTTTAATTCTCTTTACAAACTGGTTGAAATTCTACCTCGCGATCGTCACGGTTTGCCTCAATTTTTTTCGCCCTTCTCGTCGACATCTCGACTTTTCGACGTAGCATATATACGTAACATATGTTGCCGGACCCCGAGAGTCGCGTGGGTCACGCTCTTCGTATATATGTGGGCAGACATCGAGAAGCAAAGTTAAACAATTCGCCCCCCCCCCCCTTCCTTCCTTGCACCCCACCGTAATTGCACACCGGTAGAAACGCATACTGCAGTTTAAACACGGGGGTTACCGTATACATATGTGTATGTATATATTTACGCACATAAATGAACGAGCGGAGCAGCTCTTGCTCTCCAGAAGGGTTAAACACGTGTATGCGTGTGCTATAAGTATTACACAGATATTAATATATGTCTATGCAGCCATGCATTGTCCAGTATGCCTTCTTTTGACTCTTCGCACTTCGTTGTATAAATTTATACACCTGTTCGGGCTTGATATACCTGAATAAGTGAGAACTGAGAAAATCCCTGTCAAATTCTGGCCGCGATGAATTTATCTTCTTAAAAATTTTATCCGCATGGTCAACGAGATATTTTGACGATTGATTTTTGAATACTGAACTAATAAAAAAAATGCCGATTTCGCGGTATAATTTTGTATGTATATGTGTGTGTGTGTGTGTGTGTGTGTGAGTAACAAATGATCCTCAAGAAATGAAATTAAACAAAAAACAAAAAAAGATGAGATACAGACATGGTAAAAGAATAAAGCAAATCTTCCGAGCTCTACATAAACAATTGCACCCCGTGAACGCAGATTCAGCCAAGCCAACTTGAGTTATATCGTTTAATTTATTATAATTACAAAAAAATAAGGGCTATAGGAATACTCAAAAAAATATTTTTTAAACTTAATTTCCAAGTTCTTATGCATGTGAGGGCCCTTGCTAAGGGTGCGGTTGCATTATTAGTGGAGACGATATTACGATCCGAAATCTTTTCGCTTCACGCGTCTGTATATCGCTAAAAAAAAATCCGAATTAAGGAAAAATATTATTTCAATTGAAATAATATTTTTCCTTGAGAAAAGACACGAATACTCAATCACCTCTGCAATGGCAATTTTCTATGAATCTTTTTCTTCCTCCTCCGTTTCACATCTCGAGAACTCTCTGTGTGTTTTTATTTTTTGCGATTGTAAAAAATCCCCACACGCGTGTTATACGTCGCCAGAAGAGAGAGCGCCATCGAAAAATATTGTGACAAGTAAATGCCACAGCAGAGTAGGCTGTACGGCGCGATGGTTGCGTCCAAGAGGGTGGGATCACAACGCGTTTCATGTATATACTAATATACATGGTACATACAGGGAATGCGCCAAAAGGGTTTTTGAATATAGTCGGTCTGACGAAGACGTCGCGAGCATATAGTGTTCGCCTCTTGTATGAGAGGCATCATTTTTTATCACAGCCCTTCGACCACCTGCGGTCCCCCACAGGTTGACCGCATGGACAATCAATCTTTATCGAAAAACCAAATTTGACTAATCCACTTTTTCCAAATTCCATTTTTACTTAAACCAACGGGCTCACTGGAGTTAACCGGAAAGCGTCTCCACGCTATCGCTATTTTTTTCGCGATCGCGTTTGAGCCTTTAAAATAATGCTCGGTTGATTAAGCAAACTTTTTTTAACTTTTCATAATAGAATTTCGAAGCAGGTAACTTTCTAAATATACTCTCACATCCAGAAAAGTGTGGATTATCAGGATAAACCGAACATGGCTTTCTCTGAGGTAACACACGTAGACTTTTCAAACCTTGCCGAATGTAACCCTTAAATCGGTCAAACCAGAGCCAAGTTTTAGGGGAAAATAGACTTCTTATTTTCTTCGACTTTTAACCAAGTTTGATGATTCTATCCGAAAAATCTAAGATCGCCAACCGCCTGCTCAACGATAGCCTGCTGCTATAGATATATGAACATGAATATTGTGTGTATAGGAAGATGGTGGTCACACCACCGTCTTGGGCTTACCGGACTCGGGCGGTTTTTCCTCGCGAAGGGGGTGCGGCAACGCGAAGGATTCGTTCCACCCCTGTGTATCTATAAAATGAGACTTTTACGCGTTGTTCTATATACATACAACATTAGTATATACCGTGGCAAAGAGAAAGAGAGACAGACAGAGAAGTGAACAAGGGAGAATCGTGTCTCGTGTGTGTGTATGTCCGAGTCGATCGAGGCTGCTGGTCCGTCGCCCCATGTCGTCGTTGCATTATTGAGCCTGGGAAACCTACAGGTGGCCTCTGGTTCCCAGTTGTGGCAGCGCTGTGCTTATGGCCACCTATTAGCGTGAAAAAGGACCCCTTGCTCCCACACCAGGAACGCCCTGAGGCTCGCGAACAGCGACCGCGACGAGAGCACGAGAGCTATGGAGGATTGCCGGAGGGTGAAAAGAAATACGAAAAGGGAAAAGGATACAGTCTCGTAAAAGTCACTTCTTGAAGTACATTATATGTCTCATCGTGATGTGTATATGTACATATTATATATTCGCACATATATATCTGATGCGTATATAGATATCTAACGTAACAATAATGGCTTTTTCTTTTGCGTAGCGTAAGGCTATGTGGATTTCTATGCATAAATTTCATCGTCGTTAGTTCCACATCGCCTTGAACAAAACCAAAATCGCTGCCTTACCTGATCTCGACATCTTCATCATCACTTGGTCCACATATTTCTCATGTCGTTTCCTCGTCTTCTTTTGCTAGATATGGAACAGTTGGCACAAAAAAAATACTATAACTGTATACCAATAAATTGGAGAACAATAACTTTCTTCCTTCAACTGAAGCAAAATATATCTAACAATTTAAGCTGCACTTGACTATTTCAAGTCCAAGTGTCCGTATATTTCTAAATTTCTCGCTTCTGGCATATTGAACCCACATACGCATTTGTATGTTCTAGAGATTAAAAGTTTGTCTCCTTCGAAAAACTTTTCTTTTTAAAAATGACAACTTTTTACTGACAAAAAATTCCGTTGAATTGAACGCAATCTTTCAATTCGAGTTTGTAATATTCTTCAAAATTGCATATTGTGTGTAGATTCGAGAAGTACAGCATTGTCCAATACCTATGACAATATTATGAATGCAAAAACTCGGAATTCTATGTATCTAATTACATAAAAATAACGTTCCGAAAATTAGCTTAAACGTGTTTCTTTCAATTCTGGAACATATATAATAGCGCTGTCACTATCGCTGGTCTAAATTTATGCTCGCATGCATGGTCTAAGCAATAAGTCGTGAAACAAAAGTTTATTCGATTATCGCGTATTCCAGCTGCTAAAGCATGCAAGCTCGATGACTTGAGGCTAAAGCGAAACCGAGGTACTATAAGAAACTTGCGTCGTTACATACTTGGAGTGAATAGGACGTATCGAGCATGTATAAACATCGATTTTACGGTCTTTTGCGGCAATCGACATATGCTGTCGCAAAGTTGTTCTGCTAAAGACACAGAGTTGGAGATATGTTTTACGATTAAATTATAGATGCGAATATCGTGTAGTACGGAATCACCCATCTTACCGTTATGTAGTTCAATGTAATTGAAGTTGGAAGTATACACTACGTTTCATGGATATATTTTTGATCGAGAAAGAATGTCTCGTGCTTATATATATAGCAAGGCTTTTTTACAACTTGCTTATTCTGGTAAAAAAAAATCGTGAAGCTTACTTTTGAATAAATTAAATGCAAGCTCCTGACAATTTTTTACAACACAGTTTGTGAATATTTGAAAATTCGTGATTCCTTGCTCTTCGCAGAATGTTCCAATAACATTATAGGTTAGAATATTTCAATGAAAATATTGTTGTATTGCGCACAATATGTAGTACTCTTTAAAAACGATAAAGTTGTAATTTTTGAGGCTTGTAAGCTTTCAACCATTCTTCACTCTTATGGTGATTTTCAATGGATGAAAATTTCGTTATATTCATTGTGTGACAACACGTCATGCCAGTCCTCGATTGTTAAGAGAGAAAGAGAGAGAGAGAGAAAGAGAAAGAGAAATACGTTTATAATCAAGCCAATTTTTCATCGCAGACATTTGTGGCAGAAAATGGAGGAGAACGGTCGTGGCGAGACTCTGTGCAAAGTATGCGGTGACAAAGCATCCGGAAAGCACTACGGTGTGCCAAGTTGCGACGGATGTCGTGGTTTCTTCAAGCGCTCGATCCGCAGGTACGCCAGGTAATAACGCTGATCGATTATCGATTTTATGTATAAAACGTAAATTACGCTATACATCTCACGTGTGTATAATCAGCAAACCGGACAATAGTGAACCAATACGACGCGATAAACATGCGGGTATTGAATATATATATATATGTATATTTCTTTCTTTTGCGCTATTGAAGAAATCTGGATTACGTTTGCAAGGAAAATGGACAATGCGTGGTCGACGTTTCACGAAGAAATCAGTGCCAAGCTTGCAGATTCACGAAATGTCTTCAAGTTAACATGAAACGAGATGGTGAGTTTTTTTTTTTAAATACTAGCTGAATATATTGCTACGAACAATGAGATTGAAGAAAATACACCAACTGACTAACGAACGAATGATCGACTTGATATCAGTTATCATTGAAATAATCTTGCGTCAAACGTCATTGAATATATGGCCATTAGCTATTGGGAAAAGCAGTAATCAAACAAATATACCCGGTTCGTTTTTCCTCTTACGCTACAATATGTTACATAATATGTTTGAAAAAAAAAATATTCAGGCATGTTAATACGGGGGTGCTGCTATGCAATGAAAAATGAAAAATGAAAAATTCTGAATTAACGTACGTAACTTTTAAGGTAGTAACCTCTAGGCGCTTAATATTTAAGAACTTTGTGAATTCGTATAATATTTCAATCATTAAAATAAAAAATAAAATCGGACCGAATTTCGGATGAGCCAAACTTTCGCGAAATTTGGAAAATTCTAATCGATCCATTGAATATTTAATAAAGAGAATCATCGAATGGTACAATTTTTTTTTTCGTAAAGCGTCAACGTTTTCCTTCGGCTTCACGGAGTATCTGCGATTTTGATAGCATGTGCTTATGACATAGTGTCCTTATTCCTCGGTGATTTGATCCTTTAGCGGAGGTCCTGTCGCCTCATTTAAAAGAAAAATCTCTCAATATAACATGTATATTATGCATGCAACACATACACCAATATATAAATGATATCCATCGTAATCGATCCACTTCTGGAAAGCACTCTGCGCAGCGCAGTGCAAACAAAACTTTGCTGCTGTGTGCGTCGCATCCCTGCGCGAACGATTCCCGCCAACATATATTACAATGCATAAGCTCTCATCGCACTTTTTCGTGTACTCTGACAGGCAGAGAGAGAGATAGAGAGAGAGAGAGAGAGAGGAAAAAATGAAATGCATTGCATGTAACTCGAGAAGAGTCCTTGAGGACCCTGTGCGTGCTTTACTTGTCCTATGGCCCCGGTTATATCGCATATATGCGGTGTGTCAGAAGCAGACTTGCGTTCACAGCTTTTGTAAACATACTGTCCGAGAGCAGTCTTTTTTTTTCAACCCTCCGCTATATATAGACCGAGCGTCGGCTGTGAGCGATAATCCAAACACTTGATTGCGTCGAGATATCAATTAGCACTGCCCAAGAGGTGCCCCATTAAGTGTACAGTTCACCGCAGGAAGGGGATGAAAATGTATATATGTATATATGCACTACATATACAGATAAACAGTCTAACACGGGGTTGAGGAAAATTCGAGGGGTTTCAATCGCGATCACGGTTCTTTTTTTTCCCCGATTATATGAAGCACTTTGTTACTATTGATGAAAAAAAAAAAAAATCAAATAAAACGAAACAAAATAAGTATAGACACTCGCACATTGATTCCTCGTAAATATCATGGATTGAAGATACGTTGTGCTGCTTAAATTAGTTTTGTACAAATTAGAATAATGCACTTATACTGATCGATTGGGCAATTAAAAAGAGAAAAAAAGAATAGTAATAATTTCAATGTACTAAGAAAAATTGTTGAAAAATTTGAGCAAAATTAATATTTATTATTTTTCGTTATACACTGTGCACTGTGTTTTTTTTTTTTGCCCACAAAATTGAATGTTTGAAAGAGTTCGATTTACACGCAGCGTGCAGTACTTTTTCGGATTTCACATAACAACTGCATCGCGAGCAGTACAAGCGTTTACAAATTCAAACGGGGGAGTAATATCTATGATTCGCATCTTAAGTTTTACGAGAGTTTGCGTTTTATGAAAGATAAATAAAAAATAAAAAAAAAAACAAGAAAGCATACCACCGTACGTTATGGAAGCTCCCGTATGAACGCGAGTTCTCTGGATGTTCAATTACAATTGTGAAAATATTTCTAAAGGAAGTGTCATTTTCAGCTGTTCAACACGAGAGAGCACCGAGAAGTACGTCATCCTTAGTTGCCGCAGCGAGAAGAGGCCCCGCCGGAATTTATCCGGGAATTTCTCACGTCTACCACACCACCAGCAATCCCTATCATCCTCTCTTGTATCCGGCGCTCTTTCCATTCAAGCCTAGCGTGCCGGCATTTACCCCGAGTGTCGGTGAGTTTCCCTCACATCGAGAAACTGTTTTTTTTTTTTAAATTATATCAAAAGGTTTAAGTACGTCATATTTTAATTAACATTACATTATGTCATATAGTTGACATTGCCACTATTTTATATTTCAATGAAATTATCGCTATACGTGTGTCGTTACTTTCGATTATCACTGGAGAATTGCGTAACAAGGGACATTTTTTTTTCCCTCCATTGCGCCGCAGCGCATTTTTTGCCACGTCCTCCGATCGAGCCATTGTCGACGAGTAACGGCAACGAAGACGAGGTTACAAGTTCCGAAGAAGCGAGCACCGTTGCTCATCGAAACGAGCAGAAAGGTATTCCGATGATTTGTGCTATATTTTCCAAAATTTTCAATGGTCGCATATGCAATTGCAGTAGCTCTCGTTTCTACAGATTTCGATCGTGTACAGACCCAAAAGTGTACGCATGCAACTTTACACAAAAGCATTCTGTGCGTCACCGAATGCGCGCAGAAAAATAATTCACCCAAGAGAAATTGAACGCGTAAAAACTCTCCTGTCGTGTATATCGACACAGAGAAACTCCCCCCATGAGAAAACTCAAAACGTCTTAACTCCGAGTGAAAACAAAATATCAATTTGATAAATGTGTTGTGGTGAAATTGAACACACGTTCCAACTATACACATTATTCCAACGGTACACGTTCTAAAACTTGTTCATGTTCCAACTGAATACCTTCCAACAGTGCGTGTGCCAACTGAATACTTTCCAACTAAACACGCTCGTACTGAACACGTTCCAACTAAACACGTTCCAACTGAATACGTTCCAACTAAACACGTTTTAACTATATACATTCTAAATGAACGACATGCCAAATTTTTGATGCCCATATAGTAATGCAGAATTATTTTATGTGTGGATGGGAGAGTTTCTCAGTATCGCATCTCGAGTTGCGCCACGAGAAAGTTTTGAATTGTCCAATTGCTATGTCTCTCAGTTAATCTGCATACATTTGTTGATATATATGCAATAGAGTCGCGTGTGAACAGTTGGAATCTGTAGACACAAGCAACTTCCCCACGTCATCATGAACGTATCAATATTTTATTTTTGTACCAAGTACTATTAACGAACTCAACGTTTGGTCCATTAGTAATTTTCCAAAAAGATTTCATTTCAATTGAAATTGTCGCAAGCATTGTAAATTGTTTATTTGTCGAATCATTGGAACTCTGTCGGGCAGATTCCACGTGCGGTCGTCTCGCGGGTCCTGTCATCACTCAAACATTATCGGAATATGCAATTTCGAGTTTGTCACTGCTACCAACGGAAAACGTTTACGAATCGGCTGCAAAGCTTCTCTTCCTGGCTGTCAAATGGGCCAGAAGCATTCCATCGTTTCTCGAGGTTTGTTCCATCAAATTTAATCGGAATTATTCTTTCTATTCTATTTTTCAAAATTCATTAAATATTAAATACGATTTGTCAATCATCCGTGTGCATATAAATCGATCGACAAAGTGATGACTATTAAAAAAAAAAAATTCAGCTATCATTCAGAGATCAGGCAATTCTTTTGGAAGAATCCTGGAGCGAACTTTTCATTCTGACAGCGGCTCAATGGAATTTTCCCGTGGACGAAATGAGTCTCGTTTCCATCGCATTGCCGACCGAGAGAAAGCAAATTCTCGCCGACGAAGCGAGAAGACTTCGCGAACTGTTGACGAGATTCGCGTTACTCAGGATCGATCATTCCGAATACGCTTGTCTAAAGGCCATCGTACTTTTCAAAGGGGGTGAGTGATTAAAAAAAAAACCTCCAATTCGTATGAAGAAAAAAAACCATTGTTTTCCACTAACGATAAGTTGATGAAGCTGAAAATTTAACGATCGTTGCGGGGCACTGTTCTTCATCAATGACAATCGTTTCAAAGTGTATACAAAAACAAAAACGTCTCACACAGACTTGTCTATACCCTCTCGCGATATCGCGTGCAAATTTCAAAATGTTTTATCGAGCCGTTTGAAAAATTGCAGCGCTCTTCAACGATGCCGCAAAAGATTCACAGCAGTGTCCTCGAGAGCTCAGATCATAGATATTTCCATTTGACAACATAACCGTCATTAAAAATTATTACTCCTTTTGCGATTTTGTGGGGAAAAAAAAAACATTCAAAATCTGACACATCTCGATCGTTCGAATTCCCAAAAAGGCTCCTGGACAATTTAATTTTCGCATCCTACTTTATTGACGATATTGTAGAATCCCGGGGCTTGGTCGATGCCGGCAGAGTATCGACAATTCAGGAACAGACTGTAGCGGTACTCGGCGAAAGGGGTGCCGGAAGGGTGGGTCGTTTGCTTCTCTTGTTACCACCGGCTCGAGCACTCTGTCGTGGTACGCTCCAAGAACTTTTGTTCAAACCCACAGTCGGCGATGTCAGCGTCGAGAGATTACTGGGTGATATGGTCAGAGCCACGAGACCGGCTTAATAATTCGTTTTTTTTTTTTTTTACTTCGAGACGCTGCCGATGTGAAAGAAATGCAAATTTTTCTTTTTTCAAGGCTTAAAAGCTTAGTGCAATTGAAATAATTAATAAAATACTCCAAGGATATGTAAATAATATGAAATTTCTAGTAGAAAAATGTGCTATCACGTTCGAGGAAAAATATTCTCTACAGCCCATGTGTATTGCGCATTAGCGTTCACGATATAAACTCAATCCGATGGGGGAAAAAAAAAACAACAAAATGAAAATATTGATCGTTGATAAATGATCGTGAGTTTTTTTTAGAATCTTCGAATCCCCGAAATTAAGATAGAGAAAAATTATCCAATTGTAATTTTGTAATATAATGTCTGTGTATCAAAGCTGTGTGTGAGTGTGTGTGTGTTTGTGAAAAATGCAAGTATCGAAAGATTCGGGGACTATCGCAATATAATTGTTATTATTCGTTGATGCAGTACAAACATTCTAAAAATAAAGTTAATAAAACTCGTGCTGAACAACATCAAAGCGTCGTCAGTTAAAGTCATCACGTGTAAATAATATTGTCTTGGGTATGGGAATTTAAAAAAAAAAATCTCATGGGAAATACGACGTGTATTTTGACTGCGTATAGAAATAAAAAATTTTTTTTTTCTTAATCGTCAGAGGCCATCGCGTAAAGCATTTTAGTTTTTGACTCGAAATAAAGTTCTGCGAAAGAAGAGCCGCGTATATATATCTAAATTCCAAAAGTTCGCTATAACGAATTTTCGACCTTTAACTTAGATTATTAATTATTACCAAAAATTCGTATTTCATTGAAAAATCATGAATACGAAATTTTTCTAGTGAGGTCAATGTCCCAGTTAGTGAACGTTTAACGGAGGATCCACGTTCTTTTTAAATGTTTCAATCACATCTGAGTACGATATGCAAAAACATTGGTTTCATATCAATAATTTCATTCATGCTGAATCCAATAATATTGAAATTTTTGTAAAAATGTTGAAAAATCAAGATAGACAAGCAAAAAAAATGCGTGCTTGATGTCCGAGTTACACTGACAACTCGCCGATTTGCTGGCCCAGATAATTACTCCGACAGAGTCCCAGTTAATCAACAGTCGGGAATCAATCCGAAAAAATAATTATTATACTTTTAATTCACATTTGCTTATAGTTCCATTTACATTTATTTGATGAATAAATGGAAAAAATTCAATACGTTGCGCTGAATTTCCTAAGGGGATTGGAGAAAACTGAAAACTGTTTAGGTTATGAAACATCAAAATCGACAACTCGGACACGTCTTAAATTCGTTGTCCCAATTAAAATACGTGGGTGCGGCAAGGGGAACGTATAGCGCGTCACGGGCGACGTGCGGGGCAGGTTTTGCATTTGGCATTTGTTTCACCAAATATGTTTTCATTTTATTAATTTGCCATTATACTCACGCTCAATTCTATTTACAGGTATATTTCACAATCGGCACGGTGAAAAACTTTCTTTACGGGCAAATTATATCTATGAAGGTCTAATAATGTATCGTTTAAGGTAGTACTGTCGATACTGCGAGAGGTAAATGTATACACCGTCATGTTTGACTCACGCAGTATTTAGAATAGGCAACGTCACGTCTATAATGAACCGATAGAAAAGTACATTTTGGATATTTATTTCCTATTTACTACTCTCACATGCTCTGAACCTGTACTTGTAAGGATTTAAAATGTTCCTTACAATATTTTCTCTTATTGTACCAATTTTTATTAAAATCTGAACGGTAAATTTTGAAAAATACGATGAAAACTGTGATTTCTCATAAGACTCAATGCTAAATGTATCAAATTACAAATGCCAATATCTTTTTTCTGGTTCTCTGTAGACTTTTAAAAATTTAACTGAATCTTTTTCTTATCTTAATCTACCATTACACCAAATTTTATTAAATTCTGAACGGTAATTCTATAATCGACAGTACTACCTTAAGGGGTTCTTCGGGGAAATTTTACCGTTTTTTCATTCCTAAAATAATCTCCGATCATAGCTTCGAATACTTCTCCCATATAAGAGCCCAAGTATAAGCGGCATATTTAATGTTTTTTTTTCTCCTCAACTACGTGGTCAAAAAATCTGAAATAATTTCGGTCTATTTCCAGTACCAGCGAAAACCTCCCCTCAAATTTTAGAATCATTCTTACCGTTTTTCTCTTGGTTAATGACGGAACAGATAAAAGTGCCGATTTTTAAAGTTAAATTTATAATTTATCGAAAATATAGTAACTACTCTGAACTTTTTCTAGTCGGAAAGTTGAGAACTGAACCTTCATTTGCGGGTATTGAATCAACGTACCGATAAAATATATGTAAACTATCATTGAATATAACCGGATCGTTCAACAACTGGGACGCGTTTACTATCTGGGCCGTTTACCTTATAACGAACAATCGTTGAATCTTTTTCGTAATATTTTACAGACGTTTAATATGCTCATATTGTTTGATACAAGTGCGTCTTCATGGACGAGTCTATTGGAAAAACGTAAAAAAAATGCAGATGTTTGAAAAATGATAGCAATCTACGATGTAAATAAAAAAAACCCGAATGAGCAAACTTTCAGGGCTCTCTCCCTTCATACGAAACTTCATTTTCGGCGAAAAACCAAAGTATGACGACCTGGCTAAAAAAAAAACAATGAAACTTTTTTTTCACACAGTCTGGTGTATACAATATATAATTTGAGATTGATGTTTATCAAATAAAAATTATCCTGCTTAGTCATACGGTAAAAACAGGAATGTAATGGAAGTTGATCAATTAAAAAAAAAAAAAACAAAAGATTAAAATTAATGTACATGCATACCTACCGTTCCTTTTTTTTTTTAACCATCGAAAAATTTTGTTTCCCGTCGATTCGATAATACACACAGCCGCGATGATGAAATTACGCTCAGACGGATGATGGATTTTTTTTTTCCGGAAGGAAGATGAAGAAAGGGACAAATTTACGTTCATCAAAGGACGCACACTTTTTCTTTTTATTAACTAGAATAATTTATTTATTTATTTTTTTTTTCTTCATTAGGTAGAAAAAGGAGAATGTATCTTAACTCATGGACTGCATTGTACTCATATATATACAATTACATACAATCCTCAATTGAACGTTATACATAAATTCATTATAAATTGATTTTTCCCTTCGTCATCGTGAATGTGTTCGACTGATGTACGTGTGTGTGTGTGTGAGTTTATGAGTGTGTGTGTGTGTGTGAGTTTTCTTTCTCGGCCTTTTCTGTAATTCAAATATCCAGAGAAAAAAAAAAATGATTTACCATTTCTTAGCACACGATATTTCGTTTCCACATATCATGCGCAATGCGCGTTCGTCGTTGTTGACTGTTTAAATGTTGTTGTTTCTTTAACTACATGTGGATTCGTGGAGAGAAAGGCAGATAGAGAGAAAAAAAAAAAAAAAAAAAAAATAAGTAGATTGACCGTCTGAAGCCGAGAAGAATCAATGAACTTTTTCGTTTTCGTTATCGTTTATCTCTTCGATGAAATTTCTCAAAATTGCAATCCGGATGAACAATTGCTTTCGCAGAGCGTTTCCGTCTGCCGATACTCGATAAGTTTTTTTTTTTTTTTTTTTTTCTGTTTACAACGATTCATGGACGATAAGAGATTAAAAAAAAAAAAAATACAAAAAATACAAATCAATATAGCAAGCAGTGCCGAAATACACAGAACAAGATAAAGTGATAGACAATTATTATTATTATTATTATTATTATTACTATTTTTTTTTTTTTTTTTTTCGTTCGTTATAATTCACATTCGGCAAAAAACGCGACAAGACAAAAATTTTATAAGGTGCATATACTTAATCCTTTTCCTTTTCCTTTTTGTTTCTCCCTTATCTCTCAACAATATTACGCTCAACTGTATAGCGCGACTCTTGATTATTTCCGGACAGTAAAAATTTCGGAGCTCCACATGGGCGTTGATTAATTGTTTTTTTTTTTTTCCCCCTTTTTTCTTTCGTTTTCGTCTCCTCTCGGTCTTTTTAGCGTCTAAAACACGTACAGTTTTTTTTTTTTTTTCTTTCCTTTATTCTTAAAAGGAAAACTATTTTTTTTTTTTTTTTCATTCTCTTCAAAACTTACAGTAGTAAAAGTGTTTGCTCTCTTTGCTTATCTGATAATGGCTAACCTGTGGCAGCGCACGCATTTTTCTTTTTTTTTTTTCATTTTTTTTTACTTTTTTTCTCTTAATAGTTTAACGCGTTTACATTCCATAGACTTTATTAAAGGATTGTGCACAGTTCAATAGATTGTGTATTTTTTTTTTTTTTTTTTTTTTTCAAACTTTCGGGGCGCACGAAATATTCGCTTCGGTGAGGAATTGTTTTCCGTTCTTGTCGAGCACACGGAAAGGCATTATATGCATACACACACACACACATATATACATATATATACATGTATGTGTACATATATATATATATATATGAATTTATATATAAATGTAAAAACTCGCATAAAGTTTTATAATGCCCTTTTTCACGCACACAATATATTTTTCACGATCGAAAGGCGTTTTCCACGTTTTTCAAATTTTATATATATAAAATTTTAATCTTTATATCGATCAATCGGAGATGACGAAAAAAAAAAAATCACGACTTTTTTTTATTATCGATATATTGTGACAATGGCCAAAATGTACAAGAAACGTTTTGGTTACATACTCTCGATCGCGATTCTAACGAAGGTTCATTTAGAAAATAATAATGGACACGCAACGGTATACAATCCGGAAATGACGAACGTTTCGCCGAGATTTTTAAATTATCAATCCACAGCTGGGTTATCTTTTTTTTTTTTTTCCATTTGTTCGTTCGTCGCGTTCATCTTCGTCGCACATCTCATCAGAACAAAAATGTAAAACACAACGCGGCAACTCTGCCAATCCCATCACTCTATTTAACGCTATTATATGAATATATATATAAGGACAAAAAAGTAACAGATTATTTTTTCATTTTTTTTTTGTTTGTTTCCCCCTCGGTATTATAACAAAATCGTCGATACGCATATAGCGGGCGAGAAAAAAAAAAATAAATGAAACGATCGGTGAAGAAAAAAAATCCGGAGCACGATGAAAAATTGTTTTATGTATGCGAATTTGAATTATTTTTTTTTTTCTTTCATTTCCCGTAGAAATTGAGATATTTCAATGTGGATTTTTTTTTTTTTCGTCGATCGTTTAATTGACAATAAAATATTGTGAATGATCAGAGGAGGCGATCGTCGTACGACGAAATACAACGGATTATTCGCTTTTTTTTTGTTCTCTTCCTCTATCTCTCGTTTATGCATCTATTCTCGTTCTCTCTCGTGCATGCATGCATCTCTTAATTTTCACGAAAAATTTGATTTTCTTTTTTTTTTTTTTTTTTTTTTTTTTTTGGCAGTGACACTCGATAACCGACCATGTGTTGCACACATGGCTCTTTGGTGGACAAAACTCGATGAAATTTGTCATTTTTGTTTTTTTTTTTTCGTGAAAATTTCTTGGCACAGCGGACACCACGAAGAGACAACGAAATATTCGCTGTACGAATGATATACATAAATACGTGCTTCACACGTATTGAGAGAAATCTGGTTTTTATTTTTTTGGAGTATGGAAAAGAAAAAAATATTAAATCCTCGATAGAGCACGTGAACATCGTGATATATTTCAAAATTGTTACGTAATTATACTAAATTTCTTTATCGTTATCGATGACGAGAGGAAATGTATAAATGATTAGTTAAAAGGGATGGATCATTAAGGAATTTTTTTCGTATATATGAATAATTGGTTGTTCTTTTTTTTTTTTTTTTAATTGATTCGCCGTTTTATCAAATTGTCTCGACGTCGATTTACGATTATCATTATTACCCCGTTTATATATTATACATATATATTTTTTATTTCAATATTATTTCCGTGCTGTTTGTTTTTGTATATATTTAATATTGTAATATTGTTATATTGTATATCGAGTGATTATTTCCGCGTTATAAAAATACCTGGAAAAAAAATCATATATATATATTTGAAATCGGCAGCCATATTGGGTTATATGTTAAACCATCGAGCACGATGTACATTGTACATATACGTATAAATCCTCGTTATTGTTTTTTTTTTTTTTCATTCTATACTTAATGTGCAATAATAATTTAATCGCTCATGCCCGTGTGTATATAATGTATTCGTTTATGTATATATATATATATAGGCAGGTTTCCGGCTCTATTGCCCCATGACTATTATCATATGTATATGTCTATACACGTGTTTGCCTCGTAATAGATTCGTGAGAAACACGGCATCGAAAATATCCGTTTTTTTTTTTTTCTCGAGAAAAGAAACAAAAAAGAAACAGTCAATGGTAATGAGAAAATTGTTTGCGATTCAAGGCATCATTATGATCTCGAAGCCGAAAAATTACTCTATATTTAGGATTTTTGTTTTTTTTGCGAACACGTTGAAAGATAATTAACTTTTTTTTGGCTTATTAGGGCACTTATCGCAAAAAAATTTGAAATTATTATTCATTGGGTTCACAAAGTAAAAAATTCCTAAATATCGATGGATATTTCGGGCTTTGGACCAGAATGACCCCTTAATCTCTGGCTAAGCGTGAAGAATATTTTTTTTTTTTCTTTTTCCAGTGAATATATATATATACATAATTTTTCGCTGGGATTTTGTGAATGTACGTTCATAACAGTTGCAGTTGAGAAAATTTGCGAGGTAGTTCATGGACGCGAGATTCATCCTCTGGAATTCTTCATCACCAACAAGACTCGCTCTGCTCGATTTACATTTTGCTCGTGTTGGTTTCGAACCGAGCTCTAATATACAAAAAAAAAAAAATGGTTGAGTCTACTCCGTGATGAAGCGCAGAGGGCAGCAATCGCGCATTTTAAATCCGTTTCTATTGGGTAACTATTGCACTTGTGAGTTTTTTTATTTTTATTTATTTTTTTCTAATCGCTTCGCGGCGTATGTAACTATAATATAAACTATGTATCGTCGGTTCAGATCGGAAAGACTGCACGCTGTGTATCATACATACATACGTATGTACGTAGAGAGATATACATGGATGTATGTCAAGCTCTTTTCATTTGCTTGACAAAAAAAAATATATATATATATATATACGTTGCAAATGGGTACATACGTTAATCCATAATATTTTTCTGACTCTTCTATTGTATTCCGGTATTCCTTAAAGTATGAGATGAGGCACGAAGAAGAAAAAAAAAAAGTAAAATCAAAATGATAAACGATGAGTGGAACATCGATTCTCGTACTTTCTCCGGTCGTGAATGGAAATGTGCAGTTGATATCGAAATTTTTTTTTTTACGAATTAAGAGAAAAAAAAAAAAGTTTTATCCGTTCGAAATCCAATTTTCCTTTTCGCATCACGTACGGCAATTCCTCACTTTCGCATCAATTTTATAAGCCCGAAATTTTGTTTTTTTTTTTTTTTTTTTATTTCTATTCATTTATTCTTTTATCATTTTCATTTTTGTTCCCAGCCCGTGGTGCTGTCACTCCGAAACAACAAATATTATTATATGAAAATTTTACTTGCCACGTCTATTTTTTTTTTTTTTTTCCCCGAAGTAAAATTAGGACCAAACGTGTTTCTATTTTTTTCGATCGTGGCTCAATCGGCGAATTTCGAAACTGGAGCAAAGCCACCGACTACCATACGCTTCTTGCCTTAATGCCTATGTATTTTTCGTTCCCCTTCTTTTTTTTTTTTTTTTGCTTTTAATTTCTATGCATCGTGTACTTAATGATTATCCGTATATGTAGTAGTAATCTTTAAACGTTATTTACTAACAAAAGAAACAAAAAAAATTCCGTAATTTCACGTTTTGTGTTCGAAAATTCAATGCGCCATGTGTAAGTCAAAATTAGATAGAGAGAAAGAGAGAGAGAGAGAGAGAGTGAGGAAGGGATAGAGAAATAAATTTGCGGAAAAAAAATAATCAAACGATGCGGATTTTTTTTTTCGAATAAGTCTTAGTCAAAAAATATGTCCATGTTCTCCAATTACGTGCAATAAAGACTTTTGTCAATTTCCAGAAATCGTTCGAACACTACTCGACACTTTTGAAATGAGCTGAAGCCAAAATAGTATGCAGAATATATTACAATTATGCGTCATTGAAATCGTGAAAAAGTAGCGAATCATGAATAATCGAAGACACAAAAAAAAAAAAAAAAAAAAAAATCGTAGTAGTATTTCGTATAGTAGTGAAGTTATAGTAGAAATAGTAGCAATTAAAGTAAACTAGAGTAGGCAAAAAATTCAAAAAAAAACAAAAGAGAATTAATTATTGTGAAAATATCTTAGATGCGGGTCTCATCATGAAACTGGCAATAACTATCGTCCGTTAATTAACCGCGGTATAACGAGCAAAATATATTTCACGATGATTCGGCGCGGAATTTCAAACACTTTTTTCAACGACAATGTACGATTGCTCATTTTACTTTTCATTTGTTTATTTTTTTTTTTTTTTTCCATGCATCGATCATGAGATGATCTCAGAAAGAAACAAAAAATGTTCGTGCGATGTCCGACAAGAATTATACCAGAATCCTTCTGATCCCGATGCAAACAATTATAAAAATGAAGAAAAAAAAAAATCCGTAGCATTTGCGAGGCGTCAAGCGCGGAGGTTGTCTCCGATGCAAATGCTCAACTTCTATATAAAACAAGAAAAATTAAAAAAAAAAAAAAAAAGAAAATCATAAGCATCAATTATTATGTATCGATAGACGATTAAGTTCGGATCGACCTCGGCGTTGTTGCCAAGATTCGCCTGTTTTTTGTTTTTTTTTTTGTTTTTTTTTTTCCATTATTTTAGCATTATTATTAGTATTAAATTTTTTTTTTTACGTTTTTTTAAAATCATTATTATTATTTTTATTTCGTATGCATGCAACCAACATTATACAGTTTTATATTTAATGATCGGTGCGTCCGCCCAAGCGCTGTGCTGGGTCGTATCGCTCTCGCGTTTTTCAGCGTTGTTCATTATTATTATTATTATTATTTCCCATATTTTAACTCGTTATTATACAACTCGATCGAGTCATCGTTATTGTTTTTCGTATTTTGTCGTTTGTTTTGTTTTTCTCTTTCTTCCTGCACATTGGAATTCGGTTTCCGTAAGCCCAGAACACAGAACGATTTTCAAGCGCGAGATTTTGTTATATGTATTTTTTTTTTTTTTTTTTTCGTAGCTGGGGGGGGCATAATTGTTCCAATGCATTTGCTTTTTTTCCACGCAGTTACTAAGCACATAATTTTTTCTCTTTTCTACGCTCTCTTTAATAAATCTCCCGTCTTTTCTCCAGCACGTAATATAAGCCACTTCCGCTTCATGGAGCAGAAACTTGATTTTATCGTTTTTCTTTTTTTTTTTTGATGTTTTACGAACCACGGTTGTATGAACAAAAAAAAAAAAACTAATACACGAATCGAACGAATGAATCGAACAGTGAAATGATCTGAGATGAGACGAAACGATCTTGTTTCATGTACGAAAAAATTGATACGAACAAGAACGATAAAAAAAAAAAAGTACGACAAAAATGTGCACGGCATGATTAATCGCGAGTGATGGTGAAAAGCACGAGTGTCATGTAGGAAAGATGCTTATTTTCATTAGTCTTTTTTTTTTTCATCATAATTCACGAAAACAATTTTATCAATCAAGTAAAAGAAAAAAAAAAGACAAAATAACCGTACAACGTTCATTATCAAGTTTATCGTACTCCTCTCGGCATTACTTCCTCATATTTTTCGTTATGCTTGGCTCAAGTACTTTTTTATTTTTTATTTTTATTTCTGTGCTCTCGATAGCTATAGAAAATCGAACAATTCCTGAGATTAGTGGACGAATTGTTTTTTTTGTTTGTTTTTATTCATTTAATTTTTGTCTCTCGATACTCATCGTGGCATGGGATGTACATTATATATTTTATATAAAATTTAATTCTCAAGTCACTCGAAATGTGTTCCGGCAAATCTCAGCTTGGAGGGGGGAAAGGGAGATTATTCGTCGAGTCCTTTTTTTGTATTTTAACCGCGGTAAGAAATTTACGAAATAACGTTATTTTGGGTTTTAGTATCAATCACGTACGAAATTAATTATTCTTAGGTTGTTTTTTTATCATTACGACGCTCGATACGTTTTTTTTTGCTTTTTTTAGAACGAACTAAAGCGGACTTTTTGTTATTGTTATCGGGGACAATACGGGGTGGTTTCTAAATGAATCATATTAAATTTTATATACATATACATATATATGTATGTACATATATATATATATATCAGCTTACTAATTAACTATTGGGTAATTATATCATGTGTATGTACATAAGGATGTAACGGGGTTGAATAGGGGATGTAGGGGTTGAGGAAACGTTTGTCGTAGTGAATATAGATAATAAGTTACATATATACCCGCGCGGTTTTCTCATAATGCCCATCATTGGCAACAATAAGATAATAATAGATAATATATTAAGACTTCCGGCAACTCTTGTTATCATCTATCTATTTGTCGCTTCTCATCGTTCTCTCCTCTAACTATATCGATCTCACGCAATTCCAATGGCGGTTTCTCTGCCGTTTTTCTTTTTTTTTTCATTATCTCGACGATTCGTGCGGATTAATTCTCATATCAGTTTAAATAACAGCACAAATCAAATTATCCTTCTCTCCTTTCCTCACAATTTATCTCGCACTAATCCGACGAATTGCGCGAGCGACACCTAACTAACGTAATATCAGTCATGCGTGTATCGTACAGCCCTCGACTATCCACATATCCGATATATTATCTTTTAGCGATATATCACTTGAAACCGCGTTCACATAACAACAATGCCCAACTGTGTACAATAAGGCCCACGTTTTTATTATGTTTGTATTTTTTTTTTTTTTTTTTGTCGCCGCGTTCACGATTTTTCGTACCTACGGTTTTTCTTTTTTTTTTTTTTTCTCTCGTTTTGATTTGATCTTCATTTCGACAATGTCACTGTTCAAATTTTGGCGATTTCGAATTTTTTTCTCTTCCTTTGAAAAAAAAAAAAAAGTAAGAACAATGACGAAACTCCGGAGCTACCGAGACTCTCTTGAATTTTACGCGGGAAATTTTCAGTTATTTTCTCATCTTTCTATTATCCATACTATCGAATCAATTTTTATTCTTTTCTGTTTTTTTTTTTTTTTGCGAAGTTTTCGTTTCTTTCTTCGTTTCGAATGAAAATTCGCAAGTATCGGCTGCCGACCCTGAGTTTTACATTGCCCCCCCCCCCCCTTTAATCGTCCGAACGTAACAATACTAAAGCCCAAAATATTTCATTAATTCTCGTGCATTATGTTTTTGGTTTTTTCTTTTTTCTTCTTTTTTTTTTTTTTATTTCTCCGTTAATCGCCAATTGCCAACGTGTTTCGAGAACTTTACTCCGAATTCATTAACAACAACAACGATGAATAATCATCGTCGTCGCTATTGAGAGAGAAAAAAAAAGAAGAAAAAAAAAAAAAAAATCATCCACGTTCATGCACGACGATCAATATTATCATTTCGCCCCATTTTTTTCTCATGTATTATCACCTATTAATTACTATTCGCTATATCTCATTAATAACTATCTCCCACGGCCACGACCGTCGTCGATAAAATACAACGGAGGTAGACGGAAATTACGCGTGTCGTTGACACAATTCTTATTTTTTTTTGTTTTTTTTTCATATTTCATACACGATATTTATGGAGCGTATTTTAACGTTTAATTGGTGCATGTGTTTGCCTGCTCGAGTGTATTATATTTATAGAAAACATATTCGTTATAATGAAATAATCGTATTTGACGATTATAGAGCGGAAAATAGCGCGTTCATTGTGGCTGCCTGAGTGCTTGTCAGAGGCATTAACTGCGTTTTTTTTTTTTTTTTTTTTCATTCACCGTTTCTATGAATCATCATTGTTTACGATTAATTCATCAATTTCATATTTTGTCATCGTTCGCGATGCGGAAAAAGGGAAGGGTTTTATTTTTTCTTTTCCCCCGATAGTTTCGTGAATCCTGGGGCTAGTGAACGGAACATGTCAACGTGTTGGACACGACACCGCGCCCAGGGGGATACTGATAATCGTGAAACAATAAAAAATGCGACGGATCTTTCGCGCAAAACCTCTCATACGTGTTGAACGGGAGGGCGCCGCGCGATCAAGCGGCCTATCTTCCATACATGCTCTGATATGCATTTTTGCATACGCGTCGGCGTATACGCACTTTGTTTTCTTGCAATTTTTAGTTTGTTTGTTTGTTTTTTTTTTTTTTTTCTTGCGCAGCATTATTACAATGGCAGAACATTGTTTTTTTTTTTTTTTTTGTCAATGTTCGCGTATGCCTGAACTGCCGGGAAACGAATTTGGGTGTCTCGACTTGCCCGAGATTTGAAGCATCAAATATGCGATGACGTATCGGTATTTCATATACGCGGCAGTCTGCGCACATTTTGCGCGTTGACAGTTCAATGCGATTTTTCTTTTTTTTTTTTTTTGTTTTTTTCTTGCGAATCACGCAGCAGTTACGCGTTAGACGCTCGACCGTTCAGTCACCTGTCAGTCGGATAGAACGTGCGTGGTTGTGTCAAATTTATCATGATTTTTCGCTCGGCTCGTATATATATGTTCTCCCGCCATCTGTCCATCTTTTTGGGAGCATAGAAATCCGATTAATCGGGCCGGATTTTTCAAGCACTTCTGGAGCACGGTTCGGTGTACATCGGTTTTTTGTTTCCTCGCGTACGAACAAAGTTTCGTTTAGTTTTCGTTTCTTTCCCCCCCCCCCCCCCCTTCAAATTTGTGTTTTCCCTAATTCGCAAAAAAAAAAAAAATAAAAAGAAAACACGTCCTCGCTCTCCGTGCGCGCGATGGAAAAAAAAAAAGCAATTCTCTCGCGCGACAATTAAATACTTTTAAGATACTAACATTTAAGATTTAGCGATTAATCGATTTTCTTTGTACATTTGTCTGTGGTATCCTTACCGTTGCTACTCGAAGCTTTTTTTTCTTTCTCCTCTTCTTCTCATTCCGCCACTCTCTTACCACCAACTACCTCGACTTAATAATTTAATAACTTTAAAATCTTTAAGTTATCATTATTATATTAATAATTTCTCTGCATTTTTTTTTTTTCTTACTCCTTATCCTCATCATCGTTTCTCTCTCTCTCTCTCTCTCTCTCTTTCTCTCTCTTTCACTCTATCTGTCTCTCTTAATGCGTTTGATTTGTACATTCATCTCGATGGGTGCGAGGGTCGAGGGTTTTAATTTTTTTTTTTTTTTTTTCTTAACTTTTCAACGTCCCTCTCGCCAAGGCCACTCCAGCAGTCACTACCTCTCTCTAATTATAGCTTTTGCTCGCGCAATCCGCTGAAATGCTATTTTTTTTTTTTTTTTTTTTTTTCATCAGGCGTGAAAATGACTGAAAAAGATTGCGCGGAAAAAAAAAATCTTGATTTCTGGCGGATTTTTCATTTCTCTTTTTCTCATTGTGTCTTCTTCCTCTTTCCTTGTGTGTTTTTGTTTTTTTTTTTTTTTTTTTCAATACTCCAAGTGTCTACATTTTCCTGTCTCTCTTTTGTTTTTTTTTTTTCTTATTTGTTCATCTTTTTTTATTTGCAACATGACGAATGACCGGCTGCTCGGTCCAATATCTTTTTCGCGTGCGTGTGTTCCATTATCGTTTCGTTTCAATTTGTTTTTATTTTTTTTTTTTTTTTCTTTGCGCTTCTTCATCGTATGATATTCAACTTTTGTTTGCCGAGCCTGAGAACTGCGAGCGAGCAACAAAGTCGAAAGTTATGCGAACACGCGTACAACGTACACGTGCATTTTGAAAATGCAACATGTTCGTTTTACAATGCAAAAAAAAAAAAGTCATTTCATTCGACAAAGTGTGAGATTATGATCGATTCAACGTTGCGATTGTTCGGGCGTGGCTGTCCTTTGCTAAATTTTCAGAATCGAAATGCTTCGTTTTTTTTTTTTTTTTTTTTTTCTTTTTTCAAATTTCTTTCTTATTCTCGGAGTGATCGACGGACAAAATAAAATTCTCAAGGGTCGAGATTATGGGGTGTCCCTTCTCCCCCCAAACCGCTTGAATCCCGTGAGTGGGCGAAAAAAATGTCAATATTGTTTTTTTTTTTTTTTTTCTTAATTTTTCGCTTCCGGTCATTCGAGTTCGGAATTTTTTTGAACGGTCGATCAAAAGAACGAACGTCCGCTGACGTCTATTCGTTTGCAGGGAAAAAAAAAAGGAGAGTAAAGTGTCTCTGAATAGCGTAAATTTTTTTTTTTTCTTTCAAATTCTTTCATTTTTCTTTTCTCGGAGGTGCAGATAACTTTTTTTGTTTTGTTTTCCGTTAGTGGTTTTTTTTTTCTCCCGTTTCCGGTTGCTGATATAATTATTTTTTGACGTATCTCTGGATTTTTGGATGTCCGTTGAATTGCTCGTTCGGTGTGGTCGTGAAAATTTCGTGGTGGACGTTGTTGTTGTTTTTTTTTTTTTCTTCAAAAATCGTCTCTCGTATCCACCGCAACTATACGTGCAGGAATTCTTGGCACTTTTTTTTTTTTCTTTATTCTTTGTTTATTTGTTTATTTTTTTCCCCCCAATTTTTCATTTCATTTTTGTGCTCTCTTTTGAAATATTTACGCTTGATAATCAAATCCGGAAGCGGTCGAAGCGAGGATAAAGGGCAAAAGAGACATCGGGATCGTGCGCGACAAAATTCTCAGACACATATGCGGGGGGGGGGGGGGGGGGGGGGGGCGCGCTTACAATTCGCGTCGCATAAAACTCCGAGCGTAAATCGAGCGCGGCAGTGTCTTCGAATGTCTCGTGTCACCGGATCGTTTTTTTTTTTCTTTAATTTCTTTGTTTTTTTTTTTTTTTTTTTTTTCATCGCAAAATATCTCTTCCCAAAACGTCACTTTGCACCACTGCCGGTAACTCGAAATATATTAAATATATTATAAAATTTTTTTTTTTCTTTCATTATTTTTTATCCGACTATAAATCTCCTTTATTCCCGACGCGTCACAGTGCAAAAAAACTGCCCGCGTCTCCGCCGGCTCGTTTCTTCCTCACGAATTTTTGTTTTCCTCTTTAAAAAATTGTTTTTTTTTTTTTTCTTTCTTTCTTTCTTTTTTCCTAAACTTCAATATCTCATCCCTGAAACGTCTCACTCACGAAATTACTTCGCCTCGCTATCATTTTACTTTTTTTTCTCTCTCTCTCTCTCTCTCTCTCTCTTCCCTTTTACTCCGTCGTGCCTTATTTATATTAAAAATTTCACCATCCCATTAATCGCGCGCATCTCTCTCGCTCTCTCTCGACCTCTCGACGCTCCTTAATATCGTTAAAATTCATTAAGTTATTAAAACATGTAACAAAAAAATGAAAAAAAAAAAAAAAAAAAAACGAAAGATTCACTCAGATCTCCCCCCCCAACAATGTATCAAAAATAAACTTACTCTTTTATTTATTTTTTATTTTTTGCTTTTTTTTTTCTTCTTTTTTTTTTATCCCACCCTCAATTCGTCATTTATCCTGTCAATTCGCGAGCGGCTCTCTCTTTGTTTTTCTCTCCCCCCCCCCCCCCCAAAAGATTTGCCTCTTTCTCGATTATTCATTTCTTTGCTGTTTCTTCTCCATTCTCTTTGCAATAAATTCTTCCCGCCCCAAATTTCTTCAACCCTTCGTCGAGTTGATAATAACATCGAGGAATCTCCAACGCACGCGCACTTTTCATAATCCGATCTCGTTCAAGCTACGTGTCTCTTCTCACTCGCTCTCTCTCTCTCTCTCTCTCTCTCTCTTTTTGCTTTTTGCTTTTTTTTGCATCTGTCGTTTCCTCCTCAATCTTCTTCCCTCGTTAAATTCCCTCAAACCCGCGTGATTATCTTTGTACCCGAATTGCGCTTAATCAGCGCTAGAAGACGATATCACAAAACAATCCGAGGTGATGATAATTTTTTTACGCGCAGTTCGAGCAAACGGAGAAAAAGAAAAATCCTTTTTGTTTTTTTCCCCCCCCCCCCGCCCCCGCCCCCTTCCCGCGGAGAGTCCCGTGTCGTCGATATATTGGCCGCGAGAGCCTTTTTCCTGCCCGTGATTTCGGGAGCTCTCGTGAAAAAAAAAAAAAAAAAACGTAAAAAAAAAAGAAACGTTAAAACAAAAATCCGGGTGCGCAAAGTCCCTTTTTTTTTTTTTTTTTCTTTTTCATTCAGTATTTTCGTCATTCCGATATTTGGTTATTTTTGGTTATGTCCGAAAAACAACGGGTCGAGACGAACGCGAACGTACACGAGACGGACCCGTCCTTCGTGCGCATTCTCATCGCGATTTCGTTAATTTCTTTTCTTTTCTTCCTCCTCCTCCTCCTCCTCCTTTTCTTGGCCTTTTTTTTTTTCGCGTCCGCACATCTTTCATGCGTCAGGTGATCGCGCGCGAGGGATCAAAAAATGTTTTTTTCGTTTTTTTTTTTTGGAATTTGTCCCGTCGACGTACCCCCGCGAGACTACCAAACCCTTTGTTTCTTCATTGTTTTTTTTTTTTTTCTTCTTTTTTTCAAACTTTGACTCTCGTTTCTCGCAGACGATCTAGCGCCATAGGAAACGCCATTCTCATTCCGCGTAATTTATCAAATTACTTATGAATTAATAGTTATGAGTCAAGCACGCACGCTCCTATCGAACACGCACACACACGCACAGGCACACGCGCAATTACACTCACGATTAAAGTAATAATCCCTGAAAAAAAAAGCTTTATGGCTCGTGTATCAATCGTCTTTTTTTTTTTTTTTTTTTTTTTTTCTTTTTTCTATAGTCTTTCATGGTTTTTCTTGTATTTTTATTGTATTCTTTATTCCTTGCCACGCTTCAGCCTCCCCACGCGCATCCGTTCGCGTAACATCAACAGCATTTTGTAAATTTTATTTATTCTTTTCCCTTTCTTTATCTCACTCACTCTCTCTCTCTCTCTCTCTCTCTCTCTCTCTCTCTCTCTCTCTCTCTCTCTCTCTGTCTCTCTCTCTCTCTCTCGAGAAGCGCGCAACGCCACTTTTTTCCGCTCGTCTTTCACGAGCGGCCATTTTGCGCTGCTTTTTCGCTCGACGGCCATTTCGCGGATGCGCGCGCCGGGCATCGTCTCTCGGGGCGGCGCGCCTCCCCGCGAATCTTCATCGAGAGAAATTTATCAACGTGGCGGTAACCTCGAAATTTCGCGAGCAGCTGTTTTTCTTTTCACTTCGCGCGTTGATACGAGGAAGAAGAAGAAAAAAAAAAAAAAATTCTAATCGTTTCTTTTTGGTATTAAACGGTGGATGGATCTGATGACCGTTCGGTGAAACTTTTTCCCTCGCGGGAGCACACGAAAATTGCATCTACTTTCATATGGGGGCGAAAGTGAAAAAAAAAAACAAACAAAGACCAGAGAGAGAGAGAGAGAGAGAGAGAGAGAGAGAGAGAGAGAGAGAGAGAGAGAGAGAGAGAGAGAGAGTGAGAGTAAGAGAAAGAAAAAGAGAGGATAAATCGTGTTCATCCTCGCGGCAATTGTAGAATAATTGGTTGGTATTCAAGTAATAATAATAATAATAATAGTAATAATAATAATAATAATAATAATAGTAGTATTGGTAGTGATAATAATAATATTATAGTAGCAGTAGTAGTAACAGGTGATAACGTAATGTGTAATCGTTACTTAACTTCTCTGTTTATCATCATTGTAACTTTAATATTAGGTAGACTTTTTAGATTAGTTGAAAATTTTTTTTTTTTTTCCTTCTTTTTCCCTTTCATCGTTTAATTCTCATTTCACTTTACTTTATCATACTTTAATCTTTAATCGTAATGAATGAGGTAATAAGGTTGTGTTCCGTCGTTTGTTGTTGTTGTTGTTGTTGTTGTTGTTGTTGTTGTTGTTGTTGTTGTTGCTGATGCTGTCGTTCCTTGCTATCTCTTTTCTTTTTTCACTTTCTCCTTTGCTCTCTCTCTCTCTCTCTCTCTCTCTCTTTTTTTCTCTCTTTCTCTCTCATTGCGTTTTTTGTTTTTTTCGCGATAGCAGCTCCGTCGAAATTTTACGAGCGAAGCTTTTTCATTATCGTCATTACTTCGACTTGGCGGCACCCGCGATCTTTCGTCAAATGCGCCGGGATCGAGAGTTCAACGGATCGTTTTGTCCAAAAGAAGAGGCGGAAGAGGAAAATGAAACCGATACGTTTGCCGATCGATCGATCGATCGATCTTTGAATTGCGCGAATCTCGTTTTCGTAATTTTTTTTTTTTGGGACAAAACGATGATGACAAGCCCCTCCCCAACTACTTGCCGAATCAGGCACACGGTTTATAATTCAGTGCCCCCCTCCCCCCCCCCCCCACCCCCACCGCTCTCGCGTTCATCTTCTTGCGCGACTTCCAGAGTCCGCTGTTTTTTTTTTTTTTGCTTTGTCGAGAGGGGAAAAGGGGGGGGGGGGGGGGGGAGAGGAGGGAAACAACGAAACGATTCACGAGCCCGCGACAATAATAAGAAATATTTTGAATAATAGTTCTGAAAGATTTGCGCGAAGCTCGCGACGCGTGTTCGTTTGGCAATCGTAACTATATCGTGAAGAAAGATGTACATCGCGAAAATCGATGTAAGGAAAGGGGGAGGGGGGGGGGGGGGGCTTAACAAAGTACATTTTAAAACGAAGATTATCGTTTATATATATATATAAATAAACGATAATCTTCGTATATATAAGCTCGCGCCTCTCCGTAATCGTCGTCATAATGCCCCATGTTTCTTTCTTTAATTATCCCATTTTCTTCTTCTTCTTCTTCTTCTTCTTCTTCCATGCAAAAGTTCGAAAAAAAAAAAAAAAAAAAAAATCACATCTACGAGATATCACACCGGCCGATTGACAACGGATTCATTTGTCAGCCGTGGCTCGGTCGATGGCGTCGGGTGTATTATTTGTTTTTGTTTTTGTTTTTGTTTTTTTTTTAAATCAACGTTACTGATTCTGTTGTTGCGGCTGTTGCTGCTGCGGTTGGGTCGACTGTTGGGGCGATTGTTGCTGCTGCTGCTGCTGCTGCGGAGGCGACTGCTGGCTCGGCTGTTGCTGCTGGCTCGATGGCGACGGGCTCGTCCGCTGCTGCTGTGGCTGCTGCTGCGAGCTCTGATTCCCCGATTGCGTGCTACCCTGCTGGGACGTTGCGCTATCGTCTCGCCGGGAGCGCGAACCTCCGTCCTGGCTGCTGCCGCGTCCAGCGCGCGAACCAGTACCGCCGATACTTCCGCTACCCGGTGCGCCCGACTGCATCACCGTCGCCCGAATTCTACGCTGCGCCGACTGCAATTCGGAGATGTGAAAAAAAAAAAAAAAAAAAAAAAAAAAAAAAAAAAAAAAAAAAAAAAACATAAAGAACGGGAAGCCTCATTGGCGGATTATGTCCGTTGCGCTCTCGATGCGCGGGCTCGCGAACTTTTGTTTGTTCGCTTTTTATTTTTTTCCCCCCTTTGGGAAAACTCGCGTCGGACGATTCTCAAAATTTGCACGATATAGAGAGAGAAAATTCCGTGAAAAAACGTTGAGGCGTATCGAGGGAAATCATGCAAACGGTTTACTTAGCATTGGAAATAGAGACACCTGTACCGGTTTTCATACGTTAAACTATACCGATCCATACACGGAAAGAGCTTTTTTTTTATTAATTTTTACTGTGAAATCACGGTAAAAATTACATTCAAGGTAGTTCTATCGCTGCAGACTAGTCAATTAGCTATAAATGTCTGAATGATGATTCCTAAAAATATTGGATGTATATGGGTTAAAATTAATAAATATTAAATAAGCCTACCCAGGTGAATACAATTAATCAACGGTTTATTATAAATAATTATGTAACTAGTAAAATAGTAATTGCAACGACTCAAGTATTACGAGATCTCGTATGATATTTACGTGTGGCAACGTTGCGTTTTCTTTCTCTTCTCATTCTCGTGCCCTCTCACTCTCTCGCCCGCTCTATTGACGTTGACGCGGAGAGGTTATGTTGTTCGACTTGTCAAATACCGCTTTCGTTTCGATATCGCGTTGCCACATTTTTTTTCACCGTCACGACATTATGCCACAAGTTGTGTATCACTACCCGGATGCTCGTATTAAAATCATTATAGCTCAAGGAAATTGGTCGACAATCATATTTTTTTTTTTAGGCCTGTTAGATTTTTACGTGCTTAATGAATCCAAGTCTCGTTTTTTTTGTAAGAATCTTTTGGATTTTTCATAAGATATATCGTTTGAAAGTGACCGGAAATCGATTCTTCTATATGCCGAAGCAAATTTGCCTTGAGGAATTGGCATTTTCACGTATTAATTTCTCCGTAATGAGGTCGATAAGGGTCATTGACGTTTCGCGAAATGAATAAATATATTAAAATTGAAGATATTAAAAAAAAAAAAAAAATTTTAATCTTATGGATTAGCTACCACGAGAGAACTACCTTAAAATTTTAACGTGGGGACAGGTGTACCAAAAAAGTATATAATGTTTATATTTAGGTAAAATTTACTCATTTTTTCAGTAAAAATTCTTGAAAACATTTCATATTTACGTCACCCGACGGTAAATTCTGACTTATTTCCATGAAAATTTACATTTTATTTCCTAAATTTTGGAAAATTATGGGTTTGTCCGCCCGTTACTGTGATTTCACGGTAAAAATTAATAAAAAAATTCTTTCCGTGTAGTTGTTGCGCATCATTGACTCATAAATTTCCTGACTTTTTTCAGTTTTCCATACAGGTTTTGCAAATATTCCAGGGAGATTTAGGGTCAAATAAATAAATGAAAACACGAGCATGTTCACAAAGTATATACGGGAAGGATTATATACGTAAAAATAGAAATAAATCGTTTATGTGAAAAACAAAAACAAAAAACACTTTTAACCCGCTTGAAAAATCGTTGAGGGAATTCTTAATTAGGAGAGTATGAATGAAATTTTTTTTTTCAATCATTGGGGGCGCATAATGTATAGTAAGTAAAAATAATGAGGACGTATTTTTTTATTTTTCGTTAAAAATGACAGATGCACCCGTTATAGGCCATTTAATTTCACGGATTTTTATATATATGTCGCATTCCACGTCAACTCAGCCACCCCGTTTTCTTTTATTGTCTCGAAAAAATTATTCAGTATGGGCATTTCAAAGGACAATATATCCATGACATTTTACCAAAATTTCATCCCCCCACTATTGTTGGTTCTCGAGATAATGATTAATGAAGTCTCAATTTTGTAAAAATCATAACTTCGTAACTACTGATCGGATTTAAACGATTAAAAAATAAATCGTTTTTTATTTTTTTTGCCCTTTTCGAAAAAAAATATGTCATCATCGGATAAAAGCTCATTAGACAGTTTTCGGGGTAAATTAACAAAAAACAATTTTTTCCTCGTCACTGATGCCTTGTTCCATTTTGAAAAAATTTTGCGGAGTCGTGTATCGCCTCCCTCTATCAGAAAAAAAAAATACTGAGTAGAATTCCGATTGGCCCTTTCGTGGAAAAAAAAAAAAATCGAAAAATTTCCCCGAAAACTGTCTAATGAAATTTTCTCCAATGATGGTATATTTTTTTCAAAAAGGGCGAAAAAAATAAAAAAGATTCTTTTTTTAGTCGTTAAAATCCGATCAGCCGTTACGAAGTTATGATTTTCACAAAATTGAGAATTTATTAATCATTATCTCGAGAACCAACAATAGTGGGGCGACGAAATTTTGGTAAAATTTCATGGATATATTGTACTTTGAAATGCCCATACTTAATAATTTTTTCGAGACAAAAAAAAAAACGGGGTGGCTGAGTTGACGTGGAATGTCCCATATATAGATATGGCGTAACATGCGTGACGTCATAATGTTATATTTTTCAATTTGTTATATTAACGGCAATTTTGATTCAAATAAAAAAATAAAAAATACGTACGAAATGTTTTTTCCTCAACTACCAGATTTTGAAATAAAAAAAATTTCATTTATACTCCCAATTCGATCCTTGTATTGGAAAATAAATATTGAACTGGATAATATAATTTTTTTAAAGTTCAAATACATGAAAGTGTTGAATATTAAAATAAAAAATAAAAAAAAAAAAAACTGAAATACAAAAAATAATTCAAGGACTGGAAAGTAAAAAATGAATATATTAAAAGAAAATACCGAACCTGTTCTTTATTATGAGCGGAAATTTTTATGTCGGTGCCAATAAATGAAAAATAAATATAAACGCATATCTACGATAATAATTGTGTAATTGTGTATCGACAAATCGAATGCAGAAGCGTAGCTTCAGAGCTTTGGAGTAAATTAGTTTTTAATCTTTGAGATTATGATGTTGAAATTTGCATCGTTGGAATGCAACGAAAATAGGTTTAAAAAAAAAACCATTTCTAGTTTTGTTTTGAAGTCGAAAATCGTTTAAACCTCTTTTTCGGTTTTTTTTTTTCGCGACCTGGGGCCTAAATATGACGGTAAAGCGTTGACAGTACTGGAAATTATATTTATTTTATTTAAAAAACTTATTTTCGTTGCATTCTAACTATGCAAACTTCAACATCATTTGAAATTTTCATTTTTTGGCACTGACGTAACTTTTGTTGCATATAATAAAGAATAATATACAAAAGTACTTATTTTTATACTTTTCAGTTTTTTTTTTCAAGTTGGTTTCCTTTTTTTTTCGCAATTCTGGCAAAAAGTAAATTCTGAAAAAATTCCAGAGAATTTTCTAAATTCCTTGACTTTTCCCTGATTATTCCAGGAGGAAAGAAAATTCCCTGAGTTTTCCCGGTTTTCCCTGATTTCCATATGCGTAACAACCATGCGATCTAACGTCGACGTACTTGGGTTAACATTTCGTCACATAGAAGACGTTTTTTTTATATATTTTTTCGCAATGAAAAATTTTTCAGATTCGACAATACGTCAATAATTGAAACTTTATTTCGATCTCATCGAAGCATAGCTGATGCGTAACTTGACGAGTGTTTGATGGCGTTAGTTTTGGTATCGCTGATAACATCGTGATCCAATGTGGAGCACATCAATTTACTTTTCCTCCATATAAGTAACGCGCGAGACCTCACAATTAATACAGAGAGGCCCCATTGAGCGAATAGAGGAAGAATATTGTCGGGTTGATAATAAAAAAGTTGAAAAAAGAAAAATCGCGCAATTATTTACGAATGGAAGATCCGATGGCTGAAGAGAGTAATGGGGGGAGGGGGGGGGGAATAAGTACATAGACATTGAAATCGAATGATTCTTCATACCTGAACGGAGAAGAACGGTCCGATTATGTGAACTGTAGTCTCCTCGTCGGCGGGAGGTGGAGTTGCTTGTTGCTCCGAAAGCTTGATGACACTTCCGGTAACGCGCTGAAGTTCCCTAACATTTTGACCACCCTTGCCGATTATACGGCCAACCTGGGTACTCGGCACCAATATCTCGATGGTCAACCTCACGTCCTCCGTACCAGCGACGAAACCTTCCTCTCGCATCTTTTCGAAAATCAAATACTGCGCCTGTGACACGAAGAAGGAGCAAGAGAGAGAGAGAGAGGAAAAGAATTCCATTATTCATGGTTCTTCAGGCCTAATGAAGAAGGCACATTTGCAACTTTTCCCCGAAACAAGTGCCAAAAAATAACGTTACTGGAATTTAAAACTCTGATGGATAAAAATATCTTCGTCGTGACGAAGTATGTTTAAGTATGCTTGAGGATGAAGCAGTTCCATCGGCATACTTATCATCGTCGTAGATTTATTATCCGGTATATCAGTAACCGGATAGAGATATTAATGGGAAAGGGGCGTTCGTCTGCATATCTGGTATCATTATTATCGGTCAGTCAAGTTTCGGATAGAGTCGTAAATTTACCAACTTAAATATGATTTTTTCACGATAGGGTAAGTTGGGGGTATTACTGAGATTTTTTTTTTCCCCACATCAGAATTTAATCTTGTCTTATTATTTATAGCTTAAAAAATATCAGACGATTAATCCGGCGTTTAAAAAATATAACGAATCAACAAAATGACGTGCATCATAATTATTTAGTTTCATTTAGTTGTTGCTGGTAATGGTGAAAAATGGATATCGGTATTAGATCCTTCTTTTTTAAATTATTGTTGCAATATTCTTATATTTTCGTTACGGTGACCAATATAATACTGATTGTTTATTGTAAAATTAATTTGAAAAATCAAAATTCGATTTATTTTCATTTTTAATTCGCCACCGCAGTATTAGGCACGAATGTTTCAAGCATGCGCGCATTACTGCGGTTGTACTATCATTGCCGTAGTGTAAGATCCTGTCATTTCTATTATCAATCGGATAAAAATTATTAAATAATTTATAATACGGTCACTTATTATCGGAGATTTAATAAATGATTCAACAAAATAAATTTAAATGAGATAACAAAATATTTTTTCTTGAAAAACGACTCTTAATGTAATAGCAAACATTAAATAATTTATCATGGTCGCTTATTATTGGCGATTTACGGATGTTTAAAACAAAGTTGAAAAATAGAGAGAATTGCGTGAATCTTAAATATGATTTTACAGAGTCTACAGATTGTCTTTGCAAAATTTCAAGATCATTGACTGACTGGATTGACAGATGTTTATTAAAAAATTAAAGCATAATTTTTTTCACGGAGAAATTCAATCTTCTTAATTATTAACGAATGAAAAATTCAGGGAAATTTATAGGAAAAATTGTGCGTGAAAAAAAAAGGTCAGATGTTAATAATACGAAAAAGAATAATAATTTTTCTGTATATTTTAAGTCTGTATGAAAATTTCATGAGGTTGTTGCTGGTTATGGTCAAAAATGAATGAGTATAAAGTCCTTGTTTTTTTTTTTTTAATTATTGCTGCAATATTCATATACTATCATTGCCGTAGCAGTTAAAAAAAAAAACAATTAATCGTTAAAAAATAATTTTGCATAGAGCAAAATAATTTATGAAAAACGATTATCAATGCGATAAATATTATTAAATTTTTCATGGTATGGTCACTTATTATCGGAGATATAGTTATAATTATAAAATAAGACTTTAAATGTGATAATAATGACTGAATAATTAATAACGATCATCTGTCATCGGAAATTGTTATGATTAAAAAATAATTATAAATTATATACACGAAGCGTAGTATTAAACCCGTAATAATTGGATAATCCCTAGCCGTATTTGGTGCGCACTAATATCCTCGAATACCTCTGGACCCCGAATAGATACATCTGCATCTGCATTCTTTATTTGACGAAAAAATCATCTAATCTAATTTTTTTTAAATGCTCGTCAAGCTCGCCCCAAATTTACAACTGCAGCAACATCCACACTTATCGAATTCAAACGTTTATTTCAAATTGAATGTCCATTACTCTGGCTGAACAAAATATCATTATTGACATGCATAAGTAGAGTACGAACGAATGGATAACAAAAAAAAAAAAAAAAAAAAAATGTTTGTCGCAAGGGCACGGGGGTTGGATTACTCTGGGTATCCTGTAATCCAACCACAGGAACCCCTTCTTTTTTATCTTCCTACACTTTTCTAGGTGATGCCTAAGGTATTACGCCATCACCCCAAATGAATAGGTTAAATGAGAATTTTAATTATTATTGCAATGTTTTTTTTTTTTTTTTTTTTTTTTTTTTTTCATTAGTGCAATTATTGTCCAAACAATAATTCCCCGACGATTATTCATTGGAAAAACTTCCTCCCCGAAATAAATCCCAATGCACCGAGGTTGGGATCGAACCCGAGCCGGCCCGATTGCGAGACAGCCGCGCTAGTTACGTGACCACCGACCGAGCGGTGCAAACGATTCTTACGTTGTTCGTATGCTACGGCGGACTCGCGATACTTCGGCGTGCATCACGTAAGACGAAACTCTTGCGTCACGATTAAAATGGCGTCGAAAAAAAAAAAAAAAAAAAATATCACTCACCTTCCACTGGGACTCCGGAGAACCGACTATCGTGACTTTTCTCTCGGTCTGCTGATCAGCCGGTTTGTCCTGTTCGAGAGGCGCGATCTTGACGCTGGCACCCGAGAATCTTATTATGTTCCTTATGTGTGATCCCTTGGTGCCGATGATCGCGCCAACGCTGTTATTAGGAATGTACAAAAATGTCGTTTCTTGGGTATCGGCGGGCACCGTCGCGTGCTGCTGCGCCGGCAGATTGCCCTGATATGCGTACGGTGCCGGACCGGAGCCATAAAGACCGGGACCGCGCGAACTGTAACCCATTCCGGCTGTCGACATCATCGCCATTGGATGAAGTCCCGGGAACATCATGCTTTGAGGCTGCAACGAATCATCATCAGTCTCTTTCATTTTATTTTTTTTTTTTTTTTTATTTTTTCTTCGTTTCTCAATTTCTTTGTTCAAATATATTGCTGGATTGAAGAAGAAGAAAAAAAAAAAAAAAAAACTCGGCAAGTTCTCAAATGTTCTCAATGTTAAAGAAGCGTCGGCAAAAATTTCATCAATTTTCGTCGTCAAGAAGCCGAGGATACGTTTCATCGAATTAATTGCATTTTTACTTTGTTCTCCAACATGGCCGATGAGATATAAAAAAATTTTATTTCATTCGAGGATACGTACTCGAGGATTTTTTCCGATCACCGATCACGAATTGTCAAGATGCTGTGATCGTTCAATGGGGGAAAAAAAAAAAAGTACAACGAAAGACATTTGCAAGAAAAAAAAAAATAACACGATTACTCACCGCCATCGCCTGAAGATCGTTCTCGTAGCTCTGGCGCAATTTACTGGAGATCATCGACTCTGCTTTGCTCATGTTTTCGATCGTACCCTTGACCGTGATAATGCGCTCGAGATTGAAGCTATTTATGTCGTTGATGCTGCTGACGGTGATTTTCGAATCTGTGTCTTGCATGATCCTCTTGATCGTGTTGCCACCCTTGCCGATTATACGACCTATCAGATTGTTGTGAGCCAGGATCTTCAGCGTAATTTCACTGCGACAATCACGGAATAGTAGGGGGAAAAAAAAAAAAAATAATAATAAAATCGTAGCACGTAAAAATGAACGATTATCAATCGATTCAATTACGAGAATGGGAATAATTCGTTTATCGTTGATTCGTGACGTAAAATCAAGTGACGTCGAATATTTTTTATTCGCAATAAGCGATCGAAGAAACGGTAAGAAAGTAAAGTTAAAAAAAATATATACACAGGGTAGACGTAACGCAGTTGTGGCCACTTTAAGGGAGTTCTCTCGGAAACAGAATTAATGGATAGAAATTAATGAAACTTTGCAGAATGTTGGATCAAGATGTAAAAATAGCTCACACCAATTTTTGTGTGTTGAGGGTACCTCTGAATCGAGATATCAGTCATTACATTTTGAGTCAATCAACACAGGCTCTTACGGAAAATCGCGAATTGGGTATATTTTATCATTCGTGTTTGCGTAATTGATGGACAGGATTTGATGAAACTTACACAAAAGAAAGAAAAAATATTAGGAATCATTTTTCTGTCGTAAAAATTTACCAAGGGTGCTTATGAAAAGCGCAAGAAACAAATATAAAACACCAATTGTAGCTTTCCATGTGTTGTGAGAGAGAGATGTGGCGACGTTCAAGAATTGAAGGTTATGGCGCGCTATTCAAAATTCAAACGTACACTGTCACCAATCGTCACTGTACCCGCAGGTTAACACACACGCATCAACAAAAGCGACGCTGCCACATCAAATACTACGTGGGTCATGAGAAAGAAACTTTCTTTTTTGACTCTATTGGTAGCGAAAGAACTTCCTTAAGCAATTTTCGAACATTCATTTACGAACAGTGTTCACATTATTGCAAATTCAGAATTGAAAAAGTGATCGATGTAGCCTAAAAGTTACACAGAATCGAATTGTTATCGTTTAAAACCTTTTCTGGTCATGATAAATAAGAAAATAAGAAATGTATTTTGTAGCTGTCATTTTCACTATTTGTGGCCACAATTGTACTACTTTTGGTTATCCGAAGTACCAGTTGTGACGACCGAGCTTTGAATTGGGATTGGCCATAAGCTGGGCCACAAATAGAACAATCGCATTTTGAATGTACCACTTTTGACCACCGCGTATTTTTCAGGTATTTTAGCTGTTATGTCAGTTTTTTGTGATTCCAACCCGTAAAATGAGCCTCAACTGATAAAATATTCATTTTTTATGGGGCGGAATGTCTTTGGATTAATGAGAAACCCTAGTATTCTTGCCTCGGGATCCCTTAACACTTCTGACAAGAAAACTACACAAGCCGCTCAGCGTTGACATATTTCGTCATAATTCGTTGAAATGAATTAGCGAATATTCAATGAAGCAATCGATATTGATGCGCAAACATCTTGAATATCGAAATATTACGCTCGATTAAGTGAACATGGTCTTGAAACTTTAAGAGATTCGAGGGAAATGCGGAGTCGCCAAAAAACGGTACAGTGGCCAAAACTGGTACGTCTATCCTATATCAACGGAATTTAAAGAATAAACATGTATATTTACCCTTTATTAGTGTTGTTCGCTTCCTGCTGCATCACCTCCAATATTTTCTTGCATGCATTCGTGCAATTATCGGGATTTCCATAAATCGTGATAGCTTTCTCGACCGAGCCGACGTTGTCCTTGCGATGAACGTCCACTCTCGCTCGTGTCATTTGCGTTATCTGACGTATCGTCGAGCCCTGTCGTCCGATGATCGCACCAACCATGTCCGACTGTACGAGTATACGAAGCGGAAAGTCCGTCTGACGACCCGAGCCCGGCAGACCCGAGAAAGCAGTACCGCCAGCCCTCTGGCTCCGTGCCCTCCGTCGACTCTCCGCACTCGACATTTCAACTTTTAACTGGGTACCTTCGTACTGGTATCCATCAAGCTGGTTCACAACCCTGAAAAATCATGAAAATATAATTAAAAATTAATTCAACGTTATTCGGTTTTACGCTACAAAAGAAAAAAAAAAAAGTATATCAAAATGACTTTGTTTTAGAATATGAAAAAAAAAAAAAAAAAACTTTCAATTTGTTGATTGAAGATTGATTCATTAATTAGCAATCATGAAGAATCGAATACTCGACATCGTTTTAATTTTCCATACAAATTACCAATCTTTTATTTCCCAAACAACATTTTTTTTTTCATGAAACATTTTACCTCCAGGCATAACTAACATATATCTTCATAATGAATAATTTAATATAGATGCAATTATCATTAAATTATTTATTCGGAATAAATAAAAGCGACGCGAGCGGCCGGAAAGTCTTCGTCTCTGTCTTCACGGTGCACGCGTATAAATATAAACGAAATTTTCGAAATTTTTTTTTTTTTTTTTTTTCACTCACTGCTGTGCCTGATCCTGCGATTCATAACTGACGAGGACGGTCTGGGTGGTGAGATCGCGGGACGATACTTTCTCGACGTTTTGCACCTGTCCGTAAGCAGAGAACAGGGGCTCGACGTCCTCGAATCTTGCGTGAATTGGCAAATTGCTCACGAGAATTTTTCCCCCCGAACCACTGCTGTAATGAACAAACAAACGAACAAAAAGGTTACAATCAATTATCAATATCACGCATCTTTATACACGAGAAACTTTGTCGCAATGATTAATTTATGCCCTCAATTTTTATGAACAAAAGTACAAGCTTAAAACGAGAAAAAGATAAAATCTGAATAAGGTATGTAATTTTTAGTCCACAAAGGCACGACAAAGTTTATTTCTACGACTACTAAGGAAAACTTCCTGAAGGAGTCAATATCGAAACATTTTGTAATGCTTTTTTTTAAGTTAAAAGGGTGCAGAGTCATAAAATTACGACATCGTAATCATCATCAGTATTATTATTGTTAATATTATTATTATTATTAGTATCGAGGAAACTTTTTCGATTTCCAGGAAATCTCGGTGAGCCAATTTCTCGTTTATGTCGACGCTGATACGATTGTAAATTAACTCCTTGCCTCCCAAAAAGGTTGTGCTATCTCTCTGTGCGAGAGAAGTGCGGGGGTGCATCTTGGTGCGCATAGCTTGCGGTATAGTTGGGATTTACTATATGCAGAAAAGAATTATCGCTTTGCCATAATTGTGTATGCCGAGAAACTTTTATAACAATTATCATTTGACGTGGATAATCGCGGCTGTGCGTTTGTTATAATGTTTTATCAATCGACAAAGAACTCGTAAGTTTCATAGGCGAGGGGACAAAGTGCGGGCAAAAAGAGATCAGTGTATTTTGCATTTCACCAGTCTCGTATATCTTCAAAAAAAAAAAAAAAAAAACGGCGATGGCACCGCGTCAGTAAAATATATTATAGAAAGAAAAAGAAAAAAGACGCGAGTCAGCCGTTGTCATTCTTCATTTATGGCAATGCAAATGTGAAAAAGGCACGATCGTATTCACAGGCGCACGTCGATTCTCCAAGCACTTATATTCGTAACGCGTCTGTTTTCACTTGAAAAATGTGGCTGACGAGAAAGAGATTTTGCCCTCGTCACCCCCTTTCAAATGCACGCTGTGCATAGTCTTTTTTTTTTTTTTTATTCTTATAATCTTCACATTAATCGTCGATGAATCCCTAATCAAGAGGTTTTTATTCAAATATTCATTGTCATAATTCATTATCGTAAGCTGAAATTATTCTTCCGATACCATCGCGTTATCTCCTTCGGTTATATCCATCGAGAATGTGTACAATTAACTTTATCCTATAAAATAGATTATTTTATCCACGAGCGTATATATATACAGCACTTCCTCTGTACATTATTCATTCAACTAAATTTCATTATATAGGAACATTCTTATTTTCATTCCCAGCTAGCTGATGAACAAATTGTCGACTGAAATCATCGGAATACGTGAGTTGGCATTTAATTGCGATAATAAAAACAAAGTGACGATTACAATTCATTGTAATGCGAAAAGCCATTTTCTTTAGCTCTTCGGCTTTCTTGTCAATCATTGTCATACTCAATGGTAGTAAAAGGGGATACTCGAGTATATTGATTGTGTTGAGGATATCGATTGCGAAACCATGAGAAGAAGACCAAATTTACCGTGAATTATTAACAAACGGTCGAGTTTCAAAGACGTGCTCGCGATGACGTAACGCATGTGATTGTTTTCCGTAACAACAATGTGTTTGATACTCGAGAGGAGGAGACGGGTGGGGAGGGGGGAGGGGGGGGGGGGGTTGACGAAACTGATATGAAAATCGAACGACGAGTCAAAAATTTCTATGCTCGAACCCCTATATGTATTTTGCTTACGAAATCAGTAGAATTGTTTGAAAGTATCGACTATCGGAAGCAGCATTGTCTCTCTATATATATGGCTCGAATATTTTCTCGACGAAGTTCAGGGTTTGCGCGGAGCCCCGTCTGTCATGCGAAGTTTCTCGGGCTCCTGGGTCCGCGTATCGTGATAAATGAGCTTACGAAATCAGCAGAATTATTTCGAAGTTCTGCAAATGAAAGCAACATATTGTCTCTATACAGACGTTATCTACGTATATATATACCCGTATAATTCCTCGACCAACTGTAATTCTGTTTTTTTTTTCTTCTTCCTTTCAGCAAATCATCCGGATAAATATATTTTTTTCCTAAATGAGAATGGACGAAGTGATTAAAAAAAAAATAATAATTACGGAATATCACTCAGTTACGTAAAAGCGCAATTAACTTGTGGTTTTCGTGCGACGTTGATTTCCAAGTTCAGGACGATCCGGTGCTATCAGTTTGGAAAATTTTTATCGAAATGAATCATTCAAATTGATATTGTCCTTCAAGTATATACTTCCTTTCGATACCTCGTTTGTTCTAGAAAAACAAACCTTTATAGTTTAATCTTTGGAAAAATAAATAAAAAAGAATTACAAAATTTCTATTCGGAAAGGATTTTTTTTTTCCAAAACTATGAAAACGACACGACAAAAAAGGAAAGTACAAGATACCGGTTTGATGGTAGAAATTTAAAAATACATAAATACCAATTAAGCTCGATTATTGAATTTTGCTTCGTTAAAAAATCATCTTATTGTATTTTCGTAATTCAATGTTTCATTATTGCCGTTCGATCGTGTAAATGGGTGTAATAAACGTCTGGGGAAAAAAAAAAAAAAAAACGAACGAAATGAAACGAAAGATTGCGAAGAAGGAAGAGATCGCGAGAACAGCCGGAAGTGTTCAGTGAAACGAGTTTGTCATGCTCCAACGAGCTCGCGGGGTGGTGGGTGGGTGAAGGATTTTTATGAATGACCGACTGAAAGAGCGTCAGGAACAATTGGAGAAAGACGGATGCGTTGGTAGCGATTACCTGCATATAAGAATAAATGCAAAAGGGGCATATATATATAGAGAGAAGAAAGATACGGAAGAACTTGCGACTCACACATGAGTATGAGTGTATGTATATATAACGAAAGAATTCGCGAGGAATGGAGAAGGATGAGCGAAAGCGCGAACGAGGGTGTGGAGGACCCCGTCGACGACTCCCGCGTACTTTTGCTTTCGCAGGTATTGATTTTTCGACCCGACAAAACCCGGTAACTGAGGGAGCCCTTTCACCACCCTTACAAAAACCTCATACATATCTCCCGGTGGATATAATATATATACACACACCTTGAGAGCCGAGAGAAAGTTTAACGGGAACACAAGTCGAGCACAGTTGAACTGCGTTTTTTTTTTTATTTAAAAGTTTTATATAAATAGTGTATATACGTAAAAATGTGGTATCAAGTGACGAAAAAATACTGTAGATTCATATCGCGTCATACAAACAATCGTGTACTATAAACTTTAGTCATCATGGAATTAAATATACATGTAACTATATTATTGATTTTAATTAAAAAAAATATATACTCATTTTTTTTTTTAATTTGATAATTTAAAAAATTTATTACTTTTGAAAGTACGAGAGGATAAAATAACGAATCTGCAATAATCTTTCAGTCGAGGAAGAAAAAATTTTCCAACTTATGTGAACTTTAAATTAATCGACGATGCCTACGGTTAAATGAATTTTTTCAATTTTTTATTCCTATTATTTTTTAAATATTTACGGGTCCAGGACGTGGAAGATTCTGAAAATTTTTGTATCAATGATACCGATAATAACCGTAGTAAGATTAAGAACAGACAAGAAAAATGAGCCGAAAACTTGGCGTTCGCGTGTTTCTGTCGTTACGCATATATGTTATGGGCGCATATGAGATTTGATTAATCTGGTGCGTGTGCGATAACGAGACGCGAAACGTTGCATGATACGTATTTCGCATACGTAGACATGAAAATAGAGACGAGGGCGAGTGCGTGTTATATATGTACGATTGCAGTATAATAGGTACGTCTCGTGTAACGAAGAAACAAACATCATCCCGCGAGCCAAACTGAGCTGAAGAATCTGGCTGTCGTTTTATCAATGCGCGAGGCGACAGTTTCTTTGGGGATAAAACGATATTGCGCGCCTGCTGGGTACTTTTTCACTTTCGCATTATAATGCACAACAAAAGCTCAAAGCACATGCGCATCATCCTAAATTTCTCAATTTATTCGGTTGCTTCATATAATTTAATCGTTACAAGAAACTTTGAGTTTTTTAAAATTATTTTTCTTGTAATTTCAAGACAAAGCATTTATGACGGTAATAATTTCGATAATTCGTTCGGAAATTACAAAAATCATAAATTTCAAACTATTGGAGATAAGAATTTGAAGAAAATAACTGTCTCATCTTATTCTGATTGATAGAATAAGAGTATATATAAGTATTAGGTACTTTATGCACGATTTGCATTTGAGACGAGGATTGCCTATACATTCGAAGAAAGTGAGCGGATAAGTAGGGGAAACTCGATATGGAACGAGAACCATACCTGCTCTATATAGAGTCACAGCGTCGTCGTCGTCGTCGTTGTCAATGCCATTATCTCAAGTGTTGCTTTGGCCCCGTTTTTTTTTTTTTTCTTTCCGTGGCAAAGAGCCGAGTGAGACTCCCACGAGCCCGAGAGCAATGATTCGACTCGGGAAAGTGCAACAAGTCAGCTTGCAACGAGAGTAGCCTAATAGGGAAAGAGAGCACACTGCACCCCGTGTATTCTATTCTATGCATACAACACGGATGAAGGGTGAATGTACCGGCTATTCATTGAATCGGGGTCCCCTTCGAACGGTTCGTCATAATGTGCGTATACATACGGTGGAATTGGTGCGAATTCGGGCCACCATTCTAATTGCGATCATATACTTTGTTCGCAGAAATTGATGACAAGATATTAGATCGATCGATGATCCATTCTATTAAGTGTTGCTGCCAAAGCTTACGTTTTGTTTTGAGGAATGTAAAATTTAAAAAATATGCTTGCAATGAAGCAAGTTCAAGAAACTCATTTCCTATTTTAACAACCATAATATATGGTTACATTTAATAAACCGTTTTCCCGATCACGCCTGGAATCCGACTGGATCCTACCGTCAGTTTTCAACCGAGCCAAATTTTATTTAACCATCATACGTATCTCTCTCTTTCTCTCTCTCTCTATATATATATATATATATATATATATATATATATATATATATATATATATATATAACGTAAGCGTATGAAGGTAAAACAAGTGCATGGTTGATGGACGCCGGGTGCGGATGATTCGGCGAAATAGGGGTTGACGAAGCGAAACTCAAAGAGAGAGCTGGTGGGAGTATATGGTGTCGTGGGCGAAAAAAAAACGTATATCCACCCCAGAGGGGAAAAAATCGGCCATGTGCGGAGCAAGCGAATAACGGACGCAGAGCAAGAAAGGAAAGAGTACAGAGATAGCAAAGTTGCATGGAAACGGTGGGAATGATAGAGGGAGAATGAAGGGATTTTGTGATAAGCAGGGAGTAAGGGAAAGGAGGAAGAGTGCTGTGAGAAGGAAAGGGGGTATAACAGGGTGTCCTTTGTTTCGTGTGCTTTTGGGGATTTTCGGCGGCACCCGAGGGTGCGAGATGCACGCTGTGATTCCACCGGCCATTGATATTCCTGGTTCCGGCGTGTCTGCTTCCTCCCGCGCATCGACTCTCTCACTTTTTTCTGTTCTTCTCCTCCTTCCCGCGCCATTCTCTCTTTCGACCTCTCGTTCCTTCTCTCATACTCTATCGTTCTCTCTTTTGCTTTTCTCCTTCCTTCACTTTTTTCATGTCCTCCTCTCGCTCTTTCACTCGTTTGCACTTTCTCTCTTTCCCTATGTCTCTCTTTCTCACTTGTTAAAACGACGATATGTTGATTATAGACAGTACTGTCTACTCTACTCATGCTATATAGTTGCAAATATATATAGTTATATATATATATATATATATATATATATATTGTCGTTGCCGTTGTTTGGCGATGCTGATCCTTTCACCGCGTACTATGATCATAAGCACCCTTGGATTTTTTCATCGTATGTGTTTGGGGTGTTTGGACCACACGTAGTCAGATCGTGATGTATATAATAGCATCGGATTAGCGTTCACGGAAACATCGATTTTATCAATTATAATACATTGCTTATGGCTTTTTGTCTCGAATGAAACAAGAATTTATGAAAATTATAAAATGAATGGAAATGGGTAATAATGGATAAACGTTGATACTGGCATTGATTGATACAAATTGGTGAAAAAAAGTATTTAAAAAATTAACAAAGGTGAACGTAAATTGACTCTGTCAAGACTCAAAATGCAACGATACAAAAATTCTTTGCTTTGAGATGCTCCAATCTAAGATCAACACGTCGTGAAATTGACTTGTCCCTTTCAATTACGCATATTATAGATTTCATATATATATATATATATATAAAAAATGTATCCCAGGAATTTTCATTCTTTACAATGTGCCATGTACACTTGCACATAAATCTGCTGTGAAATAAGCAACATTAAGGCAATGAGGGTTTCTGATTGGCGAATGTGAAGTTGAAAGGGATCATGATAAAAAGCAGAGAGAGAGAGAGAGAGCGAGAGAGTGAGGGGGAGAGCGAGAGAGAAAACGAGTCAGGACCTTGGCACGGCCCTGAGGGTTGAAAAGTCGACGTCGTCGGCCCACGCTTGCGTTCTACCCCCGCCAAAATCGATGTTGAAAAGGGAAAGTGGACAGCGTGTGTGCCAGCACGTACTGTACTAAATGTACATCTATACATATACCTGATGGTTATTCTTACTATACATATATATGTGCAATGTACTGAGAAACCGCATGGATCGAATGAAGGCGCCGGTGCTGGCGCTTCCTCCCGCTTGTTTAACCCCCATTCGGGGGCATGAGTCGTTGCATCCCTTAGTCTGCCACCCTGGTCGAGTCTGAACTTTCGGGGTTCTTACTTTATATGCGTATTACACATACATGCATATATATATATGTATATGCGGCGGCTGTCTCGTTCTTCCGGGCATGCGAGCAGCACTCTAATACATGCATACTCATACGAGCGCGAGCGGGCGGTAAAAGCGCCGAAGCGCGTGGATAAGCTTGCGCGTATACGCGAAGGTATATTATGTTCGAGCAACTCTGGCGGTACTCGCGATTTAGGCATGCTAGGATGTAAAATAAAAACATAAAAATGCGTTCTCAGATCCCGAAAATTTTCGAAAAAAATTTCATTGTTTCTTCAGCACGTTATTTTCTTTTGGTTATCCGCGTATGGGCATTTTGCTCGCGCGCGTCATGACTTATATTTCGAACGGCAAGAATTTTCGGCTATTATATTGCTTTCTTTTCGTTTCAACGTGTATTTCGTTCATTCAACTGGATCATTGTCAAATTAATGTTTGGTAATTATGCCAGCTGATATTTTTTCAACTTCACTTTACCTAAACCCACCATCGATGGAACAGAAATTCATCTCGTGGTTCGTTTACTGTCTCTCCGCACGGAAAGAAAACATTCAGTTGGATTCATATAATATAATACCTCTGTGGTCAGGTACGTTGGAACGAATTTTTCGTTCGTACAACGAAAATTTCTCTTGCCTCGAACATATTATGGTCGTCTGAAGCGAATTATTGTTGAACAAACTAATTTTTTCAATTCTACCAACCGAAAATTCGTTTTAACGTCCGTGGACGCAGGCGTTGTGAATCCACCGAAATTTTTTTTCCGTGCCGGTATACCGAGGTAAAAATGTAATTTTGAGATAATTTTTTGTCTTCGAACCGTACAAACGTATAAAAGTAAAAAGCATAATATATAATAAACGTATAAAATGTTTTTCCGCAGATTCAATGTTTTTCGATGGGCTCACGGTTGAATTGATATTTGTTTAATTTTTATATAATCCAAATAATGAAGTTTGAAAAAAAGTTTCGGCTGAGTTCTATTTGATAAAAAGAGCCGAAGAATTGGCAAACTATTTGCTTCTTTTCGATCGCGACGAAAATTATTCAAGTAAAGTTGTAGCATTTTTGAGAAGTTAGAATGCTTGACAAATTGAGTCCTTCATCAAAACTTCTCGTATACATCCAAGTCCCAAAAGTAGAAAATATTTGAATGGAATTCCAATCAACGTTCTCAACTTTCTAAAATATATTAAAGTCGTGTGTGTGTGTGTGTGTGTGTGTGTGTGTGTGTGTGTGTGTGTGTGTGTGTGTGTGTGTGTGTGTGTGTGTGTGTGTGTGTGTGTGTTTCGAAAATTCTATGTCTGTTCCGGGCTTCAGTGCGGTCGTCTGTCGCACAGCGGAGCCAGACGAGACCATCGTCCTGATCCTTAATGATTCACACTGAAAAAAAAGTTTCCCGATTCGAGCCATAATTATTATTGCTTCAGCCATATTATATGGGAAAATACGCTACTGCCATACCATCTAGGTAATAAAGCCATACAAATATGACTGACACAATATCGTTGGCGTAAGCATACCACTATGTCATGACAGACATATACCCAATAGCTCCGCGAATCTGACAAGTATCTCTATTTCAGCAATACCATAGTATGGTTGAGTTCACCATCACGAGTTATGCCTATGCCAACCATACTAGTATAGCTGTCTTATAAACGCTAGCATACGAGGTAGACGAACACCAGCCATACTAGTATAGCCGAAGCAAGCATATACAATGTTGTTTCGTGGATAGCAGTTTTGTCAGTGTAGGCAGAATTATTTGTATACCAACAATACTAGTAGAGCTGTTTTATAAACGCTAGAATACGAGGTAGACGTACCAGCTATACTACCAAAAGAATATGGCTGAATTATAAATTCATTTTACATAGATAAATTACAGGATATTGTACCTACCTATACTCGTATAGGTAAGTATATATAGTAGGGGATATTCGGGTCACAGTAAAAATTCAGCCAATATGTTTCATAATCATGAATATTTATTTTAATCATCTGTTATCGATAATGATATTCATACATAAATATTTTGCAAAAGAGACTTGATTTTTAGAGCTAATGAAACACACCTGGAAGTTTGAGAGAATCCATGGCCCGGAGACATATGATACTCTCCTTGCAGGAAAATGACAGTTGACCTAACCTACAAAAATTCGCTTGTTATACGATTGGCGTTTATATGACAGGAAAAATAGTCCTTTTTTACATATTCCGTAGATAAGTGAGAACAGACTTACCTTCAAATGTTGGTATAAGCTCATCAAGATTCCGTTCGTTCAGTTTCTTCTTCACAAACTCGTTCATTATCAAATTTTGCGTAGCGAGGTCTCGTTTTCGCGCGAGGCAGAGGCATAGACACCACGCGTTAACAGATTACTGTAGGTGTTCCAAAAACGTAGCATAGTTGCGCGAGCCATATTAGTATAGCTATGTGTCACAACGTTATTCTCGCAGCCATACTATATGGTTGAAATAGCTAGGCATGTAAAAATCAGCTACTACAGCTGTTTGAACAATACAGTGTAGTTTCGCGAGCTATGTTAGTATGGCTGATTTACAAAAACGATAAATTTCCAGCTATTTATAATGACTAAGCTAGCCAGACGATTGAGTGTCGTCCACAAAGGCGCAGTATAGGCGCCGTAGACAAAACTGCTTTGCCTTCACCAGCGATATTATTGTTGAATTAGAAATACTTCACTAGTCATATTTGTATGAACTTTACGGCAATCGGGATTTTCTAAAAGGGCTACTGCATTTTCTGTGTGGGCAATATTTTTTCACCAGTATACCTATAACTGGCCAACAATAACAGTATTATTGTAAATCCCGAACCATTTTTTTCAGTGCAGAGCTCATCGTTTAATGACTCATTTAACGCCGGGGCATCAGGCAGCAATTACAGCGACTTTATAATCACCGCTCGAGAGGTTCGAGCCCGTGAAACGCGCCCGTTCGCATAGACGTCGCGCCAATGTGTGTGTATATATTATACGGATCTCGACGGATGAAAATCACGGTGATGTCATGCACAAAGTGCACGTTCGGGAGGGACACTTACGGCATAATTGCAATATTTCATAATTACTCTAAAAAAATATATTATTCGAGCATCGAATTGAACTGTTCCTTGTTTTTTTTTTAAATTCGAATCCTCAAAATCAATTATTCATAAAACGAGAAGAAATATATTTTAAAACAAAAGCGTTACCAGCTGAAATTATTACTAATCTTACATTGTTACCGTAAACATTTATTATCCGATAATGAACATCCGATAATCCGATATTCGAGAGTTATTATCAGAAAAGAAAATTGTCAACTGCAAGACACGAGAGCGTGCAGGTCACTTTACATTATCCCCCCCCCCTTCCCCCCTTGGGCTTCAATATTGTGCAGCCTCTTATCTACAGCGAGTGATAAAGCTAGCTCTCACGCCCTTTCCTGAGTCCGCTCTCGTGCACCACCCGGAAGCGATCGGGAACCGCGCGGGCTTGATATCAGCTTGATAAAAATAAAGCCGTATGGCAAAGCAAATCGCGGCTGGCCTCTCGGCTAATAATCTGGACGGACACACGGAGCGAGATAAAACGATCCGCAGCGCGAGTGAGCCTCGAAAACAGTGCGCGATTAGAGACTCACGATACGCGGATTTGTTGGTGAAAGAAATTTTTCAACAAAAAGAATCGTTCAACCGAACGCGAATGAATGAATGAAAAATTGCATATGTCTTGAGGCCTTTCGAGATGCCTATAGCATTGCGAATTTATTTATAAAAATGAATTTTCATTCAAATTACTTTAATATCGCATGTTTCAGTCAAAGATTCTTTAAATACGGCAAATCTTCCACTTTCGGTCTGAGAAAATAGCGCAAATAACGATTTTTTTTAATCACGAGAAAATGAAAATGAAAATGAAAAATGAAAGGATGGTGAAAATTATTTTCATAAATCAATCAAGTTGTGGATTTCGAAATTACGACGTGGAACGAATATAATTATTTGTTCTTTAAATCCAGTGCAATGAATTCGCTGTATCGAATTATTTGTATAACGCAATTAATCAATCAAAGTGTAATTTATAGCTGTAATTTCTTACTCGTCTTTCGCCGCTTGATATATTCTGCGGATTCTATCGATATTATAAAGCCTTTGGTAAAATATCAAATAAGATTAAATCGAATCTTTTCGCGATTCCTCGTGGTAAGATTTGTCGGACATTGTGCGTATTTTCACGTCATCTCGGATCTCGGATTTACCACGAAGTTGTGGTATAATATGAGAGACACGAAGACTATGTGTGTGTGTGTATATACTATATATATTATATGACGGGGGAGTACGTCTCTCAATCTGTCGGTCGACGACACGCGTGTCTGCAGACGTGCGTGCCACCCAGCGGTGTCTCGTAAATTGCGAGACACGAGAAGACAAAGGCGGGAATATAGATACGTTCGCGTACTTACAAGCCGCCGCGAGATACGAAGTAAATCGTCTCTTTCGGTTATTCATAATTCATTGAAACGAAAATTCGATCTTATTTGGACAAATTAAGATCATTCGGGGGGTAAAATTATTTTATTTTAAAATTATTTTTACACATTTTTTTTTTGAAGGAAACTGGTGCAAATGACTTTTGCCTGGAGTAGAAATATGTGCCTGTGGTACACAGCAAAAAATATGTAGACTCATCGATCTGCAGAGGCCTCTGATTTCGCGTAGTGTGCTTTAGAAATCGAATTTGTCCGTATTGGGGTCCAATCATCTCGATCAATGCCAGGTTATGCCACCAAATACTTTGTGGCAATATCAATTGTTTACGAATGACAGGCATTTTTTTAAATAAAGATATATCTAGAACGCGGAAAGTTACGAAACTTCTTTTCTATAATTGAAACGATGAATAAAGAAGTGTACTCGGTGAATTCGTGAAGCATATCGTTTAGGGTTGTTTAGAAGCAAATCACGTCTTATGAAAAAAAAATTGAAATTTACGCAGTGTGTAATTGAACATTTGAACTATGTCTCTGTAAAATTTCAAGTCAGTTTGGAGCTTATTTACGGAGTAAAAAAAATTGCAAAGTTGGGTACTTTTGACGCCCGACTACAAAGCCTCTAATGGATGGAGCCATGCGCGATCTCAATAAACTCGCGATATATCTGATCGTGCCATTGAACTTTTGTTGAATAACTAACCAAGTATACTCTCTGAAATATTCCGCGTCGATTAGTACCAAAATCGTTAACCTTTGGAGAATTTCCTTGAAGATATTGTAACATATGTATCAAAAATCGCATCAAAATTCATTCCGAGCGGCTGAGTGACTGACAGCGCCCAATGTATAAAGCGTAGGAAAATGTATGAAGCGTAGGAAAGCATAGGAAAATCTCCCTCACTCTGATCAACTTCTAAACAACCTTAACGGATAAAATGAGCTTATGTATATTGAAACAAAAAAAAATTTGCCCGGAATCAATGCATCATGTTCTATTGACGAAAGCTAGATAATCATTGTACGCATTAAACATGCATTTTTTTTTCTGTAGTGAGTAAACGTTCCTCGGTTTATCGGTCCACCATTATTAACGATATTTTCGTTTTTTTTTTTTAACCGTCGACTGAATTGGCTGTACCGCTAAAATCTCCTGAAGACATATCTGCCTCTGTATCTCACTCTTCATAGGAGAAAAAATTAAAAACTTTCTCATTGACGAGTTGCTTCATAGTTGTCCATTATATTTACGATTTTGGCAGAAATTGCCCATATATAGGCTTATATCGTTACAAATATTACCGTGCTTTGTGAATGAAAAATATGAAAAATTCACAAGCACACTATGTCGTATAGCACATAAAAAATGTATAAATATACTAAAAGGAATGTCTGTAGAATTATTTAATGCGCAGTCGGGACTGTAAAGTTTCTCATTCTCGTCCATGGTTTCCCTTTCGTTCGTCTCGTATTCCTTCTCCTGCACATTATCGTTCGGAGGGGCTCGTTGCAAAAGTGACTCAGCGTCAGCAATTACATACTCAAGAGAGGCGCGAGAGTCTCGTAATTTCGTGACGCAAATGTTTAATACAAAAAAATTCATTCATCGTGCCAGTGTGACGAGAACAAAGAGAAAATAAGAAAGTGATGAAGTTTGCCAGCGTCATGAAAATTGCATATGGTAAATATACACATCAAAACAAAATTTTACGGTTTTATTTTGTGCCATAAATAAGTATGCGTATATCGAAACGAATTTTATCTATGGATGTATATATACTTATAAATCTGATTAATTTGGAAAAGAAAAAAAAAATTGATTTACCTATAAAGTTAAGAATTGCATATTGTGTGATTGCTAGTCTCATAAACTTTTTGCTGTACATAGAAATACATTTTTTTTTGTGATATTATTTTAAATGAGGTCCATTTTTCTCAGTGTAATATGTGCGAGATCGAAAAATTGCCGAAAGTCTATTTTCAGAAGTTCGCTAGGGAAAGTATATATTTATAAAGCACATTGCTATATGGACTATATCGATGTTTCAAATGCTATCAAAGATCTCAAGTCTGTACGAATACGTCCTTTTTCCTTTAAGCGATCGACACGTACACAATGATACTGATGTATATCAATGGTTAAATTCCATAGAGGCGTATAAGCTATGCTTATACCTAACCTATATGCCCTTTTGGCATTAGTTCATTGATATGAATATGACCTGTGATGTTAACCTCGTGTTAGATTGAACCGATTGAGCGAGCCCGTACATTTACGAAGTCCACAGTTCTTTCAAAAAAAGCAGCTCTTACTTCGAGAAAACTTCCTGTTCTCGTATGCTGTGTGTGTACTCGTCTGTGGATCATTAATGCACACTGTGCAAAGAAAAAAAACCTCCGATGACGACAAAAAGTGTTTAAATTACTTTCAGAATCGTGTCGGTATTGTTTATCGAGACATATCGCAATTGTTTTGCAAAATTTCGTGCCTATAAAGGAAAAAATAATTTTTCAAACTTCAGAAATTTGCTGGATTCAATTTTATATAAATGTAATTAATACGTTACTTTTCAATTTATCATAATAATTCATTGGCAAAATTGTTATTTTTATGAATTTTGCATTCTCGCGAAGCTTGTGCATCGACCATATTTTTTTTTTTTTATGGTAACGAATCTTCTTTTTTGCATATTTTCGGAAAATTCTTACAGATATTCTCCTCGTGTAGAAACGAATATTTTCATAACCCAAACTCAACGATATTCGTATCTCAAAATTAAAAAAAAAAGTTATTGTATCGATGATCAATACTTTTCGCAATATTTGTAATTTTGAGCTAGAAATAATTAACACTGGGCGAATACGACCGTTGCGAAGTGTGATTGATAACAAAAGGGCTTAGCGCATATGATCGACAGGGGGAAATTTATTGTATTCAATGAACGATTTGGAGCAGAATTTTGACGAAAATCGATTGAATCACAGCAAAATGTCGATATTTTCCCTGTGATAACCACCACGAGGAAATTCAATGTATCATGAAGTCACCCTCGTTGATATGTGGCACATGAGAAGCAGTGCAAGACGAACTAGTATAACCATCGCGCGCGCTATTATTGGCCCTAGCGTCAAAATATTCAAGATTTATCCGTTCCAATTACACGAGTTCGCTCTCAGGCTGCGCAGTAACCGCGCTTATGCACTTTTGCATCTCGTATATTTTTCAATGCTCGAAAAGTTTTGCATGACGCGAAAAAATTTAAAGATATAAACAATCAAAAGGCAATATTGACACAAAAAAATCGATATAATCCACATTGAATTTTAATTAAATGTATTCGATTTATTCAGATGTATTATTAATTTTTGATTATATTTAATTAATATTGAATCCAAAGATATAAATTTTTCTTCGTGTAAATAAAGTTTATTAACGTCGACTTTGTTCAAAAGAAAAAAAAAAACGATCAAACAATGAAAGTGACGATCTGAACGGAGATAATAATTTTAAATAATACTCCCAATACTTCCCAGTGAGTCTCAGCAAAACCCAAGCGACAAATATGACCGAAACTTTAGCATCACTTACGCCAGCAGCACTCAAGTTCGGACTAATGTCAAAGAGGCGTATAGGTAATGTATAAGCATAGCTTATACACCCCTATATTTAATATACGCGGGAGCGTGTGTGTGTATGTGTGCATGTAACGGGACTGGATAAACGTCGTTAATGCCACCTCGCGTCTCTGAGCGGTCACGCGGTTTTGTACCGGCATAGTTTCGTAGCTCGCTATAACTAAACGCGATAACTCCGTAGGAAGTCGTAATCGCCTGGCTATTCCCACACTTTATGCGTTTATAATCTCGCCCCGTGGTCTATTGGCCTCGGACAGCACCCAATAGAGTTGAGATTCTTATAGTAAACGGATATATATTAGGGTCGGTAACTCATGGTAGTATACGGAGAACTTTGTTTAACGTGTTATACGTACAATATTCGGTATAAATGTTGCGGTACATTATTTATTCCTTGTAAACGATTTTGACATTAACGATGAGAAAAAATTGTATCAACTTTTTTTCGGTGTAAGCTGTCTGAGCTAAAAAAAAATCCCCATTGAATTGACTCAATATTGAATAATTTCGTAGTTATGGAAACGACATTATTGATTGCTCGAAAAATTACGTTCTACAGACCAAACATGATGTATTTGACAGATTTCGACTACTGAAACCATTTACATATCTTTTTTTTCTTCCGGCCGAAGGCACTTCACATATTTCACGCTTCTCCCTGGCTTATCCTTTTCCGCTCAAACATTACGAAATCAATAAAAAATCATTTAAAAAAAACTTCGCTGAAATCATAAGGTTAGAGCAATCGTTTATGTGCGAAAATGTGTATTTTCAGCAAAAATACATGTAACAGTTGACTGTCAATAAGTGAAATTAATTTCAAAATTTTAAAGACGTTCATCGTTCATTGTAACTCGTTGATAATTGGACTGTTGTTTGATCCTAATTGCACGATACAATCTCCTTAAAAATTGAAAAATCAAAACCATCATGTTCGCATGTTAATTCATGATTTTAAATGAAAGAAATAAAATTTTCTGACTCAAAAAAGTTTTTCTCATTATCCAATTACAAGGCTCGCGTAATTACCAACATTTATTAACGCATACACGGACACACATAAATATAATCGATGAATGACGTACGGATACGAGTGTCTGCAACATCCGTAAGCGTCTCGACGAGCGATATAGTTGTGGATTCAGGAAACTCGGTGGCCATCGCGTCACTTTGTTTCTCGTTGTGTGCGGTCATCGGCTCGCGTACACGTACACGTTTTTCTTTCCTTTTTCCAAATTTTCTTTACCATTCACACGTATATATATATATATAGATATATATAATATCTCTTTATACTCGCACTTGATCTCGAAACTATCCTCAACATATTTGTTTCTCAGCACATTTTAAGAAACAACCATGGCTCCCGTAATCCACAAAGCAGAAACAACACTTTGGCGCAACATTCCGAGAGTTTGTGAGCTCGATATCACTATCCGTATATTTTTATTCGTTTATATCGACGATATATTCAGAAAAAATGACGCGACGATGTGGCAAAGTATCCTGAATAAAAAGTCCTTCGTCTCATATAGCCATAAGACATAATTATAAAAACATCATGAAAAAATGTTTACAACGCGTAACTATGCACGGAAAATTGAAGAAAAAAAAATGTATATTTACACATGATGTGTAATGTGCACGGAGAACAAAATGATGTTCCTGTGTACGAATATGTGTAGGATGTGCGAAAAAATGGCGACGGTGTGATTACCAGAGCGCACTTCAAGTAATGACGAACGAATATAACAGCGACTGTGCTCTGGCTGTTCCTCCACGCTCGATGACGCTTTTCAAAGCTCTCTTGGCTCTTACTAAACCGTATAGAGAGAGTATATCAACCGCTTGTTTTTATCGTCGCAAATGTACGTTTTTCAAAAGTGCATAGAGAGCTGCAAGTGCAACTATATGGCTGTATTTGTTATGTGCATATATACAGATGTTATGTATAGAAGTGGTCAGCAGCATAGCTGTGAAAGCACGTGGCTGTGCGATTTGACGAACGCCCTCGGCCGAGTATACTATAATGATCAACAGTTTGCGCTTATATGTATACACGATCGAGTTACATACGTTTTCCGTACATTTTCACGAACACAACATAAAAAAATAATGTAGCACTGGTCCCGTTAAAAAAAAAATCAAAAATTCGCGGCAAATGTCCACCGAATTCATCCACGTACTTTCGTGTTACTTTCGTTCTTTTTCACTATTGTGGATAAAACATCCCTATGGTCGATCGCAACGCCACAGTCGCAAAACGCGTTTGCATACACATAAATTGCATATAATATTTACATATATATATATATATGTTTTTCCGCGCACTGAATCGAAAAAGAGATTAAAATGAGATTAAGATCCAAGAGAACAGCGTTTTGAAATTAAAATCTGTCACCTGCGATGTAATGGTTGTATGTATAATGTAAAGGTTGCGATGTAATGCGATGTCCTTCCTCTGTACATCGGGTATTCTTACGATAAAATTTCGTTAAAGCTCTCCATATCGATAATTTCAATGACACAGCGTTTAATTTTGATTAAGGGTGAAAAAAATAATTTATTGTCTCTTATGGAGATCTTTGGATTGCAAAACGGTTTGGAAATTCAAATTTTGTGTTCTTGAAATTGTCATTATGATGAATACAAAGTACAGCAGAGGCCGTTGAGACAGTGGATTTTTGCACGTTGCACGATTGATGCGTAGCAAAATTTATACTCCTGAAAGTCCAGCGACTGTATATTTCTTTACATAATCCATATATAATATGATATTTTCGCGAAACGGACACGAGCCTCGCGACAGCTTAACGTCCCGTAGCGTACTGATGCGAATGCAAAAGTCGAGTATATCGCAAGAAGCGTGAGCGGGTGTAGTTCTCGCGGCAGCACGATCGCACAGTGTATCCAAGCACCGCGCCACCACCAACTCTGTATATATACATATATATATATATATATTGTAATGCTAGCAAACAAAAGGGCGTAATTCACATAATTTTTCGTTGAAAATCGTCCGATCTACGTCCCGCTCTTTGCCAGCAAGTGATACGTTTATATTCGTATATATACTGCACAATTTTTTTTTCTTTCCAATTCATATAAATGTTTATGTTACAAACAGTGCAATTGCATTGTACCGTTTGAAATTGTATACGCACACTTATTCGATGAATATGCATCACCGGTATATTAAAATTAATACGGAATACTAGCGATTCAAAAATGTAGTCGTGTGAATAAAATACACATTTACCGAATGACGATTTTAAAATTCACGATTTATAAATATTCACGGATACATCAACATTGACAATTTAATTGATTATTTTTAGTGCAACGATTGTTTTAATACCACTAAGTAGGTATACAAGATTCAGGCAAATTTCCGTTTGTCATTAATTTTCACTTATCGAGACCCCCAACTCAATATGCTCTTTTCACTTCAAGCTAATAACCGGTATATGATATGTTGTTTGGAAAAAAAAATGAAACGAACCGATGCCAGGACACCGTGCAACGTGTATAATTATTCACGATTTTTTTCAAGATTTTTTTATACCAACTTAACAAATTTCATTTACATTTGCATATTAAAATCATAAACATTTTTGACACAGATACACGTTTGTTCTGTAGCCTCTTGGCTTTAAGGTCCCTTTTATAGCTAGCGGCAGAATGCTACAGTGCAATACTCGTAATCAGAGTCGAGCCACGCATTAATACGCTAACTACGTGTGTTTATTGTTACTGCGTACAGTGTACTCACAGACGAATGGAGTAATGGCACCAAAGACGGGCTTGTATATCGTTGGAGCGAATGTGTAACCGAGATTCTAGTTGAAATATATGTATATGTATATATTTTCAACATCGGCGAATCAGTTCCGGAGCAGCTTTTCATAACTTTGTTGCGTGGAAATTTTTTATTTATGCGAAATTTCGACTTATGTGATCTCGAAGTGTGTACTTTTTTCTCATTAAGACAATTTTTAGCCAACTGAAATATGATTTCTATTTTTTTTTTCTAAGTTGTTAATTCGTTTTTTTTTAAGTTGTTAATTGTTTTTTTTTTCATAAACTGTGAACAAAAGGTGCTGGGTGAAATTATATTTATATTGAACATTGAGGCAACATTTCCGTACAGTACAATGTCCTCTGAAAAATGAGAATAATGTCACAGAATCGTTTGAATTCATTTTTTTTCTTTACAGAAAAAAACTAGAAACCAGACTAGATAGTGAGCGAAATTAGGACTCGGATCTGATTAACAGAAATGGCTTGAATTTTTTTTTATCGAATAATTTTGAACAAATATATCGATAAATGTCATGTCGGTAAAATTAATTTTATTTCAACACGCACAATCAATGCAAATTGATTTTTTTATTTCAAGAAAATTCATCTGAATGCCAAAATATCAAGTTTATTCGGATAAAAATCGTGCAATTTGCAATTTGAAAAGATTCAACACAAATACGAATGTTGTTTATTAAGGAGGATCGAGCGCTTCGTGCGCGCGGCAAGGGGAATGTTAAGCACGGACGTGGGTAACGCGTGGGGCATGTTGCGTTTGGCATTTGTTTTTCCATAACCATGGCTCGATTCATAACAAGAAATCGCGTTTGCTATCCAAATTATTATTTATTGCTAATTAACGGTGTTGTTCAAGGTTCTGAATTTTTTCAGGAGGCATCCTGAGGATATTTTCGACAAAATGTAAAAATTAGTTTGCTATGTAAAGGGGTCATCTGCGCTCATTGACTTTGCAATGTCGTCTAATTTCACGATCTGCCATAAGAAAATGTGCTAAATCGCCCAAATTTCAACTTTTTTTCCCCTCAAAAAACGGCGTAGCAGAACCTACGGACATTCCGGGGTTAAACTTTTTGTGGACATATATATCTATATAAAAAAAAAAATCAGTACCTCTCAACAGATCTCAACAGATATCGATGTAGCACTCAACCTTTCTTAAAAGTAATACATTTTAATCACTGCCACATATAAGTGTACACGATGATCCGAGTTGAAAATTATTACATCGGTTCACGGTGTATCTGACGTATTTACCGATTCGCATCTTTAAGGGGGGGGGGGGGGGGGGGGGGGGGGGGGGGGTAGGGTTTTGAGGGTTCAAAAAAAGTGATTTTTTTTTATTATAGTAACTCAAGAATGTTGTCTGTTAATAGGAAGTCAATGATTCTATGTGAGTAAAATAAAAAATAAATAGCTTACTAAGTTTTATCAGGGTCTTTTCGCTACGAAAAACTTTAAACGCGTTTTTCTCAAATCGATGTTTTTTGAGTCGGTGCACTCTGTATCTCAAAATCTATTCAACCGATCGTTCTCAAATTTTTTACAGTATTTCCTTACATAATTTATGAGGTAACCCTGTTGAGATTTTTTCGTTTTTGATTTTATTTTTTTTATTATTAACAACAATAGTCATGAATTTAGGCCAAAAATCGGTATTTTCACTTTCAAGTCTTGTAAAAAGTTCAAAAATTAAAAAAAAATGGAAAAACTCGACAGAGATACCTAGAGGGACATAAAAATTAAAGGAAAAACTTTGGTTATTTCATTTCAAATGATCCAGTGCTGAGGTATGACGTGCACCGCAAAATGTATTTTTTCTGAGGCGCCTGCGAAGAATTGCTGCCATTCGGTCAATTTTCAATATTTTTCAACCAATATTTCACAGAATATAGTTCAATTACTACTCTTTAATGTACAATAATCAGAAATAAATTTACTTTCACCGTACGCCCAAAAAAAAATCTGTAAAAACCTGTTTTTTTCTGCCTTCAAAACCCTACCCCCCCCCCCCCCCCCCCCCCCTTAAGGATGTTTTCGTCGCAATGATCTGTATGATACGGATAAAAATCGATCAGAAGGCTCTCTCGGTCGTCATTCTGGCTAAAGCCTCAAAGCTTAAAGGTGAATTCAACCTGCTTTACGTTTATTCGTCCTGTGACAATTCTGCGTATGATACAACGGATCCTCTCATTTCGATGAGATCCCCATAGTATGCGAAAGAGGGCAAGAATTATTCATAAATTTTTGAAAATAAATTTTCATTTTTTCCATTTTTTGTTTTGCGAAATATGGATGCATGTATATTTCTTTTTCTCGGACATGTGTGTTGTATTACGTATCATACACAAGCTGAAAAATCGAATGAAGAGGAAAAAGGAGAACGTAGACATCGCGAAACTCGACGCACGAAGTATACTTTCATTGTGCTCAGCGGTCCGCTTCTTTCTCTCTCTCACTCTCTCGCTCTCTCTCTCTCTCTCGCCCCAAAGCTGGAGCCTCGATTGTGGAGACGCTGCGGCCTCGTACACAACCCGCGCGCCCTCCCGCGAACTCCAAAATTTTTTTTCAACCCTCCCTCATCATTCTCAGTCGATTCTTTTTTTTTTTTTTTTTTTTCTAATTAATCAATACTCGAACCAGTGCTTGTCGTTTTCAGCGGTCCGCATCCACCATAAACGTACATCGGTAGACGAAAATAAATGCGATATATATTTTTCTCGCGGTACAATGCTTCTACTGTATCGAAGGGAATTTTAACAATATAGTTGGAGGGTAAAAGCCGATCCGATAGCGTTATCTTGAGAGTTATGACATTATCACTTGGCGATAATACTTTATTGGGAAAATTTGAAAATTCGATGTTTATACATACAAAGAAACGAAACTCGGGTCTACCGGAAGTCTTGGGGGGAAATGTGCGCTTGTATGTTCAATATTAAGCGAGGCGTTCGGGCGATGAAATTCAATGGAAAATACGCGGTTCGTGTGTGAATCGAGAGTGCAAGAAAGTTGAAGATTCTCTCGTGCTATCAGCTATCTCTGTATAACAGCTGTGCAAGCAGTTGCCGCATGATGACAATGTGAGCCATCCATAATACACGTGTACGTATTATATATAGAGGTATATAAATGATGACAGGTAGAGTGTACACTGTGTAGCATTATCGGAAGAAATATTTGAGAATTTTTCCCTCGTTCGATCGGTATAGACCGCGAGAGAGCCGATTCGCTTTGGCTCCGATAAAATTTCTTTCTGTACGATAAGCAAACGGAAACGCTTAAGTCGACGTAAATAATATTGCTGAAGTACCGAAATTCCGAGTTTTCCAAAATCTTCGTATTTTACTCGCACACAATCGATTCGTACTTCGAAAATTTCGTACATCTGTATAGGGAGCAAGTTCCGAGGGTGCGATTTTGTGAATTGACGCAAATATATGCGTTTGCTAATATCGAAAATTTACAAAGCACAATTTCTCAGTTTCTCTCTTGCACACGATCTTACGCTATTCAGCGATCCACGCAGTGAGCCCGGAATTGGAAAATTCTTAATTACCATATTGTGGCTGAGAGTGAGGAAATTGCATTTTTCAGTGAAATCTTCCTTTTATTGTTTATTTGAACAAAAATTTCCGATCGATAAGTGGCAAATTGGTGCAATTCTTTGATTGAAAAAAAATTGACTCCCGGAGTAGACGTCAAATTGCAATATGCTTGAACTACCGTTTAATTTTTACGGTGTCGAAGACAATGGTACAGAATTTGTCGAAGAGAGGCAAACTCGAGTTAATCTGACTCCTTTGTCGTTCTTTCGCTATCCGATGCATCTCTATATTCTTGCCCCAATTTTCTCTCAACGTTATAACGATATACATATCTATAGACACACGTTGTTGCATGTTCCAATTCTCGTTTCTCAGCTTATATCCACGCTCTCCGTCGCTAAAGCACCGACTCTCTGCTTCCTCGCAAGGAAAGAGAGCCACGCGCAACAATAAGGGGGTGCACAGTGGCAAGGAGAGAGAGAGAGAGAGAGAGAGAGAGATGGAAAATATTCTCTCAAGGGGTGAAGAGTGGGGAGATCCTTAAAACGTACCGCACGCGCGTTCGCCCAAAGAAAAAAAAAAATAGTAAGAAAACAAAAGAAAAGAAGAAGGACCAGTTTGCAGGGCATAATACACGAAGAGAACCATGAACCCTGCTGCTTCTGGTGCCCAATTAGCAATTTAAGGCAATAAGCGCGGGGGCTCGCGCGCCCGCACTCTCATCCTCTCCTTTTTTTTTTCTCTTTTCGTTTCTTTCTTCTTTTCTTCCTCCGTCTTCTCTGTGACTCTCGTAATTCCTCATTAACTGCAATATGCATGTTGGCGCGAAGGGACTTGGACAAATATCCATGCAATGGTAGTTTGGATGATTTTTTGTGTGTTTCAAGAACGATCCGAAAACTCAATAGCTAATTTTATACAAAGGGGATATAAACATTTACAAAATTGGATCACCCAAAAATTGGCTGTACAATGAATTTCGAGTTTATGCAGGGAATTTTAACCCGATCAGGGGGTTATCGCTTTTTTCGGTCCCTGTTCACAGGGGACCGTGGGTCGCTGAAGATCCGAGGCGCGTTAGAACACGTAATTTGCAATGAAAAAAATCTGATGAAATTCCTGAACACTCTTGAATACTTCTACTTTAAGGTAGCACACCATGAAGGCTGCAAAAAAATTTAAACAAATATTTTATTTTTCGACATAATCACATTTTTGCTCGTCGCTATCAGCCGGAATGCGTCACCCTTTGCAAAAACATCGCGGGGTGGATAAAACCAGCGAGGAAACTGATATATGATACGAAAATGAGAGAATTCGCAAAATGTACTATACGTCGTGCTGGTCGTCGCGGGTACTTTTCGTGTGGATAAATAAGCGCAGCAACTGAAGCGAGAGAATTTTCAGTACAATTCGCGATGTATATGGATTCGAGATGCGCGGGATGGGACACCCCATTTGGCATGAGGGACACACTGAAATCTTCGAATTATGCATGTGAATGCAAATGTTTGGAGCTACCGCTGTCGTATATGAGACATTAAGGGAAGAGAGAGAGAGAGAGAGAGAGAAAGTTTACTATTACTATGTATTACTCCTCAATTTTTTCGTTTACTATATTACTCCTATTTTATTTTTTTTTTCGTTTAATGTAAATTACTACGAATCTTACCAGAAATTCGACAAACTTTCTAGATATATTTTGCGATATTTTGCTACCATATTTGTTAAAATCTTTGAATTTATGGGCTTGAAATACCTAACGCCATGGGCAAATATATAATTCTTACCATATAGAGCCAGAAAATTAATAGCCATTTCTTGTCGCCACGGACACGATCTTATATATAACTATATATCATTGTATTATGTATATCGTAGTGGGTGGTCCAAGGAAAGCTACGCGACGCTTCGAGGAGTAAATCGAAACTCCTGTTATGTCTGTAGTATCTCGTATTCATTTGTAAGCAATCCGGTGGTAGGCTCGTTAGATCAACGGGTGTTTGCGAATGAAATAATAAACAAAAACTCGACGAAAAAATGGAGTATAATATATCAAGAGGTGTAGCAGCATCGCGACTTCAAGTAATTATACATCAAAATATTTTATATAGATATATTTATATACAGAGTTCAACGGAAGAATATACCGAGTACGAGCTGCACAAGTCTATACAGATGCTTCAATAGGTCAGGTTATACTGGCATTGTGCACGAATGCATGAGCGATACGACAAAACGCATCTGATGCGTTGAGGCTTAACACACCTGAAATAACGATTATACAACTCTCTGTCTCTCTTCAATGCACTTGGCTAATCATAAAGCTCGACGCATATATCGATATGTGTGCATGTTAGAATGACTGTGAATTATCTGTGTACCTAATGTAAGTGCCTCAACTCGCAACCCTTTCATATCCCTCGTTCGTAGAAACTCCAAGTGTGTCATTTCGTCGTATGTTATGTATATCTATATCAGGGGCTTTCCAAGCGAGAATTGTCGTGAATTCGATTAGCCGAGACATGTACGACGTCGCGGCCAGAACAAATATGGCGAACCTTTCGTGAAGCTAATTATTACATTCGATGTGTAAATATGCGCGCGTGCATGATTTTGCATATAGTCCATATAGTAACTGTCAGATAAATGTCTAGAGAAAACTCTACGGAATCCTATCTGTCTGTTACAAAAACGAGTGACATCAAAATGCAGCCTGAATTATCTAAAAATGAGCTTATTTTGAGCTCTATGAAAAAAAAAAAAAACTAGCTAGCTGTAGCCGAGTGTTATGGACAAAATTTCATATTCATTGCACGAATATACGAACGCTCCTTTAGTTTACTGTAATTCATCCGATCTTACTGATATAATATCATTCCCTCACCCCTGATGCTGCTGATGTGCGCGTCACACTACACTGTCAGTACTGTCGCGTGGCACTTTGAGTCGAAGAAGGTTGAAGGATGTAGAAATTTATATAGTTAAGCCGGAAATATATCGACGATCCGTCGTGCGGAGTCATCGTTCGCTTATAGTGGCTATGCAATCATAGGTTGACGGTTGTTTCGTATACCATTATAGATATAGGAAGTCAAGAATATCGGGGCTTATACGGAGAACCCGTCGATCGATCGATATAGTTTCGATACGAGAGCTTTGATCGACAAAGCTCTTCCTATCTCGATTTAGAAGCTCAAAATAACGACTATAAATATACCTAAAACCGAGGTAATATGGGGGTGAATAATCAATGTGTAAAGGGAGAAAAGTGGCTTATCGTACAAGTCAGGTCGAGGATGGAAATATCGACATATGTGATGTACAATCATCGGAGTACTCGATACCGAAATACGAACTCACTTGGCTATATAACCATGAGATCCATCCATATTTTCATCCCGATATAACGAGGTATTCATATATCAATGTATATTCACATATCACATGGGCAAATCCAGTAAAAATCGATTCGTATTTCTGGCCATTTCTTTATTTCATTTTTCAATTACCATCTTTATAGGGCCACAAAAACATGTCACTAGTTTTCAGTTAATTTTTTTAAAGAAATATAACTCGGCAAAAGTGTCGAGGCACATCAAGCGCTATGAAGACGTTCTGACTATACTCAATAATGCTTAATGCCATATTTTGTTCATACATATACTTTTTCAAGAGTCGTTTTTCAGCCCCGACTCCCTGTATCTCTGAAAGACCGCTAATGCTTCAAATTGATAATACACATATCGCAAAATGGATCGCCATGATCGAGAGAGTAGTCAGTCGAGGAATTGAGAAGTCCTGTCATGAGACTTTAATTCTGAATACACTAGGACCTCGATTTAACGGCCAGTGGCGAGACCGGCTCCGCAACGTATACCTTGTTAAATCGAGATTGCGTACGCCCACCCATGCTGAATCCACGCATCGGCACTCCGTGCTACAGGCCTGACCGTGGAGACCTGAAGCGTCCCCCACTATCTCCCACCACGCGAAAAATGGATCGATAAATCTGACATGGTGGGGACTGTCGCTTAAATCGAGGTCCTGGTGTATTCCGCAACTTTCTTCAGAATCATGATGAATTTTGCGATCTGAATACCATCGAACTGAAGCTCACGCAATATTGTACAAACATAACTAGTCGGGAGGTGGAAATAATTAAAAAAAAAAAACATCGAATGTACGAAAGATCCAAATTTCGAGTGGTCAATACTTCTAAATTACTCTCCGTGGTCGAATGTTGTTCATTTGTCGATCCAAATTAGATTACTAATGTGAACCGAAAAAAAAGAAGCTCGAGTCATAATCCGTTGCAGGCAGACCTTTTTTCCGTTTTTCGAAACGTAAAGTTGGCGGTACAAGGGTGGGCTATATCTCGGTGTACAAGGATTGCCATAGCAAGAGCAAGGGCGCGCCGGGGGTTGCTAGAAAGATAACCTTGACCCAAGGATGAACGACCCTCCAGGAGCGCGTGGCTCCCCTCTCACCCTTCCGCTCGCGCAGCTTTTGCTACCCCACTCTCTTATATACTCCTTTGCCGGGGTCTGCACGACCCACGAATACCCCTTCACCCGTGACTCTCATCCTACAGGCACCCCCGCACAACCGCCTTCCGTCGATCGTTCTTGTGCTCTGTGTGTGTGTGTGTGTGTGTGTGTGTGTGTGTGTGTGTGTGTGTGTGTGTGTGTGTGTGTGTGTGTGTGTGTGCAACCGTGCCTCGGCTCTTTCATCTCCTTGCATCACCGCACCGCACCCCCTTTGCGTCGACAAACGTTGCTTTACCCAGCCCAGTCAGTCTCCCTCTTTCCTTCACCGTTGCTTTTTCCAGGCTTGTTCTCTTTTCATTCATCATCGCTCTTTTACCTTTACAGACCCGTATTTTTCCCCACTCACATGTCATACAGGATGTATCAAAAGGTAATTAATCCATGTGCAAACAAAACTCTCAATAAACATTATTTGATTCAATTCAGTTTGGATAGAAAAAAAATTTATCCCGATCGACTAATTCTCCGGAATTTGATAATAACTCATTTTGGTACACTCTGTTCGTCATAGTTAGCTGAAATTTCATGTGCAGTCTCTACCATAGCGATATCGACCAGGCTAAAAATTCACTGAGGGCTCGTTTGGCCTGTCGGTATAGCGTCTATTTTTTTTTCAACCCCTTTGGTACAGTCCATTTTGCATCACCTTCTCTCGTTATCTCTCTCTCTCTCTCTCTCTCTTTCCCATCTCGCTCGATGCCCATGCCCGTCTTTTGTACACTTGGGAGCGCCGTCTACCCCTACCCAGATAAAGGAGAAAGTGACGAGAGTCGTACATTACCGTGGCAAGTTGAAGGCCGCACGAGGAGAGATGGAGAAAAATGCGAGGGTGAAACGATGGAGAAATTTCAAGGCCAAGCAAAAGAATCGGGAATCCTTTGCAAGGCCAATTCACGGGAAAAACCGGAGGACTCGATTCAGCAGCTTTTGGATATCCACATATAGCATAAAAAATATAAGGGCAGCAGCAACTGCATCGTCGTTTTGGGATTCAGAGATTTTACGTGCCCTCCATATTTACATTCGAGCACAACGAGAGGGTTGAAGCGCATGTACTGCCACAGTCACGTTTGTGATTCAAGTGTTTCGAGTAATTGGGGTAATGTTCATCCTTTTTTTGTCCCCTCCCTCTTCCCCCGCAACCTTTAACTCTGCCTCTTATCCCTCAAAGAGAGCTCGTGGTACTTGAATCTATAATCGAAAACTGTCGTAGAATTTTTTGATAGATCAGTTCAATTCAGATAGCTACCTCTCGTTACTTTGGAACCTTTTTTTTTTAATCTACACACTATGATTTACATCATACGGATTATTTTATCAAACTGAACTTTATACTTGAGAAAAATGCCGTAATAACAAAAACAACGCGTCACTTGAAACGGACAAACGAGTACCCTTGCCTTTATTTCTTTTATCCACCTTTTTGTCACATGGAACATTATTAAAAAAAAATTATTTCCACTTCAATTAAAAGTTCAAACATACAATCATGATCATTGCAAGATTTCGTCAAATAATTTATGCCGAATAAAAGATGGGATAGATAATAAAGGAGGGCCGCGTATCAAAGTAACGAAAGGTGCCAATCTCTGGATATGAATCTTCAATCGATCTGTCATGTCGACGGATTCAGGGACGCGATTCGTTCGTATAGTCCACGAAGATTCGGGCATATAGTCATTAATGAAGGTGAATCCCCAGTATGAATCTCAAAGCCAGGCCGAAGCGGCCCGACAGGTGGGAAACGAACCAGAGATGCCTTGACCAGGGCTGCGAATCTTAAATAACTTTTAGAATTTGTTATTTGATTATCTTAGCATTTTTTTCTTTAATTCCGATTTTTCGACCTCATTTCATGAACCCTTTGTCGTGACCCATAAGACCAAGAAGTCGTGAACCAAGAAGAAACATAATAAAAAGCTATTTCAAAATTCTAGTACAATTCCAAAGTAGTCAAGACTATTATAGAAATTTTTTTTAAAAAAAGTATCGGAAGCAAAAGAACCGTGTTCGATGTTTATTAGCTGATGAAAATTGCCCTATAGTAATCAAATGAGTAATCGTGAAGATTCGTACTAGCGATATTGATTGAATTTTATCTGCTTTTCTGGAACATTTAACCCTGAGGAAAATTAATAGTGTACGAGTTCATTATCAGCCATTTTGATTCTCGTTATTTACGCGATTTATCGAATACGTTAATCGCGCAATAGTACCTATATACCGTAGGTACTATTACGAAACGAGATGACCTATGGAAATTTCATTATTTTAAAAGCTTTGAACTGATACTAGGAGCGGATTTTTTTTTTCTTATTGGCTGCTATAACGACTCACCGATCCAGCATGTAAGCCCTAGGCAGTTCGTAGCGGATTTTTAAAATAGTACTAATGAAACTCTTTTATATATCTGTCTGCGTCTCGAGAATGATTGATCACGTCTCATGTCTTTACCTGGAACAAAGAAAGAAAACAAATGTTTTAAAATTTATTTGTCGAACCTAGGCATTAAAAAAAAAAAATCACAATGACGCCTCGGTACAGTTGAAGCTCAACATGATTACTGGGTTTATATATGTATCTGAGCACGTACGAAGCCTCGACGAATGGATTCGGCGAGACACAACATCAAAGTTCTAACTAAAATGATTATCCGTATCGGTCATTCGTCCCTGAGTTCAATGATTTGCGTCAGAGCAAATGCAATATTGACCTACACCGATTATTACTTTCCGGGTTTGCGTCGAGTTTCGCTAACATAATATTTTTATTATAATCAAGAGACGCCATATACTCGGGAACGAGCGAGGATCGCTTTTGCATGGAGATCAAATGTGATACAAGAACGTAGTTTTTTTAGAGGATTCTCGTATTAGTTGTCCGAGCATGTGGGATACTAGAGCTGTTTTTTCTCAGTGGGAATCCATACCGAATTATTCTAGTTCTTCGCTCAACGTCAGGTTGGAATGTAGAGTGACGGAGGGCTATATGGTCCACGAAGATCCAGAAAAAACACGCGGACAGTCGATGGAACCCTGGAAACTTTTATTCAATGGGTTTTCTCGAAGATTCTCTAATTGATTTAGTAATGGAACGAAAGACTGATATAACCTTAGGTCATTTGGAATGAGGTGATTTTGTGACCTGATCTCGACAATATTTCTGCACCAAGTTGTTACCTGGCGCAAGAATACTATTGGGAACGGGTATCGGTCATCCGGCATCGATTGAAGCAAATTTGATGCCTCAAGTTTCTTGATTGAGCGGATTCTTCCAGATTTTCAACATCCAGAGTCACGAGCTTTTCTAGGGTCATATCAGCTACGTGCTTCGTAACCCGCGCAGGTATTGATGGCTCACTATACTCAAATAACCCCGATGACCTAGATTGTTGACTTCATCGGGGTCGATCGATTATTTACGAATGGCCATCAATTCATAAATGGAATAATGAGAACGATATCTGAATTGAGCAATAAATTGTCTGGATTACAATGCCCAACGATCACAGATTAATTGTTTCTGGTATACCGTTTATAGATTAATTCATTCTAAAATGCAAAACGGGAAGCGTAGGTATTTCTCCGCATTACAGTCTTTTCATGGGATATAGTCTAGAAAATTTAGAGAGTCAAAATCCAAAGATGAGGCTCAAAGAAAGCTCCGCATCATCGGGGACACCTTTAAATTTTGGTGAAGGGTCGGATGACAATCGTATTGCGATTCACCCTTGCCCAGAATTATTTATAATCTTCATACCAGCATAAGCCTCGAACTGACAATGGCTCAATCATTGGGGTCGAATGACTGAAGGAGAAAGACAATGAAGATTTAGGCGTGCCAAAAGTGACCGAGGAGCGCACCATGTGGTATTGAATGGAATGTTTAAATGAAAATTGTGCACAGTATAGTCACGACACTGGTATGATCTGGCTGAATCCCTTAGGTTCAGGGGGTCCTCTGTATTGTTCCCGCAAGCCATTGATAACAGAGCACGTTGTCATTCGTCCACAACATCCGTATAGCAGTGAGATGTTCGTGTGCGGAGCTTTGTCTTTGTAAACGAGGTCTATGTACTGCTCAGTTATCATAAAGGGATGACTTTACTTTGCATGACATCTGGAATGAAACCCACAGACTCCCTGCATGTCATCCTGGGAAATCTGGAATATACTTTTTGGGTGTTCGGGATATTTGATTTTGTTATAAAATCAAAGGTGCACTACATAATGGCTAAGGCGGAGTTTTTTTTCGCTGTTCCGCGCAGAATTCGTCATACTTCACACAGTTGTGAAAAATTATGAGATGTAAAATAATTTTTTCGATATTTTATTCGTTCGAACATCCGTACAACGTGACGGTTATAGTTCATTGGCTTGACTTTTTCGACAGCTAGACCGATCTCAACGTTCATATTACAAGCGTGAGAACCGATCGGGGCTACGATGATATTTAGTGTATGAATGTCGGTGATATCGAGAGATACGTTGGCGTGTGGTACAAGCTTCATTGGTTGTGCAACCAAAGACGTCAAAGAGCTCTACTAGCCCTTACGAATGTGTGCTGTCTCGGTGTATACGGCTGCTCAGAGGGAGGCGCATATAGAGAATGAATTAAAAAAAAAAAAAAAAAAATTAAAAAATGGGGGAGAAATACAGAGGGAATGCGAGAAGAAACGCCAAAGTTTGCGTATGTATATGTATCATTCTCTTTTCGCCGGCAGCACACATGTATGATTGCTTTTATACATACACGTACGGGGAAAAAAAGAGGAATGGGAGATTGGTGCGGGGAACGTGTGCGCTAAAATGAGAGAGCGGATGAGTGAAATAGTGAACGAGGTTGAGGGAGAGCGGAGAGGGCACCCAGCTTCCAGGAAATCCATGGGTCTGCGGTCAAATTATTTATGGCGATGCGAAATTAAGAGTCTCGGTCTCAACCATTTGAGATGAGGGCTCCGCGCGATCGACCGCGACGCCGATTTACGTCCTTGGCTTCGCAACGCTCCCGCGTCACGTTGCTCTCTCTCTCTCTCTCTCTCTCTTTCTCTTTCTTTCTCTCTCTTTTTCCGTCTCTCTTCATCTATCTCTCTTCAACTCTCTCATTGGACCCAACGAATTGCGCGCGCGCGCATGTCCACGATGATGGCGCGTATTTCTTTCGTTTCTGCTTGTCCTCTCGCTTCCTCGCTCTTTTCACGGCTTGTTTCGTCGGACGAGCATTTTTATAATTAAATAAAGAAGAGAGCACACAATAGAGGGACAAGCGCGAGGGAGCAGAAATTTAATGGCATGAAGATCGTTAACAGAAGCGTAACGTCATATACGATCATGTAATATGGATGGGATCGGAAATATCGATTGTTAAACCTATTTTCTTGCAATTTTTCATATCCGTCCATCCAATTGTTATTATATTATTATTACTATTACTGATACCGATGGAGGCACCTGCCTTGCCCTGTCGGGCTTGAGGCGATGTATCACACCCTCCGACCACCTCGAAAATGCGAATTCTACATTCTCCGAGATGATACGAGCGATCAGGATGAAATAAGCTTATAGCCACTGCAGTATGTTGGCAAAAAATGGCTAAGCTTTTTTTTATTGCGATCAGTTGCGTCGTTTGGGAGAAAGTACCTTCAAGGATTTTCAGCTATCTCTCTCTCTCTCTCGCACTAACGTGCCACGCGGACATGTGCGACTTCGCCTTAAGGCTCCTTCATATACTCGGCGCATAATTATTTTCTGTTCATTTACGGAACTATTAGTTTCTGTTGATTTCGCAACCCCTTCGATATCGGCCCAGTGTATTTGGGAGAAACTACAATTTTAGGTGGGTTTCGAACGACCGAGCTCGCAGAAAAAGCATTTGGAAAAATCCATTGGTTGCCGGCCACGGCGGATTCGAACCCTGGCCGCCTGCGTGACAGTCCAGAGTCGGACTAACTGGGCCATTATTACTATTATTTATTAGTAAAATAAAACTTTTCATATTATCGTTGATCGACACTGACTTTTTGTTTCATTTTTAAATTCATTTTGAAATCTCGGTATAACGATCAATTAAATCGTCGCTATTGCCCTCTGCCGAGAATCACATGGCTCCACGATGCAATTATACATCATGGGCAACAGGATATTCGAGGAATTAAGAGTGAAATCGTATAAATTTCATCGATCCTTGTCGCAATCGACAAAATTGTGCTGGTGAAGAGTCTCATTTGAACGGGAAAAGATTAATGAAATTATATTACCGTCTGCGTGCTGGGTGAATTGATAGGGAAATTTATGTCGCACAAATAGGAAACCAAAATGTCCAATGTTGTAATTTTTCGCCATAGCAGAAAATACAAATCGAAAGCATCACTGATGCGGGTCGCAGTCCAGAAAATTTTGGTTAATTGCCGTTTCCTTACGCGTGCCATACTACCTTTTATTCGATAATCTAAGGTTGAAACGAAAATCGAAAAACATATCGATTATTTTCGGCAAATCTTCATTGCAGATCAACTGATTTCCGGCTCAAATCGATCAAGATCAAATTTGAATGTGAATTTAACCAGCTCCCTAACCTCGCGAAACTCCCCATCACTTGATTTCATTTTTGAAGACCTTCGAAATTTACAGCGCTAGCTTTCTTGGTCCAACCATGGATTCGTTACCGAAAAATTGCCATCACATGAGATGTTGTTTACGAAATTCTGACTTTCGTAGCATATATTACTCTGAAATAAATCAACCATCAAATAATCTGATTGTGGTTAATTTTTTTCACCAAGAATATCCTCTAAATAATTGTATTCCTTCTATAAATCTCGTTTTATTATCCAATTTTGACAATTTCTGGGTCAGAAGTATTATTTTCATATTGACAAGGAAGTGGCTTGCAAAGTTTCATCCCCCGTGTTCTCTGTCAAGAGTTTAATTATTGATGTACTTGAATTTTTCAAAATAAATGAAATAATATTTACACGAAATTCATTCAATATCAATGTAAACGTAGGCTGCGACCGTTGGCATGCTATGGCTATGCGGAAGGAAGGATTAAGTGCGAGAGCCAATATACAATCCAAAAGCCCTTCAGTCCTCTCGCGCGCGGGACAACGGAGTGTCCTCTGCGCTTTCGTCGCAGCCTCCAACTTCCTTTTTGCTATACTCTCTGCTGTCCTGTACCCCAATACACGTAAACTACGTCCGTGGATTTATCTCCACCGCTGCGAGTGCCTTGCGTTGAGTATTGTACATCCTATGTACACTGCTGATGGTCAAAAGATCGTTTTTCACATAGTTTTGCATGCAAAACGATGTGAGATACGTCCTTAGGACCTTTAGCAACTGATGTATATTTATTCCCATACAGTGAGGCAAATGAGAGAGCGAGAGAGAGAGAGAGAGAAAGAGAGAGAGAGAGAGAGAGACTCTGTCGGCTCTTCGCCTCTCTTCCCTTTATCTTTCTCGCATACACCCTCGCTCCTTTACTTACTACAACAGTGGAGCAACGAAAAGTGATCAATACTTTGAGAAGGTACGTAGGCGAAACCATACTGGCGTCACTGTAGTTGCTAGTGTGCGTGTATACATTTATATATATATATATATGTATACAAATGAATATATTTTTATGTACTTATTTATTCATGAAAAATTATGAAAATGGCACGTATTTTCGCAATTTTAAAGTATAATATCTACCACATATACTCCGTTCATGATCCTCGTGATTCGAGGTGTTATTAATTAAATTACGAAAAGTATACACGACTTCGCCTAAATGGAACTCTTTACGATCCCAATAGTATAGAACACGATCACAAAGTTTCCAAGATAAATGCATCGCGTAAAAAGTTTAGTTGTACTTGTATATGCGAGCATGTATATGCATATATCAGAATGCAACTAAGGTATATAGAAAGGAGACAAGCCCCATTCACCAATTGAGCGGCACGTAATTGGCCCATACCCAATTTATTCGCGTGCGACTCCTGGCAATATAAGAACATTCACGAAAGAGGCAATTTTTTCAATTTTACTAACTCTCTATTGACTTTGTCTGATGGATAAAATAATGATGAAGATGAATAAAAGTTCATGAGCAGCGGACAAGGATCGCGAAAATAAAAAAAAAAAAGTCAGCGCCAAACTTTTGTACAGCTGTATATAAGTATTGCGGGATATTATTGATGTTATTTAATCCCGATTTAAATAAGGATCAGGAGCGAGAGAAATTCAGGTTAAAAGCAACGATACTCTATTAATGAAATATAAAAGTTAATACAAAAATCCTTAAACTCGACGGATCAGTTTTGTGTGTCCGCACTCAGCTCGCACACGTCTTATTCGTTTCACGGTTCGGAGATGCCAAAAGAAAATCATACCACACGCAATTCGCACTTGGTCTACACGTGTGGAGGACTCGTCGATACAAAGACTGCCCCCCTCGCCTTGTGACCCATTCCTCTTGTCGTTGAAACCTGAATCTCTAAACATTTTACATTTAGCGGACCTACTCGGCGCCTCGACGATTCGTCACACTTCGCTCGTATGTGCATTCTCCAAATACTCAAAAGTATAACGCAAACACACGATATGCCTCACATCCAACAATATTTTAGTAAATTTTTTTTCCAAATGAAAATTAACGTAAGAAATATGAAATTATTCGATTCAAACGTCGTTTAATCATATAAAACGAACTTCTTTTAAATACCAGCAAAGTTAACCAGGTAAGTACAATTGTCCACTCAGACCAAAACGCAGGCACTTTTTAATGATGAAGAATTTTTTACAATTTGAATAAAAGATTTATCATTTTATGTAAAAACAGGATATATTTTTCGGTGTATATTTATAGTTCTCTCTTATGCAGTTCTCATCAATTTTCCGTGCTGGGAACGAAAGTAGCGTACATGGAGCAAGGCAACGAAAAAACATTGAAAGGAGATGATTGCCCGTTAAGTTTTACACCCATACCTACAATATAAGCGTACATATATGATATGTATTATCTTGCTTTTAGGGGGGGGGGGGGGGGGGTGAGTCTGTCGCGCTAAAGTGCAAAGCGTGGCTAAAATTTTCCTCCGCTGACTGGCTGCTGCGCGACACGTATGCATTTAAAGCGAGGAACTGTACCAATGGACTACTATTAGAGAATCGGCGAGGAATAAATTTCTGTCTAATATGCGCTAATAATTGTATTTTCCGCATTGTGCCTTTATATATGACTACACAAAACATCAGGTATAGTCTTGACCAAAATCCACAGATTGATTGCTGAAAAACGCTAGTGATCCATTTATCCAATTGGTCCAGGTATAGATTCATCTGCTCTTTATATATATATGAAGACATGAAATATATAAAGCAGCCGAATGTCTTTCCGAGAAATGATCGCGAACGATATCGTAGCGACTGATTAACGAAAGGCTAACGACCATCCACGGACAATAGCATTATCCTTTCAGCTGGCGTATAATGAGATAAGCACGTGGATCGCAGCCTCGCGAGTAAACGAAGATTTTAAACGAACTCTCGGGAATAAAATAGCGTGAAAGGATGACGTCGATCGGTGGTGAGTGACTCTATACCTATTCGACACTAGAGAGCTTCTATAGTGTATATTCAAAAGAGAAACGAAGAGACTATATCTTTATGCAGATTCTATAGCCGAAGTGAGAGGCTGACACTGTATAGCATGAGATCCGAGAATTCTTTCATTATCGCAACGAGAGCTGCTGCATTTCTCTCTTGCGATCGCAACCGTTGCATTTTCGTATGCGCACTAACGTTCTCGGGAAGAGTACGGGATTCATGATATACCGCACATTACGTATGAGAGGACAGCACACATCAGGGGCAGTCGTACTGTGCATCGCAGGCGAACGCGACAAAATTCACACAGAGAAAAAAAAATTTGTATATAATAAATAGGTGTGTGACCAAAGTTAATAAAACGAACGAAATTTCTATGAAGTAAATAATAATTATCGATGTGCAAACAGTTTTGTTGATCATCTGATAGTAGATAAGTTTTTCAATGAAAATTTAATTCATATCTTTTATGATAATCCTCAATTTTACGCATGATTCAATAGATTTTATTAAATAAATACAGTCCTGTTTTCTCGATGCACCGCAGTTCATATAATTGCTTCGATCAAAGTTGTTCGATGAACTCGATTCGAGTATTCTAACTTATATATGGAACAACAAAAATTTGGCCAACTATAAATACTGTGATAAATATTTAGTGACAAAAAAAATTAATTAAAATTTAACCGAATGATAATTAAAGTCATTGGCGTATCGGACACATGATGCAAACGTTTAATGAGACTCATCCGCGACTATCTCGTCTCGCCTGATATATACGCTATGACGGCATTAAAGAGTTCTGATTCCAATATGGCTACGTCAGTTCGAAGAACCGCGGGGACGCCATTTTTACGCTTTCGCAATAAATGCCCGGTAACCGAGGTAACCCGAAGAACGTTATTTTTCTCCTACAAATTTTCATAATCTGCAGTTGAATTCGAGTCACGAAAAGTCTTGTTCCTCCAACAAAATGGTGAAAATTTCTCTACGTTCGATTGGACGATGCAAAAAAGAACACTCAATTTTTTTTATCGCTTCACGTTTCGAGGTTCTTGTAACTTTTCCTTCGAACAAATGATCTCTTGAACGAGCCGAGGCCTGTGCAAATTCTTCACTGCTGATGCAGATTTTAATGTCGAAATTTCGAAAAATCGCTATTGGCGGGAATGGTAAATGAATATCCTGACAGATAGCGAACTTTTCTGCGTGGATATATATATATATTGTATGTGCCAAAATGCAAGTTCTTTTTTTCAAACCTGAATGGTATGAGATTTTTTTCGAGTAAATACTCGATCTTGAGATTTATGCGGTCGCAGTTTCGTAACTCTTAATAATATTGATATTTTTTTAACTTTGCATCTATTCTTTTTTTTTCGACTAAACGATATACACTGTAAAAAATATCTTGAATTTTAAGATACAAAAAATGTTGAAATTTACAAACCCTGGTAATGAAATTAAAATTAAAAAAAAAGTACTGAATTTTCAATAACTATCACTTTATATTATTATTTTTGTGTTAAATTTCAAAGGAAATCTTGAAAATTCAAAGACTATCTTTTGAAAATTCAAAGATTATCTTGAAAATTCAAAACAAATTGTGAGTTCTTTGAGTTTGAAGTAACTGGTGTTTGAAATTTCATTACAGTAATTGGTTATACTAAACAAAGGGTGAAAGACGGGATCACCACCATCCCTTGAGTAGCTCCTAACATACAACTGATCAAGTGTTCTCTGGCGAGTTAAGGAGTTTCGGTACAGCGACCGGTGACGGGGAATAAGCGGAAACGAGGGTGCGGCGGCGCGCGGTGAGAGGGGCATGCATAAAACAAAAGAGAGTCTGATATGACCGTTCATGCGCTATACCCGTGGATAGTGAGCTTATGTTTTGGATTGTAACTAATAAACCAGATGGACGAACCTATTAAAATTTTTTGACAGTCATATTAAAGATCTAATAAATATCTGACATAAATTTTATGCGGGTGGTAGTATTTTAATGGAATTGACAGCTCAAACAGATATTGTTCCCATTTACTCTCGTGTATAAGCCAAATTTTCGAAAATTATTTTTACAAAAACGACATGGAGGATCGACTTGAAATTTTACCAGTTCACGTTTTATATATTTGTTACTTATTAAAAAAAAAAAATTCAGTTGATGGCAGCATTTTCAATAGGTGTACCGAAACTCCTTAAATGCATGATATGAATTACAAAAATTCATAAGCAGTTGATAGCGTAGTGGGTAGCGTGTTAGGAAGATAGGTAGGATAGCTATATATAGGGGTAGGTCGCAAGTTCGAGTCTCCTCGAGGAGAATCAAATCCTATCGAGTAATCCGTGCAGGTTTTTTTTTTCTAGTGTAACCCTTCTTTGACCTATAACGACAAAATATGCGTATCGAAACATTTTGCAAGAGCATTTAATACAATAGCGTATATTAACCCTGCGCGGATGATATAATTTTTGCTAACACGGGATTATATATATGGGTTGCTTGGATTAAATATGACCGATATGATCCACGCAGGCTTAATTTATCACAATAAAAATTTTATGTGTGAAATTTAATGTATTTTTTGACTACCAAAATTGATAATGATTTTGAATTTTAAAAATTACGTATATTACAATTCAATAATTCAAATCGTTGAATTTCAATATACGTAGTTTAAAAAATTCAAAACCATTATTAAATTTTAATATTCAAAAAGTACATTAAATTCAATATAAAAAAAAGTATATGTTAATTGCTTCACACATTTTCTTATTAAATTTGAAACAGAAATTTTTTACAGTGTAGCTGACGTGAAAACTGAACAACTTCAAGAATTATCGGTACACATTTTTTGAAAATAAATTTTTGCAATTTTTTTATTTTAAACTCAGTGGAATGTAACAAAAAAAATAAATAAGAAGTTTGAAAAAAATGTATATCATTCAATGGCACAATAATGACATTAAAAAAGTTTCAATACCAATAACTCGATCGAAAGGAATCACACGGGGTTTGGGGATAACAAAAACATTGGTTTCGTCACAAACGAAATATATATATATATACATATATTCATCCTAGATTTCAGCGATTTGTGTATAATATTTCCTTGAAACAGCAGTTCTCCAAACTTCAACACTGACGAGGCAGTACTGAAAAAAAAAAAAAAAAAAAAAAAATAATCACGCAAGATTCAGCATCTATATGAGCGCTATTTGGTGAAGAGATACAATAATCTGTGGTTCGCAAACAAGATGGGAAGATTTTTCTGTTTTAGCCACTTTAATGTTTATAGTACTTTCAGATATCTATAGATTATTCCACTTGTAACGCGCTTTTGTCTGCAGGAATAAATTTTATTGGCTTGTCTGGAAATTTCATCTGTATACCTGGTGTACGTGGTGTGGTCGGCAATAATTATATGACCAATCCTTCCCGAAATAGCTGGGTCGATCGATCCAGGTCCGAAAGATGTTCGGGGGATAAGCCCGATACACCCAATATAAATGTGAACACACATACACACACACACACACACACCCACGCACACATACACACAGGTATATAATTCCTGGATAACTCACAGAAAACCCACAGACTTATAATGTATATCAATCTATGTATATGGTCTCTGCTGCCGACACAATATATAAAAAATATATATATATATATATATATATATATATATATATATATATATATATATATAGGCGTGAAAACGTATATTCTGTGGTGGCCGTACGTACACTCATCCGAAAGTTTCGCGTTCGGTTCTTCCGGATCTCGTAATTCCTCGTAGCATTCTTTTATTTAGTCTCGCTTCTCTCGTTTCTTTCATCTTACTCACTCTTTATTTCTCTCGAAAAACCCTCCCCAACCGGACAGGTCGTAAAAAAAAAAAAAAAAAAAAAAAAAAAACATTTATACATATTACAGCGTTTCTGCGTCGTAAAGTAATGTAAAAGGAGATTTCATCTTTACAAGCTTATATCAGAGACGAGCAAACGAAAATGGAGCTATTGAAAGATGTAATTATTGAAGAAATGTTGAATTTCAAGCATATATAAGTTTCACAAAGTACACGATGAAAAATTTCACGGTCAAGTTGATCATTCATACGATTGCTTGCGTAGAAAATGTAATCTCAAATTAATATCACTTCGCATTTTTGTATACACACGGATTCAAATTTTTCCCGAATAGAGTTTGTCCGATTTTGTATTACGGTGAGTTAGGATTTGAAAAATGCAAAAACGACGCTGCTCTCCATTCTCAAATTTTCTAAATGGACATTATTTTCAAATGATTTTAACCATACGCGTACACACACACACACACACACACACATTTTCTGATATGTCTTCTGGGTCGGAAAACCAACGATATAGATTGGTTTTCCTATAGATTCGATTTTTATTGACGCATGCAACTGTGGCAAAATAAACTTTTTTTTTTCAAGCTACACGAAAAACTGTCAAAAAGACAGCTGTAAAGTTGAATTACACGTTGAATCGTTAATTTTCTGGTTGACTTGAAGCAGGCGGATTTAAATTTTGGTACATCCGATAAAACTAAGAATTCTGAAAGTTTTCGTTCGTTCCGGGGAGATTCAGGTGTGCACTTTTTAAATTTACGAATAATTTCATTATATTTACATGAGATTGGCGATTTTTATATATATTTACTCGGTTTGTCCGACTCTCCCCTACATTTTTATAATATATATCCCGCACCATTACTGCAGATATATATATATATATATATATATAACGTATGTATAGGCGTAGGAATTTAAGGAAAAGGTACGATTTACAGCGGTTTACGTTGGCTGTAAGACAAGTGTTGACCTGAGATCGGGGGTGGTGAGGCTCTTCTTGGAAATCGGTCAAAGTCGAAGCAACTGAATGGCCTCTTATACGTGAAAAGACGAAAAAAAAAAAAAAAAAAAAAAAAAGAAACATGGTTGGGAGAAGATGGATGAAAAGAGACGTCGAAGCACACACAGTGTGAGAAGGAAAGGCAGTTAGCAAGTGAAGCAATAAGACCTCATCTCTGGCCTCTATGGCTTGCTCCTTCATCGATTCTCCTTTGGGTTTTGGGGTAAGCTAATTTCTTACCTGTAAAATCGGGCAAAAGGACGATCTATACGGGATATTTCGCAAAACTGAGAGAGGCCATACAGAACCCTTCGTCCTGTTTGCATGTTACCTGGACTGTGCCTCGGACACGTCTGCCTGAATAAAGAGAATCTTTTCCCAGCGACCATCTTCAAATTTTAAAAGCCTGCAGCATGGCTGATACTTAGACTTCAAGACTTCTCTTTCCGTCAACTACGAGAAAAAAAAAAAAAAATTGCAAATTGCAAATTGACATTGCAATGCTCGATTCTCCTCGTATGAGAAGTTCTCTCCGTGACGACTGTGAAAATTTCCATTTGAGGCTCTTGTTTGGAAGTTAAGTTAACTTTCGGGTGAAATTTAACGAAAAATTTACCACATTATTCTAAGTATAACGTTTCTTTTTTACTTTATTGCTTTTTTTTTTTTTTTTTGAAGAAAAATATTGAGAAAAAAAGGTCAATGCACGACAAAGCTGTACGAAGATCGCGACGTTACCGACTTATTGCGTGGGTGAAACGCTCGAATCAGCCAGAAGATCGCGCCACGCGGGAAATAAAACACAGAATCGACTCACGAGCTGGTAGAAAACCATCAGGCGGTCGTTTCGTAATGGGCTCCGCAGCCGCCCAGAGAGTTGCGTAGGGCATAATACGAAGTGAGAGATATCTTCGCGAGGGAAAAATACGATTGCTCGATTCAGCGACCACGCGGGCCGTTTCGTTTTTTCATATTTTTCTTCTTTTTTTTTTCTCTTCTTCCGAGATCGTGTTCTAACGCCAGCGTAATATATAGCAGAGAGAGAGAGCGCGTTTCCTTTCTCTTTGCTTCTTGGAGCACGAGAAACGCGAACCTCTTGGTGAGCCGACCTCACGAGAACGAAATATATAGTTGCGTCAACGATCGCGACCTCGGTCACACACACACACGAACACGAACACACACACACACACACACGCGCGCGCGCAGAGAATTTCGCCAACGTCCACGCGCGATAACCGCGCGAACGATTCTCTGTGAGAACGGAATTTTGGATACGAGAAAATTTATAAAAAAATTAAAAAAATTTTTTACAAATTTTCCCAAATTTGTAACGAGAAACATTAGCGGAATGATCTTATACATTCTGCTTCGCCAATCAGATTCGTAGTTCAGGAAAATTGTTGATTTTTTATTTTCATTTCTCATTATACTCGAATAAATTTTTGTTCAGATTAGTGAAATTTGTTGGGTTCACAATTGCGCAATTTTAAATATAATACCAAGTATAATACATTATATTTTTTCTTATGTATAATTTGCAGATGATTCAAATAAAGCTTATGTGGTTTCAATGAGTATAACTTTATTCGAATAAAATGGGATTTTGTCTTGTGCAAGATCTCGATTACGATCGTGATCGGAAAAAGTGCTTCGAAAAGAAAAAAAAAAATATCCCGACTGAATTGTATGGTTTGTTTGAAAAACGAATAAAAAGTAATTATAATTGTCTATATAATTGAATAGTATCAATCGTGAATCATCAGTCATCAATGTTTGGGTCGATCAGATCTTATGATCCGAGTGAAAGGGTTCGAAATTAATGGTAGCGTAAACAGAGCCTGACATATCACGTCGAAGCAAAAAATGCATAAAACATATCCGAATTCGTAATCGGGAATTTAAAAAAAAATTAATGGATTAGTTGATATACAGCTGGCAGATTTTTTTTTTTTTTTCTCTCAATTGAAGAACTTTTTACCATGATTTCCGGATTATTAATTGGATGGTCGCAATTAAGTTTCAAAGAAAGACGAGCGCAAAGGTCGTCGCTATATAACCTCGGAGTGATTTTTGAGCCAAAACGATTGAATATCCTCAGTCCGATTTGATTTTTGGGAAAAAAAAAAAGAATCCCCCTACTTTTCAGCACATAATATTCAGCCATAACCAACGGGAATGTATTAAATTCATAACTGTATTAAACACCAGTGCATGACTCACTGGCAACGCTTGAGCAACCATTGGCGGCACTCTCGATTATTATACTCGTTTCTCTCGACTGTTCTCGAGCCGCGAGAAAAAAAAAAAAAAAAAACGAGGGAAAAAGTGACACACGCAGACCACGTCGATGGATTAGCCTGAAAAAAAAAAAAAAAACGCGAGCTTGACTTTCGTTGAACGCTAATTTTTGGAGATAACGCGCGAGAATTTGCGTCATCGTACCAGCTCGCGCGATTCTCGGAAATCTCGCGCGGTTTTCCATTCTCGTATGAATTTTTTAAAAACTCATTTTTATCATAAAAATCGAAACACCCAATATTTTTATTTTTTGATGAATTTGAGATTCGTCCTCGAATTGAGACGTCGAGATAATTTCATGATCGTTAACGGATTGTTTTTTTTTTTTTTTTTATGTGTATAATTTTTAATGGACGCGATGAGATCGAGATTTCATCGATCAGCGGGGTCCAGGCGAGAGATGTTAAAAGAAAAAAAAATCACGGTATCGAAAGACCCGAGTCAACTTTCTAATAAAACTCGAGGAACGAGCATGTATATATGTTAACTCTCGTTTAATGATTTTCGATGTGCTCACGTGCGCGAGAAAGATGGCCCAATTTCGCGATATACAATCATGCGCGTATGAATATACGCACGGGTGCGTGTACAAAAAAGATATCAATAAATCTTTATCGATTCCTCGAAAAATTCAATATCAACTCTTCTTGTATATCCCTAATACATCTGTGCAAAAGATGCAATGAAAGTGAGAGCAATTGAAGATAATTTTTTGAAAAATTCGAGGACTCGTAAAATTCAAATCCCTTGAATAATTACAACGGAAATTGTACCAAGAAAGGGGTATATTTGTGTGTGTGTGTGGTGTGTGTGTGTGTGTGTGTCATAGAGTTGAATGGATACGCCAAAGTTGCGAGCGCCTGCGCAACGGCATATCGGCTCTTCGGTCTCGTGTGTTTTACTTGCCCGCGAAAATAAAAAAAGAAGGGAGGTATGCAAAGATTATGGGATATTTGGATTCCGGCCACGTAGACAAGCGCGTCGTTATAATTTCGTGGAGTCGCTGCTTCCACGCGCGTGTCGTATAGTCCCCGACAATCGGTGTTGCTATATGTTTTCTGAAAAGTGCGTAGATCGGGAAAAACTTACGCACGCGCGTTCTCGTTAATGTACACGAATACACACGAAAACCCGTATATATATACATATGCATGAAAGATACTCCGAGGAGATCCGCAGAGCTCTCCGGCACAAAATGTTGGATTGGCCGGGACGAGTGATACGTGTACATATGTATAAACACACCCACACGAACACGCGCGCGTGTGCGTGTGTGTGTGTGTATATACGTATGATATTTAAGTAGAGATAGAGTGAGAAAAATTTCGACCGGATAGTATATATGGTAGCCGGGCCAGCAGCGTCGCAACCGAGAGCCGAGTTTACTACCAATTTACACGAGCCGCCGCACACGAAGCCCTCTCCGGACCTCGACGAACTCACGCACGAGACGCTTGGTGGAAAAAATTTTTCTATTCATGACAAAATGGTGCTACGCAAACGAACTGACACCGAAAAAAAACCGATCTTTTGCAAATTTCTGTGGTCAATCCACCTCAAAATTGACACTGCGAGGTATACCCGTTGCTAATCTCAGAAAGAGCACGTTTTTTTTTTGGAGTAAAATTTTCCCTATATATAATCTCCATGTCATTTAATTTTACGCGTGTTAATAGAGAGACGAGACGAAGATTTATTTGATTGTCAATAGAGCCTAAAATTTTCATCGAATCGTACAGTCGCCGAGTGATTTTTTTTCGGAGTAAAATTTGAAAGTAGAAGCAAATATTTTGTTGCTTCGTATATAGAGGAAGCTCTTTAAGAATGTTATTAGTTCAGAATTCCAAGAGAACAGTCGTGATGTTTTTTTCTCAGTGCCGATAAATTTCGTGTTCCAAAAAAAAAGAGCTGCAGTCATCTGCAGATTTTCGCGAACTATATAGCTATATATAGACAAATATATAGACAGGAATATAGACAAAATATATAGACAAAAGTTTTTGTCAAACTTGACAAACAGAAGTTTTTGTCAAAATTGACAAAAAAAAGTTTTTGTCAAACCTGAGATGCGTGTAATTTTTTTTAATACCGAAAAATCTATATTGAAATTCGTAAAAACTAATTTTAAAATAGATTTTTCGATGGTAAAAAAAAAATGGCACGCATCTCAGGTCTGACAAAAACTTTTGTTTCGTCATGTGAAACATAGCCACCGAAGGATTTAAGGATATCTCAATTTTGAAATTCTCGAAAATAGCCTTTTTTTCAAAATTTCAACGCCGTTGAGGCAGTAGTAAAAATTTTTTTTCAGCCTAGCCCGTTCGCGTGAGCTGTTTTTTGGTAAAAAAAATAACAGGAATCTCGGAGAAGAGCGAAATAAAAAAAGGCCCTTTTTGAACCACCCTATAGTTGTATATTGATCGAGGAATCTTAATTTTTGACAAAATATCGAATTCATATTCCATCATCGATACGCGTAGATTTCAGAAATTCAGTATCAATTTTTTTTTTTTTCAATTGTGGCTTATTATATTCTACTCAAAATTGACAATATGCTTCTATAAAAATTCCAATACCAATGAAATAAAGAATCGTTTTAGCGTGTATGGCCGATTTTGGATTGCCTTAATTTTAGAGAAAAGCTCTTTTTCGGACAAAAAATGTTGTTTTCATTCGATCGAGCTTTCGCAAATTTTCCCCAAGGAATGAATTACGGGATTACCAAATCAACAAATGGAATAACAACAAAATACACGTTCCATCTTGGACACGAGCAATAAAGTAATTTCTCTTTCCACCTGCGCGTTTTTTTTTCTTACACCCCATATTCGGGAAAACCTGATGATGTGTCTATTGCACACGCGGTCCCGTTAAAACTTGTCCGACACTCGTGTCTCCCAGGCCACGGGTAGTTTCGAAGAAGCGGCGAGAAAAAAAAAAAAAAATCGAGAAAAGTTATGCACTTGCTGGCGCATGGTTTATTACTTGAAACTTCCGGTGCGCGTCAGAGGGGGATGCGAGAATATGCCACAGGCTAAAAGTTGCCAAACTTAAACTGTCGGTTCTTCTTTCTTTCTTGGATCTCCGACTATCTTATTTTTTTTTTTCTTTTATTTTTTCCCCCCGTCAAGGCAAATGTCCCAATACCGGACCATGTCCCAGTTTCCGAGCACCTATCCAATATTATTAAAAATCATCAAGAGTTAACTGAATGAAATTTAAAAAATAATGATGCAATTGATATCTATGTGATTCTTCATGCATATGTGCATAAAAATGCTTCGAATAGTTCCGAAATTGTTGTTAATTTTACTTTAAACATAAATGTGAATGCATATAACACCGAGATTCGAGAATTCGACTCTGTAGCTATCCAGATATACTAAGGAATCGCGAAAGCTTATCGCTGCTATTTCTCATTGATATTGTCTATTTACGAAAGAAACATCAGCTGTTTACGCTAAGAACATCGCATTCTTTAGCTCGTTGTAAAAATTATAGCGAAGGATCACTTAAGTAAAGTAATCATTTTCACGTTCGCGGTTATTGATACAAGTCAAGCGAATGTTGTACCCATATCGAACCATGTGTCCGGTTATTGAGACGTGTTCATGCGATTCGGCTTTGTTAGGCACAGTCGGTTCACGAGATTCTTCGATTATAACCTTACAACCGGAAAGTGGAAAAGTTCGTAACGTGTGTCACGTAGTGGCTCGATGTGATCAATGTCAGGCCAATTACTCTATAAAATATGGGTACTTATATCGTATTTTCTGTTATAATATTATACCTCAAATCATTATTTTACTGTGATCATCAATGGGGGCACTTTATGGTCCGATATCGGGACATATCCAAAATGATTCCCGTCCGGCTTCTGGTACATTTGCATTCACCGATATTATTGTTTTTAAAGCATTGGCTACTAATCATAGAATAGAGCTAATAGCGTGAGTTTTGGAAACTCTGATCCACCAGCTTTGAATTAGCCATAGGTATTTCATCGAGGCGTTGGGTAAGCGAAACAATCCATTAGCGCGAAAGCGTCGACGGTGGTCTCTCGGAAATTCGACTCGACAACGTCACCTTTTCATGAGTCACACGTCTAATTAGTGACATTCGGTCATAGTCGCGAACACGATCGACCAGAAGGAAATGGTATTTCTCTCGTGAAACGAAAATGAAAAATGAAAAAGAAAAAAAAAACTATAAAACGATCTTATAATCCGTGGGATACGTGAAAAATTCGGCAAAAATTTGTGAATCTTCTGTGCAAAGCGGGACGGGGGAAGCGGATAAAAAGAATCATTATCCGCATACGATCTCCGAAACTTGTGAGCTGAATAATACTATACGCGAAGGAAGAAATATAATCGAGCACACGAGTTCTCAAATGTGCCGTGTATAGCTGAGATTCGCGCGCGCGCGCGCGCACGCGGGTGTTCTGCCATTGACCTTGTCCTTGGATTCCGATACTTCCAGCCTGTAAATCGACTCTTTCCCGAGCGTGACTTAATATAATTCCGAAAGTTATCGATCGACGAGACGAATTATCAATGTTTTTTTTTTTTAATCAATCGAGTTCTAAATTGTCATCGAATAAAAATAACAGAAAGAAATAAAAAAAATATTTCACTCATTGTTCGTCGAAAGAAATTTTCGATTGCAAAGAAGTGAAGAAAAAGAAAAAAAACTATCCGAAGTTCATCCTCCAACGAGATTCATTCGGTAGAACGTTCCGGACACGTGTGTGCTGTCATTGCGCGATTGGAAAAACAAAACCGGAAGTCCGGTTGCCTCGACTATATATATATGTTGTCACTCGCGAATTCGTTCGTCTCGCATAACCTAAATGCGATTTTCTCTGTCGATTCGACAGGATGTTGACATTGTATATATGAGAACTATCCATTCACCGTGTATTATCGCGCAGACATTTCTTCGATCCATCGAATCCACTTTCGTTTATAATTGTGTCAGTCAGTCGCTCCGTACATCAATTCTCGATACTCGTGATGTGTACGAATAGAATATGGATCCGATCCAAACTAATGATGATTATAGCTTCGGTTTTGTTCTTATTGTTATTAATATCGTATCGATTTTGATGACACGTTCATTCCCCTTTTGTATATCGAACGATTCACGGTTGAAATTATATACGGAGACGAGAATGAATTGGCCCCGCGGTTGAACGTAAAATCGGTTCTTGCAATTAATCGGCTAGCGTCTTGTCGGCTCTGTATACCGGTTCCCACATGAGTACGCTTATCCATACACGGAAAAAAATTTTCTGTGAATTCTAGTCATGTTTCCATCATGTTTTACAGTTTTGTTAATAGAGAATGCCTCTCGGGAGGAAAACTTCGGAAATTCTTTAGAATTTGAAATAAAAAGGACTAAGTGATAGAATGAATTTTTACAGTTTAAAAGTGTAAATAGAGTTTACCACTGTGACAAACTGTACAAATTGTGAAATCAATTATAATATAAAATAGCGCATCTTTTTGGGTTTAATGTTTGAGAAATTGCAAAGTGAACTGTAAAAAATAAAAGTTTAGAAGATTTTGAAAAGCGCGGGTCGAATTAGCATAATAAATGCAGTTTATTATCTATCAATTAGCAATTAAATCGATGAACGAATTTAAAACTGCTGTTCCATTATCTTTGAAAATACTATGAATTTTGCAAAAAAAAAAAAAAAAATCGTCATTGACCGGGATTTGAACCCGCGGTCCTCCGCAGTAATCGAATTCAACACTTTCGATCCTTAAATAATCATTTAAAAAAAAAAATTAAAGATTTGGAGATTTTTTTTTTACGAGTGTTTCTGGCTTGGTGGTCCGGACTTTTTCTCGTCGAAATTAATTTTGAGCCTACCGAAGATTTTACCTGAGACCTACCTAACGACCTACCTAACGACCGACACTATACCACTACGCTATTGATTTTATGAACGCTTATTGATCCTTATGAATTTCTTGCTTGCGTCGTATTTTCCATACACATTTTAAAACTGTAATTTTTCCATTATTTCACAGTTGAATTCGACGAAAGCGTGCTACAATTTTTCTTTATTTCAATTTCTGTTTTTCATAGAGAATTTAGTATTTTTTGTTATGTCTTACATTCGTAAGAATACTCTCTTTATACAGTTCATTTTAATGCGTCAGTTTTTAAATTTTTCTTGTACAAATCTATTGGTTTTTCATTTTATCTATATAGCAAAATTCATTGCGAGCATTTTCAATTTTTACAGTGTCACTTTTTTGAAGTGGAAATAGTTGTTTTTACAGTTTAAACCAACAGATATGGTTATACAGATAGTACAGAAGTATATTCCGCACATTACTTTTTGATCAAAACACTGTAAAGAGATTAATTTACTGTGTTAAACTGCATTTTTTCTCTTCATCGTTGTATTTTTTAAATTTCCGTTATTATTTTTTGAAATGTCTTTTTTTCCGTGTATGTAATCATTGTTTAGTGGTAGTCAATGGCCGAAAATGAACAGCATATATAATAATAATAATAATAATCGGATCATAATCCTTATCTACCATATAGGTATATATATATATATATATATATATATATATATATATATATATATATATATATATATACACATGTATAGGGTATTTGACATCAGCTCAGCGACCCCACGTTTGACAATAATTTAAGGATTTTTTGAAGACTTAACGAACGACCACGAATTAATTTAGATTTTTCACAAGCACAAAACGAGTACTAATAATTTTGGTAAAAAATACTTTAGCACCGAAGGTTCCGTAGGTTAGACTCTACGGAGTCAAGAGAAACCTTGTAACTTTATTCGGGCCATCAATGTCTCGTAATGCTTTCCAGAGGAATTCGGTGGGGCGCCGCAATAGCGCAAACGTCATATACGTCTCGTATTATTATTTGTGTTTTTTCGAATTTTGAAATTTTATTAATTAATTCGTATGGATATTCATGATATTTTGGAAAGATGCCTGGGGAAAAAAAAAATTCAAAAATTGTTTGGGCCAAATGGTCATCGGAGGCCCCACGAATGCATGAATTTTCGGCACATGACAAATATTTTCAATCAATTTCATGAGCTGTTTGACACGCATAGCGGACTTATTCGTTCTCGATCTCATCGTCATACTCTCGTTCTTGGCAATTACGATAATGCGTATTAGCGTAAAACATGTACGATTAATGGGCGATGTGATCGGTACACAGAAAGGAAAAAAAAAATCACTTTGACGAATATTTTGACTCGATTACGCCAGTCCAACCATTAGATACGGATGCGTGATAAACATTCTGTTCATGAAATATATACTTATGAGCTGCTTATACACGTGCGTATGTGCGTGTGTGTGTGTATGTGGATATTCGTATGAATATACGTAGTGAGGTAACTCAAGAATTTACATTCGATCCGTTTATCACGTATTGCCTAGAAATTTTCGTTCGAGTAGCATTCTTTATCGAAATAAATTTTATAGCATTGTTTATCATTAGTTTAGTTGTAGCATTGTTTATCGAAAGAAATTTTATTTTACACGAATTTTCTATTTTGGAGCAAATATTCTGCTCCGCACAGTGACGATAGATTTAACGATAGATAGTTTTTTTTTTTCGAAGGCAAATCGGATTTTCGAACCGTTATTGATTTCGGAGGATTTTTTTTTTTTCGGATATAATTACATTTTACTCACAACTTTGGATGGAAGAGAGTTATGTAAAAACATGTAAAAAGCGTGTTCGAGTATTGAGTATGTTTTTTTGTGATATATCGAGGCTTAATTGCCAAAATAAAAATCGATTTTTGGAGTAAATTTTGTGAAAGATAATAAACTTCAGCGTGGCAGGCCCGGGCTCAAAACACGATACGGCGATATCCTCGGTTCGGAGTATATTCCACATTTCAGAGCAAATACGATAGCTATCAGTTAAGAAAATCGTATCTAATAGCCGTGTATGTGTATATATGTGTGTGTGCGCGCGCGTGTGTGTGTGTGTGTGTGTGTGTGTGTGTGCGTCGACGACTCGAGGCACTCGAGAACGTTTCGGCGGGAACGAACCAACGATCGATTGAACCATTACGAATGATTTTTCAAATCGAATTAACGTCCGCGGAAACAAATAAATCATGATCATAATTTTTTTTTTTTTTTTTTTTTCAAATTTTCACTATCATTTACCTTGGACCATCGCCGTTCTTATCCTCGATCTCCAGACGTTCCATTTCCTTCTGCAGCATTCCACCCTCGCTGAATTTATCCAGTGACATTTTTCCTGTCGTTTTTCGCTTTTCCTTTTTCTCACAAAACTCACGGACGAACTTACGAAGACAACGTAACGACGAGGAAAAAAAAAAAAAAAAGTTACGAAACTGGCGCTTTGCTTTTTTATGTACAGATAATTATAACGGCGCGTCTAGCACACTGTTTAATATTATATTTATATATAACTGTTATTATATATATATTTATATATGTATATATATATGTATATATATATATATATATCTCTTTCTAAATATTATCCTTAGGTTTTTGTTTGTTCTCAAAGGAGCTTAAATTCGCGTTAGCTTCCGCTAAGCGACTGAGGTAGACTTAAACACTGGCACACACTGGATTATAATTTCTCTCAAAATGTTGCTCTCCCGGTGCTCGTGTGGCGGGAAGAGAGAGAGAGAAAGAAAGAGAGCGATATATATGTGTATAGAGAGAAATGCAGAGAAAAAGCCGCCGAAACGGCGAGGATCGTACAAATACGACGGTGGATGATGAATGGGTAGGGGGATATACAACGATAGGATCGTCAGTCAACGAGCAAAATTGTCCAGAAAAAAATAACCCCCCGTAGCCACGAGGTGCCGATTCAATAAAAAAAAAAAAAAATTTAACAAATATTAATGATTTATTTTTCAAACGCGTAATTAATTCGAGGAAAATGTGATATTTGAAAAAAAAAAAAAAGTAACGAAACTCGACGCAAGACTCTTCTTCGTTCGGCGACAGTAACGAGAGTGATCGGTTTAATAGTCGTCCTGCTGTCGTTTCTTCCGCTATATTTTCTTTCCTCGCTGCCCCTTCCCCACCAATCTCGCTGCTCCAGGACCCTCGCGGAGCTTCGGGGACCCTTTTCAAATTTTTCCACTTCAGGTATAATACGCGAATATACCTGGGCGATGAAACTTTTCGCTCGGTTCCACCGTCCAAAAATGCCGTTTTTATCGGCAAATATAATTATATTTGTTGCCGTATCGGAGGTTGAAAAAAGTTTCGGCGATCTGGGCACGTACGAGCGGGAATCAAGAAAATAGATATGGAATAAGATGAAGAAAAACGAGGCACCCTCTGGCGGATTAAATTTGAGCGGGGGGGGGGGGGGGGCGCTGATTATCGCGGCGGGCTTTGCGAAAGTTGAAAATGGCTACCCTCAAGTTCAATGTTGCGGATCGAAATTTCGAAGCTCCTGATAATTTTCAGTAACACATGTATATAAATAATACATATACATATGTATAAATGTATATGGGCATGCGTATCGAATTCACTATCGATGAAATCACTCGTGAGTAAGATAAAATTTTTTCACTGTATCGCACTGTTTTTTTTTTTTTTTTTAATTATTTTTATTTTAATAATCCAATAAAGTTGACGATGTCGCTGATGGTGTTAATGGTGTATTTATTTTTTCAGTTAATTTTTTTCCTTTATCTTCCCGTCGAAAATTTTTCGCACAAATTTTTTTTTTTTTTTCAAATAAACAAGGTGAACAGTATTTTTATCGAAGCAATCGTAATGTTTCTCGCGTATAGATGTTTATGTGAGTGTATATACGTAGATTTATGCACACGATCACTGAATACTGGCCGGATTGAGAACGTCTTAAGGGTGAATAACGGATCGAAGCAAAAATCCTGGCGATTGATAACACGTGTGTGAGTGATAAGGGGGCTGTTTCTTTCTTTCGGAGGGATGAAAAAAGGAAGATTGTTATTGTTGTTGATGAAAGATGATCGGTGATGATTTGAGTTTAGACGGTGCGAGCCACACGGAGCGCGACTATGAGACTGCTGGGTTGACGGTCGACTAAAGTCCCGAGGTTAGACGCGCTGGGCAAAAGGCCTCGGCGAGAAGAGCGAGAAAAGAGATCGCTTTATTCACTCTCTCTCTCTCTCTCTTTTTTTCGTTCGCTCTCGTCTAGATGAGTCCCCCGGGCCACGGATAGACACTTTTGTGTGTGTGTGTCTTATTTCATGCGTGTTGGAAATTGTATTTCTCGTTCTCTCGCTCTCTCGCGGGCGTGTGACGATCACCTCGAGAGAATTTGGGGGAATTCGCGGTTTATAACGTGGTTGAATCGCGGTTCGACACGTGGTGTGAATTTGGAGGGAGATGATTCTCGCGATACGATGAAAATTGTCCGCGAACAATATACATATGTATGCGTATGCAAGTGAGTGTAATATATTTTCTTTTTTTGGGGGGGTTTTGTTTTTTTTTTAATTTTTGAACGATGAGCCAAAAAGAATTTTTCGGAGCACTGATAAATGTTTGTTTTTTTTTTTCGCGATAAGAGGTAAGTCCCCGAATTCTTATCGTATCTTTTTTCCTTGCGCTTATTTAACCTATTGTCATAGTTTCATTGCGTTTATATTTTACTATAATCACGCACCGTGTACGAGAAAACTGCACCAACGAGGCCTCGTTATCGTCGTTTTACGCTCGACTAATGACAGTCGTCCCGAGCTCAAACGTGCGTTGAGAAAATTTTGAAAGCTGCAGCCGAGACTTTTACGAAACTTAAGTTTGTCTGCCACGATTACAATGTTGCGTTACAAATTTTTTTTTTTTTGTATTCGTCGATTTTCACTCCTCTGACTCAATCGAAATTTTTTTTTTTCGTTCGATATTATTTCCCGCGGTTTCCAGAATAGTGACGAGAGTCGAGATGCGGGGTGTATCACGTTGTACGATTGGCACACGTGCATGCGGTTGTCCTTATCAGTATGTGGATAATACAAATGGCACACACACACACACACACACACAAACGCACGATAAAACGCGTTACGCGAGTGTCAAAGAAAAAGTTTGTTTTCGAATTTTTCTTGGGTCGCCTTCAGTTTTCTCTTGATATTGTTATTATTATTTTTTAAAATTTACTTGTTCAAGGTCGATGGGTTCTATCCCAATTTTCGTTTATCCTTTTCTTAACGATCGTTGGCCGCTGTTATACGATCAGTCGACAATTGGCATTGAAGCTTTGATCCGCGTTTTTTTTTTTTTTTTCTCGTACGAACGCGAACGAGGCTACCTCGGTAAGGAAGACGAGAAAAAAAAGAACAAGATTCTCGGTCTCTTGCGCACTATATGGCGGTAAATCACACGCATGAAGCGTCCGATTCCAGCGATAATAATGATAAATAGATGTTGATAAATACAAAAAAATTAATAATACTGATAACGATGTAAAGAAAAAAAGAGTGGCCACGGTATAACACGAATTTTGTAATGCATATGTAAATATATATATATATGTATATTTATTTATGTAAATATAGACATATATTCATATATATATATATAGATAATATGTCTAAATATGTATTTATATAAATATATATATATATACTGCGCGTCGCGCCGTGGCGAAATTCGTCGGCCCCGGGATATCTATGCGAGAAAGCGCGGTATACACTGATATTATTTTTATAATCGCGTACGCCGGTACGTAGTACCCGAAGCGATAGGCCGCGCCCAACTTTACCCCCACTCACGTTGCAACAAACATCGCGAACTTGGTCGCGACCCCCGCCCCAATCCTTGTCAATCCTTTAGATTTGTATATATATATATATATATACACATATATAAATGCACATCGATCGTTCTATATAGATATCTATGGGGTATGTACACCGTGGACTATATGAAAAAGTGTACATAAATTTACGTACGTAAAGCTGGGTTTATCGCGTGGAGTCGCGCGGGTGCGCGCGCTCACGATCGTTTCCCCACCAACGCCTTTACCCCTCCATTTTACTACATACATATATATATATATATATATATATATATACATATAGCTCCATCATCCTCTTTTCTATTTGATCCGTCTCACTTCCGCGGCCCCAAAATACGCGTCACCCCCTTGGCCCTTCTCGCGTGTATGCTTAGTCGCCGATGAATTGAGACGCCCGGCGCCGGGGCGCCTTCCCCTCTAATTTCTCTCGCCCTCCGCGCTATATATATCGTCCAAACCAAATGAATCGGGGGTGACAATAAGATTCGATGGGCAATGAGGATCGCGCAATTGTTTTCAAAAATATTGCAAAATTGTTTGAAAATTTGTTGGCAAGATGAAATTTACATATATCGGGTGTCGTCACTTTCGAGAATATTTTTTTCTTTCCTCAATTAACTCTTATCTGCGTTGTTGCGCATTGAACATCGATATACGTGCACGTTTATCAGTGATGAAGGAAAAGGTAAAAGTATTACATATATGCTCGCGGAACATATAGAGCTTTCTCGTCGTGAGGGAAAGAAAAAAGAACTTATACAACTGTACCGAATGTTCGGCAGAGTAACGTTGACGTTTATACCATATAGGTGACTGTGGGCGCCTGAAAAAGATGGGTACACGGTCGGCTTGCACCTCTGCGGTGGTCACCCAATTTTAACAATAAGTAACAATATTATGCTTGAGCTCATCATTTTGATAGGTGTAATCAATTAGCCGTTTGCTTGCTGGGGCATTGAAATGCTGTGTTGTAGGGATAAGTTTTGTTTTTTTTTTTTCTCAGATAGAATGATACATCGACAGCTGGTAGACGGATTTTCCATCGGATGATTCTTAATGCATCTATCGTATATGTCTTGCCGGTTTAACTCCGGTATTATTACACGAGCGCGTTCGCCGCCCGCGCGAATTGGGAAATGCGTGTGACGTCATCTTATCCCGCGGATCTTCTCTTTTCTCACATTCTCTCTCTCTCTCTCTCTCTCTCTCTCTCTCTCTCTCTCTCTCTCTCTCTCTCTCTCTCTCTCTCTCTCTCTCTCTCTCTCTCTCTTTATCGCTCTCTTGCGCGTGCGTGCATTTCGGTTGTACGTTTCGAGTCTGGGAGACATCTAGCGGGCGCCGGTAGACAACACAGCCGCTGCGGCGACGCTTGACAAGGCGTCGCTGAGCCGCCGCCAACAGCGCGATATGTACCGGCGTCGCTTTTATCCCCTCTTTTAAGATCTCCTTCGTTGTGTATACGTGTACACTTGGATCTCCGGTGGCGTCTATATGCAGACGACGAAATCCACGAGGAACGACGATGGCAACGACTACGACAACGACGACGACGACGACGACAGCAATGACCCCGAGCCAAAGTAACTATACAGTCAAAACGACGACGATTCGAGCCTGCACGAAACAAGCATGGCACGCTAGAATCGTCGCCGTAGCTCACCCGCCAAGGCCAAGACTCTCCTCATCTCTGTCCCTCTCTCTCTCTCTCTTTCTTTCTTTCTCTTTCTGCCCCACCATTGATGATCCACGTGGATGGATGTTCCTCGCAAAGCGCCGCCGCGACCACCGCCCTCTACACCCACACACATATCCACACATCCACACATACACACAATATAGATAAGTGAGAGTGATCTCTGAGGTCTGTGACCAACTACTTAGTTCCGAGAGTGGATTGTGCTTGTCTATTGACCGCGATCTTAGGAACAGCGAATGAGACAAAAAAATATTCTTTTTCACGGTACGGAGTTGACTGGAACTTACTTTCTGCCAATTCTTCGACCCTGTGTCGAATTGTCTTCTCAACGATTCGTTGTCACCACATTTCCTTCTGATCAGGAAAAGACGCCGCACCATTTGGAAACATGGATAATACAGTGATGAGCATATATATGGTCTTATTCTTATTTGACGACACTCGATCGGTCTCGCGTATACGACCTTTTCATAGGCCAAAACGATTCTAAAGACGATTCGAAATGGACACCACGTTTTCCGGCCATATTTAAGCAAGGTTTCTGGCACAGAAAAAGAGTGCTTTCCATAGGTCGAATTTTTATGTTAAACAGCAGAAGGTGTAACTTGCTCGAGATCCCCATTTCAGTATAGCAGATAGCAAAAAAAAAAACCAATAAAGACATGAATAAACTGTTTTGACAACTCTCACACTTGCAATACTCCTCTCTCCCAACCTATAGTCTAGTGCATTATTAGAAGTATCTAGAATCAACGTGAAAAGAGGGCGACATAAGTACATCGGCCACTTGCAGATGTATTTTCCACCCGCGGTTCCACCTAAAACTGCCCATATAGGAGCTGGTGGCTGTCGTAAAGACCTCTATAGAGAGGTAAGACGGAAATGCGTAAATTTTGCGGTACACATACAAATGTGTTTACGTACACATAGCGGAGAGTATAGGACTACTTGATGCTATTTTAATTTTTTAAATTATTAATTCCTGCCTTTAATACAATTGATTGGTATGGCCTATCATAATATGCAAGCCAGATACAATGCTTGGCTGCAAAAAAAAAAAAAAGCTGTACCAGACTTCCGGGTCGACTCGTTCCAGGGTTGTTCCGGGTGACTTTCGGGTTCCCAATCGGCTCCAACGTGCTCACGAGAGGGTAACGCGAAATGCTTGCTCATTGTTATTCATTACCTATACTTCTCATGTATACTTGAAGTAGGGATGCGAACTTTTAACGAATTCCCCAGCATCTCCATTTATAACAGCATATGTAAGATTTGGAAAAAAATTAAAAAGAAAAAAAAAACCTGCGGATTTTTAACGACAATAGTTTTGAGATAATTAACGTTTATCGATTACGGTTTCATACAATCTCCAGTATCGAAGTTCTCAATAACGTACAGTATAGAACGAAAAAAAGCGACTAATAGCATTGAAATGGGCCTATATATACACGCGCAGGTAACAGACTTGTATTCTGAATTTCTCGGAGAGGAGCAGAAAGTTGGCGCTGTGTTGCATGCCGGAGGGTTGATTCCGTTACGGCAAGTCTCTTTGTTCGTTGTCAGGTAAAAAGGTAGAAGGTTTCGTCTTTTGTATACATACCAGGAATGCTTAAAAGTCAGAAGGGCGTATCCCGTATGATATAAGATGTGAAACAATGCGGGATACGCCCGTTTGAGTTTTTCATCTTCATACGTACATGTATTTATACGTACACAGATATAGAAGATGATTTACTTATGTTAGATATATTGTATTCGAGTCGTCTTACGTAAATTATTATTCATACCGCGCACACGGTCTTCAACCGATGTGAAAATGTCATGGCTATGACGAGAGCCTTAAAATTTACAGTGTTCTTATACTCGGGGGTGTATATTATATCGAGGACTTTTATACAATCTAGCCAAGAGTCTCTGAATTTTTCGCTCATACCCGTCACTAAATTATCTTCAAGGAGGACAAGCAGGTACAATAACGGTGCTTGTCAAGCTTATATCGAGGATTAACAAAGAAAAGGGGCGCAATTCACAAGATTTGAAACGCAAAGTACGCTTTGGATTAGGCCCCTTTGTTCCATTTTTTCGACTAGATTTATCATATTTATTGTTGGACCCGGCCGAGAAGCCCACCGACGCGTTCGAAGAAGAGTGCAAAACGCGTTTGTTCGTTCCAGGTGCCGGAGAGTTCCTGCGTCAGGAAAGATGGCAGAGTTTCCACGAACGGATTAAAAAATCTTAGCTACGATTATCAACAAAATGTGCTAAATTCAGTAACAAGTTCTTAAACTATCAATTGACGAAGTGAAAAATTGTTATCATTCGGACGATCATTAACCGAGTTTGTGATAACATTTTGAAGAATTAAAAAAAAAAAAACTTTCGTGATGGAGCACGAGAAAAATAAAATTCATGAAAATACCTGGAATGAAAATTAAATAAGCCCGTCATGCGTTCAATTGATGTATCGGTTTTGCAATTCTTACATGTTTTTTGAAAAATTTAAATGAATGACGAGTAATTTATTGCTAAAAAGTTGTTGAGAAGTTCAGTTTTTTGCTATTTTTATGGGGCCTCCCAACTTCTCCTTAGTAATAATTTGTTTTACAAACAAAAACCATATCCATGGTCCATGTATAATAGGGCCATAAGGTGTGAATCGGATTATCAAAAATTGTAATCCATCCACACCCAGAAAAGGCCAAGGACGTTTTAAACGCAATTAGGACATCTGTATGTCTCGTATACTTTGGCATATACTATAGAGATCTTTGTGTATTTTAAATATGTTCGTCCTTAGACACTTTTTTTTAAGGCTGCAAAGTTTCAGATCACGTTACGGACCTTTTCAGCTGATCATTTGATTTTTGAATTCGCATTTTTTTAGCGTAGACTGTACGGTAAAATCTTCCCATCTCGCATTCAAACGAAAAATCAATTAACTCAAACACTGCAGTATTAACCTTTAGAGGACGGGGTGGTCCCTTTAGGGACCACCTTTCAGATATGGGACACTTGAAATGAGTAACCCGTTGAAGTAATGCATAAATTTTGAGTCAAATGAAAAGTCGATTTTCCCGTCCTCTAAAGGTTAAGATTGTAAATACTCAATTTTTTCGAAAATTTATCAGATTTCCATTGATCACCTAAAAAATAAGGGTTGCGGAATGTTTGGAGGAAATGTTCCTTCTTTATATCTAATTAAAAATACGCAATTTTGTAGTTCGTAAGCAATCTGACTCTTTCTGTTTCGTGCGTGCCCGCTTTAGCTCCACCGCGCCTACATTTCCGCTTATCCCCCCCCCCCCCCGCTGGTAGTACAAGAACTACCTTAATCCTAGGATATCAGCAACCGACTAGGTATTCGCATATTTAGTTTCACAGTGCATTTGATTTGCTCGTGCTATAAAATTCTCAAGAAATCTACAATCCATTCATTTCCCCATCGTTCGTCCTGCAGACCAAGTTGCATTTCCTGGCGGAATTTCGCCTTTGTGTTGGCAATAATAATCGAACCCCTTCTTATGCTATTTCGAAATATAGTGCCAAGGAAAGGACTGTACACAGTGTGGTACAAGATGTGCATTGCAACTCAAATTCGTAGTCATATCGTTGAAGCACGACTTATCAATCCAGCTATAATTTTGTCCGAGAATTCGGCTTATTTCATCGAACACAAATGTACATTCGCCAAAAATTCGATATAATATTTTGTCTATTTGTAAAAATAGTTTTTTTTATTGAGTCGTCAAAAACTAACAGCTCTGGAAAGAGCCTTGAATGTAAAGAAATCGCGTATCCTGTTTGATGAGATGAACGAATCGTCAGAATAATCCTGAATTTTGCGGCTTTCAGGATCCGCGCATAATCTTGATGATTAGGTGGGTCACGGGGTAACACTGTAGATGTCGGCGTGACCAAACAAAATAACTAATTTATGTGCAGGCGAAATGAATTATTGGTCTGATGAATACGACCTTGTCTTCGGCTTCGTTTAAGAGTTTGGCCCGGGTCCCGTGATTACCTCGTCAAGTGAAGCCCATGTTTCTAGCTAGGGGGGTTCGGGTAACTCGCAGTCGCACGATCGTCAGGCTGTCATCGTTGTCGCCGAGTTGAACCGCTGCGTGATCATTATTGTAGCCTTTTTGAGGGCAATAGACGAGAAAGAAAAAAACGGGAAAAAGCGAAACACAGCCCCCCCCCCCCCCCCTCGCCCCGTCCTTCTTCAAGATTCGAAGAAAATCATTGACGTTATCGTGTTATAATACCCAAAAGTATGTACACATATAAAGCCCGCTTGTTTCGATTGAATCGTCGAATTAATGAAGATCCATTTCGAATAAAATAAAAATAAAAAAACATTTGAAACTCTTCGTATATAACGTCACGTAGTCACAACAATGCAAATCATGTTTGAGACTATTTTCATAGCTGTGTACCCTAACGAGATATGCATACATGCTGAAAATCACGTTCAAGAGTTCTAATACAGGCGAAGCGAGAATCGACTATCGAATGGCGTGAAACATTTCGAGAATAGAATTTAACTATGCGTATATCGATGAATTTTTGATGCATTGATTTTCTGTTTTTGTTGAGAAAATTATACAAATTTTAACCATCATTTTGGACCATACTTTTTTTCAGACAGCGTGTATAGTCCGGATTAACCGACTGCTCCAAATTTTCACGATACCTTTCTTTGAATTTAATTGCTCAACCTTCATATAACATAATTTCGTTCGAATCAGATTAAATGCAATTGCATAAAAAACCATTCTACAAGAAATATGACATGACGAACTCGCGGAGGAATAATTTTCAAATTCCATAAACATTATTTTCAAGTCGTGAGTCCAAGAGAATTTTACTGTAGTAATGGAGTCGATAATGTGTTGGTAGATCGCTCGATCAGCCCATATCATCATCATCGTCATCAGCCTCAATCGTCAAAGGAAGTCAAGAGTTTGCAACTTTCTTTTTATCATTAGTTTGATTTTCTTTGTTTTTCTACGGCAGTCTGTTCCTTTCGTCAGGGGGTTCTCTTTGGCCATTGCGATACACTGATCAAGCACCTCCGGCATACGAGACTACATATAGCACGAAAATAGTGCAGAGAAAACGTGCGGTCAAGCCTCTGGACAGTGACTGATCGCTTGTAGCAGACGAAAAACAAAAAACTACAACGTAAATATTTTTTCAAACAAGGCGGGACACCATATAGACACCGTGAATGAGAGGATCAATCAAGCTATCGCCTGTCGCGTATAGGAAAGTGATATGGCGAGCGAAGTGAACGAAGGATAAAGTGTTAAGAGAGTTTGGGGGATGTTAGCAGAGAGGGCTCTATATGTGACGCTTTCGTTGCAATTTTATACACGAGTAGCAAAAGTAAGTCGTCGCATGTATATGTACGTACTACAATGTACACTTTGCTAACAATAAAGAGAGGAGTCACGTAGGGATGAGTGGCGAATTTCAATGCGTTGCAGAGATGACACGATCTGGGGGTTGAGGGGTTTGCTGGTAGACAAGTTTTTAGAATGCCAAAGACAACGTTCTGGGGAGGTATCGAGAGACTTCACGCTTAATCGAGGAGATAATCGATTGGTTATTTGACGAAATTGGTCGAACGGGGATTGCGCAAGGCGTATGCAAGCTCACAATATATGTGTGCGCGCGTGTGTGTGTGTGTGTGTGTGTGTGTGTGAGTAGATTAATAGAGGCAGCTTCCAGCCCTCTCCCGACACTCTGCCAAAAAGATTCATGCTGTAACTGAGCAAAGCCATCGCTTTACGTATTTGTCTTGAGAAAAAAAAATTGAAACTTTACGTCGCAGTCTAGAAGTTTAATTTTTCATGAAAAAAAATCTACGGAATATATGAATAATGCTACTATAGTGCTACTACTACACTTGTACCAATCGGATGGAATAGCTATTCCTGGTATAGAATTTTCGATGGATATCGAGTTGTCGAATGATATGGTGTAACGTTACAAGTTTCGTTTGAGCATGACGGAATAATTATGAGTAAATCGAAATAGACTTAGAATCGTAGTGTTTGAGCTGGTTACAAACATCCTTGAATCAAGAAAGTAGGGAGTCTGCAGTCATCCTCGGATCAGATGAGGGAGCACAGACATCCAAGGCTGTACATAATACTCAGTCTTGCGCATGATTTTTTTAATACATGCTCCAAATATTGGAGACGGTATACACGTGTATCGTTTTTTCGCATGCATTCATGCCTTTTTCGCGGCCTTTCAACTCTTTTATGTACATTACGAATTAATTCGTTCATACGGTTGAAAGGCGCATGTCAAAACTCTGATGTACGTGCAAAGATTATGCATTTGACGACGATATATAAAAATCATGGATCTATGAGTTGGATTTGTCCTGATAGTCGTATCTGCTTGATAAATCAATATCTTAGATGTGTCAGGATTTATCAATCTTCTCACCTCTATCCTCTCTGGTGACAAGTGGAACGAAAAACCTTGAGAAAGAGACTGTGAATTCAAATCTTACGCAGTAATTTTCTTTGTACATTCTTTGGTGAATGGTTATTTTGGCTGTTCTTCCCGGAAATATTTCTAAGTAGCGAGACTGTACGTCATGGGGATCGTGTAGTTTCAATTTTTCTTCGGCAATGCGCCAGAATCACTCGTGGCATGAATCTCTCGGACCAAAAATGCCTCCGCGTCAGTTCAGTCTGGAGGAAATATCTGTATCTCGTTTCGACAACAGCTGTTCGCTTCGTTTTTTCAAAATTCCTGGCATCTCACATTGTCCTGTATAATCCAAAACGAATTTTAACACTGACCGCACGTCGTTGTGTACTTTAAACCGTTTAAGGATTTCGAGAAAAAGGTCCTATATAGGCATTGTTTCATTGTCTTATAGACAGGAGAATTTTCAAGAGATACAGTCATTTGTTTATAATATATTAATTAGTATTTTAAGAAACTGGTTACACCGTGTATATTTGTCAACATCGGTCTATAGGTAAAATTATGGAGAATCTTTCGGTGGAGGAAATGGGAATATAAAAAAATTTTAATCAGAAGTGAATGTTAACGTGGATTGACAGTGATTTATATTTTTAATGTTTTATTTAATGTAATTTTTGTTTATATGTTTCTGCGTGTCGAGTAAAAATATCGTTCTCTTTTTTCGTTGCGTCGACGGTGATCTAATCGCTCGATGTCGAGCCCGATGGCTTCAAGGCTGCAGGTCGAAAATTCGGTGGCATATGTCGGCACGTGATGTAAAAAAAAAAACAAAAAAATTAAAGATCGTCTACCGATATAAATAAGCTAGACACTGGCATTGTCTAGCCTGAAGCTTATATGTGTGGGTTGCATAATGAGACAGAGAGAAAGTGCAGTCCGGGGCAACAACGCGGGAGCGTAGATCGGAACAGTACCTGTGGCAAAATTTTGGGGTAGGTTAAGGGATGGTAGGGGGCGTTGGCATGGTTTCTGGCGAGGCCGCAGATGCTTTTTTAAATGTTAATGAATAGTTGCATGGCTCGTAAATAGCCAGGTGAATGAAGCGTGCTGGGTGCTCCGGTTTTCTACGAGTCTCTTGTATAGCTTAATATACGTACAAGTATATTTATGTATGAACAATAGTGTATAAACATACGCAAAATACGCATATATACACATAGACCTATAGAGAATGAAGAATTTCAGGCTAAAGATGAGGCCGCTACCCTAAACATTTTTTTATCCATTTTGTCATGTTGTACGGTGAGACGAAAAAAAAAACTGTAAAGTTTTTTTTAAACTGGTATACATTTAATTGACACTGTGTTGAACATCGATTTTTCTTCAATTTTTACAGTAAATTCTTGGCAGTGCTTCGAAGATATTTCCAAAGATTGTCATAATTCTACTACATCGATGCAAAAAAAAAATCCGTTTAATTTATCTGATAATGCTTTTGATGTTATCGTAATAAAAAGAAAATAGCTTTCTGTAAAAATAATTACGTTCGATTCTGTTTCAAACAAATTTTATTAAAAATAATGTATAAAAAGTTGAAACAATTTTTACTAATTTTTCACTCAAATAATGGCCACTATTTCCATCCCCGATTTTTTTTTTCAATCACGAAATAATATTTATTTATTAAAGAAAGAATTATTTATTAAAGAAGATTGAAAATTTCCTTTTTTCAACCAAGTACCTAAGGATGTATCGGACGTATCTTCCCAACCGAAAGTGACTTTCATCGACAATATTGCATACTTTATGGTAAGATAAAAATCGGAAAAAATTCAAGCACAATAAAGACGATAAGAAGATTAATTTTGAATAATAATAAAGCCAAAAAGTTATCAATAAATTGTTTAAACAAAACATTGTTTAATAAATTTTTAGGGAAAGTTTTTTTTTTTACACGTGAAATGAATTCGTTGATTTTTCTGACTACACATGAATTTAAAAAAAAATTTCTTATCGTTTTGAAATTTCGGTTTTCGAAAATTTTTTAATTTTGAAAAATGAAGGAAAAATCGTGAATTTTGGATATGTTTTCGTAAAAACGTTGTCTATTACAATTAAGAAGTTGCCAGGGCATTGAACGAATAGTTTCGTAAATACAACATTTGCAAATTTCCGAAAACCGAAATTTCAAAATGATAAGAAAATTTAAAAAAAATTCATGTGTAGTCAGAAAAATCAACGAAGCAATTTCACGGGACAAAAAAAAACATTCCCTAAAAATTTGTCAAACAATGTTTTGCTTAAATAATTTATTGATATATTTTGGGCATTATTATTATTAAAAATTAATCTTCTTATCGTCTTTATTGTGGTTGAATTTTTTCCGATTTTTATCTTACCATGATGTATGCAATATTGTCGACGAAAGTCACTTTTGGTTGGGAAGGTACGTCCGATACATCCTTAATCTAAAACAAGAAGATCAATAATGCCCATCAGGGGCTAAATTTGTTCTTCCTCGTGGATGACGAATGAAAAAATTTTCAAAAAAATCTAGACAATTGGTGAGATGTATATTTTCTATATCAGCTGACAAAATATAAAATCAACAGAACAAAATAAAATAAAAACGATGTGTACCATGGTCTTATCAATTCGTCTCTGAATTTTTCCATATAGGCAGCATATTATTGTATATTATAATATATTGCTCATACGCAACAGCGAAAAGTGAGTTATATGGGCGCTACTAAGGAGAATCGGCATGAAAGAGAGATGCAAATGGTTTTCGAGGCTCTCAGAAGCACATATGTTATATATATATATATATATATATATATATATATATATATATATATATATATATATATATATATATATATTACCAACCTGTGAGTCAAAATTATTGCCAAAATCCCTTCTTACGATATTTTTCTCTCGTTCCGTTTCGAACGAAAGGAGGTCTTCGTCGAAAGACCAACATATATAGTTTATGCGTGTATAGTGCCCATATTTGCCCATATTTTTCTGGCCCCGAACGACCCGTAAAAATTAATCGATTTCGACCTGACCCTTTAGTCGTGAACGATTTTGCGTCTATTGTTTCTCTACGCCCCTCGGGACCGGGGCCCGACGATCGACGAAATGACGAAGAGTCTTAGGCACACACACACACACACACCGCACGATGCAACCGCCGTCAGGGACGCGTCGACACCCCGAAATAGCAAATGGTATATGTATATGCACAGAATCGGCAGGGACCGAGCGCGAACCTTTTCGCAAACCAGCACTTTGCCGATCGACGTGGTTTAGTTGTGCGAAACGGATAAACTGACGGAAGCGGCGAGAGGCGAACTGCGACTCGTCATTCCTACATTTTTCAGTTTCCCGGACATCTGTCACCTGGTCGACTCGGTTTGTTCTATCGTTTATTCCATTCAACATACCCCCTGCCCATTTTTTGATGGATTAATTTATCATTATCATGTTTCCAATGTCAGAAAGCGATGAAAGAATGATATGCGAGTTTCTAATTTTCACGATTTCCCAATCTTCAATCGTTAGCTCGAAATGATTATTTTGTTTCTTTTTTTTCGTAACTCTTACACTTTTTCAAATGCGAGCAATGCATTTAATAAGAGAGGGCCTTTAGAAGTAATTGCCTCAACTTGCCATGGTTCGTGCGCACTATTAGGAATAATTGTACATTTTGCGTCGCCGGTCATATTCCAACGACAAGATCATCTTTGTCGATCGAACATGTCCGAGTAGACGACACGTAGTTTGAGTGGGTGACGTGATTAAAACAGTATGTACGTGTTATTATATATGTACGAAGTAATATGCGTGTAGAGTAACGAAGCGTCAGTCGATGCACGATCACTTTGACGCACTAACTCTCTGCCCGAATTTATTATTGGCCAGTGTACACTACCGTTCATAAGTATGGAAACACTCGCCCCAGATCCAAGCCACACAAGAAGTTGTATCGCTCTTTGAAAAATGATGATATCTCAATTTCCCAAGCGGCGTTCTAAAGAGGACATATTTAGCTTCATTTACCTTTTTTGGAAAAATTTTTGCGATTTTTTTTGAGCCTGGTACGCACTTTGAAAGACGGTCATTTTTTGGCTTTTTTTGGAGGGTGGAAATTTTCCCGCATATCTTGTAAAAAAAAATTTTTCAACTTTTTTTCCGTGAAAAACTTGAAGCGGGGAGTACAACCTTCAATCTCATTTTTTGGAAAAATTTTTACGATTTTTTTTCGCAAAGATATTCAACTTTTTGCAAAAAATGACCATATTTATAAGGGGTAGTCTCACTCTGAAACTACTGGGTTTTCGTAAAATTACTAAGAGGGTAAAAAGTTGCATACAATCATTTTGGATGTATCACATTTTTTTCAGAATTAAAAAAATAAATGCGAAAAAAAAAAATTTTTTCAAAAATTAAAAACATTTTTTTTTGAAAATTTTTTCTTAAATCAACGAAATATTTATTTTATCGTGAAAAATCGGGTCTCTTACCTCATCGACACGGCTTTTTCATCGAAAAAGCCACCTTTCGCTGTGATTACAGCCCTGCTCCAAACTGGCCCAAGGTGGCTTTTTCGATGAAAAAGCCGTGTCGATGAGGTAAGAGACCCGATTTTTCACGATAAAAAAAAGATTTCGTTGATTTAAGAAAAAATTTTCAAAAAAAAATGTTTTTAATTTTTGAAAAAAAATTTTTTTTTTTTCGAATTTGTTTTTTTAATTCTGAAAAAAATGTGATACATCCAAAATGATTGTATGCAACTTTTTACCCTCTTAGTAATTTTACGAAAACCCAGTAGTTTCAGAGTGAGACTACCCCTTATAAATATGGTCGTTTTTTGCAAAAAGTTGAATATCTTTGCAAAAAAAAATCGTAAAAATTTTTCCAAAAAATGAGATTGAAGGTTGTACTCCCCGCTTCAAGTTTTTCACGGAAAAAAAAGTTGAAAAATTTTTTTTACAAGATATGCGGGAAAATTTCCACCCTCCAAAAAAAGTCAAAAAATGACCATCTTTCAAAGTGCGTACCGGGCTCAAAAAAAATCGCAAAAATTTTTCCAAAAAAGGTAAATGAAGCTAAATATGTCCTTTTCAGAACGCCGCTTGGGAAATTGAGATGTCTTCATTTTTCAAAGAGCGATACAACTTCTTGTGTGGCTTGGATCTGGGGCGAGTGTTTCCATACTTATGAACGGTAGTGTATGTACAGACGTACATGCAGCACAGAGGGGCTCCTTTCTTCGAGACTGTTGGAATCATTTCGAGGCTTAGCGGGAGCTTTTATTATTATAGTCACGTTCGATCTTTGATAAGCAATGATAGAATAACCGGATTTACTTGAGCGATATGCAGTTTCGCAGAGTTATAGATTTAAAAATGATCGGATGCACATTTTTACTGATCCCCGTGCATTTAGTTTGAGGCGAATTATAATTGTATTTAGTTTGAATAAATTTTATTTAATTGGACGAAATGTTCGGTTTGAGTGATTTTTTTTGTTACACAAATAATCATTGGCTACATCTCCTTTTCTCATGGGTGCTAGTTAACCGTCGTACAAAAATTCATATCGATGATCTTAAAAAAATCTCGGTATGGAGAAAAGGATTTTCAGATTATTATGCTCTATCGCAAACGCGTGTAGAGGAATCTCATAAGCATATTTATGTTTCCGATCACTTGTACACGACTTCGGTGCAATCAATTTTTTATAAACTACAAAACAGCATCGATAAGTCTTCATAAAAAATTAATGTATCATACTGTATAAAATATTAAAAAACAGTAAAATCGTTATCTATACATTATACAAAATCATGATAATTAATGTTGCAATAACATGATCTTCGTTTGAAGAGTACAGATCGAGAATAATAACAATAAAGAAAAGAGTTGTTTATTCTTTGTTCAATGTCGAAGAATTAAAATAAAAAAATAAAAGAAACACACTAAACGCAAATTGAAATAATATTTCTGCAAGCAAAACTTCATGCGGTGATACAAAAGAAATTTTTTAATACGAACAAACGCGAAAAAATAGCAAAGCCAATCGAGAGATGAATATTTAAAAAAAAAAAATTACGATAATCCGAAAGGAGTAAATAAGTGTGCGTAGAATGTGAAATGTTTCACACGAGGGGGGGAAATCAGCAAGGAACAAACTCACCTCCATCCGTTGCCGACCTGGTCGACCGGGATTTCCGGTAGAGCAGTGCCGCTACCCCTGAAAGCATAGGAAGCAGAAAAAAAAAAAAACACATTTGAAGGAAGCGGCTTGCGAGAGGGACAAGAGGGAATATCGAGGGGGTCAGAGATTGGTACTCGGATACTCATGGTGTGTCGTTTGTCTGCAATATGCATATAACCGTGTACAGCTATGGCACACAATAAGCTAAATCCATATATACATGCATACGCGTTTTGCTTTTCCACATCCCTTATTCTATTCTCTTGCTTAACGCAATATTCTGTTCGCACTTCTGTGTCTATTGTATTTATAGAAAGCGACATAACATCGTTTTTTTTTTTTTTTCACCACCTCAGTCGTAGCTTCTTCCTCGTCGGATTTTCATTCATACGTCTATTTAGACGTATGCTATAAGTTTCGCGGGACGCTTTTTGCAAAGAAAAAGAGAGAGAGAGAGAGAGAGAGAGAGAGAGAGAGAGAGAGAGAGAGAGAGAGAGAGAGAGAGAGAGAGAGAGAGAGAGAGAGAGAGAGAGAGAGAGAGAGAGAGAGAGAGAGAGAGAGAGAGAGAGAGAGAGAGAGAGAGGTGAAAGGTGGAAAAGAGCACATTCGAATTGGCATGCAAATTGTTCAGTGTACCCCAAAACCAACTCGCCCAACCCTACCGTTGCACTGAGCGAGATGCTTTTTTCATTCTTTTCTATTATATGCACTTGCGTATCCATAACCTATATAAGTAAAAAAAAATCTCGAATTCTCGTTATTCTTGGTTGCTTTGGAATTTACCTTCTCCGATAGCGATATTTTCATAATAATTTGGCATTTCTGATGATAATATCAATTTCCTTCTTAATTAACATGTTTTTTTTTTTTTTCAATCTAAAAAGTTGAAAATATATTGCAATATTCGTTTATACTACTTTTGCATACAAATGTCACATCCTCGTTGTGATTCATTCGAAATTTCTTGAAAAATCTTTCTTCAAATTATCTTACATCATCTTTCCCTCACAATAATTTTCCACGACGCCTGGGAATCAAAATTTTCTATGTTTGAGACGTGACTTAATCATACACAAATTACTTTATTTTGTAGAAATGAACATTATCGTAATTATTTAACGGCAATTTCATAAATCATTTTGAAACGAAAAAATGAGCCGTCACTATATACTCGAGCATTGAACCAATCCGACACGCAAGCATCTTCTGAAAAGTTGGAATAAGTTGCCTTCTCGATTAGTGGGATAAGCTCTGTTGTTATTATGTTTTTCTAATCGATCATTACGTATATTTTTTTTTTACACAACATAGAGATTGTTTGATCCAATAACCTCACCGCTTTATTCATGTCGGATCTTTCAAAACGTGTGGGCCAATTTTTGATGGCTCATAGCACTTGACGTGACCGTATCCTCGAACGTTCCTTAAACTTTAATTCCGTATAATTTATCGCGGTATTACGTGATACGCATAAACTCACATACTCGAGTGACAAACGAGATTAAAAAAAAATAATAATAATAAGAATAATAATATCCAACGGTGATAGGATCGAAGGGCCAGGTGCTCGTTCGCGTCTTGTTTCATCAACCGAAACGACGACGACGACGACGACCATGAGATGTACATCATCAGGCTAGTCCCTTTTTTTAGCCTCGGTTACGCCAATTAAGCCGAATCGCTATTAAATATCTGAGCCTCGCACCATTATCGTTTATGTATTTTCACATGTACACGCCGGTGTATGAATATACATACATACATACCCATGCATATAGTTTGATACGTGTACGGGTTGAATAAAGTGCTCGATGCCGACAGACCCTTTGGCACGATTGCGTCACTTTGAGGGAATTTCAATTTGCCAAAACCCGTTCGAGATGACGACAAAAGCCTTCCTATACACGCTCTCATGCATTTTCAACGACTCTTTGGCACTTGCACTTTCCCCCCCTTCTCATTCCCTGCAATCTTGGGGTGTTCTTCCTTTTGCTTTCTCTTTCGTTCTCTCGATCCTTACTTTTCATTTATCAGGCTCGTTCGAGAGTGCAATTTGTGGTTCAGGTGAATTTAATCCGCGCCAGAGAGCGGGGACGAAGCTCTTTGCCTTTCGATACCATTACGAGCTGGTATAGATAGCGAGTTTTTTTTTTTCGTGCGCCTCGTCGTAATGCGCGCCGTGTGATATAATCGAGGATGCACATTACAACCTCTTACGAGTATAAAAGGGCTTCGTATCATAATAATGCGAAGATCTATACGTCGAGTCGGTAGTCAGTGGGCGATTCTTAAAACAGCGTCGTTGCAATAAAATTTTTTTGAAAATTTTCGTAAAATATTACGAACAAAAAATCGTGAGTGTAGCGAATTAATTGAGGGAACAGAGTCAGCCAGAAAAAAGACACTTCGTAAATTCAATATTACGTTGTGCATGGTTGTGCGTGGCATGGTTGTGCATGGCATGGTTGTGCATGGCAATACATGAGACATTTTTTAGTTGGTTTTAGAACTCCCTAGGTCAACCGGTTACCACACAAAGCAAATTCTGAGTTCTTGTATCGATAAAAATACGATAATAATTGACGCATCTACATCTTGTACGCGGCATCAGAGGCATTGAAAATAATAGAGAAATTGTCAATTGACAGCAATATTCTTGTTATAGTCTGCCTATAAGTTGGGAAATAGGCGTAAAAGGCATCACAGAATTTAATAAATAAATTTTAAAAAATTGTGCTTTTTGGAGATTTTGGCTGACTCTGTCCCCTTAATACAAACAATTATTCGGAAAAACTTTAATAACCCCATTTATGCGTAAAAAATGTTGTTGTCTTCAAACGCAAATGATCGTTTACGCACATGAATGATGAAAAAATAGATAGTAAAGCGATAAAATATGCGTTGGTAAAACAAAATTATTAATTATAAGAGCAATTAATACACTTAAAATATTCAATTATCGGAAATAAAAATAATTGAGCCGAGTCTCAAGATACGCTGCCGAGATTTCATGCAATTATGAAAAAAAAAAAACGTACAGCAGGTGCATCGGAGATTCGTAAATTGCAGCTGAAAATTGCGGCTCTTATATATACCAAACATAACCAACGGGCAAGAGATTCGATGCGACTTGGACTTTACGATCATCTTCGTGCGGTCGCAGTCGTGTGCCGAGAGAACGAAAAATCTCGTAACGATGCGGAGAGCGCGCGCGTCAAAGCGGAACCGAAATAAAGTGCATCATGGCGACCGCCATTGAGAAAGACCGAACGAAATTGTGGCCGAGAAAACGAGAACAAAGAGCAATGGGGATAACAATAATTATTGCACGTCAGCGTGCTTCAATTTTGGCGATAATTAAACGACGCAAGAACGATGGACCGGTGAGGTGAGGGGGGGGGGGGGGGTTGACGAGGTGCGTTGCAGAACGACGTCTCTTCATCACCTGCGGGACCCGAAGAGGAACTTTTGAACAAAATTGTTTTACTCGACGGTGTCTTCTTCGAGTTCTTCGTCGTTTTCTTATTTTCGTTCGTTCACCAGTTCTTCCTGTATATATTACAATTCTTATTGTAATTATTATTGGCGTTTACTCTGGCGATGGATTTTTTCTTTTAAAATTTTTTATAAAACATTCATTGATATATCGTTGGGAATAAAATATGTCTCTCCTTTGTTCTTGCTATTTCTAAAGTCGGACACACACGTGTCATTTGAAATAGTTGTCTGCCCGTTTGCGTATTCTTGTATACTCACTTTTGCGATGATATTCTAATTTCATCGGCTCACGTTTCAATTTCATTTGCAAAAAACTGCGTAAAGTGTCCGACACAAGTGAAAAGTTTCTGATACGTCTGCGTAAATGAAAAAAAAAACTTGTACTGACGACATTTTTTGTATAGTGAAAAAAAAAAAAAAAAGAAAACTACAAGATATTGCGAAGAAATTTTCAATATATACGGAGTTTTTATTTTCATAAATCGAGATGCCAGGAAATAATCCTTCAAAATTCTTGCGATATATTGAAATTTTTACTTAAAATTAATATCTGGATTTTCACTTGCGAACTTGCGTAGAAGAACGTGAAATAAAGTGGAAAAAAAAAATTTTATTTGACGATGAATGCCTTGAGATTATTCGTTTAATGTCGTGCGCCTGACAGCTTGTAGAGAGAAAAAGAGAGAGAGAGAGAGAGAGAGAGAGAGAGAGAGAGAGAGAGAGAGAGAGAGAGAGAGAGGAAGAGAGTGACGAGCGCCGATGGGAAAGTCGTTTAGCTCGAAGGAAGATATAATCGCATTTTAGGACGGCGCCTGGGTACTCCCGCGTCCTCTCGCGATCTCTCTGTCTATCCTCTCATTCGGGAGTTTTACGTCGCCCGCGACGCAATAGCGGCAGAGCACTATCCAAGTGCGCAAATTGCATTCCATCCTCAGACAGCCCGGAGGATCTTTACCGATCCGATCGACGCGATTCAAATTGGAAAGGCTTCTCTCTGTTATTACGTTCGGTACTCCGTGATGGACTTTCGCGTTTTTATGGAACATTAAGAGGCTTTTTACGAACAAGAAATGATACATAAAAACAGGCTATATTGTTTATCTCAGTCTTGATTCGATCGAATGTAATGGAAACAAATTATATAATTTTTATTGCAATTAAAATGATTTTTATAGTTTTTTTTTTTGAAGATTATAACCTAATGTTCTCCTTTGGGTAGAATCAACGCCAAAGTATATACCAATTGTTTGACCATGACCATCTGAATTCGTCTCCAGTTTGCAATTGTACATGGCAAAAGCGACGTGCGCGCGGTGGCTGGTTTGCGCTTCGGCACTTGTTTTGAAGCGTAAAAACCGCGAGCCGGCGTTGCCATAATGTCATGGTCGCGGTTCGTGACAAAAAATCGCGTTCTCGATTTACATTATTATATTTGTTGCAAACTAACGATGATATAACGCGGTTTCAAACTTTCTCAGAAGGGATCTTGAAAATATTTTGTACGATCAACAATATTTAGTTTGCCATACCTATAGACATATTAACTTTCCCCCATCGACATCAAATTTACGTATCAATTCACGATTTGCCATAAGAAACCGTGCTAAATTACTAAATTTGAACATCGTCGTTTCCTCGAAAACGGTAAAGTCGATATCTTATGGATACTTTGGTATTGAACTATTAGTGCACATATATCTATCATGAAAAAAAAGAAACTATTACTCCTCAACGTATATCGATGTAGCGCTCGACCCTCCTTAAAACGTTTTGATCGCAATCACGAGAAGATTCCCCCTTCGGGATGCTATATAGTCCCTGAGCATCTTGTTAGTGATGAACGCATCGGAGGACAAAAAGAAAGCTTATACCTTGAGCAAACATATATATGCATGTATATATACCCTGAATATATAATGCCAGAGCATAATACGTAAATATCTACGGCACACATATTACCCCACCAAACGAGCCTGATCTTCGGCTCTTCTCGCTCTTCTCCTCAGTCTACATGTGCATGGACATCCTGAAGTAGCTTGTTCCATGTATGCACGTGAGAAAAAAAAATGGATCAAGATTTTTCGGCAGAGATATTTCTCTATCGTTTGAATGAGAGTGACTACAGAAATGGAAATTGGGTTGCGCATATATATATATATATATATATATAGCACACAAAAGAGGCGTGTTCTCAGGTGCTCTTTCACAAACGAATTTTGCATTGACGAGAGGATAGACAAGTTGTTTCTAAGCTTTACACCAGTTTTGCCACGTTTCCCTCGCCTCGTCGCTTATATATATCACGTGAATTGTCGTCCGATCTCAACGTCAATTATTCTCAGTATGAGTTATATGCATATATATGTGTATATGTAATGTTTGCATGCTCGTGTTAACAAAAAGAGAGAAGAAACATTTGTTCGCCCTTTTAATCCAACTATAAAGTCACCGGCTCACTCTAGCGATTCAAATTTATTTTTATTCCCGCGATACGACGGACGCACGGCGGGAGTACAAAGAGGAGATTCTTCGTTTCGATTAGAAGCTTAAATTAGCGCATGTATGATGAGTAGAGGGTAAACGAGAGGAGAGATTTGGATGTTGGGTATAGACGTGTGTCGTCGAGTAAGAAAGACGCTTCGTTTTTTGTTATTGTCTCTCCCCCTCTCTCTTCTCTGTGTTTTTTTTTTCTCCAATTTAGTACATACTTGATATATACGACATAGATACGACTTAACATCGATCCTCGAGATCCTTTTTCACTCCGACCCGATTGTTATTACTATTTCGATGCGTATCCTTGCTTGAGATATATCGCAAGAAATTCCTCGATTAATTGCAAATTAATTCATTCTTTATTGCATATCGTCATTTAATTATTATCATGCAATTTGTTTGAAACTATAGGGATACTATCGAAAGGACCGTTGGCACTGACAAAAAAGTTTTTTTTTTTTCAATTTTAAGAAACCTTTGCCTCGTCGTGGCGAGAAAAATGTTCAGTTATATCCAATACCGAAATGCGATTGAGCCCCGTATAAACGTTTCGCAATTATCACAAAATCTTATTTAGGTTTATTTTCTCCAATTATGTTTGGCTCAGGTAAAACACGACGATAATAACTAGACGTGTATATGTTTCCTCATCAAACCGAAGCTTTGTTGGGATCGAACATAGTCTTAAATTTACGAGAATGTGGAAGTGATTGGAGTGATTGCTGAAATATATCCCAGGATAAAATACTGTATTACACAATTGGAACCGCAAAACTTTGTCTGGCCGTAACTCTATATACATATAACAGATGTACGGATATAAATGTATATATCTATATCAATGCATTTCGCATGGAGAAAGAGAGAATACAGAGAGAGAGAGAGAGAGCCAACGGCGTTGCATGGCAGACGCCTCGATGCAACAAGTGGAGTCTCGTGCGTGCATGGGTCCGGCGCCGCGTGGTGCTGCCGATATGGTGCACACATGCACACACACACACACACACACACACAATACAGGCTGCACCGAATCGGACCGCAAGATAAATGAGTGTGGGGGGGGGGGGGGTTTATTATAGAGGCGCCGCAGTTCGCGTAAGAGGAGAGAAAATGAAGGATATAAAAGAAATGTGCAAAACGACGAGAGCGTGCGTGAGCGTCGTTGTCGTTGGCGTCGTACAAGAAGAAGGAGAAGATGAAGAATACGAAGAGGAAAAGGAAGAGGAAGAAGTAGAATGGAAGGGTTGAGGTGCAGCGTCGGTTTGGCGAAACGAAGGGGTGAGGGCTTGGGGAGGAGTTGAAGCACGAGGTCGGCACGCGCCGCATGCAACGATTCCCGTTGAGAATCTGGAAGGGGGAAAAATGGGGGTAAAGAGAGAAAGGGCGAGAGAGAGAGAGAGAGAGAGAAAGAAAGAGAGGAAGAACGAGAAAGATAGCAACTGCAGCAGCCTCCATGAAAAAAAAAGGTACTATACGTACATACAATATACATATGTATTGGTGGAGTGAATGTACCGTGAATTCGCGAACAAGAGCGAAGGAGTTAACGAATTTTTTTTAGGCTTTGTGTAAATTTGTAATATTTCAGTTGGATGTAAAAATAATTAGTCAAATAATATGCCATGGCTGAAATATTTTTTTAAAATTAATTTTTGATCAGTTTTTCAGTTTTCACAAGAAGGACCCCCAATTCGGAGCATCTCATGCGGAAGTGTATCCTTTTTTTTATTACGCTGCATCCGAAATGCAGCACAATTTCTTACTGTGAATGTTTTGTTCGATTGAAATTAATATTTTGAAAATGCCCCATGGGAATAATTCATTTTCGAATTTAAATTAGTGTTCTTTTTTTTCATAATCTCCTTTGTTTCTCCGAGACAAGAATTTATTCTAATCAAATACATTCATGCTTCTCGCAGTATTTTCGATAATTCGACTTTGTGCAAATATTTATGCGAATAAAATATATTCAAACGACCCAAGGTAAAAATCGACCAGAGAAACGTCTAACGAAAGAATAGGAATTGACAAAGTATGAAATATATATATATATGCACTCGTTAAGGCGGCCCATCAGTGACAACACTAGTCAAAAATCGTGACGTGAAAAAAAATCATAAACCTATCATAATATTTTCTAAATACTCTGTCTAAATAAAATTTATGAATTTCGATGACGTTTCCCGTGATATTTTATTCATAATTTATTATAAATAATATTATAAATAAAGTCTCAACTGACAAAAGTATTTAACGCTGTCAGAGCGATCAAGTAAAAAATGATAGCTGATATTCATATGTTTCCTCGCGTGCAGAATGACAGACATATATTGTATCCGAGATTTGCACACACAATGACTTTCGCGATTAAATTTCTTGGAAAAATACTTGGCAAGACACAATTTTTTAAATACCATTGGAAAGTTCACGATTTCATCTTCCAATACTCAAAATTTGAATAAGAACTCTCGTCTTTATCAAAAGATATCCGTGTCACTTCCGGTGAAAATGGAATCAACTGCCATAAGACCCATGCTAAAATAGGTAATTTTAAATTACTCGTTCGCAATAATTTGCCTGGCAACATACCCTTAAATTTTGAGAGAGCGTTCATTGCATCTTCTTCATTCATCTCACGAAGTTTCATTCGTATCACCGGTTTTTTAATTCACTGATGAGCCACCTTAAGTGACGAGAAAAAAATAGGCGAACACCCTGAAGTAAGTGCATATATAATACAGGGCGAAAGATGAGTTACAGCTTCGCGAGCTGCGGCTTACTCGCAAGATCCTCGCGGAAATGAACTTGCATAGAAAAAAAGTAAGAGGTTTATAAAAGATAAAATAAAAGGAGAAAAATCGCAGTCCGCTGGATTTAAACACGCATGGTTCCAGTGATGCGAGCCATAGGGGTGCGTAATTCATCCCCCCCCCCCCCCCCTGGGATATATGGATAATGGTGAACCGCGAGAAACGCGAATCAGGGTAGCTCTGACCTTGCCATATATATACATACCATGTATATCGGGTAATGCACCATACGGGGTGGGCACTTGGGGTAAATGATTTACGCAAGTGCACGACATGTATATAGGGAAATACCATTCGGATATGCGTATACGACCCTAGGTGCATGCGCAATTGGGGGGGGGGGGGGAGGGGGGGCAAGACCAACAGGCTCAGGACTGACTGAGCGTAAAAAGGGGTGAAGGGGAAACTTACGTACTACCTGTTAACGTCACACGATTCAGTTGCAACCACATACAGTGTGCCTCTGATGCGTTTATGCATCCGGTACAGCTACTGCAGCATATAGCAGCCAAATTAAAAAGGTCGTAATCCAATATCAAGTTCCACGTCATATTGTGCGAGTTACACCCTTGTATTTGTCAACAGTACAGATGTATGTACGTTTTTACGTGTACGATGTACATGCAGTGCGACTTTGTTATGCAAATGCGAAAAGTGCAACCCCTGCAAGTACATGAAGCGCATACGAGTAAGGGTGCGGAAAAAAAGAATTGCACTATACATGTATATATATATATATATATATATATATATATATGTGTGTGTGTGTGTGTGTGTGTGTGTGTGTGTGGGGGGGGGGGGGGACGAGGGCAATGCACGATTATCGTGCAATGCACCGGGAATAAATGTATGCAGTAAGGTGTGTACGAACGAATTCTTGTAGATCGCGTAGGGTGCATCGTTTGGTGTATTTATACACAGCTGCAGGTGGAATCGAGTCCAGGAACACAGAATTGCTCACGATTATTTATACTAAAGTGAATTATTATTATTTTTTTTCATATTGATGGTAACCAATTGATTTTTGTCAACTTACATTTCATGCCAATTCATTTTTGGTACACTGCAATGAAATGCAATGCCTCTTCAATGTGTATTCGTGAATAAATCAGTATAGTATCGATCAGATATAAATGCATTTTTAGCTCGAAGACTCGACCAATTCAAGCAGAAAAAGAGCTCTTTTTCCAAACGAGCGTTCGAGGAAAAACAAAATGGCAAGTGAAGAAAAAAACTTTTCCGAACATTTGTCAAATTTTATAAATGTCATTATCGAAGTCCATGCGGTATATAGTCGCATATTGTGCTTTATAATACTTTAACAGGGAGAAGAAGAAGCCTTGCATCCAGAGGGAATAATTTCCCGTGGTCAAGTGTCCATTAAAGTTAACAAGAGATGCCACGCGTATGTCGGATACGCGAATGAATAAAAGTTCGCGGTTATCTCCAACACAATGCAGATCGTATATAGAGGGAAAAGTCGAGAGGATATGTCTGTATGTATATATACGAAGCGAGTGGAGAAGTGGGCGCGAGTGTTATGTACCCCGGGTCTGAATGAGTATCTCGCCCCGGAGAAATCGATCGTGACTCCGTATCGCAGATAATACAAGCCCACGTGAAGATCGGTGAGGAAAAAAGTAAAAGAGTAAAAAAATAAATAAAACAAGAAAAAAAAAACGCTCCGAGCACTGCTACTGCATACAGAGGGTGCATAAAAATACCGCGGTGATATCAGTCGGATGGTGTTGAATAGAAAATTCGTGGCTGGATTGCAGTGGGCCTGAAGGGACGTAACACTTGATCCTATTTTTTTTTTTGCAATTGCCATAATTTGCAGGGTGAGACGAAAAAAATACTTGAAATCATATTGAAAAAAGTTGGTACGACGTGTTTTTGTCGTGACGCCGTGTAGAAGCTTTTGAAAAATAATAGTTTCGAAATTGCGATCGCCTTGGCTCAGTCGATTTTGCTCGAGCCCTTCGATTACATACGTACATACTATGTACCTATAATTGCATACATTACACAATGTACCAACACGTATTTATGCACATTATCTATACGCATATATGGGTAAAGGTATTTTCAAGGGAGAGCCATAATAATAGGGATATTGCACGTGTCTTAGCCGATGCATTGTGCATATGTGGTCAGGGCGGTCTCGTCGTCGTATGGCAAAGCGCACAGAACTTCTAATGGTAATGGCATCGCGGCTCGGCTCGACATTGTTTAGGTCTTTCTGTGGTCTCGCTTCAACCATATGGATAAAAGCGTGCGCTCATACAAATTTTAACTCGCGTGTCGCGCAAACTTCAAAAATAAAACAACAACGAAAAAATTGCCAAGCTACGTCGATCGATCGATTCATCGTGAATTTCCTCACGATTCAAATACAAAAATTTTCAAATCTATTGGTCAATTTTGAAGTTATTAGTTACATGCGATATAGCGAAAAGAAAACGTTCCTGTTCGTTTAATGGCCCGAGACATTGAATTCACGTGGAAAATTTTACGGTCAATGTTTAACGAGAGTGACAGTTTTGGAAAAATTATACCGCTCACACCTCAGGAATATATATACGTTCGAATATTTAACGTATAATAGGAGAAGAAAAGAAGTCGGCTCAAACGTCAACGATGAATTCTTAAATATATGAAATTTCGTGCCAGGAATCTCGTTCGTCGTGCAAATTTATCAATACCACTGGAAAATCCAGCAAACTCTTATTCTTCGCGGTCTCTTCGAATCCCTCGAGAATGTATTGTGATCGGCCGTAAATAGAGTAGGGCTCAGACCCCAAGTATATAAACTAGTTTTCGCGTATACCAGTTGGTCTCTTTTCTTCTTCTTCTTCTTTTTCTCGTTCATTTCCATCCTTTTTCATTCAATACATTCGTTCGCTCCTTCCTACATCTTTGCCCCTCGCTAGTTTCTCGCGCAACGATATAATCATTGTCTCCTCCATATAGTTATACCCAAGTGAGCCTCGTATTTGTCGTACTTAACATTTTGAAGCATATCCGTTTGTATATGGAAATTGATGTGCAACCGCATAAACGGAAACATCGTCGAGTGCTCGTTCACTCGTTTCTCGGAACCTCCATATTAACACACACACACATATCGACGTGTCCTAAAGGAAACAACGTAACTCGCCGTATCAGCTAGAAAATACGTAAATCAAAAATTTCGATTGAATCTACGTATCTCGAAAATGCGATTTAAAAACACGTAACTCAAAATAAAAGTTAGAAAACACGTATCTCAAAGTTTTTCTTTGAAAGAACGTATCTCAGTAATTCAAATTGAAAACACGTAACTCAGAAATAAATTTTCAACAATAGACGGTCTGGCAAATACTTGTGATTATTGGAATTTTCATAATCATAAATAATAATATTAATTCATTAGACGATAATAATTATGCCCTGGGATAAATCCAGATAATTTTTATTTTATTTCCTAATTTTTTTAGACTATACATCACAGTCGATAGTTTATATTGCATCAAAAATGATTTATCAAGTGACCTCAATCTCCGTACGAAAAATAAGAACAATGTTGATTATAGGTATGATGTCGCTAGTCACGATAAAACTATTTTAATCACTTTCATTAAAATATTCACTGTCACTTGCTTCTGGTTCGTGAGTTTTCTTGTTTGATCGCCCACGGGCTGCAGTCTTCACAATTTTCTCAGGTGCTGTGCCCAGTGAGTTATAATACTCATGGAATGGTGGTGGTATCGCATATTTTGAACAAAGGAAAAGAAGATCGGCCCTTTTGGCCTTAGAAATTCCCAGTGCGCTATGATACGATTTTTCTAATTGATAAAGCTTTGAATCAAATTGTTCGCAATTTTTTTCTATGTGAAGTATGTTGATAAATCATTTTTGATGCAATATAAACTATCGACTGTGATGTATAGTCTAAAAAAATTAGGATTGGCAACGCTCTCCGATACGATCTCAACTATAATCGCAACTATACTTATTTTTATTACTTCTTGTATCTTTTTTTCTTCCTCTTCATCTCATTTCTCGAGTTCATTATTACAGTTCATTTGGTCGTTTTGTTTATTTTTAGATTAATTTTTTAGAAATTCAAGCGTGCCATGAACCCGCACGAAAATATCTGCACGATGTCGATTAACCCCGTTGAGTGCAATTAATTTTTCGTCGCCGTAATTTTTTTCACGAGTTGCGTGAAGGAAGGACATATATTTTCTCAGTTCATCAACGAATGGCTGTATATGTGCAACCGACGATAAAGACCCCCCGAGAGGGAGGAAAATTCGGTGGCATGAGAAATCGTAGAGGGCTATCTCAGGGGGCGAGCGAGAGAATGGCAGTTGTTGCGTGGCACGAGCTCGAAAAACTATCGAAAAGAAAAAGCGACCGTCGAGGTCTGCAGGGTTCTCCAAATAATAATGTACGTTGGTTGGTCGAGGTATTGGGCTCGATGAGCTTACCGGCGCTATGCCATACAAAAAAAAAAATAGTATTCATATGTATATATAAATGTGTGCGCACGCGTGTGTGTATTTGAGAGGAGGCAGGTGCCAGGCTTTTCGGGTGTTCGTCTCGCTTCCTCTTGGAGAACGAGCCCGAACGGCCTCTGATCGTTGCTCGTTGAAGACATGGCGATGCAGCGGCTCCCAAATATCGTGTGTCGCTCGTGCACCCCGAATGATGCATTTTAAATTGGTTCCATGAAAATTTATTCGATTTAGATAAATTTTCGACTGATTCGATCATCATTTACTCGTAAATTTTAATTCAATCGAAATTCAATACTTTTTTACGTTTTATTTGAGTCAATTGGAATTCATTAATTCGCAACTTGTTCTCGAATATATTTTATTTGAATGAGCTCAATCCCGTTTGAGTTCAGTGAACTTCACTTAGTTTGAATAATATGATTCTCCTCAGTTCCAGGGGTCAACTATTAACGCATTATAAGAATATCCCTATTGAGCGCTCATTAATCCTACATTATACAGGCTGATTTCGGGCCGTGTGACTCATAAAGGGGTGATCAATCTTTGTCCAGTTCGATATTGGACCGTAAAACTTGATTCAAGCTAATAAAATCTGCAAGAATGAAACTAAATTTATTTCTGTCAAAATTAATCCGGGCCAATAGCTCACAAATTTTCAATTTGTCCCAATAGATTTATTATAAATGAGAATTCGATTTGGTTCGATTGATACATTTGTTTAAACAGAAAAAAAAAACGAGGTGACTCGCCAGAAAAGTCAAGCAACAATAAGAATTAAAGAACTTGATGGACACTTTAATTTACGAAAAAATGGCGAATCGTATCATTTCATACATACAATATACGACAATATGAGAGATTCCTTTATGTCAATATAGTTGAAAAAAAAAGTTTCATTTTTTCGCGAAGAAATTTATGCAATTTAGTGAAGACTGAGAAACGAGCGGTATGGAGTTCCACTGCAGAAATACTCGCGTTTTTTTTTTACGGCCACACTCCTGCACTCGCGGTGTTTTTAAGCTACCGCTATATAGTGTGCTACCGATTATGTGCCATAGCTCTTTCTATATCTTTCTCTCACACACACGCGCGTACTTTTTCTCCATTTGGCTGGCTCGCGAGCACGTGTGTACGATTATCCTCCTAATTATCCTGGCATTACACGCGATCTCGCTCGATTTGGGTCTTAAAAGTGTTGATTGCCACGTCAAAATTGTGGAATTATCGTCCTATATAATCGTACATTCGAACCCTCTCAATTACATATACCCCATTCCCCTTAAGCAAAAGCGATGCTTCATTCGGCAAACATTTTTCAAGCCTCATAGAAAACAAGTGCGCACACACACATGAGGGTAAACGATTCAGCGATTGGCCATCGCTATAATGATTGATTTTTACAAATGTTTTTTTTTTCAAAAAATTTTCATCAGCAAAAAATGCTCGCGAGCAGCATACTTATAGTACGAATAAAGTGGCAATGTTTTTTAATAAAAATTATCGCCATTGACATTTTTTCAGACCTTCCGCCGGCAGAGGCTGGACACATGAGGGTTAATTATAGTTTTTAAGGTGTTCCGCGGGCTTTCAATAAATCGCGTAAAAATAAAAATTATTTCTCAGTGTCTGCCACATTATCGAATAGTCGACATAAAGTCAAATTAATGATATTTTTTTAGTTGAATGGAAATTGAAATTTGGGAAAAAACGAGGGAGTATAATAGGACAGATCGAAATTCCGACGCGGTCCCTTTCAAATTTCCAATCTGCTCAAGGAAGTTTAATGCGCTAAAAAAAAAATCCAAAACGACCCGATTTTATCAAACACCAATCGCGGATACGCGTATTTTCTCAACAAATTCATAAATCCTTTCTTCTCGATGGATAATCGCCTTATCGTTTCGATGTTAAGAAAAAACCAAACACCAATCGTCGACTCACCGTTTTTTCGTTCCGCTTGCCACAGATGGCTCGACGACGAGTGCAAATCCAAGATAGGTGTATCCTGAAAACAATACGAAAAAATCATAGATTAAGAATCGTTTATTTATTTTTTTTTTTTTTGTCAAATATAACATGTATGTAGGGGAGAGTAGAGCAAAGTGGACCCCCAAAACTTAATTAGGCCATAAAGAATTAATTATCGACCTAGCCTTAATCTTTTCGTATATATTTTGTTGTTTAGATCTTTGGAAAAGCGTATATAATAGTCAAGCCGGATAATTATGTAAAATGAATGTGCCATAATTAATAAAAACTCGACCTGAAAAATGGTCACTCTACCCTGCCTGCAGGGTAAAGTGATAACGACTGAAAAATTGTAAAAACTTGAGAATTTGTGGTATGTAGTTTTATACTTCTGACATGTAACTGAACATGGAATATATATATAATATTGACTCGATATTAACGTTTAACGGTGAAAAAGAAGTAATTGCAACACACACCGTTTCCGCGATTGACAGGTCACATATATGTTACCCGACATCAGGTTAGGTTGTCGTTCATTCGCTACAAACGCTCGCGACGCAAATGTTCACTTTTCCCTATTCATATTGTCTCCATGTATTGCAAATGTTCCCCGTCCATATTACCCCGAATTTGACGTGAGAAAAATTTGACTGACAACTTTGTGCAAATCATGTGTGACAAAAAAAAAAAACTAATTGTCTCATAAAGTGGACATTACAACAAATCTGGAAAGAAAGCATCAAGTCGAAAAGTGCTATTTAAGGTACGGTATAAAGATGTATTGGTTGACCAAAAATTGTCAATTCACGCAGCGTGAAATAAAATTGTCAGATTTTTTTTCGAAATATTGAACCTTTCGTGCTGTTAAAGTGTTTCGTGCTTTGAAAAGTATTTCGCCACAAATGCTTGCTGCAAATACAGCCTCCTTAACATCGTTCAGCTAGAAAATATTTGAGAGATGTTCACTTTGCCTCGCTAGGCCACAATACCCTAATCTCCCCTGTAGCAATGCAAGAAATACACGATTCAATCAAGCTCATTTAATCAATATTTCCTTGATAGCATCTGCATTCAATGTACGAATTTAAAAAATCAATAAATCAAATTTAAAAAATAAATAAATTTGTACGAGTTAAATAAATAAATAAATCTCAAATGAATTATTAATGGATATCAAAATCAATATATTTTGTAGTAACGCTCGCTCCTTCTCGCTCTTTCTCTCGCCTCCGTATAAGCCACATATGAGCTCCATACAGCATCTTTCGTTTCATCCCTCGTATAACGATATGAAAGATTTTTCCCATGGAAAAGCGGACAAGCGGACTGTGCTCTGTGGTCTTGCACAATGAAAGCGTATATACCGGTTTTACCATACTTGTAGTACGTGACGCCTGTATGTGCCCTCGCAAAACCGGAAAAGCATCTATGCTTCCGGGTTGTCAGGACAAGCTCTTGGGTCCTCGCACGTGCATGTTACCGGCCAAACCCCGCAATGGGCAATATACAAGCTGCCGTATATATATATATATATATATATATATATATGTACATAGATACATGCATATGTATCTATGTAATTTGTACATGCATATATCTATACATAGTTGTATATATAGTTGTAGAATCGCCGGAACAACGTGCACCCTGGCTTGACCACTTGGGTCGTCGACTCTGAGCTAGTTTCCTACCAACTATACTTCTAGTTTCGTTCTCTAGTCATATTCTAATCAGGATCAAGAGGTTATGAGAAAGTATCGGTGAACCAGGTCTCGCGACTTCTTTTTTTTTTTCTTCTTTTTCTTTCACCCATGCTACTACTTCTTATTCTCCGTTGCTCTCGTGCTAGATGCGCCTATTATGCACGGGTGAAAAAAAAAAAAAAAATATATACGTGGTTGTTAACGGAAAGTACGTGGATATATACGTGGTTCAGGACGTGTTGGTGATATTCTTTACGAACAGATAAACGTCCCAACGGGTGGCCCAACATTTCTCGTTATATTGAGTTAGAGCTTGAGAGAAGAGAGAGAAAGAGAGAGAGAGAGAGAGAGAGAGAGAGAGAGAGAGAGAGAGAGAGAGAGAGAGAGAGAGAGAGAGAGAATGAGAAAAAAATATGAAGACGACGAGAGCTAAAGGAAACGCGAAACAACGACTTGTCATCCACTCGTACTTCCTTTCCTTTACCTTATAAGCCGCGCGCCAGGTGTCCGGAATTGCTAGTTCACTATACATACGGCATATATGTAGGTTATAATCCCATGCTAACCGAACTTACGTATCTATACGCAGAATTTATCTGTACCATTTATCATCCGGTCAGTTCTATATATCCATCAATTTTCGCTAATCAGTTAGAGGCTAGTTACGAGAGCTCGTCCCAGACTCAAATTGACGATCAACTTGATAAAATCATTCAAGACTACTTTGTCGAAGGAAAAGAAAGATAAGCAGGACAACCAATGAATTAGTATACACTCAAAAAAAAGTTTGATTGTGACAACCAAAGTTTCGTTGGCGCAACAAAATTCGTTTGTTAACATGTGATCTACAAAACGTTTTGTTGGCGACATGGGTATCGTTTTGTTAAACACATTTTGTTGCCGCAAGCAAACGTTTGATTGCGCTATGGAATGATTTAGTTACCTTAACCAAACAATTTTGTTGAACGGACATATATATTTTGTTGGCTCAACAAAACATTGCTGTTCGAAACGCTATATTTTATGTATGTAGAACAAAGCAATTTTGTTGCAGCAACAAACATATTTTGCATACAGGGCAAATCATTTTTGTTGCAGTAATAATCGTATAGTGCATGGGGATAATCAATGCTCTCCGCTATAATATTGTTAATAAATATTTAAAAAATGTGGTTCTCTAATTAACTTCCAAAATGCTTTCTCACAGAGCACAGAGGAAGCTTTTTCCGTGAAAAAAGTTCAGAATTTCATGACAGAATGTTTTAGGCGAGGCTAAGGATCAACATAACCCCAAAAACCTTCGAGCTGATTTTTCGCGCAGATGCTTTGTTAGATTGAAAAATAACAAATGAGCCCATCTGAATGATTGTTAGACGCTTTCTCATGAAGATTTGTTAATTTTTTAGATTTTTTTAATATCACTGTTGGCTCGAAAAAATATATTATCACCATATACATGCCCACTCGAAGCATTCACGCGGTCGTAGAACGATTGTTGCACACCACGCGATACCAAAGATGCTGCAGTGTTGCCGTCGTGACAAATTTGTTGGGCGAACGTAACGTTTGGTTGCGCCAACAAAACGTTTTATTCCGACAACTATACTGTTTGGTTAGAAGCCGATAGTGTGTCTGACGGGCACGGGTTGCGGGGTTCATGAAGTTTTTGTTACGACAACAAAACATTTTTGTTGTCGACTTTTATTTTTTTTATTGTCTCAACCAAATATACAGATGGGTCGAGGTCTTCTTATTGTATCATTCGCCCAATCCAATAATTTTGTTTGCATTACAAAATAAAGTATGTTTTGTTCCAACAACAAACAGTTTTGGTTGTATCAATAAAATGTGATTAACAAAATTAGGACGATGTTGCCAACAAAAAGAATTATTTTTATTCATTGGTCGCAACAAAATGTTTGTCCTACGAACAAAATTATATATTGGTCGTAACAAAACGCAGGCAACAAACGAATTTTGTTGCCGTTACATTACCTTTTTTTTCAGTGAGGTCTGTATGAAGCGAGGTTTTCCGTTCGAAGAAAAGTTCCCACAAATTTGTAAGAACAAAAGCTCGACCGAGATCAATTTCTTATTGTACAATTTAGATAACACATCCACTAATTTTCTACATCCTCTTTGCATCTTGATCGACAATAAGGGAGACTGGCGGTTCGATAAATGTTTCCATCTCATCCAGGTGTTTCGTCGTCCAACAAGAATCATGCAAATTATTACATTTGTTTTTCTTTCCTTACTTTTCGATTCAACTATTTTTTTTTTGCCATTGGCGCAAAAGCATGTCTTTCACATAAAAACAATTTGATCGTATATTCTTCCGATATGAATGAATGTATTCCATCAGATTCTCTGAAATTTTTCTTCGTGTATATGAAACTAAATGATTATACATACTCGGGCGTATGAGGAAAATTCGTTTTTCTCGATGTGCGTCCAACAGGTTATACGCGTATTTTCATGTATGCCCGAAAAGTTGCATCAATGCATGGCTCCCGGTTGCTCAGAAATTCGAACGAACAGAGAGAGAGAGGGCTACATGTGTGAAATGTTGACGATCATTGTCGCCGAGAAATGGAAGAGGAGAGAGAAAAGAAGGAGGGTGCGGATCGAGCAAGAGTGAGATTGAAAAAAAAAAGGCAGTAGTTATGGCCACTAGATAGCTACTTAGAACGTGCCGTGTCAAATCTACCGTCCTGTTTCCCCAGAGACACCGACTTAACGTTATGTATGTATATAATATACGTAAATTGTTGTATCTACATAGTGAACCAACTTGTTGAATAGTCCGAAATACGCAACATAACAGGTTTTGGGTGAACGGCAGAACGATTTCGCGAGCAACCGCAACATAGTGACTCTCTCTCTCTCTCTTTCTCTCTCTCTCTCTCTCTCTCTCTGTCGCACACTGATACTGATGAGAAGGGAGAGCAAAAAAGGGGATATGGGGGGGGGGGGAGGGAATGAGCATATAGAGGATACGAGCTTCTAATTCAAAACGTATTTCGCGACCGTCTAAGCGCACCGCGGCTCGACTCAAATTTAACGCTCGATTTGAACACGGCTGCTTAGACAACGGCGAGAGAATTGCCGGTTGAGTTGGCACATATCGAGAGTAGATAAATAGCGAGAGAAGTCGTTTGGGTTCGAAAAAGTATGACGCTCTCGGACGAGGATTTGTAACGATAGGCGATTTTTTTTTATCTCCAGACCCTCCCAATTAGCATAAAACTACTAACTAATAATTTTTCATTGGCATAAAAACCATTTCGTTTGCGGTCCTATATGAAAATGCCCTCGTTATCTTGAGAGTCCGCTTGTGAGAACAAATAGTTGCGGTGGTGATCCTTTGTCGGAAAAAAAAAAAAAACTCGGTCTTCGCTGACGACGAATATACCGTTATAAATGGAACTATGCTGCTAAGAAAATTTCATTGAAAGTTGAGAATTTGGCTCGATTATATCATAATTCTATCAAATTGAATCTGGGAAAAGAAATCAATGATGAATCTTTCGACCAAAGGATCTCTTTAGAACGCTTATCTGGAAAAATAATTTCAGAAATGTGTACTCAATTGCCGTCTTACATGCAATTGAGATTATCATGTTTCTTGTTTTTTTTTCTTTTGCCATACCAATAGTAAAAATAACACTCCGTAAAGCGTGCAGACAATAACATCCACTATGAGGATTAAACGAGCAGCTTAGACCAGATCTCATTACTCTGAAAAGTCTCTTTTTTTATATTCAATCTTAAATAATCATCGTTTATTCGATCGATAGATTGTGCTTTCAAAACCTTCTAACCCAATTGTTATGGCTAAACTTTGTTAAAACGACGACTGAGATCGTTTCTTCAATCGCTTGACACTAAAAGTCGTAAAAACGAATGTAACGAAGAAAAAGGTGTCGTTATTTCTTTCTAAAGTACCTTCATTTTTTTCAATACTCATCCATGATATTTGCAGAGTTGTGTATTACTTTTTTTTTTACAAGAAAATGTTCCAACACCTTTCTGTATTTGCAGGGTTAATTTGATGGTTTTGAAAAAAAAAGGGTTATCTATTTTAAAAATCACAAAATACGACCATCCAAGCGTGTCCCCTGTGAATGTACGTTTTCGCTATTCGAACACCCGTTATACGCGAGAAAGATGTCCGTGCGTGAATGTGTGTATTGAACGTGTAAGCATTGGGCGTGCGCGAGTGTTCTGCTAAGAAATGCAGAAACAGCAGTTGCTATGCTAGGTGGATATTCTCTCGGCCGCATTCGTTCACCGCGTTGCCGCACAACCCACACTTATCCATCAGCTCGATGTATATATCTATACGACGATATATTATAAGATCCTAAACATGGGCCCGAAATTTCAAGGCTCACGTGTGCCCGCACACAATCCTGTGCTTGTGTGTCCTCCGGCGTATCAACGTGACTACCACGATGATACACGATTGTGCGCACGCATGTTTCACCTCTTTGTGTGCTCCCGAGGATCTGTACAAACGCAACATGGACTCGTGCATGAAAATTCAAGGGAGTTTGTGCTACGAAGGCAGAGAAGGACTGGGCCAAGTTAAGAGAACGAGATACATATATATATATATAGAGAGTGAGAGAGTGTGTGCGAGAAGAAAAGAGAGAACATATAAAGGGGAGTTTTGTCTGGTGTTTAGGCTAGATGCATTGGTAAAAGCGAGATGAAACGAACGAAAAAGACCAAGGAGGGGATGAAGGATGTGAGGAGGGGTGAACCCTGGAGTTTGGCCCAGGGCAGAACCGGGCTCGAGCGAGTTTTAGGGGGTTTATATATGTGTATATGTGTGTGTGTGGAGTGAGAGAAGCGCCGGTGGATGTGGGCTCGAGAGCCCAAGAGTAGGTTAGCAGGCTCCCCGAGGGAGAGCGTAACAGGGGAATTGTCCTGGTGAACGAGGAGGATGGCAAGTGCCTTTTATATAGTGGGTCAGTACTAGTCTTGCTGAGTGTTCCACCACTATCCGGCAAGACCCGAATACCGCCGGGCCTCAAGGTCTTTTAGCCCATATTCCTTCTCTCCAAACTCCCCTAAACTAAAACTACCAGGTACGCGAACACACACACACACACACACACGCACGCACACACACAACAACTGCACATGTACACGTATGTAGCTAGGTTAGGTGTGTCGTGTGAGTGATGCTTAGAAAAGATGTTCTGTATGAGCCAAACCAGTGTAACCCACCTAATATATATTCATTCTCTCTCTCTCTCTCTCTCTCTCTCTCTCTCTCTCTCTCTCTCTCTCTCTCTCTCTCTCTACTTCCTTCTGTCCCCCTCCTGCGTTCCTCTCTCACTCTCTATTTCCTCCAACTCCACCCTTTCGTTCAGCGATCGTTCTATTTTACCGGTACTTTCGGATTGCCCCATAGACGCTCAATTTCGCGGTTAGCTCTGGCTCGAAGAACTCGAAAATTATATATATATTTGTATTTTCAAAGCCTTGAGCTGATATTGGAGATCAGGGTCTGGGATTGATGTCCCCGAAAAATTCTGCAGATTATATTTGATGAATAAAACAAGGAAGTAGTCTAATGACTATATCGCAGTATTCTGTTACTTGGATTTTGGGTGTTCTTAAGGTAGTTCTTGCAAACTCGTCAAATCTAGGTAGACTGATAAAAAGACGACAAACGTAAAGGTTAAGGTTCCTATAGTATGCTTGCAAAGTTTTACATTCTTTCACCGTTTGGTTCCGGAGATATGTGCTTGTAAACTTTTTCAATTCAACACCGTGGGTATATAAGCCCCAAAGTGACAAACGAAGCTAGAATGCTTACTCTTATCAAATTCTAATACTTAAAAACTAGATGAGCGGACGAAACTTTGCTGGAACGATGCAATAAACTATTGAATATTCTCGTGAAATTTCAAATTTATTTACCGTACCGTTATAATTAAAAAACGTCATTTTATAGCCCCGGGAGCAGACCGATTGTCGCTTGTTTCATGCGTGCCCGCTCACCGCGCTGCGCCGCGCCTACGTTCCCGCTTATTACCCGCCTTCGGTCGCGCAAGAACTACTTTAAAAGAAAATATTCAAATAAGATGCTTAGGCATTTTCAGGTACTTCGTACACGTGAATTCGTGTCGAGGTCTTGTGAATTATATGAAACTGTTTCATTGTTCAAGAGAAACTGTGATCACGTTTAGAGTCACCCCAGAAGTTCCCGCAAAGATTGAAAGACTATTTTCAATGACGATTTAATTATGCTTCATCGATGTTCAATGGACACCTCGTGCAAAATTGCCATGCGACACGACTTTTCTTTTCTTTACTTTGGATATCGGTTCCTGACAATTCTAATTTTTTTTTTTTTTTTCGAGGATCATCTGATAGTATCTATTTCACACGTTTTCCACTTCTTTACATTATATACATTTTGTACTTATAAATATACGTATAACTGATTTACATTTATAATTAATATACACATATTGCTTATATATATATATATGCCTTCGATTCTAAAAGGAAGCGTGTGATGAGAGTGGGAACGAGAAGTAGAGGGCACGCGAAAAGAAGTTCACGCATCAGGAAAATGTTTTTCCGTTCTTTCATGCGCATTTTGCTCGACTTTTGCTTGGGAAAGGCGCCAGAGGAATGGAAACGAGAATAGGTTCCTCTTGCGCATTTCAGGACAAGATGCCGAATGCTTATAATCGATCAGTACATAAGCACATGAGCGTATAAATAAATAGATACATAGAGAGTTATAGACGTATAGAGGTGTATGTGAATATGTGTATAGATATGCATGTATAGGTGCATAAATTACTGTTATTTCTGCCGGTATGAATCTCGTGTATGCACATAGGATTTGCCTATTTTATATCGTCCATCATATATACGAGACATTGCAAGTGGATATAGCTTGTGTGAAAAATCCTTTCGCCCTACGCGGATCACCGAGGCGCGGGGTCACTCAGGCCATTGAAAACGAGTCAAGAATTCATGGATTACGTCGCCCCATATACTGGGCGACTATAGCCGTTTCTCAATACATATACGTATATACAACCTACATGCGTATATACGAGCAACCCTTTGATAAATCAACCCTTCTGATCTTTGCTCCGACTCTCACTGGATATAGTGTATGGTATACATGGGCTCTACCTGGAATGAAATGATTTTTCGCTGAGGAAAAGTGTTATAAGCCCTCTTTAATTCCCGCGAAGCGTTACTGAAACCTAAAGGAGTCGTCAAAAATGGCTTCCCAAATCGTTCTTTCGGCTGCTCTGTTTATTATGGATTCAAGGCACTATTCGCGAATTAAATTGCTAGCAAAAATTTCGTCGACTGAAATTCGTCCACAGCTTCAGATGAAATGTCCGATATGTATTCGAGCCCCGTCTCGACACAATCTTTACAACAGTATATATAACACTGATGCTGTCACACATTTTATTGTCCTGCAGTATCAATACGCCGTGGACGGGAATGCCTCAATCCTACACATTATTTCCTACACAAAATGGACCTACACATAATTCGAGCCACACATTCGCGAGCTACACATAATCACAACACACATATTCGAACTACGCATAATACGAGCTACGCATAATCAAAGACAGGTATATTCGAGCTACACATAATACGAGCCACACATACAGGAGCTACACATAATCGGAGCTACACATATTCGAGCTACACAAAATTCGAGTTACACAATTATGAGCTACACAAAATTTGAGCCACACAACACCGAGCTACACATAATCAGAGGCGAAGATCTCCGACCTACACGTACACATCACCGAGCTACACAAATCGACCTACACAAATTTGACCTACACAAATCGACCTACACAAATTTGAGCTACACAAATTCCAGCTACACATATGCGACAGACACAAATTCGAGCTAGAACGCATCTGTGTAGCTGGAATTTGTGTAGCTCAAATTTGTGTAGGTCGATTTGTGTAGGTCAAATTTGTGTAGGTCGATTTGTGTAGCTCGGTGATGTGTACGTGTAGGTCGGAGATCTTCGCCTCTGATTATGTGTAGCTCGGTGTTGTGTGGCTCAAATTTTGTGTAGCTCGTAATTGTGTAGCTCGAATTTTGTGTAGCTCGAATATGTGTAGCTCCGATTATGTGTAGCTCCTGTATGTGTGGCTCGTATTATGTGTAGCTCGAATATACCTGTCTTTGATTATGTGTAGCTCGTAGATGTGTAGCTCGTATTATGTGTAGTTCGAATATGTGTGGTTCTGATTATGTGTAGCTCACGAATGTGTGGCTCGAATTATGTGTAGGTCCATTTCGTGTAGGAAAGAATGTGTAGGATCGGTGCCCTCTCCTCTGTCAATCGTTCTCTCTCTCTCTCTCTCTCTCTCTCTCTCTCTCTCTCTCTCTCTCTCTCTCCAATTCTCTATCGACTGACTTTTCACGCACCACTTTTCAACTATAACCTGTTCCTGTGACTTTACGCGTGATTATTGCGACTTTACGTGTGACTATTGCGAAAGGTATAAGCTTATATCATTCTAAAAATTGATCATTTATCCAAAGCGGTGAGCTTTTATGATCAAAGCGTTCGAGAATTGAATTGCTGGCTACGGGATAGATTAATCGAAGACGTCAAATTGAATGGGAACATTACTATTTACGCCTATCGAAATTGAAATATAAATTTCTTCATACAGAGAAACTTCACGTTGGGAAAATTATATAGAGAAAGTATCGCATAATTACATAACTTCTTTTTTAATCGGCAATGACTCGAATAAAGATTGTATATTAAAAAAAAAATTAAACTCTCATGGTAATAACAGCTCGCCAATCCCAAGTTTTCTCTGAGTGGAGATGATTACTCCAAGTGGAATCCTCAGCGATTTTTTGCACTGTTGAAATTTTATAGAAGCATTTTTTCAGCTTTCATAAAAAAATTGGTGAAAATAAATAATGAAAAAATTTCGGGACATTGCCGATTTCACTTATGGTAATATATATATACATATACATAGAACATTATTCTCGTAGTAACCGAGCTCTTCAAATAATGTCGTTAGTTCTATGATTTAATTACCGATGGTATAATGTGATTGAATTGATCGATATCTTTGAAATAAAATAAATTACAAAGCTTTTTCCTCTCTATACAGACGGGAGATCCCAATTCAGAGTGAAAGTTTCACAAGAATTGCTCCCAAGCCATGTGCCTTGTGGCCTTGTGGCATACTTCTCTCTTCTCATTCTTCTTCATCTCTTCATTCTCGTATATCCCTCTTACATGACCCACCATGGTCCTCCCTCGCGGCGTGAGAGCTCCCGGACAAAGAGTGCACGGAGGAAGCACAATGGATTACTCAGGCGGGTAGGTTAGTTTGCCGAATGAAGCAATATTGCATGTACGAAGAGTGAGAGAAAGAATATAAGAGAGAGAGAGAGAGAGAGAGAGAGAGAGAGAGAGAGAGAGAGGTGAAAAACGCTGGTCGGCTTTACGGACCCACGTATACGTTAAGATAGATCTTCAGTGTATTTCTATATACGATATAACATACACTACATACTATATATATTGTATACATAAAAGTGATCAAAGAAACATGAAAGTCGATCCCGATTTTTTTTTATTCATTTCTTTCTGGTCACGATATATACTTTTTCTTCCTTTTAAAATTGTCGCTTCTTTGCATATAGTCTTTCTTGTGACGGCGAGACCCGCGTGGGATCTTCGCCGATTCAAACCAACTCTCGTGTTCTTATTCAAACAGATATTAGATGATTTAAAAAAAAAATCAAAGTTGCAACTGCTAATTTACCATATTTCCATTAAATCGTATCAATTATTTTATTGCAAGCCGATTTTTAATAATCTCTTATGTGAATGGCGTTAACAATGAGGGGTTAAAGATAAAATGAGCTGTGCTATGTATAAACATTTTTCCCATTATTTTTCCATTTTATTTTGTTCGCTCAAAATTTCTGAACAATATTGGGCTGGTACTGCAGGAGTCATTTTTCAATCCGCAATTTGAAAAAAAAAAATTCTGAGTGAGAGTCTATCTAGAAAAAAAAACTCCCCTAGGAAAATAAAGATAAATCGAATCGAGGAAAATAACGTATTGATTCGTCCGATGAAGGGAATGTAGTCGCGAGCACCGATCAAATAATTCGGTAAAAGTTTTATTTTCACCGGAGCAAAAACCGAAGGGTGCATGCGATCCAAAATAAAGAATGTCCGCGTTCTCATAAGGGACTTTCAATTTTTATACGTATATCGCGAGTCAAAAGAGAGGACACCGAAATAGAAAGATGGACGAAGCTATTAGAAGAATTTTAATCCGTTGGTTCGGAGATTATAATGACGGTTTGTCCTCGGCAATTATTATACCAAAAGAATTTATGCTCTCGCGATATTTGGATATCGGATGAGGACACCGGGAGTATATTAACCGTGAAATATGAACTGGAGATCAACTGTCATGGTGTGCTCTATGGGGGTCTAGTTTATATTTTTCTTCATTCCGGATTGTTCCACGCACACTTTGCTTCAGATTTTATGGTCTCATCGCTGATTCCCATTGTAGTATATTAATATCAATTTACTCCCCTTGAATTTCGTTCGCAGCCGTCTTATCCACCGTATCGTATTCTCACGAGGGCACGAGGAAATTGTGAAAAACCCGTGCCGATCTAGGGCGACCGCTTAAATGACTCCCGGGTATTATCTACGAGTTAACTTCCGCATAAACAGCCATTGGTTGGAAAAATGACCTCCTTGTCCACCACCAGAGCTAGGCTCCAGAATATGCACCAAAGGCTCAGAGGGCGCGCACCGCTAAGCAGTCATATATGCCCTATATAATTATGGAGGCAAGCAGTACTGTTCTGACTGTTCAACATGAGAGAGACCACCAGAGTCATTCACCAATCGCGTATATCTATCACCGTCGATGGGTCTATATTTGCAGTTAACCCCAATATACATAAAAATCCTTATGTATTTGTATACGCGTCTTCGCTCAGTGCCTGCTTCTGTCATTATAGAGGGAAATCCTCGGTCCACCCGATCCCAATAGCCGTGCTATCTATTTATTTTCTATAGGAAATAGCACAACAAGTAGCCCACGGAGTGAGATTCCTTCCAGATTTCGTTTTTTTTTTTAATTTTTATGGAAGACATCCCGTTTGGCTATCCGGATAACGGCTCCCTCGTATGTCGCTCGGTTCGGTACAGGGGCGGGTATGTTTGATTCAAGGGTTGCTCGTAAAGGGGTGCGTGATTAGGCAACGATGTGCACGTATGAAGTATATATAAAAGCCTCGCTCGCTCGTGCTACCGCGATTCCAGAGCGTATGCTCCGAATGAACTTTGACGATTCGATCACTTCACAGTGTACTTTAATCGATATAATATGGCTTCATTGAAAACGACAGTAATGTAATTACGAAGTTGGGGAAATGTCAGTAACGTAATTATGAACAAAATAAATTCAATTGTCTGAATTAGCAGAGGACATTTAGCCAAAAGTTAATTTCATTTTTTGTTCGAATCAATCCAAGATTTCTGCATGTTTCAGGGACATTTAGGGATTGTATTTTTGGATTGTATTTAGAAATTTATTTGTGAAATTTTCTATTTGCCGAAAATTTGCTTGAAATGGAGAAAAAAATCCTTCTATATCAGTGACACGAATCCTGGAAAATGATTTTTTTTTTGTTTTTAAACGGAATAAGCACCAAGCAATGTCGCCTCATACCTTGCCATGCATTTGCTGCATAAAAAAGCTAATTATGTAAATGCAACAGACGCTCAGACATTTCTTCATGGATCTTTCAATTTCTCGTATGTGCCGCAGGACTATGAAAACAAAAAAAAAATGTGGAATCTCCGCACGAATATACACGTATGTATTTATCTGCATATGCAGTCGCGATATGGGGGGACAGGTGCGAATGTTACGTTCGCTGGACGTGGCGAAAAAACGATTGGCAGAGCAGTTGCCAGCGTTCGTTGACACCTGTCGAATCTCTCCGAATTTCACGTGCGTTCTCGGTTGAGCTTTTTGTTTTAGCAATCTCTTTATTCTCATTAGCTCTCCGTAAGTATATATGTACTGAGTAAAGCGTGCTTATCCCATTGGAAATAAAATTCATTCGAATCGAGCAAAACTTATTTCATTTCAATCAAATTTATTTAATCGAAAAACAAAATTGCTCAGCCTGATAAATGTTGTGCAGTTAATAAAAAAAAAAAGAAAACCTGAATCAAAGTAGCTTTCTTTCGACTGGAATTCAATTTATTTCACTGAATTATATATCATTTATTTCATATCATACTTTATCTTTTTATGCTCAATGAAAAAAGTGAAACTCTCATTAACATAATATTAATTAGTACATGAACATGAACAGTTGTTCTTCATCAGTACAATCGAGTATTTTATTATAAGAGGCAAATTTTGTATAATTAATGAAACGATTAATCAAATCAATTTCATATTCGACCCGCGTAAAATTCGTTTCAGAATATTGAAATGTAATCCTGAAAAATGATAATTACATGTTCGTTGAATTTAAAAAAAAAAATATATATTAAAAATATTATGAATCATTATAAACTCTCTCAGTATTGTAATTTAAACATCGCATGATAAGAGATAAGAAGTATCGAGGGTCAGCACACGGTCATACGTGTATGATTTTCTGTAACTGATGCCGAAAATTCTTGGCTTCCGCGAGCACATTATATGTGACTCCATGGACAGACCGAGTTATTCAAAAAAGAGTCAATGGCCGCGTATCTAAGACAAACACGGGAGAGTCTTCGGCCCATTTGTCGTCTTGGCACTCCAGTTATTATATAGTACGATCGGGTAGGGTGAATACACACACATTCACACAAATTATACATCTATTTATCTAACTGTTACAAATGTATGTATGTAAATTATATACGAGGCATTCCAAGCCAAATCGACAGTCCTGAACCTCGTCACATTTAATTTTTTTCAAAATTATATTCCCTACGCTTCCCCCTCCCCCTTTTTTAATTTTTAGAGAATTTCGTTTGGCCGTTGTTAATGAAATTATTGAATTAAGGTAGTCCTCGTGCTACAATAGTGCGAGAAAGTTTCCTATGTACCACATGGTAAAATATACGCGGCCCTAGTGGTCATATGCAGCGAACTTTTGATTGAGTCTGTACAGAAATGGCTGTTACACATGGAACCGTGTATATTCAGATATATTCACACCATAGAATATGCAGCTTACGCGTCGAATTTTCATTAAAGTAGTTCGGCTGTTTGAGCAAGTACGGTAAATGTCCATCAATTTTTGCGGTGAATAACAGTTAAAAGTCCCCTGATTACAATAAGCACATTTTGGGGGGCTCTTGCGGGGCAAAATTTTGAATTATTTCATTTTTTAATTTTGATTTTTAACACAGTACCTTATGGAAGAACTCACAATAATGTTAATTGTAAAAAAAAGTAATCGGTGGTTGAGCCTCAGAAAAGTTTCCACCATAAAGGAAATTTATCGCAGATTCTGTTTATTTCAAAAAAACATGACCTTACGGTGCTTTTCAAATAGAAAACATAAAAGAACTTTTGTTTTCGACGTGTCGGAAGCGGATGGCAGACATTTACGTTGCACTGCTGGAACAGCTGATTGAAGCTTCGGGCAGAGTCGGTAATCGCGGGAATTTTAAATTCTCGAGAAACTTTAAAAGTGAATAACATTTATTTTTTTTTTTATCACGAATAAACTAAATTTTACCAATGAATTTTCATGTATAATCTTTTGAATTATCAATTTTTTAACCATAAAAAGCTGTATCCACAATTCTTCGACCAGTGTTGTTTACGTTTATTTTCACTTTTTGGTCGAGTTTTGTAGATTTTTTTAAATTTATTTTTGAGATTAACTCACGCGCTTTAATTCGTCGAATAGCTTCGCTTTTTTTAACGAACTGACCATTTCTTTTTCTCGGTGCCATTACTTCATAACTTTTCTTTCGCGTTATACAAATGTCGCAGCTAGGTTATGTGTAATATGTCACCGGCACTGGCACGGGGGGTGGAGGGGTGAGAGGGGCAGCGAGCCGACTTTACCCGAACATTGGACAATCATGGCGGACTCAATCACTTAACTAGTCAAGTTAAAGTATAAACTTTATCTTTGACGATATTTTTAAAGCATTTCATGACATTTATGTGATAAAAATATTATCAATGTAAGTGTTCATTAATTTTATTAATAATTTAGACGTAAATTTAATGGATATAAATGAGTTGCCAACTTGACTACAGTCATACGACGGCCGAACTACTTTAATATTGCATTATTTTTGGTGATCGTCGTTCGTAAACGAAACGGTTAATAATTTTGTTGTTTTTTCCTAACATGTGAATAGTCTTCTCCCGTCTAAAATTTTTTTAAATTAAAATCTGGTTACGCGTTTAGTTGTAATATTAAAAAAAAACCGTGCTCGTATCAGGATAAAGCAATGCTTGCCATATGCTCTACACGTAATGGTTGTTAACTTTGACATTGAATTATTCAATGTCAAAGTTATTCAATTTGAATATCTCGAGTTGGAAACGGTCAATCTGCTTCAAATTTCACGAGAAGTTGGGTACTAGCATTCGCTTCGTCCACTATAAATTTCAACAAATTCTCATTATAAACGCATTTGCACGAGGACTACCTTAACACGTTTGTTTTTTTTTTTTTTTTTACATTACCGAGCTTTTAGAATTTTTTCTTGCAGAAAATTCTTGATTGCGAAATAAAATTGCTACTAATTTTCGAAACAAATCGGGAAAATTCATGTGAAATGTTCTTTCGTGTTCGCCCCTGTGACACCCACAAAACCAAAGAAATAATATACAATTGGCCATGGCCTTGTCGATTGAACCTGGAATGTCACGTAATATTATATTAGTCATTTCGTGACAATTCGACCAAGGTGTGACGCTTGGCCTCTCAAACTTATTCCATGATGCTTTATACTACAGTTCCAAATAAAGAAATGCACGTGGATTATTCACGATCGTTTTCATTGGAATATAATTTTATTTAACTTGAAAAAAAAAAAAAAAAAAAAAAATTACGCGACCAAAACACCTGTCCCTCCATCCTCAATTTATAAAAGTTTCATGAAAGTTTTCGAAGAAGAATTCACACAAGTTTTTTTTTCCTACTGTTCAATACATTCTCTTTTACAAAGCTCACGAAATCATAAATGAATAAGAATGAGCAATAAGCCCCTTTCAAAAAAGGCCAACTTTTTTTTCAACCCTTCGAGTGTATCCTGATTGTAATGCACCGTAAAAAATGAACACTGATGCGATCGCGCCAGTCAGCCGATATCTCCAGTTTGAATGAACCGATGAAAAAAAATTCATAAGTATATTTTGAGTCTTCATCTTGCATCTTTGCATAGGAGGCGAGGAAGAAGATTGCAAGAGGCGGAGGAATGGAAAAAAATTATTTCTGCTTGTTCAAGGAAAATCGTGATTGAGGAATTTGTGCAGATAGCACGCGCGAGCAGCGAAAATTGAGGGAAGAAAATGTCACTTTCTTCCTTTCGGGAAAGTGTATGTACAATGGAAGACGAAACATATATCGTCGAATATGCTTTTGTCTCGGACGAGGGATCGCTGACGCAAGCTCTCGGTCGTCGCCGTCTGCGGTTATGGTTGTGAACACGCTAGACGGAAAAAGACCACGAGGAAAATATGATCACGGCAACGTGAGAAAGAGAGGCCGAAAGGGAGGCAATATAGAGGGAGAAGAGGAATGAGAGAAAGGGTGATAAAAAGAAATAAAATGACGAAAGTGAGAGGGTGTGTAGAGGGGCTCTCGTCTTTGGCCTCTCTGTGTGTATATGCGTGTGTCTAAAGATAGACATACTTCCTTCCTCGTTGCGCGGGCGCGCGCAAACGCTTTTTTTTTTATTCTTTGCCTCAAACTATGTCCGTAAGTTGAGCATTATTTTCTTCTAATTCAAGAAACCAAGTAAAGTATCTTTCTCTTATTATTTCAAAAGCAAACGATCGCATTATTGTCGAGCTACGAAAAAAAAAAAAAAAAAAAGTATAGCTTATCAGGGTTTCGAGAAGCCCCGAAAAAATCATCCCGATATATATATACGGTTGGCCGGTTGGCACGTGATGCGTAAATATCTTCTTTCATTCAAGTCGCTCCAATACTATGAAAATACTACACGCATATACTATATAATTTTATACTATAATGTAGTATACGGGTTTGTGTCATCGGTGAAGCTCGACGCGGTGAGTGTATAAGGACGGAGGATCGAAGTCCACGACTTCCCGCGCGAGACGAGAGAGAACCGAAAACGATTCGGTAACGTATATTAAGAGTGTCGTGAACCCCGAATATACCGCGGATCCCGCGCGACTACACGTCGACGAGATAACGGTTCGGATCTTGCGCTCTTCCACCAGCGGTTCTCAATTTTACCCTATTTCGTTCGCCCTACACTTTCCTCGTATTATATACCGAGGAATTTTTGTTTCAAGCAATTTTTACTGCATTATCAAAGACCCGTCATACTTGGATATGAAATAAATTTTGAACGAACAAGCTTCGTATATGCATATTTTGCGAGAAAACATTTCGCGTGTCTCACGGATTTCGCAAAATAGTACCTCTCTCTATTATACGAAACAACCATGACTGGACGCCGCTGGACGCGATAATAAGGCTCTGACGGTTTTTACTTACTTTTTCGAGCGGACAGATGGGATAATCCTCGATCTGGCACGCGACACAAATCGACTCGCATCTTCGCAGGATCATCATTGCACGTACAAATAGATTTTAGAAAAACGCCATGAGGTTATTTTTGTTTGTTTCGACTGTATCTTGTTGGCGATCGTGAGGAAAACGAGAGTTACGTGATGTGATTTTTATCATCGATGTACACCGTCGACTAACATTCGATGCGATTTTTTGCGGAGCTTTTCCATTGCAACTGAATTGTTTAGAATTATTTTTTTCGCCAATGGAACTAAACACGGAATTTATTGATCTGAACCGGTGCGATGTATAGAATGAGAGAAGCTGGGGGGAATGAGAAGCATTTCATGATAGCGTCCTTAAGATTTTTTTTTTCTTGGAAACTGCGCTATCAATCGCTTTCACGTTTTATGCAGGTACATTCAGTAGATATAACTACCAAAGCTTCGTTAAAAATGTCAATGTTTTTTCCATTTTTTTAAGGTGAGAGCAAAATCTCCCGAGGTGCCTTACAAAAATTGTGGCCATTCTCAAATATAATTTTCTCATCTGAATAAGATTGGTACACGGACATAGAAATTTTCATTAACAAAAAACTGAATAATCGAAATATGTTTAGCAATAAAACTGAGGCAGTGCGAGTTGAGATTAACTTTGACGTGGCTTGACTTCCTTAAAATGCAAATGCTGGTGCGGATTTCCGGAAAAAATTTCGCGGAGATTGAAATAAAGAAGGATTGAAAAAGAAATTTAAAAAAATAAAAAACAACGAGACGACGTTACGTCCCGGTGTGTATTTTCATAGGATCGCGTCGTTACGCAGGGGCGTTTGGCGGCTGCTCAGGCGGCGGACATGTTAGGTATCCACTACTTGTGCATGGAACAATGTGAGCATAAGATGAGGAAGAGAGACGGAGAGAGACGTTGGAAGAATGTGGCAGTTTCCTGTCGTCGTCGTCGTCGTCGTCGTCGTCGACGTGTATAGTGCCGCGACTCCCGCGGGGGCCATCGTGGCCCTTAATGCAGCAAATGTGTGTGGCCTCGTGTTTACGACCAGAAGCCTCACTACTACTGATACACGCGTGACACATGCATGCCCAGGGTATCTATAGTAGCACACACCCATAAGAATACACGATGACAGTGATACCGTCAAAGCAACATATATACTGGTAGTGTTCCAGCCCTAGCGAGAGACTTTCAATGTGTGAACGCATTTCGATTAGGTTAAGTTCTCGGGTTACGAGAAACGAGAGTGAAAAGATATTACGGGGCTTACAAGATCCGCGAAGACAGCGAAGAGTTTGAAGATAACTGACAGCCCTATAGCCGCGAGGATCTGTGATTGTTGGATGACACTGAAATGACTCGGGAGTAGATGCTGACTTAAACATTTTTTTCTTCACGTTGCAAGGTTGCCCTAAAATCTAAATAACAAATAATGGCTCTATCTCTCTCTCTCTCTCTCTCTCTCTCTCTCTCTCTCTCTATCTCTCTCTCTCTCTCTCTCTCTCTCTCTCTCTCTCTCTCTCTCTCCACAATAATCGCTGAAACGTTTTTTTTTTATAACTGAAAATATGAGTGAAATTTTGGTCAAGAAACAAGCTTTACGTTTGAACATCCGCCATTTTGTAAAAATTCGAAAATTTCATTGACCCTTTCGTCCATCCTGGGCCCAATATGATTTACCAATGATCCCCGTTAATTTTTTTGTTTTCAGATGATCCAGTGACGAGCAGCAGTGATCACCGCGAAACATCTTTTTTCCTGGACCCCCCTCGCAGACTGACTGCATCTCGCTTATTTATCATTATTTTTCAATGAAAATTTTACCGTAGCTACTAGAAATATTGATTATTCATATGGAAAAACATTTTTGACTTAATAATAAAACCTGTTTAAAAAAAAAATCCCGAAAAAAGCGTTTTTTTCGTCGTTACGAGTAGCCCTCACCACTTGAAAAAAAATTGCGTGCTCTGCCATGTTCTTTAACCTTGGTGAACGGAACTTTCGAAAAAATATTAGAAAAATTCAAGAATTTCTCACAATAATTTTCCAATTTTTCCAAATTTTTTTGAATTGATCTCGGAACAATTTTTACGACCGATCAGATTTTCGGTTTAACTTTTGGAGAGCAAGAAAGAACGAGCCTTATATATTCATGACTCAACCAAAGTACACTAGGACCTCGAATTAACGGCCAGTGGCGGGACCGGCTCCGCATCGCACCTTGTTAAATCGAGGTAGCGTATGCCCGCCCATGCTGGATCTGCGCATCGGCACTCCGTGCTACGGGCCTGATCGGGGAGACTTTAAGCGTCCCCCACCACGCGAAAAACCGATCGATAAATGCGACATGGTGGGGACTGTCTATTAAATCGAGGGCCATTAAATCGAGGTCCTAGTGTATTACCATACCGCACATACCGGCAATGAGATTTCCAAGCTCCAAGGACTCTCATCACTCACAGCTCTTTTCCACGCTTGGTATCGACTCTAAAACCGAGCTAGTCCAAAGCCTAACCCACCAAACAAGTTCCCCTACTAACTAGGTCTCGGATACTGAGCAAGCCACGGCTTCCAAGCGAGACATACGTGTACTAGAATCATTGTATCTAGGATCTTTAACGTTTTGAGATTCTTCCTCTTTCTCTCTCTACCTTTCGTATCCTGTGCTCGTGTATACGATACCAGAAAAGACGATGACCGAAACAACAGCGCTATATTATGTCCCGGCTGTTGCGTGCTCGCGGAACACCGGAAATTCTCAATCCTCAGCGATTTACAAGCGTCTTTTCAAATTTAATTCATGAATCTTGCAATTTTATGGTATAACGTATTAATCGTTCTTGCGCATTAGAAGTATTGTTCTGTCTTACATATCTGTAATGTACAATAGTTATGCGCATTTTTCGTGACAGATTCATTCCACGACACAATTTGTACGATTGCATATATAATTATTACAATGAGCGGAAGCCAATTGTCAGAAATATATTCGCAGGATTATCGCTATATTGGCCAAACGTGCGGGAATAGCAAGAGCAGAGGAAAAGATTGTGCGGAACATAGCGAGGAAACACGTGTAAAGGCATTTATTAGCATTCGATCAAAGCTTATTTATTGCAGCAGCTTCAAGACAATTTGTCCATATATTTATATATATATATTTAAATAACGTCCGTGGACAGTGAATGTTCTAATTACAGCATGACAAGAGAAACGTCGAATCGCTGAAATATACAAACTAATTAATCATACATGTCACGAGCAGAATATGCCACCAACGTCTCGCTTATAGTAATAATATAACCTATTTATATAAATGTATGAGAAAGATGTACGTGGATGCTACAGTCTTGGAACTGAAAAAAAAGGACAGCTCCGGTCGATGGTCGGAAAGAATGAATGGGAAATAATGAACGAGAAGACCCGAAACGGAAATTAACTGACTCGATAAGACGAAAACCGATAGTCGCTCCGCGTGGAGCATGGTGTGAGATAATTCGAGAGATTAGGGAGGGGGGGGGGGGGGAGAGAAATTCACAGTGAGGGAGAATAAGGGACTCGGTATCAGGAATCAACAACGCCGACGGTAAATTGTCCTTTCATCGGCGACCGCGGGTTAATCGAATTTTCACAATTTTGAGAATTTAAATTCGTACAATGTCAGCGAAGATTTTAAAAATATTTTCCAACGCTTTTAAAAATCATTTTTCCGAATCTATTCTGCTCTCTCAATCGAAATCGAACATCCGCCTGCACAGCAAGAGCGTAGAAACATAATGTTTGGTAGTTTTGCGTTGAGGTTTTATTTTTTCGACAGGGATCAACAAAAGAGCCCATTGTATAGAATAGTTAGTAGAAGTTAAATCGGGTATATATGCATACGATGGTATAATAAACGATATTGCGATTACTACGAACTTATCTATACGACGCGAGTGTGTACGTGTGTATAAAATGTGGGTATTATAGGAAGCATAAGTTCGTGAGCGTGGGCGACCTTGGCGATCTCCTCGTGTAGCGGTCGCGATATAAAATAAAATGGGCAGAGACGCGAAAAAAGCGCGGGAACTGCGCCGTGGTTGACGCCACTACAAGACGCCATGATGTGTGGCCATGCGTGTGTATCGTCACGTGGATGACGACGACGACGACGACGACGCCGACGCCGACAGTGTGTTTCTAATGTATATAAAGTTTCACCACGGTGGCTGAGCAAAGATAACGAGATAGAGATATTGAAGAAGGAAAATGAAATGAACGATGTGTATTTTAGACTTTCTGGAGTAAGAAGAAATGCCGATAAAAAAAAGAGAGAAGGCGAGAAGAGAAAATGAAAATCCGTGAAAAGATCGATGCAATTTTTTTCTTTTTCAGTTTATAATTTTTTCAAACTAAATGAAGCAATGAATCTTGCAAATGAGAAATTTCCGCATTGCTCACAATGCTTTCTCTGTATGAGTAAGTCAAGAGATTATCAGGACACTTTTTTTTCATCAAGAAATACTTTTTTATAAAAGGCAAAATTTATACGAAGTTTGTAAAATATGCATGATATAATTGTCACAAAGAAAAAAGAGATTTATGTTCAAAGTTTCGATACTTTTATTCATTGTAATTGTTGAAACGCTTAAAAACATGTCAATTAATCGTAAATTATATATCAATTAACGAAATATACAAATTATTTATATACATTGATGTATATATACATTGATATATATACATTGATGATATATACATTGAATGTAATATGGCCGTGTCTAAAAGAGCGGGAAAAAGATTTATACTTTGTGATGTGATGTTGGCGAAATAGAACGGCGGGGGAGGGGGGGGGGTGATATCCAGTGAATCTATGGAGAGAGCAATGTAGAAAGAAATCGGCGAAAGAGTGAGAGAGAGACAAGGCGCCTTTTTTCGGCGGAAACGTTACCGAGGTCGTGCCAAGGGGTTCTCAATATCGTTTTTATAGAGGCAAGCTTCTCGTGTCTCATATATAGACGAAAAATAATGTTAGTGGCATGAGGCACACGAGGCAAAAGGGGCCAACAGCACACAAATTCGGCACGTCCCGAGAGAAAGAGAGAGAGAGAGAGAGAGAGAGAGAGAGAGAGAGAGAGAGAGAGAGAGAGAGTGAGAACGGCTGTGCTGGAGGCCGGGCGAGGCGTTATGCAGATGGTCGAAAACGATAGAGCTCTGGGTTGGCTAGGTAGTCGCGTGTTCGACATTTTTCGCTCAATTGTACATTGTAGTACTATTTTTTTTTTTCTCGGTAGTACATCCAGAGTACTCCTTAGGCATTAAGATGCCTTAATTTCCATATTTTAATGTCCACGAGAAACTTGTAAATTCGACGAAATTCAATGATAAATATATTTTGTTTTTAAGATGGCACGAGAGAAAAAATAATTTACCGATGTTATAAGATTTTTTTAAAAATATCGTCATACCTTTTTTTTATTTGTCACAGCGAGGATTTAAACCAGAGATCAAAGTCTTATGTGGGTACAAAAACGCGGGAGCCTCGGAGGAGATCCTCTGTCGTGTGCGCATACGCCAGCCGCGAAATATGGGCAAGTCTTTCGTGGATATATTAAATTTGAAATTAAGGAGGTTCTTAATCCAGAGAAAAATGGTAAGAATGATTGTAAAATTTGAGGGAAGGTTTGTGCTGGTACTAGGAATACACCGTAATTATTTAAAATTTTTTGACCACGTATAGTTGAGGAGAAAAAAAAACATTAAATATGCCGCTTATACGTGGGGCTCTTATGGGAGAAGTATTCGAAGCTATGATCGGAGATTATTTTAGGAGTGAAAAAAACGGTAACATTTCCCCGAAGAACCGCTTAAACGATAGATTAGACCTTCATAGATATAAATTTGCCCATAAAGAAAGTTTTACACCGTGCCGATTGTGAAATATATACTTGTAAACAGAATTGAGCGTGAGTAATGGCAAAAAATGGAAACGTATTTGGTGAAACAAATGCCGAACGCAACCTGCCCCGCACGTCACCCGCGCCACGCCATAACGTTCCCCTTGCCGCACCCAATAGATGTGTTAATAACATCCTTAAGGATAGGCGTGGGGGGTTCGTGAAAAATTGAAGAAGCTATAAATAAAGTCAATACAAATTAAAAAAAAAAATCAATGCTCGTTTTATGGAAAAAAAAACTATACTAACATGACGAGGATTAATAATTTAGGCTTTTTGATAAACTGGGCATTCACGCATTATTGGAAATCTGTATCTATTGGCTAGGACGGGCTAGGATAAAAAATAACGTATAGTTTATGTTTATGCACAGTCCATATCCTATTTTGACTCGGGAGCCATCGATATGATTGCCGTATAGATGCGGGATCGTTTACGTGAATCCTAGCGAAAGTTGCGAATTCCGACTACCATGCAGCTCCCCCCGAGTCCTATATGCATGTACAGCGGTGATAGCGTGACGTTAAAACACGTCGCGGCTCGAGATAAATTAATTCAGTGTTTAACCTCAAAATCATCAATTTTCCCTAAACTTTACCGGCTTTACCGCATGCCGGTTGAATGAAAAACTCAAATCATCAACCAGTTTGATGATGTGTTGCGTCAATGAATAACGTTTTCGTTAAAAAAAAATTGTTTCGAATCGCTCTTCAAGTTGGCGGGTTAGTTTTCCGTGGAATTCGATTGGACGCATATGGGAAGAAGAAGCGTTGAATTTTCCGAAATTTCAAGGGTTTTCAATGATGTTGCAAACAATAATGGATTTACCAAATGTATCAATGATATCTTCTGTAATTAATTGAAGCATAATGAGTCATTCGATACCAATATGGCAACGCTATAATTATAGACGATTGATTTGCTAGAACTGTTCAAAGTATAGTCAGGTTAAACCCTTTAGGGCTTAGCGTTGTTCTCAAAAACGACTTTATGGAATGAAAAAATAATAGCGGACCCTGCACAATTCACAGACGAAGATGGACATTTTTTTTTTCATTGCACCAAGTCATTTTCGCAGGATTGGAAATTCTTTGAGGTTACGTTTTGGTTCCTTGTAACATTTTCTTAGGCACGCGCACGTCGAACTTTCTTGCAATGGCTTGTGAATTTTGTGATGAATGAGGAAGCAGGGAGATTAAGCCGAGGATGATCAGAGCGAAGCTCTTACGAGTCCGAAGCATGTTGGATGTACAAATATTGCAATTATATAAAAAGCGATTATAAGCATTAAGCATAACAGCAGAAGCAGCAGCAGCAGCAGCAGCAGCATCGGTCCAGAATAGACGTCTCGGTCAACGTTCGTCCGCCGAATCTTGGCACAGAAAAAAACGTCCCGAACTAAGCGGTTCTCAATCAACCACGCGTATTTCCATTTGTGGCGCGTGTGGATGCGTGTGTGCGTGTCCGATCCGAGATCGTCCGTTGTTATTGAAATTTGGCGAAAATTAAAATCTGCAAAAAGCGACGTAAAAAGAAAACATGGCAAAGCGTGTAATAAACGAAAGCAAAAGCAGGGTTAGGTTGACGGCGCTGTGGTTCCCTCTCGTTAGCGGTGAAAAAAAGCGTGTGTGTGTGTGCGTGTGTGTTTCTGAAAGCAGGTAATCGAGTTTATGAAAGCCAGAAAAAAAAAAAGCGCGTCGTTATATTTTATATATATTTTTAAAATATACGTAAGGCTGCTTCGTGATAAAGCTCTCCCGAGAAGAGTCTTTTTCACGAGCTAATTTTGATATTTGAAAACTTTTCGTTCATCCCCTATGCATCTCTTGATTTGCATATGGAACGTCACGTGTCGACATTCGTCGAACGAAAAATATAAATTGAAAGAATACATCATAAACCGATCAATTTGATTGCTATAAAAATCATAATCAACGATATAATCATCATCATCGATTAAATCACAATTAAAATTTATTATATTTATCGTAGAAATGGAATATTTTTTTCGATCATTGTGTTTTTTTTTTTTTCGTACTCACCGTTAAGTTTGTCGATGGCACGATCGGCCGTTGATTGATCGGAGCAATCGACGAATGCGTAACCTCCTCGTTTCACGAGTATCGTGGTGCACGAAAGATTGTGAACTTGAAATAGCTGTCGGAGGGATGCCTCGTTGCAGTCGGACGGTAAATTACCAACGTACAGCTTCGACATTGTGTTGGTGTTTGTATTGCTCATTGAAGTCGTTATTATAGTGCCGGTATTATTGCTCGTATTACCGCCGTTGTTAACGCCGTTTAAGATTTCCCGTTGTGGCTGTTGCGGCTGCTGCTGCTGCTGCTGCTGAGCTCCGTTATTTCTCGTTGCGGACTCTATGATGGCGGCGTTTTTTTCCGAGTTTTAAGCTCGGAAGACAGACGTGAAGTTTTTTTTTTTTTTTTTTTCGCGATGAAAAATTCACCGATTATCTCGCGCTGCGCTTGACGTTCAAAAACAAAAAATGCGATTTAAGACGATCAGTCTGGAAGAACGGAGACGATGAAGATAATTTTCACGAACTATCCGGCTTCGCCAATTTCAAGTTCCCACGATCTTTATCGTTCTCGATAATTTTTTTTTTTTTTTTCACAGTTCTCGCGATTTTGTCCGATGACAATTACGCCTCGTGCACGCGTATCTTTCCAACACACACACACACACACACACACGCACATACACACACACACACACAGAGAAAAATAAGGCACACACGACACAGAGAAAGAAAGAGAAAGAGAGAGAGAGAGAGAGAGCGCGAAAAAGATATTTTCTGCCACCTCCGCGGCCTCCGCTAACAGAACTAAAATATTTTTCAACTGCTCCTCCACCGCCTCCGAATCTCTCTTTCTCTTTAACCCTCTCGCACTTTTTTTTACTTAATCTTTTCTCTTTTACTTGACGAGGCTCTCCGGCTAACTGTAGCTTCGTCACTGATGATGATTCTCTCGACTCCTCGATCACCTCTCTCCTCTCTCTCTCTCTCTGTCTTTCTTCTCCTACTATACCACGACGCACTGTATATATGTCGCGAGGTTTTTTTTTTATCACGCGACTAGGGAGATTTCGCGATTCGACAAAACGCGTATGTTGGACGAAAAAAAAAAAATTGTATATCGCTTGGTTCCACACGAGATACGGAGGGGGGGGGGGGGGGGGCACGATTGATAAATACGCGAATTTTCGTATGAAGAAATTTACGACAAGAGATTCAACGAATCGTATTATGAATTTTGTTTTTTCTTTTCTTCTTCACGCACAGAGGTTAGCTATAGTCGTGACAACAACGTCAAAGATGATGACTTTTCGCCACGATTTCGCTGGAGCAATAACGTCAATTTATCAACGCGATGCTTTCGTATGTGTATTTTTTTTTTTTTTTTTCAATTGACTCGCGATGAGATGACGGATAGTTTCGCGCAAATGACTCTTTCCTCTTCGCTATATGTATACATACATACATACATATATATACATATATATATATATTGTATTTTATATTTTTCGTATAAATTGAAGTTGTCACGTGCCAATGGACCCTTTTTCCTCCCTTTCTCGTTTTTCTCGCACGCACTGGTCTCTCGTGGACTTTGCCGATTGCGCCCGGCGATATCGCACTCGATGACGTTTCGCAATCTTCTCCTCGGACCGAGAGTCAATTATTATTTTTTTTTTTTTCTTTTCAAGCTCCTCGCTCGCTCTTTCTTTTTTTTTTTTTTTTCTCCTTCTTTCCTCTCGCTTATCGCACTGCCTCCTCTTCGCTTCCGCGCGTGCCGTTTGCGTCCGCTTCCGATGCGCCTGGGATACGCGTAATTTTTTTGATTTATTTATTTATTTATTTATTTTTGGAATGCACCGATAGAACTTTTTGTTCCTTTCCACCCCAGTGATCTTTTCACAATACGTATCGATTTTCTTTCTTTCTTTTTTTATTTTAATTTAAATTTCTATACGTTCGCCTTTTCTTTCATGCGCTTACACGGGGATTTGTGCTTCTGTATTTTTTTCCTCTTATCGGACAGGCTTCTCCTTTTATCGTAAAACTTCGGGAATAAGATGAAACGTATATGGAATATGTTTTTCTTTTTTATATGCAAGCGTTAACAACCTTGAAACGCAAAAATTGACCACTTGCAGCACTCGAGGAAGCTTTACGGGGTTGTTGTTGTTGTTGTTTTTTGTTTAACTCCGAAAACGATAATTATTGTTTTCTCCATGCGACAACCAGCGGCAGACTTTTGCCGGAAATGAATTCTCGATTGTACGTATTTATAATTCGTCGAACGAGTGTTTTTTTTTTTCTCCACCTTTTGGGTTCTCTGCGCGCGAGAATGCAACGAGATGCTCAAAAATAGGTCGCAAAAAAAACGAAAAAAATTAGCCGCGGAGTGGAGAGCACGTTTGCAGCAGCAGCAAGTAGCCTGGACTCTACTTCCAGCACTTCTGGCACTCGAGCACTGCTGGCTCGCGTCCGCTAGCTCTCCTGCTCGCTTTCGGACGACGCGCTATGCGATGCAAACTCGTTTTTTTTTTCTTCCTTCCTTTTCTTTTTTTTTGCTTTGCCGCCGTTCTTTTTTCTTTCTCTTCTTCATCTTCGTCATCCTCGTCGACGTCGTCGTTTTTTTTTTTTTTTTACTTTGTTGTTTCATTCGTCTTCTTTCTTTCGGCTTTCGCGGGGCCCCTCGATGGACGACACAAGCGGCCAGAGGGCCCCGCTTGAAAATTCGCGAATTCGCGATGCCCCATTGGACGAAAGGGGCACCACGTGGGAGCCCCCTCGACTCCCGCCTCTGTTGCCCATTGGCAGAAAATTTTGCACGCCGGTTTTGCACTGCTGCTGATTATTTTTTTTTTTTGCACACGTTGCTCGCTCCTGCTGCTCTATACGAAGAGGGCCCCTCTTTTAGCCTCTTGCCAGAGCTTCGCAAGGTTCGCCCGCGCGCAACTATAAGACCTCTTGCAAAATCTACCCGGTGTTTTCGGCGGGAAAAGATTCGCGAGGATCAGTACATATATAGTCGAGGCATAGAGACAGAATGAAGCGCCTCGCTTTACTTTGGAAAATAATATTTCGCGCTTATTATTTTTTTAATTATTTGTTTATCATAATTTTTTTTTTGTTTTTTTTTTTCATTGGACCGCTGCATTCGTTGGTTCTGTACTCCGTAAATTGGATTATTTTTTTCACTGCATTGCGGAGAAAAATAATCATTGACATTGTGGAATAAAGAATAAATATCAATATGCACTTCTACTAATAATGAAAATCAGTTTTTTTTTTTAAAATAAAATTGTTGATGATAAAGGAATTATAAAAGTAATAAACGATAGATGCTTTTTTTCCACAGTAATGAGAGACGGAGAAAGGCAAAAATTTTGTTACTTCAATACTGGCCAAATTCACCAACAGAAGGAAGTATTATTTGCCCAATATTGTGCCAAAAAAAAAACATGACCAAAAAGTTCATACTGAGGAGAGATTAAGTTGTAAAGTATATTTGTCTTTATTTTGAATAAAAATTTGCAAAAATATGATGTATTTATTGTAAATTTTTATTCAAATATTATTAATTCTGCAAAAAGCAACGATTATTATAATCTGATGTGTGGAATTTAAGATAAGTTTGGGCCCGAGAATGTACGATATAAAAATCGGATAACATTATTATGTTGACATAAATTGTTAAGAGAATCCCAAAGTTTCAATAATACCGTACCGTAAATTTACCAAGCCCTGAGAATGCTTAGGTCGTGTCAATAAATTTTGTCTCATAATATTAGCGTGTACTGGAATTTGACAATGTTGCAGCTCGGGAGTAAATGTAACACTTTTGAGAGTTTAAGAAATCGCGTTTTAAGAAATAATAATACTTGGCTCATTGTTTTATAACATTTCACGAATATTGTAGAACAATATTTTCCTATTAAATTCAGATAGAAAACGATTTTTATTCGTCTCATAAAAAATTATACCTTATAGTATGGGAAAATATAAAAAAATAATCGTCGTCAGGATTATTTGTATTGTATTTTTATTTTAATAATAAATATATATACATATAAATATAGATTTAAAAAAAAAATCTGTTTCAAATACAATTTTTTTTTTCGTGTCGGTCCGTCCCAAAGTGAACATTGCGCCAATCATATATTTCCAAATTTTATCAAAATATACTTTTTTTTTATACAGTTTCTTATGTGAATACGACTAATGCATGTGAGAATACGTGTATACAATGTGTGCTTAAGCGATTTGTTTCAGTTTTGCTATTGTTCACTATATATCCAATAGAGCTCTCTCGGCTGCAGGTCGTGTTCTCCGTAAACTTTTAGAACCCACTCTCTTGCTCTCTCTCTCTCGCTCTCCTCTTTCTCTCTCTCTCTCTCTCTCTCTCTCTCTCTCTCTCTCTCTCTCTCTCTCTCTCTTTGTATATTGCTATCCTTCTTTCTTCACCGCTGCAGCATCTACACGGTGTATCGAGAACAACGAATTTCGCGGTGCATCCCCTTCTGAAAGGTTTCGCAAACTTCGAAGGGCGCAGGTTTCGCGTTGCCATCCCTCCTGAGTGCGTGTACTTCGCGAGCTCATAATAAAAAAAAAACCTTGAGAGAGAGAGAGAGAGAGAGAGAGAGAGAGAGAGAGAGAGAGAGAGAGAGAGAGAGAGAGAGAGGAGCTCCCGTAAGTTTCTTAGAGATCGCGCCTGTATCAATTCGAGATACCGCGTCTAGTTCTAATTCAACTCCAGTAGAGGTACCAGCGGAGCTTCCGGTTTTCCCGGTCTCTCCTTTTGCCGAGCTAACGAGGTCCCCTTTCATTTTTTTTCTACTTTGCTCCCAGCCTCAATGCTCGAGCTCTCTGCTCTGGCCATTCTCGCGAATGTGTCACACGTGTATCCATTGTACACGAGGCTGGGCCACTTGAGCGATTCTCATGTAAATAAAAATAGCGAAGGTATGAATTTTATAGAGCTTACTTTTATTTTTTATTTTTAATGAAATATCTGTATTATCGAAGTTCATTTTTGCATTAATCAGTGTTCAATGATCAGCGATCAGTATGATTCAGCGATTTAAAAAAAAAAATATAAAAATCTCTGTCGACAATGATTTTGTTAAATATTGCTGCACATTGCTATATCTCGTAATTGTTTTGCACATTTACAAATCTTGATATGAGGCTTTGTTGATTTTAAATGTCGGGAAAATCTTGTAAAAATTTTAAATTGGTATTCTGAATTTTCATGAAATTTGTAATAATTCAAAATCAAATTTTTCCGTTCAGAATCTTGTAATCGCATTTACATTTTTTTACGACAATGGACAATGGAAATTAATGACTTATAATGCGAAGTAAATGGTCAACATAAATAGGTACACACAGCGTGGGTCGGTCATATGAAATTTTTCATGAAAAATGAACAATGATAAAAAGAAATTACTTTTTTCAAACAGCAACGTCGTTTTTCACATTAATCTCCCCCTATATATTATTGATTTACTGAGGAAAAATTCTCACTGTTATCGTGGAAATTGATAGTGACAAACAAGAATGAACGAGCGTGACTCGATCGGGAGTAAGCTGTTTCGCTATTGGTTGTTTATCGCGTAGTCGGGGAAATACGATTAAGATTATTGGCGAAGAATCCTGATCGATAATTTGGTCATTACCTATAATGGGGACATTTATCTTAAACGGATATTGTCTCGATAAATCGGCACTATTGGCTGGACAGAAGTCAGCCAATGACACGTGTAACATAATCACCAAAGTCAATTTTCCAATTGCCCTCAGTCTCGTCTATACTTTTATAATATTCAAGAGCAAAAAATTTTTGTAATCTATGTCAAAGTTTTTCGTGAAACAGAGACAAATTGTTGGGATATAACAGATCGACTTCCGGGTTTCGCTGCAGCTCTCACATCAGAATATAGCATACAGTGTATGTATGGATGTAAACGCGTTCCGTTCAATAAGTTGCTTGTACGAGAGCTAGGATATAGTCCTCCGAGGGAGAAAGCGGTGCATTTTTGTGGGAGCGAGCTCGGCCTTCGGATCCTCGAGTGATAGATTCGTTGCGTTTCGAGGAAGAGGAAATTTATGATGGGGTAGTTATCCCCAAGGTCCCTCGCAACCGCGATATGCCGGCAAGCAAACTCGGAACCTTCCTCGAAGGATCGAATCTTCGTCCTTCGAGTCGAGAGCAAATCGTTTTTACGTTCACTGATATATAAATATGTATATAGATATATATATACATACATACCATGCACATGCTGTGGGTATATATTATAATCCATCATCCTTCATTTTTCGCCCTTTTCCACGATTGAAAAGACAAAAATCGAATGAAAAAAAAAGTTCAATGTCCCAATTTTGAATCTTATCAAACCTTTTATCACCATTCGACGAAGGTGTACATATTTTCGAAAGAATCGACATTCCTGCGATTCTTCATATTACACGTATAGAGGGTTGAAAGGATGAAAATCGGGACCATCTGGCAAATTGATGAGCCAACTTATGATTCTGTCATAATAATTGTTGTAAGCGATTGGATAAACAAACAAAATATGTCTTCTTGGTGACGATTTACATCGAACGTAAGAAGCGCATAATCGAGCGGAATAAAGACGAGAATAAGAGCAGGAAACTTCAAGTAAAATTATTCTACTTTCACAATATGACTTGTGTGTAAAATTTTTTTGCAGACGTTAGGATTAAAAAAAAAATAAAATATGCACCTTTCTCAGATGCTATATAAATTTTTCGGGCAGTTCATATATGGTAGCGTATAGATCTCTATTTTATGATATTTTGCCTGACTTATCGCAATAAGATTTTTATTTCACGTGAATTCGGTAGCTCGATAGAAAGGGGTTATTTGTGGATAAGTCACTATGAGCAAAGAATATTTTGGTAGAATAAAGTAAATTATGGTTGCTGGCAGATTAACGTAAAATTGAGCTGATTGAAACGAATTGTCACGGTTAGTGTGAGATTTTCTTTGGTATAGGTCGTTGATATAGGGGCATTAACCTTAATGTTGACAAGCATTCACATCAAAACGTGAATAATTGCAGAAGAAAATATTACGTATACCAGAGGATACAACAATTGTTTAAAAGAAATGCGGTTGTCGTCTCATATTTTTTGATGAGACGATCTGAATATGTTTTTTGTTTCCATGACGATCGAGAAAAGTATTTCGTACAATTTCGCATTTCGGATTTTGACAATTACAAAATTTGAGAACGTTTATTACGAATTGTTTATGTGTGCCTCTAAAATAGTTAAACGAATCAATCAATGTAACCAAGAATATTAAGAGCGAGATAGAGAATGATGATTGAGCTGGGTCCGGCGCAGTCATTTAATGCGTGAAAATGGTAAAATGACGTTCCAAGTATCAAAAATATAGTAGCTTATAAATCGGAATATTTTGGGGACTCATTAAGGAGGCTCTTAACATAAATTGGGTGCGGCAAGGGGAACGTGATGGCGCAGCGTGGGCGACGTACGGGGCAGGTTGCGTTCGGCATTTGTTTCACCAAATACGTTTTCATTTTCTTAATTTGCCGTTACTCACGCTCAATTCTGTTTACAAGTATATTTCACAATCGGCACGGTGTAAAACTTTCTTTATGGGCAAATTATATCTATGAAGGTCTAATCTGTCGTTTAAGCGGTTCTTCGGGAAAATGACACCGTTTTTTCACTCCTAAAATAATTTCCAATCATAGCTTCGAATACTTCTCCCATAAAAAAGAGCCCACGTATATAAGCGGCATATTTAATGTTTTTTTTTTCTCCTCAACTACATGGTCAAAAAACCTGAAATTATTACTTTGTATTCCTAGTACCAGCACAAACCTCCCCTCAAATTTTAGAATCATTCTTACCGTTTTTCTCTGGGTTAAGAACCTCCTTAATGCAATAGCGACATAAATAAAAGGTAATATTCTCGTATACAGTTCTCTGTGCAACGTCAAGAGAAATTATTTTGAATTTCTGCTCAGTTACACGACCGGGACATATCCCAGAATTTTCCCACTTTCCAAATATAACCTGCCGTATACAGGGTGTCCAATAGGAATGTGTGAAAACTAATCGAATCTCCCCTCCCTCTCTAACATTGTAAGGAACCCTGCGTTTCAGAAATTTGTACCTGAGACCTGTCAGTTATATTCTAGCTGTGGTAGAAAGCGGACAGTCTTCTTAAAAATGAGTGAGCTAACTATCGAAGAAAAAGTTTTTCTCATTGAATGTTATTATTCAAGAGGGAAAATTTATAGTGAAGCGTTCAGAGGCTTTCGTACGAAGTATGGAAGTAAAAAAGTCAGAAGCGAAACTACTCTTAGAAGGTAAGAATTGAATATTTTTTATATCAAGGTTTATGAACAATCAGATCTAAAGATCTCATGTTTCAAAATTTTTTAGATTGTAACTATTTTTTTTTTTTCCGTTTGCAGAGTAATCGATAATTTTAAAGAGTACGGAACATTACAGGACCGTAGAAAAGATTTGCCAGGCCCTTCCACCTCGGTAACTACAGAGGAAACGATTAAAGCAGTCAAAGACTATTTTGAACAAAATCCTCAGTCTTCAATCCGTAAAGCCGCTCAAGCTTTAAAAATAAGCAAATCGTCGTTGCACAATATTCTACGTCATTTTTTGAAAATGCATCCTTACAAAATAACAACGCATCAATTATTGTCTGAACATGCCATGAAAACAAGAAAAGAGTTCTGCAACTCATTGTGTCAAATGTTGAAAAATGGAGAATTGAACGAAAAACAAATAATTTTCTCCGATGAAGCCGATTTTTGGATAAACGGCTATGTTAATAAACAAAATTATCGCTTTTGGGGTTCAGAAAATCCGAAAGTCGCAGTGGCAACGTCTCTTCATCCTGTAAAAGTATCCGTATGGGCAGCTGTCTCAATAAAAGGGATCTACCTGCATTTCTTTGAATCTACCGTTACCGGACAGAGCTATAAAGAGATGTTGGAGACAGAATACTTTCCCTATGCAAAGAAAAAACATCTCGTTAAGAATTATTACTTTATGCAAGACGGAGCAGCACCTCATCGAACACAGCAAGAAGTTTTCGAAACCATCAATAAAGTTTATGGTGATCGAGTTATCGGCCTTGGATATCCTCGATTTACACGAACAGGGATGGAATGGCCCCCTTATTCACCCGATCTCAATCCTTGTGATTATTTTTTGTGGGGTTATATTAAAGATCACTGTTATGAAAACAACCCAAAAACTGTAGATGATTTGGTCAAAGGAATAAGGAAGACTGTCGATGGCATTTCAAATGAAACCATAGAACACGTTTTTAATAGTTTTAAAAAGCGATTAGAGTACTGCGGTGATTCAAATGGCTCACATTTTGAAAATATTTATCATTGATTTTGACATTTTTTTTAGTATTTGCTTAAATATATAATTTTTTCTATGGAAACATCGTTTTTTTTTGTAATAAATTGACATAAAATAAAAATGACAACTCTCTTCTATTAAAAAAAAAATTCCACTGATCTGGTTCCTTTATTTATTGCAAAATACCAATTTATTAGTTTTCACACCTTCCTATTGGACACCCTGTATATATACTCGTTCGGTGCATATTTCCTCATGGGATACCACGTAATAATTTCGTCCAATGAAAAAAATCTGTCGGCATTATTTCAATAGCCTTCGAACGAACGTTCACTCAGCGTTACAATAATCTTTTTTCTTTTCTCTCCCCCCTACACTTTCCACGACTACCCTCCTCTATATATGGATTCGCTTTTCATCCCTCTTTTAAAGCACCATCGTCGGCCGCGTGCGTGTACTGCGCGGTGTGCGGGTCTCGTGTATGCAGTCGTGCGCTGCACGAAGGGGACTTCAAAAGCTGCGAGGGTGTGTTTCGCCCACTCTTCTCCATCGAAGAGAGAAAATGAAAATACCCCCATGGAAATCCCCAAGGTTTTCACAGCGCAGTTGCACCGTGCGTGCCTGCTGCTGCTGCTGCTGCTTGCGCTCGCAATATCATTCTAACCGAGCTTTACCGGTATATATATATGGGCGTCCATTTCTCTTTTTCCCTTCGTTCTCTCGAAATCCCTCGTTCCATAAGCAGCGCGCGTCTTTACGAATCATCTACACAAGTTTAACGCTTGCGAGGACAATTTTTTTGTTTTTTATTTAAATTTATTTTATACGGATTGCACGAAAATCATCGAGGCACCGTTTATGTTCTGGCGCAAATCTGTAAAGTCCGCTTTTGCACGAAGAAAAAAGAAAAAGACGTGATCGTTTTTTTTTTTTTTTGCTGAAATGCATCAATTCTCATGTGAAATACCCGCCAATTTTTCAACTGGAAGAGCTGTCGAAAGTTTAATTAAAAAAAAAAAAAGGTAAATTCAACAATATTCGGCTGTTTTAATAATTTATACGATAATCAATGAGAGCTTCTACGATTAAAAATACGTCAAAGAAAATATTAATGGTAAAATCAATGGAGACCCAGCACTTTTTTTCCCTGCCATTTCGAAAGTCGGTAATGCCCGATTTAGGAGAACCCTGTCTTGCCCGCACAGCAGCTGCGTGCCACGATTGCGGTATAAGAGTAAGGATCGAAATTTCGTTTAGCATCTGTCGCTGGATTCTTTCGATTTTTTTTTTTTTTTGTGTCTTCGTTGTAACATTAATGTCTGGCAGAAAAGAAAAATTAGCTAGGATCCACGGCATTCGTAGACCAAGAAGCGCGATATATACTTTTTTACATTGATGAATTAGGTCGAGGGATAGATTGGGACGGAGAATATAAATTCATGGGAGCGGGAATTATTATTTTTGTACAAAAAAAATTGTACGCTACTCAATGAAAAGTATTTTTTTCGTAAATTTATTATAGTTTTTTTTTGTTGGCTCTGCCGATGACCGATAACCCAATGCAATTGCTCATATAGTTTTCTCTATAGGATATGTAGCTATAGTAATACTGTCGATAAAATAAAAATGCTGGTACAATTAACATATTTATTTGAATTAGTAAAGAAATTTGTATTTCATTTTCTCTCTCTCTCTCTCTTTCTCTCTCTTTCTCTCTGTTTATCGGCAAGAGTTTTTTTTCACCCCGAGAAGAAGCAATGCGGGAACACGCATAGAGTCCGAAGAAATGATAATTTGGAACAGCCTGTACCAACGTACTAATGAACAGTTGGCTTCTATTGGTAGTAGTAGAGGTGCCTGGGCTTAAGGCTCGTTATGTACGATGGTAGCGCAGCTGGCTTCGTCGTGTACCGACGCCCTCTCGCACTCTCGCCCCTCTGCTTGCCCGAACGATTTCTCTAGCCCCTCGCCTATTTCTCATATACGAATATGCATATATATATATATACATGAACGCCATGCTTCTCTGGTCTAGCTGCTGTTGCCCCGTAAAGTCTAGGAAAGTATAATACATCACCCCTCGACCATTTCGTAGGAACCTTAATCCGTATAGTTGCAACGAACACTGCGGATAGTAAAACAAAAAAAAAACAAAAAATGGCAGTGGCATATTTGAAAAAAAGTATGCAATGCCACGAGTTGAATATTAAGCTTTTTTTTTCCGTTATCAACGAGTTCAGCCACATAAACAATGAAAATTGCGCATTATGGAGTATGCGTTGGGAAAAACGGGGCAATGGCGCGATCAGCGGATTATAGATAGAGGCTCTTTCTTTTCTTCGAAAAACAATAACTACTTTTTTTTTTTTATAATCCCCATATCTGTCAGTCAGTTTTACGCAGTCTCGGACATCGCGAAGTCTGATAACGTGTCGTTTGAAAAAAAAAAGAAAGTAATTAAAAAAGAAGGCTACAGAATCGATTACGTGAGACTCGAACTGGTTTTTACGAAGGTCGTCCCCAGAAAAAAAAAAAAAACCTTGTGCACGGATCGCTCGATGATCACCGTTGATCTATCCTTTCTCGCGCGAATATATATCCCTCCCTCTCTTTTTTCCATCCTTATATATTACTTTTCTTCCATCTCCCTCTCGCCGCGATCTTTCCTTTCGCAAGCCCATTCGCATTAAATATACATGTATCTATATATATCCATATGATATATATATACATATATTTTTTTTTCATTTCTCATTTTCATTATTCGTCGTTTCCTCGCGCGGAGACAGCTGCAAGCGTTACGAATGCCAGGATAACGAGCGCATCCAAAGGATCACGGAATCCTCCATTATGTCCACTGTAAAATCGTGAGGAAAGAAGCGTAAGAAAAAAAAAAAAAAAAAAAAAAGTGAGAAAGAAAAAGAAACGAACGTTGTCGCGCACAAAAGAAACGGATCTCACGGAGGATCCGAGGATGACAAAATTCAGGGGCTGGAAGTTGAGCGCGCGGGCTTTTGAGAAGCCGGAGAATCCACGGAGAGGCTAACAGTGCGATCCGTCTTCCTCCTTCTTCCAGCAAATGCAATGTATATTCCTCGGTATAAATGTGTATATATATATATATATATACATATTTATATCTTTACCTGATACGTATATACAACCAAGCCACTAGCCCTCTCACAGATTATACGGGGACCTACGATGCGGAGGGTCCTATTTCTCTGTACCTGAGCACCGCAGGTAAGCGAGGCTATACTGCAACCCCGCGTTACAAACTTCGTAAAGTACTAGGATTGGCTATGGAGTATTCTAGGCAAAGTCTGACGTTTTTACGCCGAGGAAATCTTTGTGAGCCGTCTGATTCATTTACGGTATATGGGCTATGAATAAAATAATCAAAGGAAAAGCTCCTAAAATCTTGTCTTTCGATTGCCTCTTATGATCTTATTATTATTCAAGTAAATTTCAGTTAATTAAACGACTCTTGAAACTTATCTCCTACCGAATATTAACTGACTTCATTAGGAACAGCCCATATGTATATATACATAACAATAAGAAAAAGTCTGTTCCGCGTTTGAATCGTTTAGGGTTTTATTACGATTTTATTGCAGGATGAAAAATGAAGGTTTTGTCTGTTCTCTCTCTCTCTCTCTCTCTCTTTCTCTCTTTCTCTCTCTATTCAAGGCTTAGAACGTTACGGCAATCATACGAGGACACTGAAAAAGTCACTTTTGCGTGGTCGAGACTGCCAAAACGAGGTCTGTGAAAGGGAAAGAGATGATTTAATTTCGCAAAAAAAAAAAAAAAAAAAACAGTCATTCGGTCATAGATAAAAGAAACAATTTTAACGAGCGTATTTTTGCAGATGTCGAGGCTCATATGACGAGTTTAAGTTAATTAAAATACAGTCAGTGTTGTCAAAGCGTTGCCATTGGTGCTAATATTATGCTAATATTAATGATGCGCTATTCTTCACACTATTCTAATCTGTGTATACTGCGGATTTCATCTATTTTTTCTGTCGTTCATCGTTTTACAAATAATTTTGTTACTGGATGAAAAAAAAAGTCTTATTCATGACCGCACCTATTTTTTTTTACTTTCACCCTCTTCGAATACTCTGATGTCTCCGATATAATGTTTTATCGGATATTCGAGATTGAGGGTAACCGTTCAGTGTGTGTTTTTTTTTATTGTTCGTTGAGAGAATAAAAAAATTTAATACCAAAACGTTTCTCGAGATGTTAAGAAAAAAAAACTCGACATATCTTAACTGAATATTCTGGAAGATATGCTGTTTTACAAATATGAATATTTTTATTTCTTTTGCAATGAAAATTTTTTGTATGCCATAAATCAGGTTATATTCTCTTGCTTTCTGATAGAAAAAATATTTTTTTTTTATGAATCGTTTAGTCTCTTCGAGTTATTCATGCCAGGGTACGTAAAATGAGTTGAAAAATTACTTAAAAATGAAAACTTTTGCGCGCGTTATCCCTTCAAAATTTCAACCTCCATAATAGCTCAATAACGACTTGACAAGGTCTCATATGAAAAAAATGTACACAGCTCCGAAGCTCTGACTCCTCTTTTAGTTTGATGTGAGCTTCGTGAAGCTCGATGCGTATAATTCACAATTCCAAGTTTTCGAGAAATGTCTATTAGCATCACAATTCGAAAAAAGTTCGGACATGCCAAACTAACAACTCTTCCTTAGGATTTTACCACTCTCGCAAAGCTTCCCCCACGACGAAGCCAAAATTGAAAAATTCCATTGCTCAACGAGGGAGATTCCTGAGCGAGACCGTATACAATTGAGGTATCGATGTGCAAGTTTGTAATTTTCACTTTTTTTTTTTTAATCGATTCACGTTCATTTAACAAATTAAATTATTTTCGTCTGGTCAAATAAATTGTATATAATCAGGTTTTGGAAGATCGACTTACTTACCTTTGATTAAATAAAATCTCGATGATTTCAACATGTATGAACGTTTCCATTGCTTTATGATGGACTCCTCGTACGCTACTTTTTTTTCCGAACATTTCTTAGAATGAAATGTATTTTCGTAATTTGGGTGAAAAATCCTTTATGTGCAACACACGAAAACAAACTTTCCTATATCTTTTATGACGAAAGGATGAACGAGAAGTTTATACTTCTAAACAATCAATCTGAGAAAGAAAGGCCGTAGCAATATTTTATTTATTGTCATATATATAGGGAGGAAGGAAATTTTTTCTTCAAAAATCGATTCTCATGGCGGGGGGAAAAAATTTTTGAGCTCGATTTTCCAAGCAGTATATATAGATGGAAACTGTGAAGAATTAATTGTAAGATTTTAAAAATATACTCGATATTTTTCACGGTTCTCCATTTCTCTGCACATGGTGTACTGTTGCTTTTGAAAAGTCATCTATGCGTTGTATACTCGGCACTAATGCATGTATACATATATAATGTGCATGCATTTTGGGGTGTACGCGGAGAGGGGCAAGCAGCTCTCTGCGAAACGCACACACGTACTCTCTCCCCTTCCCTATCGCGAAAGCGCGTAACAATGGCGCCTTGACAACTCTTCCATTCGGCAAAAAAAAAAAAAAAAATGATAAATAATTCAAAATTTCAACGAAAAATACCGTACAGTCTTAAGAACGTTTCCGTGCGCCAAAAAATTGATTAAGAAAATAATAAATTTGCAAATGCGGCAGACTGGTCAATTTATCGATAATACTTTAATTACAATATCGCTAGAGAGAGTATAATAAACCTGATAACGCATGAAACTCGTTATCATAAATGTGCAGTATGATTGCGCAGATTAATCATAGAACTCAGATTAGATAGTTCTTTGAAAAACGATTTCGACTTGACGTGATCTTTTGCTTGTCTAGTCCGGTAAATCATTTCCCCGCAACTAACCTCAATGTTATTACAAGTGCTTTAATTCATATTTTACACCGTTTCACATTACTCTGAATAATTTTTCATTCGTATTATCGTTTCGATGAATTTGAAAATAAAATAAGACTAGCCGGAGAGAGAGAGCGAGAGAGAGAGTGAGAACGTTCGAAATTCGTACGTTTTTATTTTTTATTCTTACCTGAAAAAAGATTCTCCGATTAAATGGCGACTGATGAACTCCGAAATCGGCATCCACGATTGTCAGCGGAGAATTCGCTTCTCGTGATGAGCTCGTGTACCAAGCGGCAACGCATAATTGGCCCAAAACGGAAAATGCGGACCCGCTTGCGCATATAATACAATCCCGGATGAAACCACGTTGACATATGGGGCACGTGCACTGTAAAAAATCAGGGGTGTCAATTTGGTGCGATGTTAGTGGTTAAAATCTGTGGTGTTATCGGCAGCACCGTTTTGATATCATGGTTGACCTCGTACACTGTATATCGGTGTTAAGCGATTTTTCATCAAAATTTAACACTAAATCCAGTGTTTCACCACATCGCGCACAATTTTGTCATGAAGGTACACCGTTTATCTTCTGATACGACACCACTCTAATGTCGTGATTAGTTAAATCCGGTGTAAATATATGCTTCGAAGGCGCAGTTGAACTCACCGACTGAGTGCTATTTCAATTAAAATTATAATTCATTTCGGCAAACAACTTTGGAGATATACAGACTTAAAGAATGAACCCGGAATATTTATTAACGGCATGTTAACGCCGTTCTGAGCGAATATCTCCCGAGTGGCGGTGTTAGCTAGAAACGAATTTGCGTTGCACTTGTTCGGTAGTAATTTTTCACACATGACGGTGTTGCGCATATACTGAAATATACGACTTAATGTGTGAAATTTAATCGCCCAAAATAATCATACATAAATTCGTTTGGAGTCATAGGATATACCGAATGGTGTATGAGAACTCGTATACTAATATCATTTAAATACAAGAAACTCATAAGGAATCAATAGCGTAGTGGTAGAGTGTCGGTCGTTAGGTAGGTCGTTAGGTAGGTCTCAGGTAAAATCTCAGGTAGGCTCAAAATTAATTTCGACGGAAAAACGTCCGCGCTTCGAAGCCGGAAACACTCGTGAAAAAAAATAATTTCCAAATTTTTAATTTTTTTTTTAAATGGTTATTTAAGGGTCGAAAGTGCTGAATTCGTCGATTGGAGGATAGTGGGTTCAAATCCCGGTCAACGACTTCTTTTTTTTTTTTTTTTTACAGGATTTTCAAAAATAATGGAACAACTGTTTTCAATTCATTCATCGATCATTCCTAATTGCTAATTTATAAATAATAAAAAATATTTATTATGCCAATTTGACCCGCGTTTTTCATTTGGCTTCATTGACACGATAAATGCGTACAAATATAACGAACTTAAAGTGTGTTATTATAACACACTGTAAAGTGTTAGAATCCACTGTAGAATCCGTCCTGGTGTCAAATCGGATGAACCGCAGTCTGGTGTCAACTATCAATACTTAACACCGGACAATCAACACCAACGGGTCACACAGAGCGGGGTGGACCACTATAGAATTCGTGAGCGGTGTTGAATTAGTGTTGAATTTAACACCACATTTTTTACAGTGTGTGTGTATACATTTTGTCAAGCTTACCAACAGATACACCGATGCACACTTTTCAGGAAAACTCGGTCTGCTTGAAACACTTTTAAAATTTCAATTTTTCAAAATTATCGTTCCGGAATCGTTGATTAGATTCGCTATTCGCACATATATATCAGAGTGTGTTGAAAATGGACTTTTTTTTTCTTCGCTCTTACCACTCAAAACTTTAGGTTTTGACATTAAAGAGTCCCTCGTTCAAGGAGGGCGCTGCGCTGTAGCTTGAATTTTAGAGGTCTCTCAACGAGGATTTAGGTTTCCCATCTAATTAACACGTAAAAAATATTGTTTTTCGTTCAAAATGATGTAGGGCAACCAAAAAATTGGCGATGTCTGTATTTCTTGGCTTATTTGAAAGCATGCCTCATCCCCTAAACGATGATAGGTCGTTTATCGACTTACCTTGTTCGAATTGTTTTTTACGCCACTTTTAGACCACAATAGTCACTTTTTCAAGTTTACAAATAAGTCTCCAAGGTATCAATGAGTCCAAAATGAATTGCTAAAAGTATTGATTGTTGATTCGAATATAAATAAACAATTCCAAAAATTGGTAAAACATACAAAATTCCTCACAATGAACATGGTTTTTTTTTAATAAAATTGAATTCCATATTTCCGTATCTTCAATTTTATTCAAAAAATCATGTTTATTTTAAGAAATTTTGTATGTTTAACCAATTTTTGGAATTGGTTATTTATATTCGAATCAACAATCAATACTTGTAGCAATTTATTTTGGACTCATTGATACCTTCGAAACTTTTTAAACTTGAAAAAGTGATTATTGTGGTTGAAAAGTGGCGTAAAAAAAAAACTGGAACAATAAGGTAAGTCGAAAAACGACCTATCATTGTTTAGGGGATGAGTCATGCTTCAAAATAATCCAAGAAACACAGACATCGTCAATTTTTTGGTTGTCTGACGTCATTTTGAACGAAAAACAATATTTTTCACGTGTTAATTAGATGGGAAACCTAAATCCTCGTTGAGAGACCTCTAAACTTCAAGCTACTGCACCCTCCTTGAACGAGGACCTCTTTAATGTCAAAACCTAAAGTTTTGAGTGGTAGGAGCGAAGAAAAAAAAGTCCATTTTCGACACACCCTAATATTTCTGCACGCAGATACAACACTTGCCTGCATCCGATTTCCGATCGTTTCTTAAAGAGCATCGGAACGTTAACGAGACTCCAATGCAGGGCTCCGCAAAGTCAATGAAAAAAGTTGTTTCCACGATACCAATCGTTAAAATAACGTAAGGCGAATGCCCATATTACCGATCTTCTAAAGAAAACGCCCCCCCCCCCCCCCCTCTAACCGTGAAAGTTCATAGTGATAAGAAACAATGAGTCTGCCTTTTATCTATCGATAGTAAACCGATTCATCATTGGCGCCTTATCGTTTATAAAATACGTGTTTAAAATATACGTAAAATATTTATAAGTGTGTCAACTTGAGGGTATCGCAGCTTTTCGACGGGTTCTAAGCGTCCGATTGTATCATCGAATTCCGAAACATTATGAGATTTTCTTTCGTTCGTGAATAAATTGTTCACTAACCATCGGATTTTTTATTTGTATTGACTCGTCAAGGGTTCCGAATGATTTATGCCAACGCGGTAACGTTGCACCGGGCTTCGAGAGACAATAGGCAAGAGCCCTCATTTTAATGCTAAAAAATGATGAAAATATATTATTTTATTTATTTTTATTTATATTTATTTATGTGGAAATTTTTTTACAACATCCCAACGGATATTTTCGAAATTCACGATTTTCGTATGTCGCACATATATACAATGATAAATTTTAAGATTGATTGACAAAAAACGATTCAATTGTTCCTAACGAAAAAAGTAAATTCTTTTTTTCAACAAAATATTACACTTCAAACATTTCCGGAATTGAGCCCTTTCCTACCTCATAGAGGTGGTAGTCGAAAATCCAGATAATTCCTCTATCTCTTAGTTTTCTTATTTTCGTTATAAGATATCGCGAAATGACGTGGCATCGAAAGGAGTATTGGAATTTTTTTTTTTTTTTTGCAACTGTCAAATCGAATATTCGAAAAATCTGAAAAACTTGGTCGATTCTTTTTTGCGACGCGATGTCTCATAAAATGCCATTTATATTTATGAACACGTGAATTGCGTGACTGCGAATTAATGCATGCAGTATATATGTAATAAAAATAATTGTTTGTTGTTGTATATATATGTGTAATCGCGAAACTGGTCGTCGACGTTGCCTTCCGATTGGACAGCTTAACAGATAATTTACCCCTCTACCGTTGAAACTCTGTCCTATCAGCAATTCCCCTTTGTCGCGCAAATGCAACGCGTATATGCCATGTATATAACTTTCCCCCCCTGGTCTTATGTACCAGAGTGCATGCAAAGAGAGAGAAAGAGAAAGAGAAAGAGAAAGAGAGAGAGAGAGAGAGAGAGAGAGAGAGAGAGAGAGAGAGAGAGAGAGCGAGAGAGACGGCGCGAGTGCATCTCTCGCTTCGCAAAGCTCCGTTTCTCCCCTCTTTGAATTGACGACGAATTCCCTGAGCTCGTCACCAGTACATAGAGTCGCGTACATATGGGGAATTCCGAACGAATCGGCCAAGCCGTGACACTATAACAACAGTTTTTGGTTTCTTTCTTTTTCGGATATTGTCAGCGATCAACTCCGAGAAAACATTTTCAATAAATTGTCAGATTTTTATTTGTTCAATCATTATTAACTAAATTTAAATTGATAATACAGCCCAGCTAAGCACTGTCGATTTTTTCTGACATTTCGGTGATAAATTTTGGATCAGAGAAGATGTTATTTTTTTTCAAACCCTCAAACGTGATGGGGAGGATTTAAGTACGGGGGAAGATGGGCTACAATGGGACATATATGGGGCACACGGTGAGACAGTGCGATTTTATGCCGTAAAATCGTTGTCAACGAATCATGAAATTGTGTCAAATTTCTTATAATACCACATTCAAACTTTCTACGGAATTTCTAGCGTTTCGCAATAGCCGAAAGAAAGAGATGCAGCGAATGATAGCGTCAACTATTGGTCGTCGGAAAATAAAAATATGTCGTGTAAAATTATTCTCTGTTTATAAATTGGAAATTGGTGCTCGCAATTATCGTATTGCCATTGTAAAAAAAAAAAATTATAAAGTCCTTACTTTTGCATATTCTGCAAGTTTAGAATTTGCTTTTTTTTTATTTTAAATGAAATAATCCCAGTATTGGAGAGATAAGTTGAAGAAATTAAAAAATAAAAATAAAAGACAGACTATCGCGATTAATTTTTCTCTCGAATGTGCCTACTTTGTGTGTTTTGTTTTTTAGGTTAGAATAAGAAAATAAATGAAAATGCTTAGTGTCTCTGGTCTCTCGATTTGGCCATGAAATGCCCCATATGTATATGAAGGTACATAGTTACGCTGTCGCGATACGCGTATGGTTTATTCACTCGCATCGCCGATTAGTGCAGCGCGCTCGGTGCATCGCTCGAAATTTCAAACTCACCGCACGATTGGCGGACCCCTGGTGAATCATGAGTAGGGAGGAGAGGCTCATCGGTGCATATATACTTACATTATATACATTATATATATATATATGTAAATGCACGCGAATCTCACCGCTGCACTCGCGGGTGGGGGGTAATGCACTTTACCCCAACGGATGCACAGCTTGTCCGCACTCTCGTGCTTTCTTTTTCTCGTTTCATCTTGCTCCCCTTCCATGTATCCTTCGCTCGTTTTATCCAGCATATATACAATGTATACTATATATATATACCGTATTTCTCTGAGGACGACATTTGTACGCATGGATCATATAAGCCCTGCATTTTTGTATTTATATTTTAAAAAACATTTTAATACCATTTATCACGGCTTAATTAGCAATTTTTATCTGCGCGGTGAAAATAATTATGGTGTATATATTTTCTATAATTATTGTACATGGCGTAGGATTTTATTGATCGATTTATCGACCGCTACATAATAATGGGAGGTTAATAATATTTTAATTTCTGGTAACCAGAGACAAGGGGAGTCCATAAAATAAAAGTTTCTTTGATGCGTGCGTTGTAGTTTCCTTCCAAGTGTTTTGAAACAAAAAAAAAAAAGAACAAAAATTTTGCTTTAAAGTGAAGATTTCAACGTAAGAAAGTCGGTACCTGCATAACGCATTTCGATTTGACATACTTTTATGAATAAGTTTTATGTCCAGAAGGTAGCTCACAATTGAGCGCCTATTGTTGTTACTGTTGTTATTGGTGTATCAAGTTTTAACATGAAATCTCCGATGAATATATTGAAGTATACGACATTGAAAGAAAATTCTCATTAATTTTATCGATCTGCAGTTGTAAAAGTAGTGTCGGTTGGAGGACCTTACGACATATTTTACAATTACTTTCAGCCACACAGGGGAAGTGTGCGGGAATGCTGTTTGATGATTTTTTCGTAAAAAAAAAATGATTTGAAAAAGACAATGCAGATACAGGTTTTACCGCGGAGTCTATAGAGGGACTCGATAGGGTATTGCTGGGTACCAAATACCGCGGTTTGTTCAATTACTGCGCGCCCATGCAATACTGTGCGTTGTGGATATAAATTACAATTATTCTTCAATGATGACAATTAAATCTCTGATTACAGGTGATCGTTATTATTTATTCAATAATTATTATCATATTTAAAGTCGTTTCTCATAAAAATATTTTGTATTTTTGTTTAAACTTATTTTGCAATGATAATCAAGGACGTCTTGCACTTACGTTCCCACCCGAAAGTAAAAATCGTTGTGAATTGTAGGGGATCCCATAATGAGTTAAAAATTTGAAAAAACTCGAAAACATCGAAGGCACCAAGGCTGTTGAGTTACGACAACAATAACACTGAAAAGTTATTAATAAAAAGTCAAAAGAAAATGTTTTCAACTAAATATACAGAAAAATTATTATCCTTTTTCACGAATAGTAACATCTGACCTTTTATTTGTTACAAACAAATTTTCCCATAAATTTCCCTCAATTTTTCATGTGTTAATAATTGAAAAAATTGAATTTCTCCGTGAAAAAATATTGCTTCAATTTCTTAAGATATATCTATAAAACGAGTCAGTCAATGATCTTGAAATTTTTCAAGTGCAATCTGTAGACTCTGTAAAATCATATCTAAAATTCACGCAATTCTCTCTATTTTTCAACTTTGTGTGAAACATCCTTAAATCGCCAATAGTAAGCGACCACGATAAATTATTATGGTTAAATTTATATGGTTAAAAAAGCTTTTGAATGCATATCAGTCTCGTCAAAAAATGGTCATTGAAATTTGTATCAGGAAGCTTCATGCTATTTAATAACGCGATGACCGGCGCGCGCTTTCTAATTCGAATTGACAGCTGGCTCTTTGCACAAATTCTTAAAAATTCATTTGACAGGTACATATCTGGATGACTTGGGTATAAAAATTTGCAGACACTCGTATTAACGGCCACTCTCGCGTATACATATCGACGATGCATCTTCACCGTACTGTATTCGAGTATTATACATTTCGATTATGTTTGCTCGAGCGAATATATAGAGACTGCCTGTACAAAGTCACATTTATTTTCCCTCGGCGTTTCGACATCTGCTTTGGAAAATCGAGACCTGCAACGTCCTACCCGAAATAACGACAGCTGGCAAAAAAATCCATAAGACCAGATCTCCATTTTTACATATCTATGAAATTTTCCATTATTTTTATTATCATAGCGGTGAATTAATATTTTCATCGATTAAACGGATAATTTTCCAATTTATTTATTCTACAATCGACAGGGATAGTCATCCACGCGGAAGTTCAGAATACATACTACATGTATCTATATAAATCTCGATTATATTTTACCTCGGGTTTATTCATACAACTTTGTGTCTCGTTTTTCGTCAGTTCCTTACATATATATTAAGCCTATGCATATAAGAATTTCTCAAGTGAAATACTACGTGGCTTCGTCCGATTGTGTAACTATAGTGCTCGCCATGAGCGTACAATTGTCGAGTTGCCCTTATTAAAATTTGTCAACATAAGCTTCGAATTTTCGTGCTTTATATTTTCATTGTTGGCAATTACTCAGCATCGAGATGTCTGGCTCGTGATGTTTTCGTGCAAGTTCCCGATAAAAAGGTTCTGTTCGTGGGCTTATAACTTATTCCGAAACGGGGATCGTGTATGAAAGGAGACACGCTGAATTTGTTGCTTATATTAACACAAACATACCGTGCTGATCCTTTGGTCAATCATGGCAAAGGAGGCAGTACAAACAGTTCATGTCCAACTATGACGCCCCGAAAAATTTTGGAATGACCGAGAATACTTTCACTCCCTTTATACGAAAAAAAAAATCAAATGCTCGATTATTTCTTGTAATCTTGAAAATTCTGAGCTGAGGCAATGAGAGTTATTTTGAAGATGAAGGATCACTATATATTAATTAACAAAACGCTTACGATCACGGTTAATTTTCTGTCTTTATACGGAAAATTGGCAAGCAGTTAAAAGTATTGCAACCCCCCCCCCCCCCCGTCTCCCTTAAACTCAGAGAGCAGGGAACTTTGTATTTTTTTTTCGCGGTGTATTGACCCCACTGGCACACTCGAGCAAGGTCTACGAGAGCCAATAGATATATCCACGGGCATACAGAACGAAGAAAAAAAGTAATAGGATGTTGCTTTTCACCCACTTCGACAACTACTTCTTTCACGACGAAATCCACGAATCCACGGCTCTCTTTCTCTCTCTCTCTCTCTCTCTACTCTAAATATATACCCTCTGTGACAGAATTCATTTTGGCTCACTGAGGGATGTATTACTCTCGAAAGATGAGGAATTGAAAAACTCTACTGGCACACAGTGGAAGAGCAAGAGGACCAAAGACGCGAGAGAGAAAGAGTTAGCCGAGAAGAAAAGTGGCACTCGATCGGTGAAAGCGTGAGTTGTTGGGGGAAAAAGCGGGACAAAGAGGTAAATTAAAATTATGCAGAGGAGTGGCGCATAATTTTTATTTCCTTCGCTATGTCTTGCTCTTTTATACATCTATTATTGTATCTATTTTATACATATCTCCACTCTTGTAAACATATATAAGGATGTGTATCGTCCGTAGAATAGAAAAGAAGAGTAATTCTATGGTGTGATAAAAGAATTTCTGACCGCGGATAGCCGGTGAGCGTTCGAATATATGTGGAAGGTGTAATAGAGAACTTTGTGAGAACGAAATATACAATAGATATACAATAATACAGGAAAAATAGAAAATGGTAAGTGTGAATGAAAAACATGTCGCTGAAATGGGAAATGGTATTTCACAGTAATTATTCATGGAATGTTACTGACTCATACCGTACATGGTTTCAACGATTACTTAGGGAAGTACCATGCTAGTGTAACACGGATTTTGATGAAATTGAAGGAGGTGACTCGGAGTGATGTCAGAAGAATGTTCGACCCCCCCAAACATGTACCATTGGAGCCTTGTTCACGAGTTATTCGCAAAAAACGGTTTTTTTTTTAAATAATTCAAAAGGGAAGCGAAAAAGAAATCGACTATCATGAAAAATATTCATTTGAAATAAAAAAAACAAAATTTCCAGATAGATAAACAATTTTGAAAATCGCACGCTACGTATGCATTTCCTCTTATAATTGGAGATATCACGTAGCACCTTATTATATATACCGTTCTAGAATCAGCACGTTCAGCCGACTAGGCGTGGCGAGTCGGCTGATTTTAATTAAAAACAAAAATTTCCTGGCTGGCTTATCTTCATAATTTGGGACATGGTCTCAAACAAAACTTTTGTAAGATGGGACGGTGCAATAAGCTCGTCAATTACATTCGAGATTAAGAGCGGCCTCCAACAAGACACGGTCAACTCGTCTATCCTGTTCAATATATCTTCACATGAGACCTACTAAATGTTTTTGTCATCAATAGCAATACAAATATCTCTGAAAAGATTATGACATGAAACCTTCGATTGAACCCCCAGAAATTCGAAACAATATTATTTAAAAAGCCAGTGTGGGAGCGCTATCGTCCAAATGCATATAGCGAGCAGTCGCGACTTAAGAAACGCAATTACTGACCCGAGCACGAATGTGAAATAACAAATTGTTTATTTAACTTCGCAAGTACAGGAATACACCCACACATCGTCGGGGATGGTAGTTATAAAAAAGCACGTAAAACAGACAAATTCCCGGCACTATGAGCATCAGCATGCGAAAGGAAGCTTTTGTCACAACTGCATTTGTTACTTCGTAAAACTCTGTGGGTAAGTTGACCTCGCTGACGTTGAGAAATAATTCTTCCCTTTGCGTTTCCAGGGTCAATTTTAACACGAAGTATACGCCTAGTGAATCATCTTGCCGTAAATAGGCGCAGACATGTGATTTTGGATCAGCGTATGATATTTAATCATGTCTTTTCTGGACGTTATCTCGTTATTTTCTTCCAGTAATTCCGTCGAGTTTTGCAATCTTTTCAAAATCAGTTTATAACCTGTCGGAAAAAATACACATCGCACCGTGGCTGTACGATTAGCGTATACATTTGGGCAGAATAATTTTTGCAGTGCACGTATAGGTTCGTGCACATCGTTTTCAAATCTCGAGTCGTATATATAGTGGAGACCCCGTTTGTTCAGTCCAGGAATTTATGAGCAGCAGAAAATCATTTTTTCCAACGTATGAAGCGATTATCGAATCCAAGAAAAAGCAGTACATGTTTGCGTGTATATATAGCTTTCCCGATGCCGTACATCTCAAAACTACATTTCCTAATTCGGCTGTGAGGTGATTTTTACTTCGAGTAAAACTTGAGGCCTAAACCACCCATCGGTCTATTGCAGACAAAGAAAAACTTTCAGTAATAGTTTTTCAGATATCGTAATGGCATATGCCATTATATACATTATATACATTATATACAGCACAGTATATACTGTGCTGCATAAGAATGAGCCACTTTATTTATAAAACCAAAACCACTGCCTCCGTCAACTTCTCGCCTGTGCGACTTGAAGCTCGTTTGAGAGAAATCTTGTAGTGGCAACCAGTCTGATCTGTATTCATCACCAGATCGGTATTAAAACGAGGCAGAATTGCTTTGACCTGATGTATAAACTGTTCGGCAGCTCTATATTCACATATTCGTTTGTATGCATTTCTTTTTTGGCTTACGTATCTCGTTATGCGGCGAGATGAGATATCGAATTTCTTTTTTAATCTCTCAAAAGCCACATATGGGGTGCTTTGAATTTAAAATTTTCCGATATGAATTCCGATGATGCCGCTACAGCCCAATATTGCATGGTCCTTGCTATTACTGGCTGCAGATTTTTGCGGGCACCAACAAAGCGATCCATTATCCATTCGTTTATGCTTTCGAAGCGCTTTTTCTTGGTCCCTCCGCTAAGGATATATCCTGCTTCCACTGCCATAGTTGTGATTTTGAGCGCAGCAGGCGCGATCCTTGTTTTCGTAAGGTATGCAGAGACCAGCTTGAATTTTTTTATCAGCTCAAACGACCATCTTACTTTTGACTTCAAGAGGTACAAATTCAAGTTTAATCTCCTTGTCACCGACGAATCATATTCTTCAGGATCATTTTCCATCTGCTCCTCATCTTCTGATGAAAAAACTATGTCCTCATCGTTGATCACAACATCGTCTTTTCTAATATCCCCGTTGTACACGAGCTCTTCACCTATTTCATATTCCATTTCGCAGATAGTGCTGGTGATTGCAGCTCCACCTTCCGGGATCCATTTATAACGTTTTAATAAGTTGACCCAATAATTCAGTGCACTAGCTAATTCAACTTTCTCCTCCTCTGTTTCGAACGGACACGTAAAAACCATATCATCTTGATGATCGGATCCTTCAATTCCTATTTCCATTTCTTCCATCTCGCAGCAACCGCACGATTCGAATGCTCGGATAAGAATGAGTCTACCTACGCCTGTTGCAAACCAGGCTGAGACAGGACGCACCCTAACTGGAATTCACAAAAGGTTCTATTGTGACTAGAGTACCGGGAATCGAAGGGTACGGTACCCAGGCAATTCTGACCTGCCAGGTAGAGGTTTGTATGTTACGTATGAAAATGTCGATTGTAGGTATTTAAAAGTTTTGAAGTTGCATAATAAATAAACAAGCCTAATAATAAATCACATTTCTATCAATAGTATGAAATAACGCAGATAAATAGCATGTGTTTCGAAAAGAGAAAGAATTTGAAAAAAAATGAAGAAAAAACTTCCCGCAGCAAGATTTGAACCTACCATACTAGCTGCGGAAAATCTGCCGCTTGCGTCACGGTGAATGGGCTGAACGTTCTGCTTCTGGAATGGTATATGAGGTGCTACGTGATATCGTTAGTTACAAGAGGAAACGTATCGTAGCTTGCGATTTTCAATTGTTTATCTATCCGGAAATTTGTTTTCTATGTAAAATGAATATTTTTCATGGTGGCCGATTTCTTTTTAGCTTTCGATTTTTCGTTATTGAAAAAAAAAACCCGTTTTTGGCGTATAGCTCGCAAACAAGGCTCCAATGGCCCATGTTTGATAGGGGTCGAACCTTCTTCTGACATGAACCCGATTGACCTCTTTCAATTCAATCAAAATCATTTTTTTAAAAATAAAATCCACTTCCATAAACTTGGAAAATGGGATATTATCGTTGTGAATGAAAACACATCACGCTGATGAAGGATAAATGTTTTGATGTAAATCTTTTCAGAAGTTGCAATAAGACCTCCAAGCAAATGAAAGGGCATTTGGAGCAATTGAGGGTATGTGCATTAGAGTGTGTCGAAAATGGACTTTTTTTTTTCTTCGCTCCTATACCACTCAAAACTATAGGTTTTGACATCAAAGAAGCCCTCGTTCAAGGAGGGCGCCGCAGCTTGAAGTTTAGAGGTCCCTCAACGAGGATTTAGATTTCCCATCTAATTAGCACGTAAGAAAAATTGTTTTTCGTTCAAAATGACGTCAGGCAACCAAAAAAATTGGCGATGTCTGTGTTTCTCGGATTATTTTGAAGCATGACTCATCCCCTAAACGATGATAGATCGTTTTTCGACTTACCTTGTACCAATTTTTTTACGCCACTTGGCGACCACAATAATCACTTTTTTCAAGTTTAAAAAGTCTCCAAGGTATCAATGAGTCCAAAATGAATTGCTACAAGTATTGATTGTTGATTCAAATATGAATAACCAATTCCAAAAATTGGTAAAACATACAAAATTTTTCAAAATAAACATGGTTTTTTTAAAATAAAATTGAAGATACGGAATGCAATTTTATTCAAAAAACCATGTTTATTTTGAGAAATTTTGTATGTTTTACCAATTTTTGGAATTGGTTATTTATATTCGAATCAACAATCGATACTTTTAGCATTTCATTTTGGACTCATTGATACCTTGGAGACTTTTTAAACTTGGAAAAGTGACTATTGTTGTCGAAAAGTGGCGTAAAAAAAATTGGAAAAAGATAAGTCGAAAAACGACCTATCATCGTTTAGGGGATGAGTCATGCTTTCAAATAAGGCAAGAAACACAGACATCGCTAATTTTTTGGTTGCCTGACATCATTTTTAACGAAAAATAATATTTTTTACGTGTTAATTAGATGGGAAATCGTTGAGCGATCTCTAAACTTCAAGCTACAGCGTCCTCCTTGCACGAGGACCTTTTTAATGTCAAAACCTGAAGTTTTGAGTGGTAGGAGCGAAGAAAAAAAAAAGTTCATTTTCGACACACCCTAATGTGCATACCCCGTTAATTTATACTTTCGACTGAGAAGGTCCACATTTCCGTAGTCCAACAAGCGTCCGGATGCTATGCTTAAATCATGTTGATTTTAATTCTCATTCTTTGTCCCCGAGAATTGTTCTCTTCACGGACAACATCGATTCCCAAACGTTCGGATACAAAAGTAATTTTTTTCCACTTATCCTCCCATCATTCCCATCATTCGTCTCGATGGTAGTCCTAACTTTTTTTCTCTATATAAGTAAAATTTAAAATTCAATAAAAACTAAATTCCCGCATAAATTTGCTCCAAAATCATTAATACCAAAGGCGAACTATAGTTCTTCGTCAAATTTAAATCCCTGAGATGTTTTGCTTCGAATTTCAAAAATATATTTTCGTAATACGAAGAATTTATTTTAAGTCCGCCATCTTATCACTCATTACACATATATGCCTAATCATACGGACACTTTGGTCCATCGGTGAATATTTCAAATGCTCAAGTACGAATATTAAAAAAAAAAAAAATAATTCAATTATAGGCATGCAAGAAGCTTCGTTTACGGGGAAGTACAATTATCATACTTTTTCGTCCGAGTAAATAACCAAGTACGTTGAACCAGCGCGTGAGGTTTTACTGCTCCTATTTTGCACAATTATGTAGTACAGCGGGCCTCTACGGGATATAATCAAGACAGTGAAAGAAAAAAGTGGATTCTGTGCAAGAGAGATAAAACGAGGAAGGGAGTCGTCATGGAGGTATTTATACAATACATACGCATATCCATGTGTATATACGCACTCTATTTACCTTTATATACACACATATGTGTATATATATGCACTCGAGGGCCGGTGGCCAGAAGCGGGCTTTTCAGCACATAGTATTATGTGAACAGGGGTGACTCACCCCTGTATTAATGACGCACAGACACGCCCATTTGAAAGATGGCTGCCACGGCGGTGACCAATTACATGGTCGGAAAGGGGGTGCGTCGGAAAGCGCGCGAACGATTCCAGTCACCCTCTGGAAGAAACGTGACTAAGGGACACACACACACACACACTCACATATACATATGTACGCTTCGGGAAAATTCTAAATTTTTCTCCCCAGATCCATTCTATGCCTTGCTCTGTCGTTCTCTCGATTTTGTTCTTTGTCTCATCTTTCTTCCCTGCCCTTCCTATACCCCGCGCATTCACGTTTCTTCGCGTTTTTCATTTCTCTCACAGTGTTTCGCCGCTCTATATATACATGTACCCCTCACACATTTTGTCTCTGTACGTTTTCACTCGCCCCTCATGCTCCATCACTCGGTCAACTTTTAGTGTCACCCCTATACATATATATATATGTATATATATATATATATATATACCAGCAGAGTCTTCAGGGCGAGCACGTGCGAGCCAGCGAAATGGCGAAATAGCTTCCGGCCTCTCGAAACATTTCTCCCAACCACCACGAATTTTTCTTCGTAGCTTCTGCGTATGATAGCCGAAAAAAAAGAACAGAAAATTTCCAATTCAATTTTGGAGTTTTGTTTTTTTTTTTTTTATCGTGGAACAAGATAAAATATGAATTTTTCCGTTCCGTATGCGAATGAGATGAAGTCTGCCCGCAGATATTGCAAGCTGCCATTTTTCGTTTGATTCGAGTAGATTACGTTTTTGTGTCGAATAAAGTAATGCCGCACAACGGTTTTTTTTTTAAATTTGTTACAGGTATAGTTAAAAGCCGGCAACTTTCGCCCTTTCTCATAATCCTAATATTCTTTGATCAGTTTTTTTTTTTCCGCACGTGTGTTTAAACTTGATTCGATCGTTTTTCATAAAATTTGCGATTCAAGATTCATGGCCAATGGATTGAGGATTCACGAACGATCAAGTCAATTTTTACGTACGATTAAACTTCATCGTTGAATTCATTAAAAATTGAGCGTTCATTTTGGATACTTTTGTAATTTTTTCATGCTGAAAATATTCCTTTTCTGATGAAAAGTACGGACAACGTTGAGAATGCTGCTGAGTTCATCGCGTAGTTTTACGTGGATATTGGACAGAGATCATGTTCTTATGTATATACCGGGAATATAATTCAGGTATTAGGTATTGGAATTCAATTCGGAGTTATAGCCTTGAATGGTCGCAATTTCTCCCATCCTCTCCTGCCTATATACGATCGACCGATCTGGTTTTCTTGCTGCACACCGTAATAATTTATATTTCCAAACGTTCCTCGTGTTTATGACAAAAATTTCGTGTGCAATTCGCGGAAGATGAAATGTTTTTTTTTAAATATTATATAAAACAACTATTATTCGCGTGATGCGCGGAGTTGTTTGAAGATTGGATTTTTTTTTTTCACTCTTTGACGAATGGTTCTGCAAGGATTGCCAAATGACTGAATGAAAAGGGCCTTTCGCGGTGGTCTCCTAGAAAAGTGATCCTACGCCATTGGATTCCTAGAAACGAGGATCGTTTGGGGTTCGCTGAGCGTTTTTAGACCCTGCCGAATGGCAATATTCGGGGTGCGGCGTCGGGAAACTTCATATATATAAACGCCACTACCCCTGTACCGAGCCTCTCTGTTCGCTTTGTAAATATGCGCGGGATTTTCTCCTCTCCATAAGGCTCTTTCCAGCCTCGCATCTCGTACCGCGATGCAAAAAAAAAAAAATATATATGTCTTATTATAAAAAAATAAGTCTTATTATATATTTATTGGCGGTGAAGACTTTATGATGTTGAGAACGACTTGACCCATATCTGGGCGCCAATCCATTTCGCGAGCATCAAACCTCTTTTATTTGCTGCATATTTCGTTGTAATTGTTCATGATGGGGGGCTATAGATTTTACGAGCCCATGAAATTTTCAAAAAGTCTCTATACAATCGCTCTAGCTTTGGTAATTTTTGGGAACAAGGACGTTTGATATGGAGCTTATCAAGATCTCTCAAGGGTTTCAGATTTCTAATAAAAATCTAAATAATCCAAATGAAAATATTGAGAATTCACGTTTTATAGGATATATACGTTTGCCTAAGTACCAACGTATTCATGAATACGTTATACAGACTGGAAAATAATTGTGCAAATTGAAACTTGTATTATTTGCTTCCTCTATGAAAGAGCCAAAATTTGGTAAGCTATTTTTGGTCATAGAGAGAGTTCGTGGGGGCGCATAATTTTTTAATTTTTTACAATGTGCTCAATGTATTACCTTCTTTGTGTAGAAATTTTTATATTTCACGTTGAATTTCGTATAAGGTCACGTCGAATTGAACGAGGTCAATGGTTTTATGGAGTAAAGCTTGAAACTGACAAGTTCATCCAAACGTATCGGAAACTTGCCAGCAGAAACGAAGAACCTCTAATACGTATATATATATATATATATATATATATATATATATATATATATATATATATATATATATATATATATGAGACAGGGTGGCTTAGGCGGCAAAGAAGCAAGAAGCAGGAGAATAAGAAGGGGTTGAATGGCCGGGCGGTACATAGTGGATGACTGACGAGGCCAACACGCAGATCTTTTCTTCCAACTTTGAATATATATATATATATATACATATATATGAACAGAGAAGGTATATAACTAAGTTTTCTAGGGCTAATGGCACATAAACACATCAACCCGTTGCACCTCAAGCAGCGTTTCTCAACTTTCATCTATATATATATATATATTTACGATTTTCCCGTCCACTATTCGTCATAACCATTCTGTGATAATATTCGACAAATTTTCCCTTCGACATACGTACATATATATTACATTCGTTATAATGAGAATTTTAGTGGAGGAGTAATAATTTTTTAAAGATTTTCGAATCGATAGTTAGGGATGAGTTGTGTTAATAATGTCATTTGTATATTTTTATATTTATATAACGAGCACAATTTTCAGATAACAGCGTGTTCGTCTTTGGGAAAAGACTACAAAATTTTTCAACTCGCAAGCATGTTAAAAGAAAACCGTGTTACTCGAACGTAGTAATTTTTAACCTTTAGCTACAGATTGAGAAATGCTGCTGAAGTATGATTAACGCAGTAGGGAATCGTCACCAAGGGAATCAAATAATTATTGAAAAATATTGATGACTCGTGCAATTAAAATAAAAAAAAAAAAAAACAGAAAACAATGATTGTGAAGTGTCGATCCGATCGAAAACGTACGATTTCCCACACTTTAGCCATCTTTTAGTCCAAATGATTTGTTCAGAAGTATTATAATTATTTCGCTTAAGTAAGACTTTAGAAATTCTTAAAACTGATTTTGCCCTATACGATTTTCATTATTTGTAATCGTTGTATTTATAATCCTGTATCTTTGTATCTCGTTTTGAAGATTTTTGTTTTTTTTTTGTCTCACAATTTCGATAATATCTTCGCGTCGTGAGTGATCCTGGCAGCGTATATGAGACCTCGTGAATATACACGTGCAACACTTTACCGCGGGTGTTCTCATGTTCCATTGAGCATTATGTATACACCGTGTTCCATGTGAACCGATCACGACATGCTCGAACTTATGGAAATATTCATATGGTGTGCTTCGTGCGTATTCCTCCTAGTATATATGTAGAGGAGCCAAGGAACGTAGGTGAATGCGAGCACGTAATTTTATGGTGTATCCTAGTTGCACACTTATATATATATGCTCAAGTGTGTATATATATATATAGCTAGTATATATCTATATATACACATCGTTAGTATTCGTTTACTCTTTCCTATACCTAGCAACCGGCAATACAACATTTCTGGGATCAGTTCTCGCTTTCTCTCTCTCTCTCTCTCTCTCTCTCTCTCTCTCTCTCTCTCTCTCTCATCTCTCTCTCTCTTTTCTTTCTCTTTGCGGAGTAAATGACGAGCAGAAAAACCTCTCGTAACGCGGGTTCTATCTACCAACACAGGTAAAACGGCCTAGTTTCTATCCGTAGAGCATCGCATATGCGAAATTCAAAAGAAAAAACCGCCGCTCGCCGAGAGATCGAAGACAAAAAAGAAAAAGAACAAAAAAGAAAAAGAGAAGAACAGGAGAGCCCGCGAACAAACGGGGTGCCGAAGGGGTTCGCAGGAGGCTCACACAAACACACACACACACAAACACTCACACAGACACATACACATACACGCACACATACACACACACATACACATACACACACACGCACACATACATACACACGCACACATACATACACACACACGCGCGCGCACGCACGCACGCACACACACGCACACGCGCGCGCGCGCACGAGAGAGAAAGCGAGAGTATAAGAGAGCGCCCGCACGCTTCATCGTAGATTCCCTTTTTTCGGGGTCGTTACCCCTTTAGAATTTGGGTCATCGGCTCTCTCTGTCTCACTCGTTACAACACCGAAAGTACCTATGACGATCTATGAGAAAAAGTATTGGGCTAAACTCGTTTGTTCGCCGATCGAAAGATCTACATATTATATATATTTATATGAGTTTGGTGAAGAAATCACTGGAAAATTATTTTAGACCACCGAAATATGCGAGAAATAAAATTATATTTTCAACCATTTCAAAATTTTTCCAATTGAAATAAAAAAAAAACTCGATAAAAAATTTATCGGTTTTTATTAAAAGCGATTTACGTATAACAGATTTGGCACGTGAATTTCTTCATTCCGTGACCATACATGTCACATAGTGCTCATTTTTTTTCTGCCAGTCGCTAAAATCATAGGATATGTTTTTCATAATTTATTTCAGCGATTGAAGGATATATAAATTTTTCGAGGATTAGATTTATCTTATCACGAGAAAACTAAAATACAAAGAGAGCAAAAGTTTCGTTAATCAAGAGGAAAATGTCATGGGAAAACTTTGTTAATCGAGTGATCGGCAAAAGTTACAAAAAAAAAAACGTAAGACAAATAAATATTGAAGAGGAATAAAAAGAGTTTTTGAGAGCGTGATTTCTAGGTTGGCCTTGGAAATTTCGTATTGCCACTGAGTTTTCATTGGTATAGGAGGCACCCTTCTTTCCGGGATAAGCCCCAGAGGGGGGTTTCGCATTTGTTCCGTGCAACCCCTCTCAGAATTTTCTCGACCCGCGATGGAGGGTCGATGAACCCCTCGTGCACGCCAGTAGCATTTATGAAAGTCGTTGTCAACGAGAAACGAAGCTTCGATCTCATTTTTCTTTATCCGCACACGCACGCCTTTGTCTCGTGTGTTCGTTTCCATTTTGTCGATACATACAGTCGGATCTCAGGCACTGACAGAGCTCGGGATTCACACAGCCTCGGGCATGCACCGACAGAATGACCTAACCTTTCCGCCAACCAATAGCGGCGCGAGGCCAGGGCCGTAGCACGCTCGGCCCGCCGATATGGAAAATAAGTATACGCTAGCGAAGCATCGCTTGATGCGCCGCCAGCCGATTATTACGGGCAACAAATCGACGCAGTTAGTACCAGCTATTCATGCATTTGTGTCTAAATATGTCAGAAAACGGATAATCTTTTTGTAAAATATGCATTCGCGACGTTTTTGTTGTATTTTCTTCATTAACATAAAGACAAATCGCAGCTGCATGCTTGCAGTAACCTCGCCCGCCCTTGCAAGTACAATTTATATCGTAGATTGATCAATCGGGATTCAACTAAAAAAAATGAATGCGATACGGAAAAACGCTGACGATGTAAAGACTGTTTGACAAATGTTCCACCATATAACGCTGCTTACTTTCCCTGTTGCAATAACATTTTGGGATTTTTTACGCGTATGTCGATTTCGTGCTATAATATTACTGTATAGGTACCTGATAACTATGAGATAATACACGTTTTCTCCTTTTTTTTTTGTGCTAAATGTACCGGGCGCTTCTCGCATAACTGATCCTCTTAGTCGTCGAGACTGATCTTCGAAAATCTCGTTCACGTCACTCACGTAAAACGATCGTAGTAATTTTTTGCCTTTATTTAAACTCTTACGCCGAAAAATGTCGGTATTGACCGCTTGAAAACCACTACTTGTTATAACACTCATGACCCAGCTTTGCAAATAAGTAACGACATAAAAATATTAATAAATGTGAATCGTATATGTGTTCTCAACATGCATTTTGTATTGCTGCCTTTCGAATATTGCGGCGATTTGTTGCACTGAACATACAGGAGATGGCGCGAACGTCGCGCGCCAGCGATGCTTCGGCTATAGCGTATATCACAAGATATATACGAGATATATAACTTATTATTGTCGCGAAGTATACATTCTGAATGTTTTATACATCCGTGATTTATCTATTATACATATATCCTACCGGATATTTCCGGTAGTTATATCCAAGATATATAAGAGATATAGAACTTTTTGCCGCTATATATTATGAAGATGTATCTTTTGTATATCTGAAGTGTATATTGTACTTTTTTTCATGGGAGGCGGGCCAGGGCACGTCTTATTCGCGCGACGCTCCTAGCGAGAGAATAAATAAAAACTGTAAGTGCCCGAGGTCGTGTCAGTGCCTGAGGTCCGGCTGTACGTTGTTTAATTTTTGTAAAACAAAAAAAGAAATTAAACGAAGAGAGAGAGATACAGAGCCTCCTAGTTTTGTATTCAAAGATCCGGTGCAGGGCAAAAATTGCAAATAAATTTATAACAAACGTGTTTTTTTTTTTTTTTTTTTAATATAGTTCCTTTGTCTCATTTTGCATGAGTATAAAATTTTATGATAAAGTAAAAACAACTTTATACCATGCGTGTTATTCAAATGGATTCCACTTTATATTTTGCTTTGTCGTCTTGGTTTTTATTCACGCGGTACGATTTTTGTATACTTTTATCTGCAGCATGAATTTGAAATTCATTCTTTTTTAATTTGGCGAATCGTCCGAGGGCATAAAATTTGGAGAAATTGACACTAAATTGGCGCAAAGTGACAATAATATTTTTAGATTGAACCATTTTTGTAATAGTTATACTTGGTGAGTGAAATATTGAACTGTTAACATTAGTGGTGGATTGAAAAAATCTTTATTGGAATTTTCATCGCTTAATCGACAATGATTTTGAATGATCTGTACACTTTAGAATTGAAAAACGATAGCAGTGATTTATAACTAATTAGGTGTACACGTGTCAATTTGTGTTGAGGCGCGTGTTGGATCAGTTTTTTCAAAGAACAATCCATATACCTCTGTTGAATTTCAGAATATGCAATTGATAACTGAGATGAAAACGTCAGCGTTGTAAAATGAAGTATAATGGTGGACGATACAACTGTCATGGCGGCCTATGGGAACTATATTCATATAGGGGTTGCGGATAGATAGATCCAATGGGCCGCTATGATAGTTTCTCTGCAGCGTTAGTTCATTTTAATATGCGGGAACCCTCATCTCAGCTTTCAATCGGCTTTCAATACGTTGGTTTTGTCGGGAAAATGCCTTACTAAATTCCGGGGTTAAATCTTACATACTAAATTCTCGATTCGAACGCATATACCATAATTATATACTGCATAGCTCTCACATATTGTCGATACAAATAAGAGGATTAGATTTTTTAAATTGACCGTTATCATTATTATAAATTGGCGAATCCATATGGAGTATATTGAAATGAATAAAAACAAAAGTATGGAAAATAAACTAATTTATTTCGTTCAATCAGATGAAAGAAAAAATTTTTCCAAGATAGAAAAAAATTCCTAATCGTATACCCGAAGCTAAGTGTAATTCGAAAATACTGATTAGTGATCAAATGATTAACAGATAGGTATAAATATTTAGAAAAAAAGATATATATATAGAGCCTCATATAGATAGAGCCACGTATAGAGCCTCAACCTCCCTAATCAATCTTAAAGATATTTCGTCAAAGGTTTCTATGTTTTTTCGTCGTTTGCAAACAGTAAGTTACGAATCATGTCACGTCTATGTATATCGATACTTGTCGCATGATTGGAATATGTTCAGAACTATTCCATCGTTTCATCCATTTAACATAAAATATTTATCAGCGGTTTGTTCATATGAATGTTGTTTACAATTAAAAGTATAAGTAAGTATGTTGTAACGTCAAATATTCAGTTGGGACAACAAAAATTTCGTTGTCCTGAGAAAAATAATATATTTGACATTATGTCGTGTCAGCCCAATTCATGAATTGGGCTGACACGACATATACGAATTGGCTTAACTGCAGTTAAGCCAATCACATTCTTCATTCAGAATATAGCGTATTGTATAATTATACATGAAGCAGACGGTAATAAAACGGTAATGAGGATCTATCTATGAAGATACATTACTCGGATTTACTTTATTTTCCTTTAAGAACAATTTTTCCGGTGGTTCTCTCCATAGTAGATTCAAGCAGAAAGTTTTATCTCATACGGCATGCGTGTATTGCCGTACACTTTCGTGATATTATCCGGGCTTTCCGAGATCTAAATTAGAAGTTCCCCGTACAACGGACCACATTTCGTATCGGAGCCTTGGTTTTTCCGACGAGCACGTACCATGAGGAAACGATACGTCGTTCTACCCCACGCCATCCCGAAAAAGCGTCACGGAAGCTACTCGAGAGAGGCTCTTGCTCGTTGCCTGTAGCAACCGATAAAATTGTGGGAGACCCTTCTCTCTGAATTTATCCCTCCGCGGCTCTTCAGGAATTCCTTCTTGTATCTCACAGGGTTATTTGGGGACTAGGAAGAGAGAAAGAGAGAAAGAGAGAGAGAGAGAGAGAAAGAGAGAGAGAGAGAGAGAGAGAGAGAGGGGCTTTTCTTCAAAACGTGGCTTTGGGAAAGAACGACAGATTTTTACCACCATATTCAACGATCTTACATCAAATAAGCTCTGTCTATCGATTGAATAATGGTCGAGCGAAGAATACACGAAAACGGACTCATCATTGGAACAAACAATTCTTTATCGTGTTATATTTTTATTAAACTCTCGACTGCCAACCAACGAAAAAGACGAGGGTTATGCGTTTCAGTATATAGATACCTGAAGTTTTTCACATTTTCGTCGTCGTCGATGTTGATCCGCGATTGGCTGAAGAAGTCTTAACAAATTTTGATATAATGAATTTGTGAGTAACGGACGAAAGAGCCTCATCAAAAGATTAGATATGTATCAGTCGAGATAATCAAAAGTTACATATCTCTTAACCGTTCATATTATATATATATGAAATTTTCGTGGACACATTTTCAATCGGGATAGTTTACTTTTTCTAAAGATTTTTTACTTTCAAAAAGCCAGATACACATAATACAAAATTGGGACTCGTAGAAATGTGATTGAAAGAAAAGTCTGCGATGGAAAAAAAAGTTTCTCAGTTGGTTAATAATTCCGGAATTGTGTTTATTCATTTAACGGCTGTTTATGCAACAAATATAAATAAATTTGTCGTTACTTCGTGATCTCGTGAGCTCTGAGCGATACGCTAAAAAATACGGATCACGTTGTGAAATAAAATGGCGCGCATGTATCGAGAAACCGACGAGCTCGAGCTTGGAGGCGCCACCAGTTGGATCTCATTGGGGACAATAACTTTTCGTCTCATAATTATTAGAAATATGCTCGATCTTTTTATTTTTCTCTTATTGTAAAAATTTTATTCCATGCAATATTGTTCATGCGATAAATAATACAATAAGCATCGTCTTGTTTGCTTCAAGAGCTTTTCCTACAAATAATTACGCATAGATATATCGTTTGATATACTTTCAAATATGTTCAAATATTTTATCCAGCGAGCGTAACGCATGACACACACGAGGTATTATAATTATGTAACGCGTATAAATACCCGACCAAAGTGGACGCACATTTATTCACAAATCTATGTATATGTATATATATAGCACCGAAATTTTCATAGCTTGCCTCAATATGTATAGCGCACCGAGAGGCAAAGAATAATATTTTTTTTTTCGTAGAATAATATTTTACTTGCGGCAATGATAATTTTTGTGGCGATGATTACAAGAAATATAGTAAAAAAATGATCGAAAAGCGTAAATTGTATATGGTATTGTATTGACGATTGTATAAATTGTATCGTACAGAATAACGAGAGATATCTCGTTATTTCCGTAAGAAAGGCGAAAAACAATTTTACACGAACGTAACGATGAATTATTAGGCAATGCATTTATTATAAATGGTCATCGAATGAAACGAAAATGTACAAATTGCGCGTTACGTTTACGCGAATATCAAAATGGTGGTCGGAATTACAAATGACACGCGGATGTTTTCAGAGCCGACCAAGGGCTCTTTCAAATCCCCTCACGACTATATATATACGATGAGTTTCATGTTTCCCGAGGGACGCCACGCCCTTTACTAAAGGGGCCACAGTTCGACGAAACATAACGGAAAATTCACGTGAGATATTTTCACGAAACTCACAGCCAAAAACAGCGACATCTTCTCCATCTTCTGTTGATCATGGCAAACGAGATTTTTTTTTTTTTCTTCTCCGTAGACTAATATCGGACGCGAAGTTTTCTTTCTTACCTCACATGATCGAACGGTAAAATTTCTTCCTTCTGCATCGACTGCTGCAATAATCGAGTTTCCGGTGAAAAATTTGGACGACCAAATTGTAATTTTCGTATACACTCTAAATGAATTGGTAAAAATCGTTTTTCAGTGCCAAATGACTATAGTCATTGGTCTTTAATGTCCTTATTCAGGTAATACTCATTGCGACGCAGCTCCTTTTGACCATTTTTTCTTAACTTTTTACGCGCAATAATTATGATCTTATCCGGTGTATGAAATTTCAAAGATATTAGACGTTCCAAATTCGAGATAATTTGCTTTTGAAATCGGTCACTTTTTACTTGTATCATCCATACCGAACGTTTTTCAATCGATTCATAAGAATTGAACCGAACTCTGCAAACCGACAGAAAAGCACTACCCGGATATTCTGGGGAGTTTCCAGAATGATCTACTGTCTACATTTTCGCATATCATATGAGTAACGTGAGTCTCTCCATATTGTTTAATGCGTACCCGTTTCACCGTGTGTGGGCCACCCCACCCAACATTTTCGCTTTTCCCGCCGCGGGTCACGCAATAAATACCCTGATGAATGTTTTTGTTTTGGTGACGAATGTAGAATATCATCGTTTAAAAAAGATTATTGACAAAAAAAAATCGTATCTCGCTTTTTAAATTGGCTGATCGAGATTTATTTTTTAGATAGAGATGATAATTCGAAATGATAAGGGCCGCGACGCTGGGTCCTTCGTAACTTGCTCAATTTTTATTATTTATTCGCTTACTTATGTTGATGTACACCGACGGGTGATTCTTCATCGCAGTTGACAATACCATCAGAGACCACTTCAACACGCTTGATTTATTATTATTATTTCGCGTACAGAGGGAGTTTTTCATTCAGTAAGTTTTTTTTTGGTGATACGGAGAGGGATTACGGAGTTGCTTACTGCGATGATCTACAGTATATTTTTCCCCTAAGTGAGCGAATCACACCATCAACCGACGAGGATTATAAAATGGTTGACGTCATGACCCGTCTTTAGGTGAACTTTGCGAAATGGGGTTTCGTTTGAATAATCTGAAGTCAAGTATAATATCCATCGAAAGCTTGACAATCAATTATATTATTTTTCTTCCGTTGAGTGCGGGAATCCAACACCTGATGATGATTCTACGGGAATTCCAGTGAGATGGTCACCGGTGAGAAGCTCAAGACTCGAATATCTACGTATATAGGTGCGGAGGGACGAAATTTGGTATGGCAGCCAATTTGTCCCATATGACAGAGTTAGTTTTTGGGCGAGTCTTCCGTATCGAGGAAAGATTGATTTCACTGATGCAAAATTGAGGGAAATAGAGTCCAGAAATCTTCATCGTAGTTCACATCGTGTCTCTAGAGACTCTCTAGAGACTCTCTAGAGACTATAGTAGAGAGATCACCAATGCTCACCCTGCGGGTTTATATATAGCTCGACAGGGAGGGTTAGTCGTGGTGAGGGCTCGCAAAATTAAATACCAATAATCCTTGTTGCCTAGCCTACTTGTGTGAAAAAATTTATCCTATTTTTGGACAATTTCAAAATGCCATATAATTTGTAATTTTTGATAAATTTTGACGAAAATTGCAGTAAAAGAAAGTGCTGTAATGCTTCATTTGTCGCTATGAAAAAGCAGCGATGTAGCTCAAACTGTTTTCGAGTCTTAGAGGTTTGAATTTTGCAAGGCCAATACACACACGTCCAGACATTATTTATAAATTTGTTTTAAAACGTTTTGACACGTTTTAACACTCTAGCATGAAACTCACGAAACAAATTTTCTTCATGAAGATAAAGCTTCCTCCGTGAGGAAGTTGCGTCATATTCTTTGCGCTATATTCTATACCTTAGTTATATTCTTTTGTGTTTTTTATCATCTGTACTTTTTTTTATCAAGTTTCTTAAAATCTTATACAATTTTTACGTATTTTTTTAAATTCTCGCGAGGCTGCACAAGTGTCGGAAACCCCACAATGTTTAAATAGTCGATAAAACTCGTTTCCACTTGCTGTAATTTGTACAAAATGATTGCTTGAAAAGTCGTTCAAGGCTGGCAGATCACATGTATACCTGAATCTGACTCGGTACCACACGTGCCTGAAATGAAGAACAAGGTCCGAAATCGACGAATCAAATTTTTCACGTCGTCTCTTACTTTGGCACGAAAATTCTGAAAATCCAAACTCAGAAAAGAGGGAAATGGAAAAATATAAAAGAAAAAGCAAACGAACTCGAGTTAACGAAGAAGAAAAAAAAATAGAAATTCGTTTATTTGATACAATTGAATTTAAGGGAGCTTTCCAGTGTGACAGCCCGAAAAATCGCTGTTTTTCGCGATTTTTTTTTAAAGAAAAAATAATCTAATCGGTCTGGTTTTTTTTGTATATTAATTGGGTATTGAAGAATACAAAACAATTTTTTAAAGATCGATTTATTTATTAATTAATATCTATAAAAATGATGAAACAATTGTTGCAGAAAATGCACTTGGATGTGGTGTCCACGTTGGGGGTTACAATTTTGATTTGAAACAAAAAACACAAAAAGATTATTGATCGGTATATAATTGGCTTTCGTGCTATGGAGGCTTTTTTTTTTTTTTTTTTTTTTGCAAAAATGGCGCCGGTTTGAACAAAAAGTATCGATTTTAGCATTTTTTTTGCAGTTTTTTTTACAAAAAAATAGGAAGATGTCAAAAAAAAAAAAAAGCTTCCATAGCACGATAAACAATGACGTTAAGAATATTGTGTAAAAAATTCAACTCGATAGCTTTAAAACTCTGCCCTCCAGGTTGGACACCGTTTTAAAAAATGCTGTTTCGAGAAAAACGCGTTCAAAGTTTCAAGTGAGGAAGTGACGGCCGACGCGGCAGCTGTAGCGCTCCGTTCCCTTCTTCCAAGAAATGCTGTACAGTAACCGAAATAATCTGAATTTCGGCATGAAAATTTCAGGGAATATTCGGAAGAGTGTATACTATTCGATAAAGCAAAAAAAAAAATCGATTTTTTGAAAATTTCACACTGGAAAGCTCCCTTAATGGTCACGGTGGCCTGATTGAATAAAAAAAATACGAAAAAGAAGTGACTGATTGGTTGGCGTTGTCAGAGGACAAAAATAAGTATGATGATAATCGTCCACTCAAGAAAAAAAAAAAAGTTGATTCGAGGGCCAGTAGTATTTTATACGATGAATTTGGTATAAATCGAAAATTTTTTGCAAACTATTTTACTCGGGAAACGTGGGAGGAGGGGGAAAAGTAAATGGTAAAATCGAATATGGCGGTTCACAGGGATCGACGGATTCTCCAGCTCGATGATCTCTTGAGGATGTATTGAACGTTATTTTCCTTCCCAACCAAAAGTGACTTTCGTCGACAATATTGCATACTTTATGATAAGATAGAAATCGGAAAAAATTCAACCACAATAAAGACGATAAGAAGATAAATTTTTAATAATAATGCCAAAAATTTATCAATAAAGTGTTTAAACAAATTTTTAGGGGAAGTTTTTTTTTGACACGTGAAATTAATTCGTTGATTTTTCTGACTGCACATGAATTTTTTCAAAATTTTCTTGTCATTTTAAAATTTCGATTTTCAAAAAATTTTTAATTTTGAAAAATGAAGGAAATATCGTGAATTTTGGATATTTTTTCGTAAAAACGTTGTATATTACAATTAAGAAGTTTCCAGGGCATTGAACGAACAGTTTCGTAAATACAGCCTTTAAAAATTTCCGAAAACCGAAATTTCAAAATGATAAGAAAATAAAAAAAAAAAAATTCATGTGTAGTCAGAAAAATCAACGAATTCATTTCACATGAGACAAAAATACATTCCCTAAAAATTTGGTAAACAATGTTTTGTTTAAACAATTTATTGATAACTTTTGGGCATTATTATTATTAAAAAGTAATCTTCTTATCGTCGTTATTGTGGTTGAATTTATTCCGATTTTTATGTTATCATAAAGTACGCAATATTATCGACGAAAGTCACTTTTGGTTGAGAAGGTACGTCCGATACATCCTTAATTATTACTCACTGTGTATCGGGGGTTATATTTAAAAAGCCAGCGAACCAGAGAACCCGTCGATCCCTGAGGATCGCCTCATAATAATAATGGCGAAATAATAATTTCGCCATTTATATTTCACTCCTGATCCTGATTGCAGCCGGAAAGCACGCATATAAACTCCTATATGAAGTCAAGAAACAAAGAATGAACTATATACTTTTTTGAGGAACGAGGATAGGTTAACATTATCCATCCAGATGAACTAGGTAGATAGCCTATTAACCTTGTCCGACGAAATAATAATTGCCTTTTTATTTTTTATTTCACGCGTATCTGTGAAAACGATGTTTTACAAGCACTTGCGTAAACAGTACTATATGCCGGGCATAATATGCCGTAGCGAGCGACCAAAGTCATTGCGATGTTGGGAAGATACAAGCTATATTCGGATATTTTTCGGTATTTTTTTTTTTCTATAAATTTTGTAAAAAAACGGCAAATATGAAAATGAGCCGCTATGAACCACAGATCAATGTGTCGGTAGCTCATTATTTCGATTCTAAATATTTCATACCATGATTTTTGAAGCGTTTCCAACAATCTTATGCTTGCAATCGGCTGTACGAATTTTTTCCGCAATAGTTCGTGAAAAGAACGTTATTTTTGATGAATCTATCCGGCTGATAACCGGTCTATTCGTGTGAGAGTTTCATGCCAGTGACGAACAAATAATTATGTCGGCACGTCTCATAACGAGTAATAGCACAGAATGGTATACGACATTACGATCATGAGAGGTTATTATACAAAAATTGCTTGATATGAAGTTAAGCAAGTTGGAAATCCTGCTGAATTTCCTCATATATAAGATTTCGATACTATACTCTACGATTCTGAAAGGGACGTTTCTCCCGCTGAACCCTCTCACCTCGCTTTGACGTATAAATCTTTAATTGACGATTTTGGACAAGCTGGCTCGTCCATGAAATGCTCGGTCAAGGTGAGTCATTGATATTTGCACTCTCGGACTACCAGAAAATTGTTCGTAAATCGTTTAATCAATTTTATTGGCTGATGTCCTTCGAAACTATTTTTTATTCGAAGCCAAAATTGTATATGGCCATGGAATCGGCTTAGAGTTACATAACGACTTTTCGGAGGAAAACTTTCGAACAACTGTTAAAATAAAAAGAAAAAAAATTAACAACGTAGACTCCATCTGTTTGAACAGTTTTGGTAATAAGCATGGGCGGAGAAGTAAGTATAGTTTTTTTTTTTTTTTTGGAAATAGGCGGTCTACGATGATAACGTGATACGAAGCAACGAGTATAAAAGCACGAATCATCTGGCATAACGGTTCATTCACTAACGATTACAATTGGGTTCTGATATATAGAGCGTTAAAGCAATTTTTGATTGTTTCATTAAATATTACCGCAGTGGTCTCAAAATAAGAGATTTAAGGTTTTGTATTCGTTGAATTTCTCACACGTGTTTATCATCAAAGGTATACTTGTCTCATCCACGTTCATCGCACATCACCAGGTCACCTGTGCGGATGATTCTAGTGTAATCGTCGAGACTCGTCGATATATATATATATATATATTTTTTTTTTAAATCATTTTCGAGCTGATATTTCATTGTCAGACGAAATTTGAATCATTAACGCAAGAAATGACGAGCCATTGGGGGTGGATGGTGATCGATCTACCGATTTTCGTGTTGATCTGTTGGTTATACAGCAGCCGAAATATAGTATTCGCAGAAGAATTACCGATCGTTCGCATACAAAATGGCACTCTGGAAGGTACCATTATGAATAGCAGAAACGGAACGAAATTTGCTGCGTTCAAGGGCATCCCTTATGCACAGCCACCTCTCGGTGATCTACGATTCGAGGTGAACACTCGTGCATTTTTGACGTTTTCACATTAAATTAGAGAATTTTGTAAACATTTTTTTTTCCCGTACATCGGTCGTGTACGCAAGGAAAGAATATTTTCTTTCCGATTCTACATACCGATATGACAAATCGTGGATTTTCGATATGCCAATGTATTGAAAATGTTTCAGGAACATCGAAAAATTAAATTCAGAAAATGTGTTCAATGAATGCGTGTGCTGTGTGGCTATGTGTCGCGCGATGTGGTCAAAATAGAAACCTCAATAATAAAACGTGAATTATTCCCGTAAAATAAGTGACGATTAGTGAGGATGCATAGCGGATGGTTGATTAGAAAAAAAAAAAAAAAAAATCAAAAGAAATTTATAATTTAACAATAACCAACGGTGGTAGCTGCGCGGTCGGTGTACGGCTCTGGCAATCTCTCAAGTTAAGCAGCAATGGCCAAAGCCAATATATATACTTGGATGGGTGACCGTTTAGCCGTGCACTGGCTTGGCACACCGACCACCAAGCGGCAGGCGGTTTTGCTGAGTTTCTGATAGTATAACGTATCGGAAATTCAGTAAAAAAAAAAAAAATACGGCCGTTTGTATCGGCATGAGTTTTCCGCAGTTTCACAATGTCCACGGCGAATACGATACAGTGTAGCTAAAAAGCATCAGCTGCGGGGATGCCACGGAAGTTAGGTTAGCTTAGCGAAGTACGGGTAGGGAGTGTGATAGGAGGGATCAAAATGGGAAGGGTAGTACCGAAAAACCTGCAAGGTTATACGTTGGAACACACAAATTAAAAAAAAAAATAATATAATTTAACCAGTCCCATTAAAATCAATCGCGCGACACGCGTCTTACATATGAATCACAATTAGAGGTAAAAAAACGATTCTTTTTTTTCACTTCACGCAACAATTTCTCTCTCTCACACACGCCTATCGTTTGGGATGGATGATGATTCGAGAAATAGTGATATTATGATTCACGAGATGTGGGCGAAATAGGCTTATTTTATATTTCCCGGATCTGATGGTCTCCTCAAGTCCAAGTCCGGGCACAAAAGTATGAGATATTGGATAGCCAAGCCAATCTTCCTCGATGATGCTCTAAAATCAGTCTGTGACATTGCAAATTTCCGACGAAAAAAATAATCTTCGATGGGGACTCTAATGAGACGATGTGATATACTTGACAATACAGAAACGAAACAGAAGAACAAATGGTAAAATCTTCTCTCGTGATGAGAATGAATCGATGAGCATGCGCTCTCGATCGATAGATTCAGCAGGTGTCGCGATACATTTTTCGTAGCAGAGTTCGATGTGACGTGCGCGTTATTAATGCGCGCAAGTTCAAATACGATATTCGCCACGTAGACTTGAATGATCGATATGAAATTTTAACCCCATATCTTAAAGAGTAACTTATATTCGCTGACTATAATTTTTATTTAAATTTATACGCGGATTAGGGTTCTTCGAAATTTTTTTATTTTGAAAAGTGTTCATTCAGACTGTAATACGAAAAAATGTTGATCGATTGAGCTAAAACATCAATCAACGAGGAGGGAATAAATATTGCCAGAGTTAATAACGGTGTTCCAATATTACGATAGCATGAATTTTTCAAAAAATAAATCTGCGTAATTTTAAATTAAGAATATTGATGTATCCTCTCAAAAAATAAATTGAATCTAAAATATTTAGTAATCTGTTCGCAAGTTTCGTCTAGCCTTTGCACATACAATCTCACAAAAATACATAACCGGAAGTTCACAATTTCGGTATAGCTTCATCATAATTTTTGTGCATTCAGAGAGCTTCTTCTATCAGGAAGGGGAATTTACGAATATTATTTCTTTAATGGATTTTTTTTTTTTCTTTCAATCTGAGACCTGATAAATTTTTTTTTGCATCATTGAATTCAGCCACCGAAGCCAGCTCAATCATGGAGTGGTGTACGTTCAGCAAAGAATGATTCCAACATTTGCATCCAGCGTGATATCTTCATGCATCAGGATCAAATACTCGGAGTCGAGGATTGTCTGTATCTCAATGTTTATAGCACGAAAATACCTTTGAATGAGGTCAACCCAATAGGAACGAATTATCCCGTAATGGTTTGGTTGCACGGAGGTGGTTGGGTCTCGGGTGCGGGTCATTCGGCATACCATGGACCGGAATTTCTTCTCGATCATGCCATTGTTCTCGTAACCTTCAACTACAGGTATTCGATGCAACAATACGTCTTGCAGAAGTCAAATGTGTGATCGTTAAGTGATGACGACTTTGAATTATAATACGCAGACTCGGTCCACTGGGATTTCTCAGTACGGAAGATCTCGTGTCTCCTGGTAATCAGGGAATGAAGGATCAGTCCCAATTGATCAGATGGGTTAGCGAAAACATCGCAGAATTCGGCGGTGATCCTAATCGCGTCACAATATTTGGCGTGAGCTCTGGTGGAGTCAGTACTCATTATCACATGATCAGTCCCCTTTCCAGAGGTCCAAGCACATATACTGACTTTCTCTTTCACTGTTTCATACGGGAACAAGCTATGGGCACGATAAAAGCATATTTTTTTATGCCAATTATAACCGAGTAATTGTGTCAATAGGTTTTTTTCATCGAGCAATCTCGCAGAGTGGAACGGTGCTCTGCCCATGGGCACTGACCAGACCAGGAATTGCTAGCAATCATTCTAAAATGCTTGGAAATCTTCTCAATTGTTCGACCGATAATTCCACAGTTCTCATAAACTGTTTGAAGGAAAAAGATCCCGTACAAATTATTGCCACTGATCGTGCCTTTCAGGTAGTTATTCAACATTTAACTTACGATCAACAAGTGCTTTGCAGATTTAATATAACACAATAAAATTGGGTTTAATGATTACAATATTGATACGTTAGATCTTCGATTACGACCCAATGATTCCATTCAGAGTTGTGATTGAGCCAGATCATCCAGGGGCGTTCATCACCGAGGAACCAGCCCAGTCATTAAAGTCTGGCAATGTGGCCGATGTACCGTGGATGACTGGCACCACTGCGAACGAGGGTGCCCTCAGAGTCGCTGGTAAGTGAACGATCTTGTTAACGTCCTTAGTCGTTATGAAAAGTTTCTCTCGCTAAGTGCAAATGTCCCAAAAGGTAAAAAACTTACTTTATCCTTCACCTATACTCTTTCTACACTACTTCACTAACCTTTATCTACACTACTTCACTAAAACTCTAAATTTGAAGCGCCATAAGGATCTCTATGTCGGAGATGCTGGTTCAGAACATTAGATCGTGAACAATGTTGTAGAATATTCTCAAATAATCTAGACAGTAGAATCATGTGAAATTATCAAATATGACGTATCAAAAAGAAATGTTAATGTGGATTTATTCATTACTTGGTAATTTTCCTTAGCTGCATTTACCAACCTTTTTTGAGCTGTGAAATTACTGCATTTAACATCTCTTCCCTTCAGGCATCTACGGATCGAAGGACAAAGAATACGACAAATTATTGGACGAAAAATTCATGGAACTTGCACCAATCAGTTTGCTCTACGAGCACACGTGTCCCGAGAAATCAAAAGATGATGTGACCATGAGGATACGAGAATTTTATCTTGGCGATAAGAATATCACCGAATCCACGAGAATGAATCTCATCAAAGTAAGTTGACACACAATATCCTTATAATTCTGAGCCACCTTTGTGCCCATATCAGAATTCATCTAATTTTTCGAATTCATTCGGTCATTCACAGTTGTACACGGACGCATGGTTTTTCATCGCCGCTGAAAATTCCGTCAGAGATGTCTTCGAGTCGATCAGCTCTCCTATTTATTATTACTATTTCGCGTACAGAGGAAGCTTATCCTTCAGCGTCTTGCTCGGCGATAGGGAGAGAGATTACGGTGTGAGTCACGGTGACGATCTACAATATTTTTTCCCTGTAGATAATCGAATAAGGTCTACAGCAGCAACCGAAGAGGATTCCAAAATGATTGACGCGATGACCCGTCTTTGGGTCAACTTTGCAGTATCAGGGTTCGTTCGAATAATTTGTAATCAAACGTGACTATACTGTGTCGATCAACGAGCGTGGTTATCAATTTTTCTCGTCTCGTTAATCGCAGTGATCCAACGTCCGAGACAACTCTGGAAGTTCCATTTAAGTGGTCACCAGTGAAGACCTCGAGGCTCGAATATTTGTACATAGGTGGACCGAGTAATTTTACCATGGATGGAAATTTATTTCCTGAGAGGGTCGCCTTTTGGGATAGTATTCCTTATCGAGGAAAGATTCAACTCAATTCTACGAACTTCAGAGTTGCTGATTTGATATAACCTTGACTGTAGCTCAATTGTTTACTTTGACAAAATATAGTTAATGTATTGAAAAGAGGAAATTACATTTATACAGATCTGTGTAAATATATTATGTGAACCATTGACCCGTGTCTCTTTGATAGCCCTGAATATATATTAATAGCACATACGTTTGTTGCCAAAGTAGAGAGAGACGGCGCTATGTGCAGTGAAGTGAAAGGCAAAACTTGACGTGCCTGTACATTATAAATAAATTTGCTCGAGAAAATGCAGGTATCTCTCAGAAACATGCGCCAACTATACAAATTCTGGTTAAGATTGGAATCTTCACTATTTTCCGAACCGATAGCAATGTGTGTATCCTGTGAGTCTATTTAGTTGTTGATAGCATCAATCTTGAAAAAGAAGAAAATCTTCCGTATCGACCATCTATCTTGTACAATACCGCGGACGATTTTTTTAAAATCTAACGAGCGAGAAGATGGTGTAAAAATTTTTGCAATCACTCCGTTACATTCACATGGCTGAAATTATATCCTTTTTTGTAATGACTTTGCAGTTGTAAATTTTTCAGCAAATCATGAACATACTTTCACGAATTGTTCGTTGATAATAATTGAAATACTCGTCGAGGCGTATGAAACGATATGCGAGTCCAAAGTTTGCGCAGTAGCAATCAACTTTATGGCAAATATATCTTTTATGAATCACATCTATAATTATATATATATAATTATAGAAGTTCATTAAGAATAAAAATCTCAATAGAGAAACACGTAACAATAGAGAGTTACATTTTTTAATGATCCGATCCCACTCGATCTCCTTGAACCGATCCTCTTCTATGATGTGATAAATAGCGATAAGCCTTTCTGACTCGATTGCAGTATGTAATTATCTTCCATTTCTACTGCCACTAGATAATATAGTCAAGGTCCCGCTATGACGAACGTTTTATTACGCATCATATTTTTAATTTAACCGTGAGGTATGCGCGTATGCAGCGTCTGCACAGTCACGATGCAACGGTCGCGTTGAGCGTTCGTCGTTGAAATCGGTTTTTATCAAAAATTGAGTTGCTGAGCGATCATCATTAAAAAAAATTTGACGTACATCACAATGGGTCATCGGTCCATGGCGATTGATCTATCAATCCTTTTGTCAGCCTGCTTGCTATGCATTAGCGGTGGAGCTTTTGCAGGTTCGTCACCAATTGTTGAAATAAAAAATGGAACTCTGGAAGGTACTTACATGAGAACCAGACGAGGCGATGAGTTCGTGGCCTTCAGGGGGATTCCGTATGCTCAGCCACCTCTCGGTAAACTTAGATTTGAGGTGAAGACCAGTCCTTGAAGTTTTCATATTACTCCAATTATTTACGGAATTTCGATCGTGTTTGTCAAAAGTTGTTAACGCCTTTATTCAATATATTTATACAGTCAATTGGTTCAATTATATATTCTCGTAAGCTCAACCTAGTTTATCATTCATTTTGTTAAATTTTCTTAATGCAAATAAATTCGAGAATAAAGATTTTCGAATATTCGTTAAGTACGATTAAACGACAACGAATTTATGTTATTTCTTCAGCCACCAAAGCCATTCGACTCATGGATTGGTGTACGTTCGGCAAAGGAAGATGCTAATATTTGCCCCCAGCGTAGTATATTCGGTAAGAGCGAAGCTGTTGCCGGTAATGAGGATTGTCTGTATCTCAACGTATACAGCCCGAAAATACCTTCGAACGAAGACGACCCGACTGAAACGAATTATCCGGTGATGATTTGGTTACACGGAGGTGGCTGGTTCGCCGGTTCGAGTCATTCAAGTTTTTACGGGCCGCAATTTCTTCTCGAACATAAGATTGTTCTCGTTTCCGTCAACTACAGGTACGGTACATATATTGTTACAAACGTTGGTGTCTTACTGGGAATGTTATAAAAAAATTGATTTCAAAAAACTGTATATCCTAGACGGAGGATCTCGTATATCTTATTCCAGTAGTCTCGTTGATTGAGAAATTTTTTTGAGTCAACTGTAGCAACGCAATCTATTCCGCCACAAGTTAAAACCTCAATCCTCCTCGTTGGCCCATTTAAGATCTGGCTATTTTACTCATGAGAATTTTAATTCTAATTGGATCACGGTCATCACAAACTGTCACACGATAGACTCGGGACACTAGGATTTCTGAGCACGGAGGATCTTGTGTCTCCTGGAAATCAAGGAATGAAGGATCAAGTCCAATCGATCAAATGGGTTCACGAAAATATTGCTGCGTTCGGTGGTGATCCCAATCGCGTTACACTCTTTGGCGAGAGTGCCGGTGGAGCTAGCGTTCACTATCACATGATCAGTCCTCTCTCCAGAGGTACTGTATCTGAACTCGGAAACATCTTACCCTTCAATTTACGTGTATTCAGAAGCTATGCAACCGTCTAAATTTCTTCATAAAGTAGAGACGAAAAGTGAAATTTGGCTTTTCTTCTAACGGTTTATTCAATACCCAAGGTTGGAGGATCGCATATTCCATTATGCATTATGTGAAATAACCTTAGATATTCTCAGAGGCCAGCAGATTCTATTTTTATATTCACCTTTATTTTGTCATTGTGATGATGGTGCCTCTATTATGGATATATATTAGAGTTTCGCGATAGAGCTTGTTATTCCATGCATTACTTGCATTGGGTAGCTAATGATACATTACCCGGTCATGAATTAATAAGCGTAATACTATATATATTGGCTCCACAATGCTACCGCATTTCTTGATAAATTAGTGAAACGTTTCCTCCGATATTTAGCGAAAACAATTCATTCCAAAATCCTGCTCTTCAGCCGCTCTATCGAATCTTTTATCTACAGCTGCTATCGTATAGCGCAATGAAATTTCTATTGGCCATATTTTCTTTGTCGTGGACCAGTATTAACGCAGACACATATTTAAAAAAAAAACCCCCCCGTTGGGTCGATAGGTCTTTTTCATCGAGGAATTTCGCAGAGTGGCACAGCTCTGTGCCCATGGACACTAACCCGACCTGGAATTGCTATAAAATAAGCTCATCGACTTGGTAAACTTCTGAATTGTCCTATCGACGAATCCAGAGCTCTCATCGATTGCCTGAGGAAAAAAGATTCCGCCGATATTGTCGCAACGGATCCATTGTTTCACGTAATTTTATATTTCTCACGACGTTTGATATTTTCCTATCTGCAAGTATTTTATGAATAAAATTTCATTGAATTCGCATTTCATGCAAAATCAATACGAAGCATAGGTTTTTGATGCGAGGCATGTGCTTCCATTCAAACCTGTCATTGAGCCTGATCATCCAGGTTCGTTTATCAAAGAGGAACCCGCCAAGTCATTGAAGTCTGGCAATATGGCCGATGTACCGTGGTTGACGGGGATCAATTCCCACGAGGGTGCGATCAGAGTCCCTGGTAAGCCAACGTTTTTATCAATCTCATCTGCTCTTGTACATAAACAATTGCGACTCTCTTAAGATTGCACGCAAAATCATTCTGAATATTTAGCCATCTTCGGACAGAAGGAAAAAGGATACGACAAGCTATTGAACGAAAAGTTCATGGAACTTGCTCCAATGAGTCTGTTATATGAACACACATGCCCTGAGGAATTCAAGGATAACGTTACTAAGAGTATTCGAGAATTTTATCTGGGAGATAAAAAAGTCGACGAGTCCACGAGGATGAATCTCGTTGATGTAAGTCGACGAAACAACTCGCAGTCATCCTCAATAAACTATTCGTTGTACAATTTTAATAGTTATTCCAAACGCAATACGTTTCTTTGTAGTTGTACACAGACGCGTGGTTCTATATAGCAGCTGACAACGCTGTTCGAGATCACCTGGAAGCGCTTAGTTCTCCAGTTTATTATTATTATTTTACGTACAAAGGAAGTTCTTCCTTCAGCGCTCCATTCGGCGATAAGGATAGGGATTACGGAGTTTCGCATTGCGACGAGCTACAGTACATTTTCCCCTTGGCTGAAACACTCTTCCCAGATACACCGATGAGCAAGGAAGATCACAAAACGGTGGACGTGATGACTCGTCTTTGGGTCAACTTCGCTAAATCCGGGTTGGTTTGAATAACCGGTAATCCATCATTAAGTCCCTCGCACAATGTCAATCGTCGTTAAAACACTCAATTTTTCTTTCTGCAGTAATCCGACACCAGAGAAAACTGAAAAAATTCCCGTCAAGTGGAAACCAGTAAGAACTTCCAGCCTCGAATATCTTCGCATAAGTGGATCGCAGAATCTAGGCATGGAAGCTGATCTGTTGCCTCATAGAGTCAACTTCTGGTCGAGCATTCCATATCGTGGCAAGCTTGAACTCAAGGACGATGTTTCTCATTCGAGAGATGAATTATAGTGCTTCGTGATCATGCAACTCAAGTAACTACATTGTCAAAGAAATACGAATAATTCGTCGTACGGTGTATCACGCTGACTATCCGAGCGCTGGTCACATATTCGTTTAGAGATCGAAATTTCTATTTCTCCATTTGATGGTGTGTTAGGGAAATAATCAAACTTCAAATTTATTACACGACAAATAGATGCTTGAAGTTCACCATCCCATGATAATCGATTTTGTTGAATAAATCCCAACTTTTTGAAAAAATCTGACTTGATTGAAAAAACCGTTATATCCTTATATCAACACTTATTGACTCATTGATTTATCAAGAGTAGCAGGCAGCATGAAGACTCAATATCTTCTTTACCGGCTAAGCGCGGGTTTGCCTGCCATATCGGTTGTTGAAATGGGCTCGCTCTGTAAAATCATGCAACTTTTCGCACTGACTGTCGGTTCCACACACACAATACCCTGTGCATGATGATTTTTCGAGGAATCTAATGAATCAAACAACGATATGCAAATTTTGGTGTTCCCTTCAATTTATCCGCATATGCATGTTTTACATGTATTTGCGGTTGTCAGGTTTTGCTTCTCGTCACAGCAACTTATCCATGAATTCTTCGGGATTGTTTGTTAAGTGACGCGGTATGAATAAATAAAATCCTCGTAATATGCGTTGGATGGTAAAATTTCAAAATATTTATGTTACAGAGAGAAACTAAGGGGATTACGTTTCTTGCAGGGATTTTGATTATAAAAATATATTTAATAAAAATTGACCGAATCATTGGAACCTATCCAAATATACCTGCAGCAAATCAAACATGTTAACATCATCGATGTTCCAGCCCAGCGCATATTCATTATAATGCTCACTGGAACGTAAAAAATTATCGTTACAGTGCTCCTCCCGTAAGTTTGCCCTCTTTAACTTTTCTTTTCCCCTCATTTGGAGGGGAATAGCTTCCCCCACGCTTTGCCGTTGTTTTATATACGTCACTGAAATACTTCTAATTTCAGGGGGAATACATATACATATCTAGTCTGTAGCTTTCATCAGTGGCGGATTTACCAGCAGGCTGAGTAGGCTTGAGCCTAGGGCGGCAGATTTTAGGGGCGGCAAATTTGGGGACCGAATTTTTTCGATTTTTTTTTAGCCACATTTTTTTTTAGAATTTGTTTTTTACAGAAATCAAAAAGATTTTTGCAAGCCGGTTTTCTGATGTTTTGCATAAAAAAGTCTACAAGACATCTTTCCGATGACTTTTCCCTCTTCCATTTCATTGTACATTCAACGGTACCGCAAACTTTTATATTCTATGGTAAAACACCCAGTTCGCAGCCCACAACCAGTAATCGGCCTCTGCCCACACTTTATATGACAATGTATGAAAAACGTTACACGTCACTCGCACGTGTTTTCTTATATCCTATCCTTTTCTATCCCGTATAATACGAGACACGAGTGTCGTGATTTTTAACGGTCCCGCACTTCAATAATCAAAGCCTCGGTTGATAGTTTCTGAAACAATTGAATAACGGATTGAGACTTATTTCTGGTTGTTTGCTGTTATTTTTCAAAGTTTTTCAAAGCCATATTTCTTCGGAAAGAATTTCGGTAAAACCAGATTCCGGATCATTAGAAAGTCTATCTTCGTTTCTGCGCAAACAGAGTTTGCAGAACGTTTATCCTAACTTGGACATAGCTCTTCGTATGGCATTATGTACTCCAGCGACAAATTGTTCGGGTGAGAGGAGCTTTTCTTGTCTAAAAAGGGTAAAAAATTATTTGAGATCGACCTTAAGTCAAGAAAAATTAAACGCTTTAGCTCTTCTGTGCATAGAGTCGGAATTAATGAACAAGATTACTTACGACGATATAATCGATGATTTTTCCAACAAAAAATCGCGCAAAAAGGTATTGTAAGACTTTCATAACTTAAATGAATTTATTATTTTTTAACTGTTTGTAAGCGCAATAAAGATTACCGAATTACGCAATTACGTTTACCGAATGTACATTATTGTGTAAGTAGCATACATTACCCCGCCTTATTAGTCTTACATGATTGAGCTTTTATTAGCTCAGAAATATACCCAAAAACTATTTCTTGTGCAATTTCAATCAAATTTTTGGATTGTAAAAGTAATCTAGGCACTGACAATTTTCGAGGTAAGGGCGGCAAAAATTTAACAGCCTATACTTGGAAAATGTGTAAATCCGCCACTGGCTTTCATATGTTTATATCAGAGTGGGGCACCTCCGTAACATTGCGCTCGAGCCCCGAGCGCGCAAAGTTAGGGGGGGGAGCATTGTACAAATAATGCAATTGCGTCTGCGCCAAGGACCCTCACCACATGCAATCAATGGAGATAAGGCGCTCGCAGGTCCGTTCCACAGATAACTTTTGTTGTTTATCTATTTTTGTTTCCTTCTTCGTGTGGTTATACCGCGATCCCCACCAGGCGTACTTCATATTCCATTGCGTATCATTTTGACGTGTCATATAATCGATTGCCGTCACGCCAACGGTATCTGGAGAGTCGCGGCTGTAACGTCACACAAACCCGTGTAGAAAATTGTTAGGGCGTCCCAATTTAAAAAGAGGCCCCTTATGGGCATCAACAGGGCATCCCCTATAGAGGCTTCCTCACTGTTCCCTAACTGGGGCCAAGTCAGGGTTTATTTAGGCATCCAAGTTAATTTTGTTCAGGCTTGTCCAATCTGTGCCAAAGTTGGGCCAAGTTGGGGTTTATTTAGGCATCCAAGTTAATTTTGTTCAGGCTTGCCCAATCTGTGCCAATGTTGGGCCAAGTTGGGGTTTATTTAGGCATCCAAGTTAATTTTGTTAAGGCTTGCCCAATCTGTGCCAAAGTTGGGCCAAATCAGGGTTTATTTAGGCATCCAAGTTAATTTTGTTCAGGCTTGCCCAATCTGTGCCAATGTTGGGCCAAGTCGGGGTTTATTTAGGCATCCAAGTTAATTTTGTTCAGGCTTGCCCAATCTGTGCCAATGTTGGGCCAAGTCGGGGTTTATTTAGGCATCCAAGTTAATTTTGTTAAGGCTTGCCCAATCTGTGCCAAAGTTGGGCCAAATCAGGGTTTATTCAGGCATCCAAGTTAATTTTGTTTGGGCTTGCCCAATCTGTGCCAAAGTTGGGCCAAGTCGGGGTTTATTTAGGCATCCAAGTTAATTTTGTTCAGGCTTGCCCAATCTGTGCCAATGTTGGGCCAAGTCGGGGTTTATTTAGGCATCCAAGTTAATTTTGTTAAGGCTTGCCCAATCTGTGCCAAAGTTGGGCCAAATCAGGGTTTATTTGGGCATCCAAGTTAATTTTGTTCAGGCTTGCCCAATCTGTGCCAATGTTGGGCCAAGTCGGGGTTTATTTAGGCATCCAAGTTAATTTTGTTCAGGCTTGCCCAATCTGTGCCAATGTTGGGCCAAGTCGGGGTTTATTTAGGCATCCAAGTTAATTTTGTTAAGGCTTGCCCAATCTGTGCCAAAGTTGGGCCAAATCAGGGTTTATTTGGGCATCCAAGTTAATTTTGTTCAGGCTTGCCCAATCTGTGCCAATGTTGGGCCAAGTCGGGGTTTATTTAGGCATCCAAGTTAATTTTGTTAAGGCTTGCCCAATCTGTGCCAAAGTTGGGCCAAATCAGGGTTTATTCAGGCATCCAAGTTAATTTTGTTTGGGCTTACCTAATCTGTGCCAAAGTTGGGCCAAGTCGGGGTTTATTTATGCATCCAAGTTAATTTTGTTCAGGCTTGCCCAATCTGTACCAATGTTGGGCCAAGTCGGGGTTTATTTAGGCATCCAAGTAAAACTCATTTGTTAATTAACAATTAAATATATTTTTTCACTATATATCACCTTTTTACCGAATATCATGCTGGTTCATCCAGCATGGCGAGACAGCGCTTTTAATTAGAACTCGTAGATTAATGTCATTTTAATACACTAGAGTCATAAGATATCAATGGCGTAGTGGTAGAGTGTCGGTCGTCAGGTAGGTCGTTAGGTAGTTCTCAGTTAAAATCTCAGGTAGGATAAAAATTAATTTCGACGAAATAACGTCCGGACTACGAAGCCGCAAACATTCGTAAAAAAAAAAAATCGCCAGCGCGTTAATTTTTTTTTTAAATGATTATTTAAGGATAGAAAGTGCTGAACTCGCCGATTCGAGGATAGCGGGTTCGAATCCCACTCAGTGACGTTTTTTTTTTTTTTGAAAAATTTACAGGATTTTTAAAAATAATGAAATAACAATACTGAATTCATTCATCGATCATTCCTAATTGCTAATTTATTGATAATAAACTAATAATGGGCCAATTCCGGTTTGTCTCACGTATTTGATTTGGCTCCATATGCGCGGTAAAACTTGGGCCAATTCGGGCGACCAAAATAGGCCCAAGTTTGAAAGCCTGTATGGGGCCAAAATACTTAAGCGGGACAAGCCACTGTTGGCCCAATACAGGTGACCAAACTTGGGCCAATTGTTGGGTCCAACAATGGCCCAATACTGAAGACCAAACTTGGGCCAATTCGGGCGACCAAAATAGGCCCAAGTTTGAAAGCCTGTAAGGGGCCAAAATACTTAAGCGGGACAGGCCACCGTTGGCCCAATACAGGTGACCAAACTTGGGCCTAGATAATATCGAGGAAAATTAACTTGGCCCCAGTTAGCGCCCGGAAAAAATTTCTACACGGGAAGTTTTTGCCATTCAAGTCAGCAGCCTGTCCGTGCATCTATATATTTCTCTTATACATATATTATATATATTATTCATTGTTTCGAAAGTCGAAAGTTTTCATCGAGTTTGCGCCTTATTCCTGTACGAAATTCAAATAACGACGAGAACGATAATGCTTCGTCGGTCCACGGTGATCAGCGTGCTGACCTGTTGGCTATGTACCCACTGTGCAGCTGTTGCAGCATCAGCATCGCCGACCGTTGAAATAAAAAATGGAACTCTCAAAGGTACCGTTATGGAGACTAGAAGAGGCAGAGAAATAGTAGCGTTCAGGGGTATCCCTTACGCTCAGCCACCTCTCGGTGAGCTTCGATTCGAGGTTAGAAAAATAATAAAGCTTCTCTGATATTTCGCAACAATATCGTTTTGGGTGAAATTTTGATACGTTTTGTTATAAATTTTGTTGATGCGTCAAGCCACCGAAGCCATTCGACTCGTGGACCGGAGTGCGCTTGGCAACGGAAGATGCTAATTTTTGCACCCAGCGTGACACCTTCACTCATCAGGATAAAGTTCACGGTGTCGAGGATTGTCTGTATCTCAATGTTTATAGCCCAAAATTATCCTCAGGGGGATTTGACGGTCCACGAAAGAATTATCCGGTAATGATTTTATTGCACGGAGGTGGTTGGATAACGGGTTCAAGTCATTCGAGTTTCTACGGACCGCAATTCCTTCTTGATCATGACATCGTCCTCGTTACCGTCAACTATAGGTTCAGATAGCAATACGATACGGTCAATTGAAAGTCAAACGAAAGATCAGTCGCGATCAATATTGAACAACGTAAGAAAGATAACGACGATGAATTCTCATCCGCAGACTCGGGCCGCTGGGATTTTTGAGCACGGAGGATCTCGTGTCTCCCGGAAATCAAGGAATGAAGGACCAGGCCCAATCGATCAGATGGGTTCACGAAAATATCGCAGCGTTCAATGGTGATCCCAATCGCGTCACGATTTTTGGCGGGAGCGCCGGGGGAGCCAGCGTGCACTATCACATGATCAGTCCTCTCTCAAGAGGTACTGTGTTTTAAATTGTCTACAACCATCCACTTTTATACCCGCATGAGGAAAGATACACTTGTGCGAAATGCTGTACATGACGCATATATACGTGGTGTACATTTTTTTCACGTGAATGTATATTAGACTGTCTCAAAAAAAATTTTTATTTTTTTTTTCGATCTCCCAAGTCATGAAACCATATAGTTGAGTTTTTGTATTCGCCATTTGATTAACACGTAAGAAATCCAATTCTAACGGTTGGAGGTGGATAATAATTTTTCTATACAACGGACGGAACTCTATATGGTAGCATTTCACAACTTATATGTTTTCTTTGAATTGACGCGTCGTAGACAATTTTTAACTGCACGATCTTCGAAATTTTTAAGATTTCGTAAAACGTGGTTTTTCACTTTTTCGAAAAATGGACACCCAGGCTAAACGCCTAGCTTTCGCGACTAGGCGACAGTAAAATGCTGAATAATATCTATCAAATACATGAAATACATTTAATTTATTCAATTTAACCGAACTTGATGTGTCTGTCTATCGAGAAAATAAAATTATCAAAAATTTTAAGAGAAACTTTTTCGTGTAGAAAAAAATATTTGGTTTTGATGAATACTATTTTTACATTTCGAAGATCGTGCAGTTAAAAATTGTCTATGACGCGCCAATTCAAAGAAAACATATAAGTTGTGAAATGCTACCATATAGATTTCCGTCCGTTGTATAGAAAAATTATTATCCATCTCCAACCGTTAGAATTGGATTTCTTACGTGTTAATCAAATGGCGAATACAAAAACTCAATGCGTCATCTCTTAAAAAAATCGCACGGCGATTTCCTTTCACGAGGTTCAATATTATGTTATTGCCTATAGTTTCATGACTTGGGAGATCGAAAAAAAAAAAAAAATTTTTTTTTGAGACAGTCTAATGTATATACATATATAAATATATTTTAGTGTAGTTACCTTACTGTATAAATATTTAAATGATTTTCAACTCCGATATTTTATGGTATTGCAAAAAAGTAATAAATGTTTTGAGATTTTTATCCAAGCATTAATTGAATAGCGAAGATTGGATGATTATAGATATGATATATCAGAAAATCTCTCTATAGTCATCGTGATTACGACATCCATGATTTACATTAATAGGATTATATGTATGCAAGAGTTTTTTAATAAAACTTGTTATTCCGTGGAATCGGTTAAGGGGGGCAACACACGTAGAACGCCTGAAACTACGCGATTTTTGGGAAATTTTTCCGTATAGACGGCGTTTGTGAAGTTCAACATAGATTTTTATTTCATGTTTTTACTATTCAAGACTATTTTTTTTCTCTACCAAAATGGCGGAAACAGCTCGTTCAATTGGAGACGTCGCGAATTACGTTGTCGCACGGTGTGTGCAGCCTAGCGTCCGCTCTAACAATCTGAAATAAAAAAACCTTGTTTTATTTAAAAAAGGCAATAGAAAAACGCTGGGATCGAGCTTAATTTGGTTTGAAAATATCAAAAATTGGCGAAACGGCACGCTTTTGAAAATTGAGTTAACATTTTTTACGAAAAATTTTCATTATTTGCAATTAAAAAAGCACTTTGTTATTGACATTTCGAAGATTAATTTCGTTCAATTCCTGGGGAAAAAATGTCGACAAAATGTGTGCAAAATTTCATTAAGATCGGTCAATTAGTTTTTGAGTTATCTTGCACACCAGTCTTGAAAATGTAGTTTTGAGAAAAACCCGTTTAAAGTTTTGATAAGTAAAAACTCTATGGAATGACTTACCGGCTAATCAGTGATTCCTGCACCCATATAATAGTCCTTTCTCTTAATCGAAATGCTCGTTCTCAGCCAGTTCAGCCTCTCTTCGGGCTTTTCGAAATTCTTTCAATGCAAAAATTACTGCGGCGTTTCTGTCGAGCAATTCGCTTATAATCGATGCCTTCAGCGCGCACTTCTAATATAACTCAAAAATAGCTTTGAATTTTAGTATAAAATTTTTATCGTATATATATTCTTAACATATTATACTAACGTTTTGTGGAAAAAAAATCGCCTAGCTTTAGGCCTTCCACATTTATTTCCCCACTTGAATCGGGAGATCGATAATATTCTATACGATTATGTCTCTATGCACGGAATATTACATCAATCGGATATAAATAATTTTCCCCGGGCTCAGAAAAAAAATATTCCAATTATCGTAATAATCATGCTGTCGAGGAAATGCCAGTCATTTTGAGCGTGAAAGAGACGAATTCCGCGTCTCTTCATTATCGCATGTACAGTGAAACCTCTGTATAGTGGATAGTGACCATGCAAGCCAAAATTTTCTATTAGCGGAGGTGTCCGCTCTAGGAAGGTTTTGGGATTTCAGCTATATGTGTATACACATACATAAATTCAGACACAAACATATTAATTGGAGACCAAACAGTTTTTCATTTTTTTTTTCTGTTGTGTATGGAATTTATTGCGTTTATTTACACTTATTTGTTGGCGACACTTTATTTCTCCATTCTTTCAATAAAATTGAAAATCGATGTTTGAGTTTTCGGCTTTCTCGCTACATAGTTTTCAATATGCATTTGACGCCTGAAATTAAACTTAAGCCCAAGCATATCGATACTATTCAAAAAATACTCTTTCGATTTCCTAACGCATTTCCAAAGCATCGGCACCATAAAATATACTTTGTGCTGTGCGTCATTCTCTTCATGAAAGTCTCCCGATTCGTCTTATTGATCAGTAGCCACGCTTTTATCTATATCCAGCGATGTTTTTTCTGTTATCACGTCATTGTCAATCTCGTTGTCAATAGAAACATAACCATCAGCCGGGGCTCCAAAGGGAACTAAAAGTTCTTCAAGATGACCATTTATAATCGGTGTCTGAAATTGTCTCATCTTCGCATCCATTTTTTCCATATCCAGCTTTTCGAAAACAATTGTAGACGGTTTCGGTTATGATATTATGGATATGGCTGATTGAATCCAAAGGGGGGCATCCAATACACATTAATGCTTTTTGACACTTCAATAGCAAAGTCAACAGACTCACATTTTGTTATCGAAAATGTCAACACTTTCTTTCTATGGTAAACTTTCAAGTTTTGGATAATGCCTAAAACAATCAGAAATGTTATTGTCGGTTTTTAATTTCTGACTATTTTGAATTTGTTTCGTTTTGACTTACCTTGATCCAGGCTGACATGCTTAAGTCATATTAGGTGGTAAAAACATCAATTTCATGTTGAACAATTCGATTTTTGGATGACAAGCAGCATTATCAAGAAAGAAAAGATCATTTCATTTTATTATTCAAGCTAGATATAACCACGAGGCCATGATTTCTCCTGTCGTTGATGCGCGCGCATTATGCCGCCAGTAAATATTTAATAGATCGAAGTCAACTTTTTTAAAATATCGTAGTCTTTATGCTTTTCCAATAATTAATGAATCTTCGAATTCTCCGATCATATTTACGCATAAAATTACAGTAAGTCTTTCTTTCGACCATTTTCCACCACTACGTATACAATTTTCACCTTTGAGGCACATTGTTTTATCAGGTGATGCCCTGAAAAACAATCCTGTCTCATCACAATGAAAATTTTTTTCTCTCGTCATAACCATTACAAAATTCATTCACTTTATCGAAGCAATTTTTCACCACTGCTTTGTCGACAGAAACACCAACGCAAACAGTTTTAAATGAAATTTGATGATGGCGACGACATTTTTCGAGTCAACCGTTTACAGAAGCTGTAAAATTCTGCAATTTCAGTTACTGTGCCATTTTCAACGCTTATTTTTGCTCAATCAGTGGCCCGGATATTGAAATGTTTTTTTTTTCTCAGTTGACTGATTCCATTCGTCATGAATGATTAAATTGAATCATTTTTATTTTATGAATGTTGCTCTCTTGAGTTTTGCCGATATCGAATTTCGAAGCGGCTTCACGAACACTTAATTTTTCACTTTTGCAACTTTTTATTATATCAATTTCGTCTCTCGAAGTTAAAGGTTTTCTTTTTCGAGACATGATAAATAATCGAATCTGAGTGTCTGATTTGCTCGATGAAGACAAGGATACTGAAATAGAAATCATTGACCGATATGAGCGGTAATATTGCAAAGTACGTTTATAAAGTCTTTACAACACGTGAAGTTTATGATTAAGTGTGTTCGTTATATTGAAATATTGAGTGTTCGTTAGCCGAAGAGTCCGCTTTTGGGAGGGTCCGCTATATAGAGGTTTTCTTCCAATAAGAATCAATGTAATGAGGCTGGTTCATTGAAAATATATGTCCGTTAGTAGAGTTGTCCGCTTTCGAGAGGTCCGTTAATAGAAGTTTCACTGTAGCCCGCCCTTAGAACTATCTGTATGAAGTTCGACCCTACCCTCATAGAGCACAATGGATATTCTGCTTGTTACGCCTTCCTCATTACGGACAGCTGTGAATAGAGTAGAATGAAAAAAAAAAAAAAAAAAACCCACGTTTCCGTCCTTAATGACAATTAATGTGTCAACAGGACTTTTTCATCGAGCAATTTCAGAGAGTGGCACAGTGGTCTGCCCATGGGCACTCACCCGACCGGGAATAGCTAGAGACAATGCCAATCGACTTGGAAAACTTCTGAATTGTCCTACCAACGAATCCAGAGCTCTTATAGATTGCTTGAGAAAAAAAAATCCCGTCGATATTATCACCACGGATTATTCCTTTTTAGTAATTTGACATTCTTTTTGACGCATAAAAAAAATTTTTTTTCTTCAAATGAATTACTATAAAAATGTTACATTGATACGAACGCTACGCAGAAATTCGGTGGGTGCCCTATGATTCCATTCAGACCCGTCATTGAGCCCGATCATCCAGGAGCATTTCTCAAGCAAGAACCGATCGAGTCATTGAAGTCCGGCGATGTGGCCGACATACCGTGGATGACAGGAATCACTTCACATGAGGGTGCCCTCAAAGTCTCTGGTGAGGCACCAATTTTGTTAATATCACCGTCTATTTTCTTTTCTTTTTTTTCTTGCAAATGGCGCTCTCGTAATTCCGGGCGCAAAATCATCTTGTCCGTTTAGAAATTTTTGGCCTGAAGGACAAAGGATATGACAAGCTGCTTGACGAAAAGTTCATGGAACTTGCTCCAATGAGTTTGCACTACGAGCACACGTGCCCCGAAAAATTCCGGGACAACGTAACTAAGAGCGTTTGAGACTTTTATCTCGGTGACAAAAGAATCGATGAATCTACAAGAATGGATCTCATTGACGTGAGTCAACAACAATCTTCGTAATTCCTCACCAATCGCATTGATATTCTTCGTGACTCTGTCAATCGTTGTGAACTCATTTTTTTTCATTGCCAGTTGTACACAGACGCGTGGTTCTATGTGGCAGCTGACAACGCCGTTAGATATCATCTTGAGGTCCTCAGCTCTCCGGTTTATTATTATTACTTTACGTACAAAGGAAGTTCGTCCTTCAGCGTTCTGTTCGGAGATACAGTGAATGATTATGGAGTTTCACACGGAGACGAGCTACAGTATCTCTTTCCCCTGAGCGAGGTACTCTTTCAGGGCACACCAATGAGCAAAGAGGATCACAAGATCGTTGATGCGATGACTCTTCTCTGGGCCAACTTTGCCAAATCGGGGTTCGTTCGAGTGATCCGTAATTCCCGCGTGGAATCGACGACAACATCGAGTTCAACGGGTTCGACAGTCAATTTTCAATTATACTGTTATCTTCATGTTTTTTTTTTTTTTTTGTCGCAGGAATCCAACACCAGAAAAAACCCCGGAAATTCCAGTCAAGTGGAAACCAGTGAGAACGCCGAGGCTCGAATATTTTCACATAGGCGGATCGAAGAATTTGGGCATGGCGGCCGATCTTTTTCCTGAGAGAGTCAACTTTTGGTCAAGCATCCCACATCGTGGCAAGATTGAACTCAATCGTGATAATCCTCGTGCCAGAGATGAATTATAAAGCTTAAAATGATGAAAGACTCGTATTGTAGAGATGTTTTTGCACTTTTGGCACTGAAATTTCGCGAGTGTCACTTGCAGCACCGATTTTGTGAAACCGAAAGCGTCGTTTGCCGAGGTAAAGTACAAAGGCACACTCGAAAAATGCCGAGAATTTAGGGCACCATCGTCAACGAGAGGATAAGACCCAAGCGAGTCTTTTCTAAGGTCCTACCTAAAACTTGAATGCAATCCTTGAAAAAAGTCTCTGCATACGGGTCACGATTCGAGAAACTTTTCTTCTCATGGATGTGTATACGACAAACTTTCTTCATGTGTACAATTTATCTACAATAAATTGAATTTTTTCTTCAGCCAGAAGGAGATGTTTGTCTCGTTCTTAAAAATTTGAAAAAAATATCCATATTGTAACCAGATTGATCGCGTGGGCAAAGCGAGTAAATCTCTATTGGTTCTGTCTATAGCACGATTCCTGCCCGACCGTTTTTTCTTTCTTCTCTCTTTTTACCATTTTTCATGGAATTTTATAAGCATTTGCAATTATATGAAAAATTTGTTGATTCGTAACAAAGTCAATTAAATAAAGCCATAATTATGAATGTAGCTGTCAATATGGCTGAGAAGAAAAACAAAAAGTTGTCTGATTTGGACGAAAGTTTGGGTTATTAAAAATCGGAAAAAATTCACCCACAATAAAGACGATAAGAAGATTGATTTTTAATAATAATAATAATGCCAAAAAGTTATCAATAAATTATTTAAACAAAATATTGCTTAAAAAATTTTTAGAGAATGTTTTTTTTTTGACACGTGAAATGAATTCGGTAATTTTTCTGACTACACATGAATTTTTTTTAAATTTTCTTACCATTTTGAAATATCGGTTTTCGAAAATTTTTTAATTTTTGAAAAATGAAGGGAAAATTGTGAAATTTGGATATGTTTTTGTAAAAACATTGTATATTACAATTAAGAAGTTTCCGGGGCATTTAACGAATAGTTTCGTAAATACAACCTTTACAAAATTCCGAATACCGAAATTTCAAAATGGTAAGAAAATTTTAAAAAAATTCTTGTGTAGTCAGAAAAATCACCGAATTCATTTCACGTGTCAAAAAAAAAACATTCTCTAAAAATTTTTTAAACAATGTTTTGTTAAAATAATTTATTGATAACTTTTTGGCATTATTATTATTAAAAATTAATCTTCTTATCGTCTTTATAGTGGGTGAATTTTTTCCGATTTTTATCTTATCATGAAGTATGCAATATTGTCGACTAAAGTCACTTTTGGTTGGGAAGGTACCGTCCAATACATCCTTAAATCCAACGACAAAATTTAAAAATTCAAAATGACGAAATAAATATTATGGCGGTTCAATAAAACGAAAAAATAATCGCAGTACGATAAAAATTCATACTTGGTGGTTTCAAAGACCACTGTAATTTTTGGAAGAAAGTCAAAATTCTTCTTCTTCTTCTTCTTCTTCTTCTTCTTTGATTGAGGCTGTCTCTGGTCACCGCACAAACTCGAAAAGATCATACGGCGATGTGCGAAAGTTAACATTCTTTTCATCTAAACGCCGAAGTTTATATGACTAGCCAAAGAAACAGAGAAGATCCGATTACAATGAAAGTTTACATTTAGAGGTTATTTCGGTAGCTGATTTACAAATAAAAAAAGAATTTTTATAGTTCAAAAAGGCCAAGTATACATATGGCTCATAAAAAAAAAAACAAATTACGATTCGATTTCGATAAAAAATTGCACCAGAGAGGGGTCATTGAGGCTTTTTATTTCGAATTCTGCATAAAAATTTTAGTATTCATAGTCAATATAACTGATAAAAAAAAAAAGTAAAAATTATTCGAATGCTACATACGTATGCTTCGCGGGCAATTACGATAAATGTATACTATAACAGTCGTCTAGGTTTGTTGAGGAAATTTATATAACATGGGTCATTACTGCCGATTATCAGCTGATGGTAGTATCTCCAGTGAAGAGAGTTGTAAAGCGGCTGCATCTTAACGGCCTCTGTCATATTGGTCGTTGAAGCTGCGCAACAACGAGAAATATCCAGCATCACGCCTGACGATACGTAAGAATAATTTATCTTCCATAATTATTTTTTTTTTTTCAGAACTGAAAAAATAAGAGCTCGACTCTTGTCTTAATAATAATGTTACGGTAATTTATAATTATATTTTTCATTTAACAAGGCATTGGACATTAGTTTACAAAAACTTTTTGAAACATATTTTGATGGATTATTAGTCAAGAGATATCTCGTTGTGGTCGCAAAAAAAAAAAAAAAAAAGACATACGTGTAGTCATAAGAAGGACAAATCTCATGCAACTGGTTGATCAAGTGCGTGTCTCTGCCACGCGATAAACTGGCTATTATTCCAAATTATCGTAATTTACAATGCAGGCGTATCGATTATTAATCATCGAGTTAATGAATTGGCAATTTATGAAAAAATTTTACATCCATTTAACGCTACTTAAACGGATATGAAATTGTATGACACTATTATTGCGAGTATATATAATACGCGCGAGGTGTGCCGGATAATCAGGACACAAAGTTCACGTTTCGAAATACGTGAAAAAATAAAAATTGCAGTGCACGATACATGACATTTGCGTGTCTGACAAGAATCAAAAACGACTAAACCCCCAAGAATGTCGAAGGAATGAGCAATGTGACGTGATTAGCATTGATTGCTTGGAAAAAGTTCCTCGACCGAACAATGGCATTGACTCGTTGGAGATTTGATCGGTTCCTGGTTCACTGGTTCACCGAACACCCTCTGATATGATAATTACGTGATACATTACACTTGATCGTAATAGACACGAAAAGAACTTTTAAAAAGCTATTTTTTGATAAAAATATTTCATACAAGTATAAAACCGTGATTGGACTTCGAAGACTTCATAATGGACTGTGCGAACCAACGGAAACTAATTAATACAATTAAGACGGTAAATTCAGAGTAAGATGCACTGATCGCTCGCATCATTGCAACTGATATTCGGTCGGTTGAAAAAATAAATAAAGATAAAAAAAAAGAGTTTTAAAATTTGGACTTAAATTTCATAGAATTTTGAAACAATGGTGTCATATGAAATGTAATAGCAATTGATGATCAGTAGATTTATTTCATACAGAGTATGTAGGGTAACTGCACCAGTGAATGATCAGTCACCAGTGAATTAAGGATGTATTGGACGTACCTTCCCAACCAAAAGTGACTTTCGTCGACAATATTGCATACTTAATGATAAGATAAAAATCGGAAAAAATTCAACCACAATAAAGACGATAAGAAGATTACTTTTTAATAATAATAATGCCCAAAAGATATCAATAAATTGTTTAAACAAAACATTGTTTAACAAATTTTTAGGGAATGTTTTTTTTTTGGCATGTAAAATGAATTTGTTGATTTTTCTGACTACTCATGAATTTTTTTTAAATTTTCTTATCATTTTGAAATTTCGGTTTTCGGAAATTTGTAAAGGTTGTATTTACGAAACTATTCGTTCAATGCCCTGGAAACTTCTTAATTCTAATTCACAACGTTTTTACGGAAAACATTTCCAAAATTCACGATTTTTCCTTCATCTTTAAAAGTTAAAAAATTTTCGAAAACCGAAATATCAAAATGATAAGAAAATTAAAAAAAAATTCATGTGTAGTCAGAAAAATCAACGAATTCATTTCACGTGTCAGAAAAAACCTTTACCTAAAAATTTGTTAAGCAATGTTTTGTTTAAACAATTTATTGATAACTTTTCGGCATTATTATTATTCAAAATTAATCTTCTTATCGTCTTTATTGTGGTTGAATTTTTTCCGATTTTTATCTTATCATAAAGTATGCAATATTGTCGACGAAAGTCACTTTTGGTTGAGAAGGTACATCCGATACATCCTCAACAGTCACCAGTGAAAGAACAGAATCATAGTTTTCGTTGAAAAATAAGGTATTAGTGCACTCTTTCGTTTCAGAAACTTTTCACAATTGAATGTGTTATGTACCCGCGCCACCAGTCATATAATGTATAGTTCACTCGTTAAACGAGGTTATTTATTGTTTTGGGCGAGCGTGCCTCATCGCAAAAATTTGCAGTGAATATTAAGTATGGCCGTGAATCCCACTTCATTTATAATGTACATAATTGCTTAAAAAGTATTCATCAAGTCATAATATTTTTTTCTTGGCTCAATAAGAGGTCTAAGCCATTCTTATACAAATATTTCATGACGCATAACCTCAGAATAACCTCAAAATTACGGTGTTGAATTAATGATTCACACAATCGCGAATTTTCAGTGATTGAACGGTAACGTTAATTTACTCGTACATGGAGTTCCAGTTAATGAACGGCATGAGACGGCTCCTCTCATTCATTGGATTCCATGATTCCATCCAATGAACGATATTAAATTCAATTATCTAATAACGCTGTTAATTATGTTGAAACATTTTTTTGTAATGTCGAACCCATCAAAATAGATTAATTTTTGATCTAGGATACAATATTTATTCAGTAAATTAATATTTTAAGTATAATTATTTTTCGAGCATACACTTGGATACGTAAACTGGACGAAATATTACTTGACATTTATTTTTTCCAAAAAATCGTGCATCTACCCTTCAATATAACTTTAGGTATGCTTAAAATTCTGCATAATAAATAATAAATGTCCATTACTTCATAGCGTCCATTCACTGTACGCTGACTGTTCATTCACTGGCTTGGTCTGTTCAATTACTGGTGCATAGGCTGTTCATTGATTGAGTCCAAGTCTTCAATTACTGGGGAAATTGATATTTTCAGTTTTCATAGATTTTTCGATACACATTTCTGTTTAAATAATATTTTTGCACAGGCTAAGTCAATAATTTCGTGTACTTAACGATTAGGATTGATTTTTTTACGTCGTAAACATCCACAGTACGAAAAAAAAAAAACCATTTATAAACCTGAGCATGTGCTGAATCGTTCATTCACAGCTGCTCTGTCACCCTACATATTTTCGAATGTCTTCGTTTCAGCTATACATATATATCAGTGAAGTATAATGCTTCACGCGAAATACAAAATTGCAATGAATACGATACAGATTGTCGGAGAAAAAAAAAAACTATATCAGGTCATATCTGTTTACCAGCTGAGTTACGAAACGTGACGGATTAATATGTGCCCCGTTTCATGTTTTCATTTCGACATTGATTTGTATTCACTTTTTCTTTTTGCATTACTTTTTTTCATACACACTAGATGCATTAAATTCATAAACGTATGAGAGATCGAAAAGCTCGCACACCCACGTTGGGTGTGATCTCCGAACCTGTGAAACAGGTTTCATCACAGCGAAGCCGTGTTGCAATCATAATCAGAATTCTAAATCTCTCTGAATGCACGCTCGAATAAATACAAACATAAATGTGTGTATATTTGTAGATTCGTTCCGCATTTGACTAAAAATTCGTTTCTCAATTGTAAATGGTAGCAAGCATATTTAAAGTGTTTTCCCATTTTCTTTGCACATCGGATGCTACATATATTTATTCTGTGACTTTATACTTTCACCCTTTTTTGTAGCAATCCTTATAAACCTCAATCAATGAATCGATGACTGAATTTTTATTTAAAAACAAAATCTTCTATTTTATATTTAAAAAAAAAATCCCTTAGCTTTCCGAAACCGTTTACTATTTTTATAAAAAATTTTATTTCGTTACTGCCGTCGGAAGTACGTTTTAAAAAATTAGTTGCCATGGGGGGGTGTCATTTTTTAAAAATTATTACGTTTTCAGTAAATTGTGTATTTTTTTACATGAAACTTGAAAATTTTTCGAAAGAGAACTCAGTGGCATTAGGCTTAGGAAAATGAAGAGCTTAAAAAAAATTATTTATCATGGAATTATTGTATTTTAAATTCGCATGTTTATCAGTTTTGCAACATTAATAAAACAAAAATATTGAAAAAAAAATTTAATTTCTTTTTTTTTTTCAATGAAAAGAAATTCATCAATGGTTTTTTTTTAATCTTTTGTGAATCATTATGCAACACGTAGCAAAATACGAATTTCGATAAAACGAAATTAACCCAGGGGAAAAAAAATGGAAAGCTGACATTTTTTTAAGACATGAATCAGTAGATTAGATTTTAGAATACAATTAAAAATATTAAAAATTCATGTACTAAAGTTATAGGCGCTATCCGCAATACAATTAAGATATAAAATCACTGTTTGAAGCATTTGATTGGAAAAAAGTTTCAGAGAAGTCTGAATAAACATTCATGTTTCGTATTGTCGACAACTTTATAAAAAGCTTCACTCCAATCGCGAATCCTGATGTTTGTTGGGAATTGTCGATCGAGCTATTCATCATAATCGAATACATGTGTGGTACGTTTTTGATAGAACCCACGAGTGTAATTCGCGTTCGACACACTCTTATTGTATTGCGCGTGCATATCTATGTGATAAATCGACAGGCGCGACCAACGTTTCTCGTACTCAATTTGCATGATCGTTACCTGTATAAGATCTCTTCCTTCCTCCTTCCACGCGGAAATCTATAAAATCCCCGTCGACCGGTGTCTTGGCCGTTCGTGCGTCAATTATAGGAGCCGCGTTCTCTTTCAAGACAACCAGTCGGGACATTACCGTCGCGAGGTGTGCTCGCGCGATCGTCGATCTTTCTCTCGATACGCACGCACGTGGTTCGATTCTATTCACTTTTTTTTTTTTTTTTTTTTTTTCAAATCGCCTCTCCGATACGAATCGCTCTCGTCGCATTTGCTATCGACGATCGACGCATCATTGATCGTCAATATTTCTTTTCAATTGTTCGAAGAGAAAGATGACAAAACAAAGGCTCATGAAGATCGGTATACCGATCTTCATGACGATCTGTTGGCTATGCGGTGACACTCTGGTTAATGCCGCAGCATCACCGATGGTTCATGTGAAAAATGGCACTCTCGAAGGTATTATTATGAAGAGCAGAAAGGGTCGAGAATTTGCGGCGTTCAGGGGCATCCCTTACGCGCAGCCACCTATCGGTAAACTCAGGTTTGAGGTAAGCATCGATAAATCGTCGTCAAAGATTCAAAAATACCACATAGAAACTTCCTGCAGTAAATTTATTTTTCCGTCAAACACCATTCCGATAAAGTTTCATTCTATATGCAGCCTTCCAACACTCGCATCTTCGTAATTTCCTTCCTCGTCAATCGGCAAAACATTTAGCTGGGCAAAGAATTTTCGAGATATCCTAAAAATTTCAAATAACCCAAATAAAATACGACCGTAATAATAAGAGACCGATTTTCCTCTTGTTTTTGTTATTAACCTTGTATGGAACCGCGTGTAATGGTCGCCTGTGTCGTGTCATTGTGCTTCGTGAGGTATAAAGAAAAAAAAATCGTTCCATGTTAAAGCGTAAGTAAAATGTAAGATAAATCTTTGAAGTGGACTTGAGAATAATTGTCTCGATGGTATAGTTGCGTTATACGTTAGACACGACCTTGCACTTGAACGCTCATCGTTTATACATATTCATACACGAATGCCATTCCAAAATTCAGATATGCTTTTATTATACGATCCGTCAATCAACAAATTTATTTGTATTGTCACGATTTAGTACGATTTCTTGAAATCATTTTTATACCTTTCGAATTATTGTGTGTCTCGGTGTATGTTGAGAACGAGGAGTATTCAATTCTGACATAACGTCATAAAGTTTAAAAATACGGAATTTCTCGCTAACCGGTAACTCCGTCAGATACATTATTTATGTTATACTTGTATATCGACGTTGATTGACGCGAATGGCATCAAGAGATAAAAAAATGCCCGCGAGTATACGAGTAAAAATGTTGGGTTAATATTTTTCCTTGTTTGGCATCGTTGTGCTCGCCACAGCATCACGTATTTTTTTTTTTTCTTTCCAAATAACTGTCGTGTTCCGTGATCTAATTTTGTTTTTCTTTAAAAATAAGATTTTTAATATAATAAATAAAAAAAAAAATTTCAAAAAAACAACGCACGTATCTTCACTAATTCACTGTGATGCGCCGCTAGAAAAGTGACCTAATTTTTTTCGATACAATAAAAGATTATGGTAATAACATTAAATTTTCAATTAGGAGTTTAATCGGTGATGATTCTCATTCTGAGAGATTAATATCACCTTTTTTCTGGTGATTTTCACGAATGGGTCGATGACTAGACGATTTACGACTTTATTTATTTTTATTTAGTTTTCAGTTTTAACTGAAATTTATGAAATTTTATATTCAATCGTTAATTTTACAAACATTTTCAGTTGTAATAATTTCAAAATACCGGTTTCCGCATAGCGATTTCATATTCTTGGTTTTCTCATACCGGTATGTTAATTTGCAACTGCGAAATCAGATATATTTGAAATTATTTGTCGACTTTGAACCACTCTTGTGAAAGAAAATTCAGTGCGCAACGTGTTTCGTTCTGATATACGCGTTCCTGAAGTTACAGGCACCATCAATGGCTAAGAATTCGTAGTTAATTGCAAACGATATTTACAGCAAAATATATCGTAACGAAATTGCGTGTATCCCCGCCGATTCTTCGTGAATAGTCGGCCGTCTTCGTTACGGGAGCCGATTATTCGAGTATTCTCGCTCCTAACGGTTAGATTTTGTCGCAGTCACCGACAATCGGCACGGACGTATATATATATACATGTTCTCTCATTATAATTATATAACGCGAAAATCCACCATAGCGTCTAGCAGTCGCACATTTCTTGAGCAAACCCGAGTCAAATCCAAGCACAAGCTCATCCTGTGTGTCATTATATTAGTCAGGTTCTCTTTTACGTGAGATCACCCAAGCTTACGAGCCTCTGATACGCTGAAAAAAATTTCTTGTCTATCTCATTATTTTAAATGATAAATCTCAACTATCATCTTTTTTGTCTGATGATGAGAAAATACTTGCTCCTTTATGTCGCAGAGAATTAACTTTCTGTATCTCCAGTATAATGACGGAGACCATTTACACTCGATCAACCGGCATAATTTGCACTCCTGATATACAATACATCAGCTAAATGCTTGTCCAATAAATCATTCGCCATTAGTATAAGCACGCTAGGTTAATATAGGCAGAAAATGTCATTGAGCATGGTGAAAATTAAGACTCTCCGAAATTTTGTGTCAATCTTTACAGCCACCAAAGCCATTCGGCTCTTGGAGCGGGGTACGTTCGGCAAAAGACGATGCTGACATCTGCACCCAACGTAATATTTATACACATCAGGAGGAAATTGTCGGTATCGAGGATTGTCTGTATCTCAATGTTTATAGTCCCAGATTATCATCGAACGAGATTGACGAATCTCGAACGAATTATCCGGTGATGATTTGGTTTCACGGTGGCGGTTGGGTAACCGGCGCTGGTCATTCGGAATTCTACGGACCAAAATATCTTCTCGATCATGAGGTCATTCTCGTAACCGTGAACTTCAGGTATGCTGAACTTGCGAGCTGAATCAATCGATCACGCAAATGAATTTCAATGGGGACTTGTGCATGCATGAATAGAATTTATTATTACGTACATTCGATCTCTCGTTTAATGCAATTTCAATGGAAAATCAACGTGGCACAGGTGTAAAGTCGATGTTTTTGCTTCTACGTTCTTTCTAATGTCGTTTTAACGAAAATTCGACGTAAATGCATATGCGACAGCTTAATTTTCATTTCGAAGAATGTCATAAAAATCCTGTTAAAATTAATAATGCATCAGACTTGGGCCATTGGGATTCCTGAGCACGGAGGACCTCGTGTCTCCTGGAAATCAAGGAATGAAGGATCAGGCCCAATCGATCAGATGGGTCAATGAAAATATCGCGGCATTTGGCGGTGATCCCAATCGCGTTACCATCTTTGGTGAAAGCGCCGGTGGTGCTAGCGTTCACTACCACATGATCAGTCCTCTCTCTCAAGGTACCGTATTATACGTACATTTATATCTGCATTATGTACACTTAACAACTGAGACTAACTCTCATATTTTTCATTGGCATCCATTGAGTGAAATCTTTTCGTAAAAACGCAAGGTTTCTCGTCGATGAAGAATAAAAGTCATGATATAAATCGTATAAAAAAACACGTGCACTGAAAGTGTACAATTATTGTTACTCTATTCACATTTCGTTCATTTTTTTTTTATTCATCAACCGTTTATCAAGAATAAAACGAGAGAAAGAAGTACGTTTTTCATACAAGCTTTGCGTTAATGGAATCATTATTTTTCTCTCTAAAGGATTATCCAATTTATAAAGTTGATTCGTAACAAATTCAGGCCTCATAAGATAAAGTTTCCTAGATCTCTGTTTTTCCATCAATCAATTATCTCTCTTTGGAATTGTTGCCCACGATCGCAGGATTAATAATGACGCTGCGACATATGTATAGCGACCGGTTTACTCTCGTCGTATTACTCGCCAATTAAAGACACGAGAAAATACGTTTTTGAGATCCGCTAATCTGCCATCCGTCCATACACCGTGTGTGTCTGCCAATCTTAATGAACCAATCAGCTTCATCGTTTTATGGTCACTCTCTTTCAATATGAAGATATGAAACGCACGTGATAGACAAGATCTTCGATTAAATGACAATATACCCTCGCGTTTCTACATCTGGAGGATCTTTCAATTCACGTATTAAAAAAAAAAAATTTAATCAATGAACCATAAATTCGAGAGACGGTGGTACTATAGCATCAGCCTTTTTTTTTTACTCATCTGGTGCAATGATGCTTCGTCATCGTGATTAGGGCCAGCATCCGGTTTATATATGATATGTAAATGACTCTGTATATTCCATGCAATCGAGACGATAAGAAAAATACGATGCTTCATCGTATAATCGCGATTTCATTTTAAAAAAAACTGCGCATTAAAAATACACGTTGATCAGTTCATTATATCCTAAGAGTTGGTATACCAAAGATATAATTGCGACGATAAAAGTGATAATGATTGTGCAATGTTATGTCACACAAATGTTGCACTTGACTCACAATCAGTGACGAACTCTCTTTTTTTTTCCTCCTTATTTCAATCTTGCCGTATATTAGTTCGAATATGATTAAGAATTGAATGCGCGGATGTGCGATTTATCAATCGCGTACACATACTACGTGTATGACACAACGTATTACGATAAGGGGTGTGTCGACAGGTCTTTTTCATCGTGGAATCTCGCAGAGTGGCACGGTTTTATGTCCCTGGGTATTGACCAGGCCTGGTATTGCTAAGAATCAAGCCAATCGACTTGGTGAACTTCTCGATTGTCCTACCGGAAAATCCACTGATCTCGTCGACTGCTTGAGGAAAAAAGATGCGGTTGATATTATCGGCACGGATCGTGATTTTCAGGTAATTTAACTAGCGTGCATGTGTATGCGTGTATCTTTTTTCCTTTTCTTCCGTAATTTTCCGAGATTATGAAACACGCGTTAATCGTGAGATGAATTGTGAACCGAGTTGTAGATTCGTAAGTTATACTTTGATATGTAGCGTTGATGAGTCATCGATTCTCAGTCAGTGAGAAAAATTGCGGAAAATTGTGTGGGAATCCCCCTCATAAGAGAATATTTAAATCGGGAAATATATGAATAGCGATTTGCCCACTGGACACTCACGAAGTTTTAGAAATACTCGGAGACAAATATCAAAGACTCACAAGACGTTCACAAGTGTCATAGGCATTCATGAACAAGCAGAGAGAATATTCCTAGGTCATCACTCGGTGTCCCCGCAAATATTTTTATGGTTACGAAAAACTATCTTTTAATGCAACCTCCCAATAATTTTATCAATAGATCTTTTTTACCGTATATGTTTCGGGATCACGATTCTTGAATCCGCGTGTTCTCTGAAGGAACGTCCATGAGTACGTACTCATCGATGTTTTTACAGCAAACGCTCTTAAAATTTCTCTCAGTATTTCGGAAGTTTTTAATTTTTATATTATTTCAATGCCTTTAAGCTATGAAATATCAGTAGATACTTCTGAGATTTGCTGATATCTCAATGTATAAAACATCACGTACGAATTTTCTCGGAGATGGAGAACGTCATATATGCGCATACCGACAGAAACTAATGGTGAAAGTTTATTAGCAAATTGGTATACTCACTCGCGATTGCACCAATGCATTCACGAATAGTTCAGTGGCAATGCTGAGGGGTAATAAAAAGGAGTCATCATGAATATGGGAAAATGTGGCAAAGCACAAAAAACAGGTTTACAGTTTCCTTTATATATGGCGATCGTTATACTTACACTGCTAAAATATATTGGGAGTGCATAATATACGATCGTACGGGAAGCTATTAAGTTGTATCATACGTGTTCGGAATGTCTCTACATCACTGAATTTTTTTCATCTACTTACATCAGCTAAGCCTAACGAGCTAATGTACACGTGTGCGTATGTATGCAATGAGACACGGTTTGGTAGGTATAATTATAACAGAAGGCGGACTGAAAATGTTCTCAATCTGTCGTACACCATATCATCGAGACCTGTCGAAAGGATTCATAGCGATCGGGTGAATGTGATGCAATGATTTTTCCTGATTATTCCGATTAAATTGACACAGACTTCTCATCGTGAATGACGAAAATTCCAAACGATCGAGTTAATCACACATGTGTCCGATTCGTTTATTTTTTTATTCTTAATCTCTACTTTACATATTTTAGCGTAACGCACGTCAAACAACATAAATGCTACACGTAAAATAACAGATATATGTCAACGCTCGAAGGTATTGCTATTCCCGCGATTATAGTGCTATCGAATTATGGGATCAACGTTAATCCTCTCCCATGGCATTAAAACAAGATATTATATCGGAACGAAGAGAAAATTGAGATTAATCGGTTTCAGATCTCGAGCTTGCAAAACGCAAGTCTTGCATCGACTATAGCAGAACGTTAAACGAAATTCAATCACATTTCTCGTGTGATGTGTAGGAGTGTTTGATACGAATCTATGAAAAAATAGCGAAAGGTAGAAACGCTACCTCTTTTGCGGGGCAGGGTGGTGAGAGGGGTACTCCCATGCTTTAACATGGGAAGCCTTTCGTGTTACCAACTGCAATGTGAATCAATTTTCTCGTTTTCAATTTACATGTAAGATGATGATTGTGTACCTTTTTGATGAAAAAATAACCGTTAATAACTATTTCAAACATAATATTCCTGGTTTTGGCGACAAAAAATGCTCCTCGTTGCATATTTCAAAATATTAAACATTTCGCAATATAGTTGCTTCGACAGCGGCAACGCCGTATACTGATTTCAGTTTTTAACTGTTGGCTGCACTTCTCGAGCTCCAGAGGAGTTCGTCAGATGTTTTGGCGGAAAGGTTGAAAGTACGATTTATAAAAGCGAAAAATAAAAAAAATCGCCAAAAGCTCGTTGAAATTTTGAGGAAGTTTAAGGAGCAAAAAATAAATGAAAAATAAATATAGGAGGCCGAAAAGGTGAAAAACGAGGGGAAAAAAAATCGCGTTTTGCAGAAGGACGCCGAATTGTCGATTCCGAGGTTATGTGTCGACATGTCAACTTCTGCAATGTGTGTGTTGTAGCTATGTCCACCAGTATAGAGAGGGAAAAATTGCGTTTATTGTTTTTTTTTTTTTTGGCACATTGCAGACAATCGGTACGGTGAAATTGCTGCAAATTTTGCAGGAGCGATCTTGAGAGTTGATTCATATTCTTGTGTTAGTTTGATCGAAAAGTGGCTTTTTAAAGGTAGTTTTTCAATGTTTTTTTTGCAGTTTTTTTTACCCTTTCCCATAAGATCAAATGTAAAAAAACGAATTCAATTCTCTCAGAAGCGGTACGGTCAAACCCGCTGAAATTTTTCGAGCAAAAATTTTACTCAGTTTCGAACGTATCTACCAATTTTCATCAAAATCCCTCTTTTTTGACATTATGGTATCGTTCTAGCTTAAAATCCATGATATGCTAATGATGATCGAGGAATAGACAAACGTTAATAAAGCACAAGCTGCGCATAATTAATTGGGGGTTTTATCGAATTTTACGTTGAATACAGGTCTTCGATTATTGTCCCATGATTCCATTCAGACCGGTAATCGAGCCTGATCATCCAGGCGCATTTTTAAAGAAGGAACCAGCACAGTCATTGAAGTCTGGCGAATTGTCTGACATACCGTGGATGACGGGAATAACTTCTCACGAGGGTGCCATCAGAGTCGCTGGTGAGGAGGTCAACGTTTTTTTTTTCTGTTTTTTTTATTTAAAAAAATTTTTTTTAAGTACACGCTTGGCCCAAAATATAATTTCGTTTATTTAGGTATCTACGGACTCGAGGACAAAGGACTCGACAGGCTATTGGAAAAAAAATTCATGGAACTTGCACCAATAAGTTTACTCTACGAGGACACGTGCCCGGAGAAATTCAAAGACGAGACGACCAAGAAAATTCGTAAATTTTATCTGAATGACAAAAAAATCGACGAATCCACAAGATCGAATCTCGTTGACGTAAGTTGGCCAAAAATTACGTAAGAAAATGAAGTAGCGCTTAAGGATAAATTGGAATTGAATTTGGCTGGAATTGACGAAATCGTTCTGAAATTGTGAAATTTTTATTTCATAAAGAAAATACATCCTCTGTGTTCGAGTTCACGCGAAACGTAGGCCATTAGTCTAGAAGAAAACAGACAGAAATTACAGAAATTGTGACACTTGATACTGCTCCCACGTAATTATCTTCGATAACAAAGCTCCCTCCGTGGGGATCTCTCACCATCAGTGGCAACTTTATGATTTTATGAATGGGCCAAGATATAATTAGATTCCCGCGTGAGCAAGTTAAAATTTGCTTTATCATCGTTGCATAATTGTTACCAATGTTCACGATGCATTTCACTGCTCGCAGCTGTACACAGACGCGTGGTTCTACATCGCGGCTGACAACGCCGTGAGAGATCATCTCGAGGCACTCAGCTCACCGGTTTATTATTATTACTTCGCCTACCGCGGAAGTTCCTCGTTCAGCAAGATATTCGGCGATGATAAGAAGGATTACGGAGTTTCCCACGCGGACGAGCTACAGTATCTCTTTCCCGTGGGTGAACAACTATTCGCGGATACACCTCTGACCAAAGAGGATCATAGAATCGTGGACGTCTTAACCGGTCTTTGGGTCAATTTTGCTAAAACGGGGTACGTTTGGACAATTCATAATCGTTATTATCGAATCATCGATCATCGGTAAAACAAAATTAATAATGGGGCAGAGGTGCGATGGGCTCACAATGCTTCCTTTTTTTGCGGTTATAGTCAATTACATTGATACCATTACTGGGAATATAATCTTATATACATATCCTCATGTAGCCAGTGTTTTAGAAAGTTTAAGGTCACGAGCCATATTGTACAATTCAACTGACAGAAATCGGTTAACATGTAAATGTAATAATTCCAACTATATCGAGGGCTTAGGACCAGAAAGGCGTAACCCACAAAAAACGGACTATACTGCCATAAGGGCGTATCCCCAACTTTAACACGGAAGTTCCATAAGAGCAAAATTAATCAGCCTACAGCCAGAAGGGCGTAAGCCACGAAAAATAAAAAAAAGTGGCTTACGCCCGTCTGGCAGATCATTCATAATTTTTTTCCGGATTTAAATCGCCTGATTACAGCCAGACGGGCGTAACCCTCTTTTTTTTTATTTTTCCCGGCTTACGCCTTTCTGGCGGATAACTGCGGTCAGTTTTTTCCGAATTTCGATCGTCTATTTACTGCCAGAAGGGCGTTACCCCAAAAAAATTGAAAACGTGATGTGTGTGTGTGTATGACGTGTGTGTGTGTGTGTGTGTGTAAAATTTTGAAAATGTTGAATAAGTTTGAAAATTTTGGAAAATTTTGAAAAATTTGAAAATTTTGAAAAATTTGAAAATTTTGAAAAATTTGAAAATTTTGAAAAATTTGAAAATTTTGAAAAATTTGAAAATTTTGAAAAATTTGAAAATTTTGAAAAATTTGAAAAATTTGAAAATATTGAAAAATTTGAAATTAAAAAAAAAATTTTAATTTTGAAAAATTTGAAAATTTCGACTATTATGCGACAACGACTAAATATGCGCATGCAACCATTTTGCAAATGATATATTTCGTTTTTGTTTATACTTCGCATTAAAAAATATTAGCAAATAGCAAATAGTTTCCTGACCAGCAACTGCCGAGTTTTTCTGACCAGCAACTCGTCAGTCTGCCAAGACTGGCACTGAACAGATTTGCGTTACACACCTAGTCTGGAACTCGACAGTTTACTGGCCATCGACTGGCCAGAAAGATGGAAAACTGGCCAGCATCTTGCACACATCACGTTTTCAATTTTTTTGGGGTAACGCCCTTCTGGCAGTAAATAGACGATCGAAATTCGGAAAAAACTGACCGGTTATCCGCCGGAAAGGCGTAAGCCACGAAAAATAAAAAAAAAAGAGGGTTACGCCCGTCTGGCTGTAATCAGGCGATTTAAATCCGGAAAAAAATGATCAATGATCTGCCAGACGGGCGTGAGCCACATTTTTTTTTCTCTGCGGGTTACGCCTTTCTGGCAGTATTGTAGTGGGCTTACGCCCTTCTGGCTGTAGGCTGATTAATTTTGTTCTTATGGAACTTCCGTGTTAAAGTTGGGGATACGCCCTTATGGCAGTAAGGTAATGAAAAGTCGAAAAACAGTGGGTTACGCCCTTTTGGTTCTAAGCCCTCGATATATATATTTATATTTACATATATATACAGGGTGGGGCATTAACTATTAGCAGTAGAAATATTTTCTACCTTGCCAGTCTTAGGCGAAAACTTTTCCTACAAAAGTTGCATGGTTCGTAGGGGGTCATCAAGTGGTGGCTACGAGGTTCATCTAGGTGGAGGCGCTTCGAGAATTTCAAGGTCACCTCCGTTTTTTCAAATGGATCCACTATTTTTTTTCTTCGTAATTTCATCGAGGAACTATGAATAAGTTCACACACCAAATTTCGTCATGATCAACCAAGATTTAGCATAAAAAATCGATAAAATGGAAATTTTAATGTTTTCAGCCTTAAATCGATTGAAAAAATGGTGCAACCACTTACTCTTATAAAAGGTACTCAAAGTGATGGCCACCACTTTCAATGCATGCTTGAAATCTGATTTGCATTGATTGTATGGCCCTATTAATAACGTCAGTCTGTATTAACGAACAGGCTCTAATTATTCTGTCTCGCATATCTTGCACAGTAGTCGGCACTTCATTGTACACCACGTCTTTTAGAGTCCCCCATAAAAAAAAGTCCAGTGGTGAAACCTCGATTAGAGCCTTTTCGTTAATACAGACTGACGTTATTAATGGGACCATACAATTAATACGAATCAGATTGCAAGCATGAATTGAAAGTGGTGGCCATCACTTTGAGCTCATTTTATAAAAGTAAGTGGTTGCACCGTTTTTTCAATCGATTTAAAGCTAAAAATATTAAAATTTCCATTTTATCGATTTTTTATGCTAAATCTTGGTTGATCATGACGAAATTTGGTGTGTGAACTTATTCATAGTTCCTCGATGAAATTACGAAGAAAAAAAATAGTGGATCCATTTGAAAAAACGGAGGTGACCTTGAAATTCTCGAAGCGCCTCCACCTAGATGAACCTCGTAGCCACCACTTGATGACCCCCTACGAACCATGCAACTTTTGTAGGAAAAGTTTTCGCCTAAGACTGGCAAGGTAGAAAATATTTCTACTGCTAATAGTTAATGCCCCACCCTGTATATTTACAAATGCGGTTGAATGATGTACAATAATGGTTCCTTCGAAGGCCTGCGTTTCTCAAACTTTTACTTCGCAAATCAGGAATTTTACCTAACACATTTGTCAGCACTTTCAAACATTGTTTTTTTTTTTTTCCTATGCTTATATTACAGAAATCCGACACCACAGAAAACCACGGAAATTCCCGTTAAATGGAAACCAGTGAGGACCCCGAGTCTCGAGTATCTTCACATTGGGGGTTCCAAGGATCTCCGCATGGCAGCCGATTTGTTTCCCTACAGAGTCAATTTTTGGGCCAATATACCGCATCGCGGCAAGGTGCAAATCAATCACGATGACAAACGTTCCAGGGACGAGCTGTAGATGATAATGCATCACGATAGACGAACGCCGATGCTTCGAAACAATAACTATACGCACAATAAGGAACAACGAATTAAACGAAGAAGGTGCGAATTCCGTTGCGGTAAATTATTTTCGAAAATTCGGAGAACATTCAATTCTCAGGATTCCCGCGGGAACTCGAAAATTCATGAACAATGGCGCTTTGCTTGAAATTTTCAATGTGCATGAGCGATCAGGAACTATCACGAGCGAACCTTCCTTCCCATAAATTGTTACCGTGTACATAATATACGTTTTTATTTGTTTTGCTTTTGTTTTCTACACATACCATGCAATTATATGACATCGACATTCTTCTCATCGTTACATCGTCGCTACGGATTTTTTCGATTTCTTCGTGACACTCGTGGAGATTGTCATGTCCCGATGAGTCGAAGGAGTGCCGAGAAAATTTCTCATGGCCATGCAAGCCAAGGTATGATTTTCAGTTCCGAGATGGACAAACGTATTATCCCGATTGTATTTTTCGATGTACGTCGCGTACGGTATCTCACCGAGTTTCTTGAAACCCAATCGACCAGCTGATTTCATACGGTGTACATGTTTGCAATAAAAAGTATGATTATTAGTTTCTCGATCGTACTGGTATATATAAACTGCTTGTACTCCTCCGTCATTCTCGTGAAGCTTCGAGCTATACTAAATTACATGACTACATCGCACTGAACCTGAACTTATATGCGCAACTACAATATGCATCCAACGTGAAAGAGTTTATCGTTGATTCGCAATTTTCACTTTCACTCTCGATTCAACTCCGCACGAATCGGCCTTGCCTCTCCTAAGGCACTCCGTAAACGCGTTTGTGAAGAAACTAATACGCGTGTATGACGGCTCTATATCGATGAAGCAAACGGAATAAAATTTATTCACGCATACAACGATATGTCGATAAAAAAATCATAGATTTTTTGAGCTCAATAAGTCAATAAAATGCCGATCGTTAATAAAAAAAAAAAAAAAAAAAGCAAAACTGCGAGTATCTTAAACGACAGCACACAGAGTCACTCCATCTACCCGAACATGAATATTTGGTCGTTCGAGCGATGAAACTATAATGTCCTGTTTCAACTTGACTGTTCGAAATTTTGATATTTTTGATTCTGTACGCCTGCCAAACGCGCTGAACGATCACAATGAAATTAAACGAAAACTTAAAGATTCGTAAAAGAGATTAATCAAACTCGCCCTTGATACAAAATGGTGGAGTCAATGTGGCTGATAACATTTTTTTTTTAAATCATCTGTTGTAAAAAAATATTGGCATTCGAGGGTGAAGATTGGTTGATAAGGATGAAGTTCATCAGGTAGAGCAAAATGCACAGAAAAATCGGAATTTTTTAATCGCGTATTCACTACTACTGTAGAAATGTGGCTGAATTATTTGGGAATTTTCACCTACACCATTCAGCTGAAAAAAACATCTACAGTCCGACCTCCCAATAAGAAACCAAAAGCCCCCAAGGGGAAGAGTTTTTCCTACAATTCGGATACCCCCACCAGGCGCGCGCTCCGCACTCACTACCTCTCTCTCTCTCTCTCTCTCTCACTCTTTTCCCCATGCGATCCTCTCGATAAGAAACTCTCGAAAGAGTTCCAGTTTGTTCACATAGCCCGTGCAAAAACGCACGCACACACACACTCACGCACGCACGCACACATTAAATTACACTACAATGTTAACTCTATTTTGCCCGAATAATCTCTCCCAGGCTGGTTTCTTCACCAGAGGTTCGCGCACAAAATTCTCGAGCTCGGAGCTCGAGTCGTAGTGGGGGAAGTGCTTGAGCGCGAAACTGGGGAAGGTTTCTTATTGCCGGGTTTCTTATTCGGAGGTCGGACTGTATTGGGTGCGGCAAGGGGAACGTTATAGCGCGCCGCGGGCGACGTGCGGGGCAGGTTGCGTTATTTGTTTCACCAAATACGTTTTCATTTTATTAATTTGCCATTACTCACGCTCAATTCTATTTACAAGTATATTTCACAATCGGCACGGTGAAAAACTTTCTTCATGGGCAAATTATATCTATGAAGGTCTGATCCGTCGTGTAAGCGATTCTTCGGGGAAATGTTACCGTTTTTTCACTCCTAAAATAATCTCCGATCATAGCTTCGAATACTTCTCCCATAAGAGCCCCACGTATAAGCGGCATATTTAATGTTTTTTTTTCTCCTCAACTGCGTGGTCAAAAAAATCTAAAATAATTACGGTGTATTCCTAGTACCAGCACAAACCTCCCCTCAAATTTTATAATCATTCTTACCGTTTTTCTCTGGGTTAAGAACCTCCCTTAACACGCATTCTTAGCAGAAATTGCGAGTTTTCGCCCCTTTATAACTCCGAAGAAAGTGTAAAGAAATTAAAAAAAAATATATAATTTCAATACAGTTTAGGTGAATAAAGCAGAGCATGACAAAAATCAGATTGATTGTATGCTTGGCTTAAGAATGCTGATCAATGAACCCACAGAATTCATAGTTATTCGCAGTAAAGCTTAGATGTAAAGAGGGGATAAGCAGGGCAACATCGCTGCAGAGCCGAAGCGATTAGGTTAGGTTGAGCGCACAATTTTCTCGACAACTCCACTGTTATTCGGTGCCTGTGGCTATGACACTTGACGGTATACCAGCAGTAAGAAATACGCGCTTTGTTACCAGACTTCTTTGCGAGTTATGTACACTATAAAATCGAATTTCTTTCGTTTGTAGCAATGTAAAATATCTTTTATCGATTCTAAACTGCCGAAAAGGATTAAATATTCATTTATCGTTACTTTATTCATCTCAAGCCCATGATTTTCCGTTTCATGATCAATTATTTTCACAATTGGCTGCAGTACCGTCGGCGCTCATGTATAAACATTAGGGTTTCCCCCGACCATTTTCACCTCCCGCAAACCTTAGCGAACCACACCATTTGAAAGAAGAGAGTTCGAAATTCAAAATAGCGTATTCAATACGCTGGACCGAGAGAACAAAAAATGGATCTATTACGACGCATATTTACATGGGTGGCCGATTTCAAATTCACAGTCAAAATATTTATTCGGCAAATTCAACATGGCTGATGAAAAAAAAAAATGGTTCGTTTTCGGTCGAAAAATTTTCGGGATAAATTTCACGTCTTGAGATAGCAAAGTATCAATGGAACTGCCGAAAATAGGAACGAGCTAAACGTGCACCTCGAAATTTTTCGAAATTCGTAAGGCTGCTTTATGAGGAAGTGGTTGTTTCTATTTTATGCACGAAAAAAAAAAAACATTTCAAAAAATAATAACTGAAATTTAGAAAATACAACGATGAAGAGAAAAAATGCAGTTTAACGCAGTAAATGAATCTCTTTACAGTGTTTTGGTGCAAAAAGTAATGTGCGGAATGTACTTCTGTACTACTATCTGTATAACCATATTTGCTGGTTTAAACTGTAAAAACAATTATTTCCACTTCAAAATTCAAAAGAATTTCCGAAGTTTTCCTCCCGAGAGGCAACATTTTTTTCCGTGTGGCTACTTCATTGAGGAAGCGTTTTGTGCATCTGGGAAAATTACGAGGAAGCAATGGGCATGTTTCGACTTGCCCCTTTTATCCCATATTTTCGTCAACGCAGTTTGAGTTTCACCTTGGTACATACACTTTTAGAAAGTTGCCTGACTTTTAAAAATTTTCGAGAATCAAACGTATCTTATACGACAGACTATTTAAAAAAAAATCGAAATTTCATAAAATCTTCTTCGGTTCTCGCCTGAATCGTCTGTCACAGTTCTCGCCAAATTCAATATCAATCATTCTTCAATGATACTCGATTAATTGAAAAAAAAAAAATTTCAGTTTGCGGAAGTTATAAAGTTGTATGGTGTTATGAAACAAACTAACCTATTCTCTGACTGGTATCAGAACTGAATACTCCAATGCAAGCGGATACATTCAGTGACCTTGTTTTCGCAACGCAGGAACGTAAAAGGCTACTGGCAACACCTTTACCACGATGCTCAGGCTTCACGCATAACACATCGACTCTAAAGTATTCTTCAAGGTCAGCGAGCTTGTTCTCCAGCTGTGCTTCAGTAAAAAGATGTTTCTCCAGAGCAGTCACAACCGAAAGTGCTGTCCCCTGGATATCGCGATTATCGCTATCCGTTTTACGACGTATCGACATGATCGCGACACCCGCGAGTCCGCCTATTCCTTCGCGAATAGCGCAAAAACTATTTCCTTGCAGAAAACACTTCCTCGCGAATTTCCGATAAGATTTCAGCGATACAGGATCATTGGACAATGACGTCGCGATGGATGTCGGTTCTTCAACGAAAAAATGGGACTGAAGAGAAAAAGCAGGAAAAATATTGGAAGACCTCGATCGAATACTGTGCGTGGAACAAACAATCATCATTACGTTCAGTAGATCGAGAGCTCGACTAATTCGATCGGGACGTAGATCAATGATTCTATAGCCCGTCGTCGTTCTCTCCCACACGATAGGGGCATTCAAGGATTCCTGAGATTTTGCGACGCCAATTGTCGTCGAATCGTCCGACGAATTCGTCGAGGATTCATCATCGTTTCTTGCTTCAGGTCGATTATCTCTTTCGGGGTATCCGAAGGTTAGACTGACTCGCTTAATCATAACGAATACGGAAATTCAATAATCCTGAATACGCAATTAATACATATAGCACTAAATTTTATGAATATACTTTAATCATTGCTATCGTCTTCGTACGATCTGAAAATAGATCGAATTATCGATGTCAAAAAAAAAAAAACAAAATAGTCGCACACAAAGCACCGTGAACTTGCATCCATATGTTTTTTTTTTTAAATGAATATCGCCTAAAATCCGTCTGTATATCCCGATAAAACATAATTTGGTAATTGAGAAAAAAAATAAATAAATAAATAATGGAGGTGGAAGGAAGAGATGACGCCGTGATAGCGATACAAAGCAGAATCATGGCTCCGCTATGCTGGGATTCGCCGTCATTCGCAAAAATAATCGATCTTAAAGAAATTCATTATGTTGAAGTCATTCGTCTGATAAAGGTTAAGCCGAAGTATTTTTTTTTTTTTATGGAGAGTGCTTAATCGATTTTCTTCATTCAATCGTATATAGCATCATTTCTTCAAAGAAGATCCCATGTGCAGGGCTTCGTTTATTCAAAATGACGTGGAATCCGTGAATGAATATTTAAATCTTGCGCGAGTATGGATGATGGATTCGACAAGTATCGTAGCATTGAGTTCTATAAGCGGTCGTGTGATCGGCACGGCAATTGCGAGGATCAACAGCAATCACGATAGAACCAATACTTACTCACGAGTTCAGGTTATAATTCCGAATTTTTTCCTCCAAACATCTTTTCGGTAAAATAAAAATAATTGTAAAATTTTATGAAATTCCATTCGAGTTTATTTGTCTCCGCAGTTGACCAATAATTTGCAATAGCGCGATCGTTAGAACTGACTTCTGAAAAATCTCATTAGATTTTGTATCACTGATAAACGTTTTCCAGATTTACAAAAATTATTTTGCGACCTATGCCTATGTAAACGCGTTCTTATCCGAGAAATTTCGACAGATTTTTCAGGGCAAAACATTGGAAAAAATAAGACATCTGAAGAGCAAAGTCGTCAAGCAAGCGGACGCTTATAGATATTTCGATGTCGATGCTACATTTCGCGTTTACATTCTGTGCTGTCATCCGAGTTATCAGAACAAGGGTTTAGAAAGTGCACTTCTCGAGACTTGCATCAACGTAGCTTCGAGCCTGGGACTATCCGCGATCGTTGGAGTTTTCACTTCCGGTTTCATTCAGACAGTGGCAAAAGATCTGGGTTTTAAAACATTGTCGGCGATACGCTATAGCCGATGGATCGTCGATGATGTGATTGTTTTTCGAGATCCCGGAATTGGAAATTATTCCGCCGCTTTTATGGGAATGATTGTGCCCGGAAATGAAGAATTAGCATCGAGACAACGAGCCAGAAGATTGCTCTACGAAAAGATGGCTGTTGACAAATTTTATCGGCACGACTAATCGATCGTTCATCCACTCAATTTCCAATTGTCATGTTAGGGAGACAGATGAAAATCAGGTTGTGATCGTTCCTGACGCTGTGAATATTTATTGATCCTTCCGAGGGAATTGATTGTATATGGTAGTAGATAATACTTCTGCACCTTTCAGAGGTCCTATATTGTCGATTTTCCTGCAAATCCTTTTCCCGCCATTATCCTACTTTCCTCCAGAATTCAGATTGTATTTTCCTTCAGCTTTCATCCTCTTATATGTTTCTTCAATCTCCAGATCCTATTTACCCTCCGCTCAGGCACATTTCCCTGCACTGTTAAAAATTTCTGTTGGAAATTTACAACAAATGTACAGGAAGCAATATTCGGGTTCGGTATTGTAAAATTTACTACATATTTATGAAGTTATTTTAAAAGACTTGAATTGTAAATTTATTGTACTTTTACAGCAAAGTTACTGAACATTGGGCTAATTTTAGCAAACGTGAGTATTATAAATCAACTCATGATTCGCAAATTTAAAGTGTACTTGTCTATTAATTTTGTTGTGCATGTATTTTGACCACGTCACACACTGATCACGCAATTTTACCAAGCATGTACACATTAAATTTACTGTACTTTTACAGTGAAGTTACTGAGAATTAATGTAGTAATTTTAGCAAACCTGAGTATTATAAATCGACTCGTAATTTTTATTTTTATTGCAAATTATAAACAAACATGAAATATGTTACTTGCAAAATGGTTCCATACACATATTTTGTCGTTGTTACTGAAAAAAAAAAAAAATATATATATATTGCACGGTTTACTCAATACGATTTTATTCTCCTCGACGGGGACTCGAATCTGCGACCTACCAACATATCCTACTTATCTATTTAACCTAACACGCTATCCACTACGCTATCCACTGTTTTGGAACTTTGGTAATTCATATCATGTATTATTTGACACGCCAGAGAACACTTGATCAGTTGTATTTTGGGAGCTATATACCACCAGAAAATAAAAGATAGTGAATTATAATAAAAATCGTGTCTAGCAGATTTAATTTTCAGGTGGTGAAGGTCCCGAAAAACCGCGTCATAACAATAATAGCGATGACATTTACAATAATAAGAACCACAGAATACATAATGATAATAATAATAACGATAACAACAATAGCAAAAATAAGTCAAAATACTATTATTATTATTATTATTATTATTATTATTATTATTATTATTATTATTATTATTATTATTATTATTATTATTATTATTATTATTATTATTATTATTATTATTATTATTATTATTATTATTATTATTATTATTATTATTATTATTATTATTATTATTATTATTATTATTATTATTATTATTATTATTATTATTATTATTATTATTATTATTATTATTATTATTATTATTATTATTATTATTATTATTATTATTATTATTATTATTATTATGCCAATCGAATAATGTGTTGACCAGCGTTATTCGAAATCTTGCTCCGGTCTCCCTAATGACAGTAAGTAATTAGTAACAGTACATATTTTTAACTTCCCGTTTCTCTGTTTTCAGAGAAAAAGAAAGTTGTTGAAATTACCCCGAAAATGAAAAGTTGAGTTTTAAATAGACCTCGACGTTCTGAAGAATCACCTCCGACCATTTTCGGACAGACGTCTGTGTTGTGTATGTATGTATGTATGTATATACATTGTACATTCATACACACAGCATACATACAATGTATGCATATATGAATCACCTTCGACCATTTTCGGACAGACGTCTGTGTTGTGTATGTATGTATGTACATTGTACATTCATACACACAGCATACATACAATGTATGCATGTAATGAATCACATTCGACCATTTTCGGATGAACGACTGAGTATGTGTGTATGCATGTATGTAGGCATGTACGTATATATATGTATGCATGTATGTATACATACAGGAAATAGATACAATGTATACATACATACACAGTTACCGGTTATTTACATTTTGGTTAGTTACATTTTGGTGATTTTGCTACGCAGTTTAGTAAAATTATAAATTTGATTGTAAAATTGAAATGAAGGCATTGTAATTTCTCTTGCTTATCCATGTTGTGATTTTACAAAACATTTGATAGTAAATTTAGTGCCATCTGGGCCATCTGTGTTACGAAAATTATAAAACAAAATTAGCAAATTTCAAATGCCGTATAGTAAGTTTTCGAGCACATCAAATTTAACCCAATGTTCAGTAAAATTGATAACCGTTTTGGTGATTTTGCTGTACAGTTTTGTGAAATTACAAATTTCATTATGAAATTGTGAAATAAATACTTACCGCATTCACTTCGCGAACCATGCACATTTGTAATTTTAATATACTTGAGCTCAATTTTCATTAACGTGCCTGTAGTGAATTTAGCAAACTGGTCAGTAAATTTCTAGTAATATGTAGTAAATTGAAAAAAACAAATGAGATTACTATGCACGTTTAGTGTATTTAAGATGATGTTGCGTATTTCTCGTACTATGTATAGTAAAATTAAATTTTTTTTTACTGTGAATGTAATAAATATGCGTAGTGATTGACTTTGTTACGTCAAATTTGTGATTTCGCAAGGTTTTCGTACAGCGAATGTATTGTAAATTCACACTGTTGTATCATCCCCTAATGTTACTCAACTGCGATCGTATTTCAAATAACCTTGTCTCATTCCGTGAGGATCACTATTATATCCTCCAAATAAAGACTGTAAGCTCTATCGCGTGCTACGTATCGAACAAATATCGAAACATTGTCAAATCGTGGTGTGACCTGATGAATCATTGATCGCCACCATTGTCAGACAACTCACGGTTGGTATAGCTAAGTATGAGCTACTTTTTACTCGTAAACTCAACATGCATTTTTCGAAAATTCGATTACAGGGCAAACGGAAAAACCTGCAGTACCCTGAATAATTAAAAAAAAGTGCTTGTACGATGCTGGAAAGTAAAAATAAATGTAGCAGAAAACCTGTGTGTCATAATCTTTCCCGTAATTTTGTTGCTAATTCGACGTTACAATTTTTCCTGACTGGAACAATTTTTACACGAAAATAAAACATTAGCGGAGTAACAATTGTTATGCTTAAAGCAGATTTTGTCTCTCCGAATGTGTAAAGCGATCGTGACGTTACGCTTTGATGGTAAAAAAAATGAAATTTTTGTATAACGTTTCATGTTTTGGGAGGTCGGACAGAACTACACCAATTTGCGGTGATACGTGATTCGTTCTCGATAGAGTTGTTCCCATAGAGCTGTTATAGTTTTTTTTTGGTAAAATTGTAAATGTGTCGAAAAATCTACCGTACCATCGCAGAAATTACCAAGCGAGCAGACCAGCAGCAGAGAGAGAGAGAGAAAATATATATCGAAGCAGCGAGGAGAAGGGAATTCACGTTTCTTACCTCCGGTAATTTACGATTACCTTCTCCACACCTTCGGGGGTATTCAAGAAGATTTCTTCATTATCCATGAAATACTTGCGACACGTACTTGGACCGATGGATCAAAGATGTCAGGACAGCATCGAAAGAGAGAGAGAGAGAGAAAGAAAGATAGAGGATCGTTCGAATAAAAGAAGGAACGAGAATAATCTAGGCTTGCGGTTCATTATGGAAGCGGGGGCGATATAGAGAGGGCGCGCGCGCGCGAGAGTTCGATGAAGGCATGCGCGCGAGTCCCGAGATAGCAGACACGACGAGCAAGTCAGTGCATGGCGGCC